>OW121857.1:80676822-81876822 GCA_933228895.1 Platycnemis pennipes
GCCCTCGTCCTGGCTCATCCTCACGCCATCTGTTCCCTGGATCCCAAATCTCCATTGCTGTCCAATTTGTAGAGGTTTTAACTCCCAAATGGGATGCCCACCCCCATCTGAAACTTGGAGCACATCCTCATTTCGCCTTCTCTCCTTGTTCTTCTCCTGCCACCCCACCACACCCCCCTCTCTTTCGCAGGGTCTACTATCCCATTCCAAAACTCTTTCCCCATCCGTCCCTTTAAGTTTATTTTTGTTATATTCTTCCCCTCTGACGCGGGTCCAAGCGGCATACGAGCATTCTACATTTTCGTTTGCTAATCCTAAGGGAACTCTTGTCTTGCCATTACTTTCCCTCCATTTTCATATCTGTACAGACTTTCTTTTCACAACTCTACCTTGGTCGGAATTGCATCTTTTCTGAAATTCTGTGATTCTCCACATTTGTGTTATCTTCGCCGCTACGCGGAAAGTGAAATGAAGTGTCTGTATATGAAGATGAGGGTGATATTCTCACTCCCGTTCAAATGCTCTCTTCGTGCTTTGCAAGATCTAGTACAAATGAGACACTCGAAGAAGGAAGAATAGTTTGGAATACCTTATAGTGATAATATTTTTCCATCTGTCCTTAGGTACTTGGAATCCGACATTCCTTAGAAGAACATAATTGGTATTTCATTTAATGTTTGTATTTCGCCTTCTGTACATTTGGGCAGCATTTTTTTCTTACACTACATTTTTTCAAGCATCGACTACCGAAGACATTATTTTATCGTCTGCCTTCTTCACACGTTCGTGTTTTAGACTTAATGAAGTTACGGTATCACTTAATCTTGCATGGCACTAAAATTTTAATTGTCATCCCAGAAGTCAAGTTTATAAAGTGTGATCAGGTCAGACCTGATGATGTTGCAGTGACAACGAAACCCGGGAAAAACCGGAATAAAGTAAATCTGTGGTAAATTGAAAATTTCGTCTTCTTTTCGATATATTCGAATACCACTTAATATTGCCGGAATCTATTGAATTTATACTCAAGGTAATAATAAGACGAGAGGTTTTAAGGTGCTCCAACATCCTACGGTTATATTGTACCGTACAAGCAAAGATTATAAATCTGAGGCAAAAAATACATCAATGCCCTTGGTGTAATTGGAACCCGCGATCTTTAGGGTGTCAGGACGGTGCAATACAAACTTGGAAACCTGCATGACGTCTGTACGGAACGGAAAGGAAATGGAATACAAAACGGAATGGAAGAGAAATGGAAACTATACAGAGCTTAATTAAAGAGGAAATTAGCATGCATAGAGGGTGCGTGCAGGAAAGCGGTTAGAAATGCGTACAATTTTGGCAAATTAACGATAGAAATACTACTTACAAAATACTAGAGTGGGTATTAAATCTAAATACCGTGGAAAATTTTAAGGAAAAAACATAAAATAAGGATAGCATGGCTCCTTTGGGACAAAGCTCAGGTCATAAGGCAAAATATTTACTTTTCATCCTATCGCGTCACTAAGAGAAACGGGGGAGATGGTACATAATCGTTTCCATTCATCGAAACTTTCAATGGCTGAATGTAAACGTGGTTAAAAGTAGAAAGCAGAGGTAACCCTCTCGTGAACCTGCAATCACATCGCATTAATCATCCTTTCGATAATTCCCTTTCAAGTCCTCGGAAATGAAGCCGTTAATGGTATTGAATGAACATCTGCTGCCGGTTTCCATAGCCTAAATGGACCTTTTACCGGTCGTGATTCGACAAAGCGTGCTCATTACAATCGCATAAATATTGGCGATTTTCCTCGTTCAGCTTTTATCAGGACATGCGAGCTCTCTATCGCTAGATGTATATCGTTTCTACAAAGCCTCTAACCTGTTTTTTTTGTCGTCTTGCATGAATCGGAGCTGTTTGTTAGAATCGCAATGGAAGATATATTTTTTTATATTAAGCTGAATCGTAAATAAATAATCGCGTTTCTTGGAGCTAACGTAGGACAAAATGCCTCTATTTTAGTGAGTGTAAAATCTGAATGTCGGAGAAAAATGATCATTGGTTTCAATGCCCAAGCTTCGTCAGGAAATCGGAAGTACGGAATTCATTCCATTTGCGGCGATAAGGTTGGTATGTAGTCATTATGAGTTAGTATTTTAACGATTTTCTTCGTCTATATATCCATTGGAAGACCACTTCACACTGTAATACGTTTTGTGGTCTAAATCTTTAAAGGATGTCGCGCTGCCTCAAGTTCGATATTTAGGTACAAAGTTGGAAGTGTATGACTTGGAGAGGAGGATTTGAGTACATACATAATTGATGTTACAATAAAACATTTAGTGTCATTTTGCGTTAAGAAACTCACGTTTTTACGTCATCAGATTTTACGTGCATACGTAAAGCTCCTTGAGGAGAGGAGGTTTTCAGGGAACCTCATTCCACTCCTCAATCTTACTGCCAAACTTCTGCCACCCTCCCAGATTTTTTCTTCCCGCAAAACGTCACTGCGCAGCTGCGGACGACGCTTTTCGAATGTCCTTTCGGGTAAGTGATTCTGTTCTATCGCGTTATTTGTCATTTTGCGTCACGTCTCTTACGATAATTTCTCTCTTTTCCTTTGCGAGTTCATGCGTGTACAATACGTTCGTTTGTTCGCATGGTTGCGACGGACGGCGTTTTGAGCGTCACCCTTTGCTGCTTTGACAAGGGCTTTTTGTGTCTATCTCCTCTTCGAGAATTTCCACACAGAGCTTAGGGCGCTGTTGATGTTGACCATGCGTTACCCCTTTCCGTCTCCGAACTTCTGTTTGTTCACGGCTTTAGCTTGCGCCCTCATCCTTGAAAGGTGACAACTGAGGGTTTTCTGAGGTAGTCCTGAGGTGTTTTTGACCCTAAGATAGCCGACCCTTGAGGTGGCGGAGCTCTTCAAACAAAATACGAGCGTCCTTCCATACTTGCTCGAAGTTGCAACCCTGTTGTGGAATTGACTCGTTCTCGCCAATCCTATTATTTTGAATATTGTTTTTCTCCAATTCTAAATGGAAATAGTTCGCTCTTTCTTTAACTGATTATTTTGCATCAGGATATAGAGGGTGTATGTTTGAAACATTTTTTGACCGGTGCTTGGAAACTTAGTGTAACATACCGGTAAGAACCGAGACATAAAATGTTAATAGGTATTTAAAAATTGACACATTATATATATTTGAAGTAGATTGGAGGTTATATAATTAAGGTTTGATATTTTACTGGCGCGGACAATCTAATTTTTTGGAAGCAAACATCATTATTAACCATTAGAGTTGTCTATGATTTGCTTTCGATTCAGCTAAATAGTCTTCTCTTCATGTTGACGTACCTCTTTTATGCTATAATCTTCTTCACATAGTTTCATTAGTGTTCCACAGGATCAACGTGTCTATCACGGATAGAAGCTCTTACCCAGAGCTAATTCGTTTGAGCGGTTGAATTAAGCTTATTCGTCCACCGTATTGTTCTCGGTGCCCATTGTTAAAATTGATACTGTTTTTGCCAAGATAAAAGCAGTAACATATTTTAAATTTTTCGATGCAAATGAACACAAACCTTCGAGCCAGTTCTATCTGAACCCTTGTTATGTAATACATTTGAATGTTGAGAGAGAGGACAATATCTATTTTTATGGCACATCGAATAATCATGCACCTATCTATGAGTTGAAGTATTTCGGGTGCTATAATCTTTTCCTTTATACTCACAAAAGTATAGGCTCAAGAGAGAGTCAAAGTCATCATTCTTAGAGCATTTGAGAAGAACTTATAGGGTTATACCTACCTATTTTTCTCCTTGCAAAGTAACTAATGTTTAGTTCTATGAAAAAACAACTCTCTAAAATACATGAATATTCCATTGACCTCAACTCAAACTGGGATAAGCTCTAGAGCTTCTAAAGTTTCCAAACGATTTGGAAATGGGTGATGCGTGACGAATTTGTTTGTTAATACAGTAGAATTATTAGAAAGATTTAACGTTCATGGCATCGGCAAGTCTCTCTCACTCTCCTGGAAAAGGGAAGTAAATAAAGAGGCTATCTCGTGATAACAGTAGTTTCGTAGGGTTACAGTAGTTTCGTATAAAGGACAAGTTGCAATAAGTGAAAAAGGGAGAATGAAAGTAGTTATAGACTTTTAGGAAATTAGAAAGTGTGCTTAGCTCGAGAAAATCCATAGGGCCAAAAATGCTCAGATAAACAGGACAGGGTCATCAAAACCTATCCTAAGTTTAAGTAAAATAACCATTTCTGGTCATTCACCAAGGACTACAAGGTGGCTCATATTTTTTTTTTACTTCTCCAATCCCATACCTACAAATAGTTTGAGGACTGCAGATGAATTTATTCATATTTTGAAGTGCTCTAAGAACTATTACTTCTGAAACCACGAGTGAATCCGACCGACATACTTCTATCGCATCGTCATTCATCACCTGGAAAGACCTAATGGCGGAATTGAGCTGCGTTCGCACGCACGCACAATCGTTGTGAGAGGGCGGAACGGGGAAACGTACCAGACCAACCACAGACCAAGAGGATCTGAACCGAATGGAACCCTGCTTGTGGAATATACGGATAGAATTACCTAATAATTGACGCTTTGCGCGTACAGAAACTGGTGCCACAAAGCTCAAAAACATTCGAATGACAAATATGCACCGAATTCAATGCAAATAGTGGGATAAATGGCCGTTCCCGGTGTTAAAAAAGTTTTTGGTAAATACCTTTGAAAATGTTTAATCTATAGATTTACGCGAGATTCTAGCACTTATTGGCTATTTTAAATGAAGTAAATATATCCACGGTGCTATTTCTGTGTTCCATTGATGTGTGTCCACAGGAATATCATACCGCTTTTCCGCTTTACTCCGATTCTATTTTCCACATTCCTCTTCCCAGTAGACATGCGAGCCGAGATTCATTTTAAACTGTAAATATTTACCTATCGTTGCTAGGTTGATGCTTGCTTTCAAATAACTTTTTTCTTTTCCTGTATTCATTTTATGTCACGAAAATTCAGTAAATAATCTCCGGTAAATCAATTCGATGTCGTAAATAAAAATATTTAAATACCAGGATTGTTTTTCACTCTGAAAAAATGCATGTTCTTCATTTATTTCCTCTCTTTAATGCCGCACATGTCTCTTCATATGTCCTTTCTTCCATTCCTATTTTTTTTGCGTGCGCTTGACGTTTGATGATAAGGGGTAGGGGATTTCTTTCACCATAAATACGACAACGTATAGCACTGATTAAAAGAGCGCATCGTATATTTCCAATCATCTGAGCCGGGCTAAACCTCTCCAATCAGGCTGACATTTAATCTGCATTCAAAATCGTGGAGTCATTTTAGACTAAAAGCGCTCCGTCACTCATCGTTTGGTAACCGAGATCCGGACTTCGGCCGTTGACGAGGTCGCTGGTTTTTGGATAATACGTGAACGTTTGCGAAAATTTTCCCATCGAAAATTTGTGCTGGTCAAGCCAATATCACGTCATTTTTGATTGCGAAGAATTTCCATTCGCACTGTTGGAATGTGGTCCTGTTTTGACCACAATTTCACATTTTGCTACAAACCTTGACTAACCGCGCTTTCCAATCGAAAATGTGGATACATATTTTGAAGGCTATCTTTGTCACAATAACAAAAAATGCCATGTAAATGAACGGGTGAGGATGATGTCAGCTGCCTTTTGCCTCCATTTTTCACAAACCGTACCATCGAGTGTGGTGAATGAAAGAATGGTGATTGATATTGCACTCGTTACTCTTTATGCGGAATTATTCTATGGCGTAGAGTACCTACCTACTTATCAGCGCAATCCATTGCTTGGGAGTTCCGTTATCCTCTACCCGAGGCCCTACCTATCATTCTCTTCCAAATATACTCCCTGTAAAGTTATTTGTGTAAGCTTATGCAATGACTTAGATTTTTCTGTTTTAGTTAAGCTCTTCTTTCATTAATTTCCATGCAGCTAGGTTATTTGCTGAGTGTTTGTTGATCAGACTCGAGGAAAAATCTATTTCGTGGTGTTTTTTAAAATTGTATTTGCAATATATATATTCGCGATGAGGTAAGGACACACGCACATGCGGTAGTGAATTTAAATTACCCTTGATATCGACCACGTCAACATACAACACCAGTCCGTCTGTGATATTACCTTATTATCTAGGATGCAAACTTCTGCTTAATTTTATTTTCCACGAATCAATGATGAATTTTCGAAATTTCTTTAAAAATGATGCTGAGCAAAATGAATACCCGTTGGAAGGCATGCTAAATTGGATTTGCGCAGTTATCGCTTAAGCAGTAGGATATATGTTAAAATTAACAATGATATAAGCCAATGGCGTACAATGTTCGGTTCTAGTTCTACATGTTTGTATCTATGCACACCCATGATAATTTTCCATTCACGCAGTGAAAAGATTAAAATCCAAAGTCCAAAAACAGATCTGCTTCAAAAGTATTTAAAGCGTGATTCTAAATGTTAACCTCAGGTCAGATGGCGATTCTTATCCACACTCCTCTGTTACACTTGTTCCGGTTAGTCAGTTGTTTTAAAGGCCTTTTAAAAATTCTGTCAATACATATATCACACTACGTTAATTTTACTATCAAAAATTACTTGTACGAATTGTAGTATGCTTGCTGACCTTTGCTTTAGTTATTTTTTTTTATATTTATAAACCCCTGATACTGCAGTCTGCCTCTATTCCCCCTTCCTCTGCTCCCTACTCCACTTGATTTGAGCGGTGGTTTACAAGTCTTGCTCCTATTGTTGACACAACGATGTTGCGGTAGTCGTTAAGGAATGATTCCTTTATGGTAGCTTGCATTCACTAATAAAAACAATGTTTTTGCTTTATATTGAATTATTTCAGCCCTGATGATATTTTCGGTTAAATATTTTGCTAAATTTGATGTCGTTAATCGTAATCGGTACCTTATCACTTGCTTGAATCAGAAGGGCAAACGGCTTTACTCCTCTTATTATTTAAAGTGTTATAAAAACAAAGCAATGCATAAAGTCCGACTATTTGGTACAAGTAATCAAATTCCGAGTGTTAATAACTTAAACGTGAAGGTAGAAATGTATCTGCTGTGCTATATTCGAATTCGTGTGATATAAATGCCTACCTATGCACAGAATCGTTTGCTGTATTCATCCGGAAGGGGAGGAGTGTACTATAATTTTAATTGGTCATTTATAATAATTAGCTGCTTGGATACTTTTGGTATGCGACCGACAGCTTTCGTCATTTGCACCTTTTAGGATACATCTACATCTACGTAATACAGGGCATGGGGTGAAGATCACCAAACTGGCAGTATTGATATGCAACTAGGATATTTAATGGAAACATGCTAGATAATAGGGTCACATGCAGCTATATGGTTAATATCTACATAATAAGAAAAGAATTATTGGTTGTTATAACATGCTTCATGCACTGCAGACTACACTGACTATATTTCACCTACCTATCCCTTTGCTGCGCTGCCTATTGTTCTCTCTTATGGTACGCGGGAAAACTGACATTTTTAATCCATTGGTACGACAATCTATCTCAGCAATCTTGTTAATCTGATCAAATCTAGCATAAAAAGCATGGGTTCTTAATATATATCTAACATCATCTGTGAAAAAAATTGGTTTCGAATTTACTTTAAAGGTTTTACCTAAATTTTATCCTGCGTTCTGAGAGTAATTCCCATCCTATTTCTTCTATTAAACTCATAAAACTTACAAAATTATCATAACGGCCTTTAACAAATATAAGGGGATAAAGGAGTAACTGGGCAGGAATAGAAAATTTTTTTGGAACGGAGGTTTAGGGAATGGAGAGAAACTCAGCATCCACAGTAGCAACATATTAGCAAAATTTGCCAAGGGTCCACTGAAGGCCAACGCTTCAGCTGCAGCACCAAACCAAAACCCTCTAATTAGTGGCATTCCCTCCATCAACTGAATTGGAGAGCAATCAAATAATAGTTGAGGACAGTGCGACTGGTAGAAAAAATATTATTTCGGAGCTGTGAGACATTACCTCAGCCTCATGAAATCAAGTCCAATGCCAGAATCATTCTTGGAACAAACGAGAGACACAATGATGAAAGGAGACGTTCTGAACATAAAGGGGAGCGGAAAATAATTGCCTTCACAGAATTTAACAACTTCCCACACGTGCTTTCGAAGTTTATTTTCCTAAAATACCTGGCTCCAACTCAAACTTTCCTTCTCCCCAATTTCAGAGATTACGCAGTAGCGCAGATGAAAAGAGTAGAACGTGGAAGGAAGGACGGGGCTTTGGGACGCGTGGCTTGGTAGCGCATTGAAATCCATCGGCACGGAGGACTGCACAAGGGATGAATTAAGAACTTACGTGGAAGTGAAGATCCATTGGGGACGTTCTGTGGGAGGAGCGGGGGTATAGAAGGGAAGAAGGTTTGTCTCACTCCCTCTCCATCGATGTGCTAGGGTTCTCCCTTTTTCCTCTGCCCTACCTTACTGGGTACACACACCCTTGTCTATTTCCCCGGGGCTCTGGCTCTGTTGTCTGCCTCCAAGGCTTGTTCAGAAGAGTTCGTTCGGCTAAACGTGCTGGAGGGTGGATTGCCGGCGAGGGGGCTGAGCAAACTTGTTTCTGGGCAAGCGAGGATTTCTCTCCCTCACTCTCATTCTCCCTATCCCTTACTTTGAAAAGACATTCATCTGTGGAATCCGTGCCCAGAGCACTCAGTCGTGTGCATGTATGCGTGTAAGTCCTTCTCAGGTGGAAGATTCGGCGCAAAGACACGTGAGTAGTAAGGGGGGCGGTTGGGGCAGACACAACAAACCCCCCACCCCTCGCAAACCCAGGCCGCCCCCGGCGCCTGTACCCCCCCCACCCCTAAAATGATGACGTCACGCCTCTCAGCTCGCACTCCAACCCAAGTCACCCCAGGCTCGCATCCCAGAACCCAAGTAACCCCCAGACGTCCACTGTTTTGATGATGACGTCATATCTCTCTCGCCCCTCAATGTTTTTCAAATTTGTTGTGACGTCACGGAGAGGGAAGTTCAAATTGAGCTCTGGCCAAGGCATCGAATAAATGGAATAAATAGTGGAAAAAAATTAGGAAGCTGTCGGATTAGATCTGCTGACCTTCACATTACTAGCGCTGCACGTTACCACTCGGCCACCAGCACTTGGTGATCGGAAAGGGGAATTGAAAGTATATGAGTCAACTGGTCCCGATCGGGGTGGCCAGCTCCCATCGGTCTCTCTCTCCTTCCCTCTAACCCACCTCAACTCTATTCTCGTACTCCCTCCTTTGAAATGCATTGATTGTCAATGAGATATTTCAGTGATGACGATAATGACTGGCTGCGTGGGGCAAAGGTTCGCAATTTGTTAGCACTTGGTGATCGGATGGGGGAATTGAAAGTATATGAGTGAACTGGTCCCGATCAGGGTGGCCAGCACCCATTGGTCCCTCTCTCTTTCCCTCTAACCCACCTCAACCCATATCCTCCTCCTTGACGATTTCTCGGTGGATGCCTTTTAGCCTACACATGTGAACTTTGTACCAGCAATTCATAACACTGGCATTCTAGCAATTTAATCACCATGGAGAATCGTCCTCTGGTGCAACTGTTTGCAATTTCTTATTGCCGCGTTCACGGGCTCTACTTATCAAACCTCAGATCTTTGTCGTTTCCCTTAGTCTTGTTCGGTGAGTGACCTTTATGATAACACCATTTTGCATGAATCGTGAATCACCCACCCTGTGGGTTAATCAGCATACTTTAGCGGATAATTGATGAAATTCAGTGTACGTCAGTGATATAGCATGTCCGACTGCACGAGGCACAGTTCATAATTAGCTCCACTGTCTCCAACTATTTCAAAGCAGGCTATAGCGTTTTCATTATTATGATTGCACGTTATTCACTCCAGCACTGTTCGATTATTTTGCTGAAATGCACCATCATGCCATTGAGGTCTCTTTAGTAAGGTTAAGGTTAAGTTTATAAATAATAACAACAAAACCACTTATGGATTTAAATCAAATTTTATTTCATCACTGTACAACATTTTGGGGTTATGATTCTTACATTTCATTTCGTTTTATTGCTAAATTCATGAACAAGATTTTATTGAATGCACATATTTCAAACAATAGCCGTTTACAGATTTCCACATCAACTCCGTAGTCAGACAACTCCTCGTCTGCGTCTTTCAGGAACAAAGTTAAATTGTCCAAAATATGTTTCTCGCTTTCGCACAGATGACTTTTAGATTGACCATTACACCCTTCACAATTAATCTTAAACCTTCTTCGAAATTTGTCTGCTAGATTCTCTAAAACAGTTTGCAAGGTCTCACTCCAATTAAGACATTGTTCAATAGACTGGTTAACACAGTATTTTAATTTTAATAGACCATACCAAGAAGATGCACCCAACCAAACACAGTATTTTTCAATGTTATCCACAATTTTAATTAATTGAATCAGTTTCTCCCCGTAAAGCTCCCGGAACTGTACATTTATATCACCGATGTTTAACGGTTCCACTTCGCATCCTAATTCACTGTTTAAAAACTCTGTTATCTTTTTCTTCTCCAGCAGTAAACCTCTCCACTGCACAGGGCGTAATGAAACTCCCAGATTCCCATTTTTACTGATGAATATAACAGTTTGGAATTCATTGTCCATATCTAGTCCTATTGTAACTTTCTTGGATCCGGATTTGTTAACGTCGTACGTAGTGTTCATGATCGTTGAAATTTTTTCCCCGCCAACAACGACAGCTGCCCTTCTTCCATTCCTCTCTTCATCAACCGGTAGCGAGTTCCATCTTCGATCGCGGTAGCTTCTAGACACACTAGTGGCACCAAAACTCTCAGCAACAGCCGTAGATGTCGCGAACTCATCGCCTAATTCATTCCGCCTTTTCTTCCGCCTGTGACTTGTGGATGGTGAGGGCATTTTCGACTTATTTGTCGTGTAGGGAGCGAAACGCTTTCCTGCAGACATTAAGATTGATATTCAGCCGACACAACAATGAGGATGGATGGATGGATACTGACCGTGCTTCCATCGCTACCCTATCAGTTTTATACCCATTTGAGCCAACGGTATTGTCTTATCTTTGTGTATCCAAGCATGATTCATCCCCCAAATAATAGTCGGGTCGTAAATTTGATATGAGTTAGCTTCAGCAAATGAATGAATAATTTGTTGAAAAATCCCTCACGAACTCCAGATCGCATTTTAAACCATAAATAAAGTTTTGTTTATTTTGCTAATTAATAAGATTTTCCATCTTGGTAAGAGCAGCTATTTTGACAACAAACGTCCTGATATCTACTAAAACTGGAGTAATCATGTTTCAAAATCCGTTTCACGTATATTTCTACGTTTCTATCATTTGCATCTCTATTTCCGCTGAAATGATTTAGCATATCATCCAGCGTAAGGCCACGACACTTATGAAAAAGGTAGAAAATACAATAATGCCCGCATACTTTGGAAGAATAACTTTGTAGGGGGAAATCATTATGCCTCCAGGAGAAGGAATTCCGTGATATAAAATTTTGATGACTTTTAACGGTGGGTGGCAGTCCATAGCTATCAAAATATTCCCCTTGACGATCTTCATTGACATAAAACGCTACCCAATGTTCACCAGGTTTATGATGGGGGTCTGTATTGACAATATAACCACAAGGAAGTTGGATGTTAATCGGTAATTTGTCTGCGGCGTAAACGCCTGTGGAAACGCTGTTAAATATATTGGTGTGTTCAAGAATTAGTTTTAATTCAAGCGAATTCATGTTTTATTCTCTTACTTGATTGTTAAACCAATTACTTATGTTGAACACATTTTCTACAGCACACGAGTACTTCTTCTCTGGACTATGGTTTGGATGGAAACATCTAAAGTTTGTTCTTTGAAAGCTCTTTAGGGCAGGACAGTCGAATTCTTCTAAGTCAACGACAGTTTTACAAAGTAAATTCTTCAAGTATTCAGCTTTCTGAGATCCTTTCACATATATATCTCTGTATCTGGTACCAATTGCGTATAAATTACGTTTTACTGTGTTGATGTGACAGCAACCATCATCCCATTTTAATCCGTGATGGTGAGCATCTAACCATAAATTTTGCTTTATACTACGTTTGATGAGTTTGGATGAATCATACGGAGGTAGAACAAGCCAATGGCTGAACACTTTCATATCCCCATCCAGTATTGCAATTTCTTTCAATACGAATTTTCCAAAGTTGTCTATGCACGACTGAAAATCTATGAAGAGATTCGTCATGCCTGGACGGCCCCCTTGCCACGAAATGAAGGCTTACCGTATATTACAGCTCATTTTAACTGCCGTAGTCTACAAACACGTTTCTATTTTTATCAATTTCAATGATGTTATCAAATTCAGCGTAAATAACACACGTCACTGTTTCCGTAAGAGCTTCCTCAAAACGTACATCCATCCTTAGGCTCCCTTGTTTCATAAGGTTCCAATGAGACCCCATGTTGGCAGAAAGATCGGGGGTTAAATCAAAAGCCGTTAAGCAATAGCCATGAGGGTAACTGCCTCTCGCAATGGCGTTTCCTTCGTTTAAGAAGTGAATTCCTGTTCCACTGAATAGTGTGTGGTAAGCCATTACATACAAATTATTTTCTGTGAAGTCAGTTTGCAAAGATTTTGATGGTATTTGCTGGCCATCAATGTATAACGATAAATGCGTCCTTTTAAAATGTTGGAAGTTAAAAGGGTTTTTTGTAATGTCCCCGTTGAACGCTTTGTTTGTAACAAATCCTATTATGCAGCGTTTTGGCAGCTGACCGATGAAAATATTATCAACGACTTTGCTTTGAATTCCTGCCGGAATTGTAAGAACTTTCAAATCAACTCGCGTTAAGGGATATTTGGCCGTAGTTTTTTCAAGAGCTTTGCTGTGTGCAATCATAACGGTAGGATTGATGCGGACACGTCTCACCATCAGCGTTGCGTCCTGTATGTTCACTTTAGCGTAGGAGGCATCGGCCATGAGGCTAAATTGATCACGAGACCTAACCATTTTGATTCGCAGTTCGACACCATTAAGAAGAAATTTATCTTGATTGAAAATATCGCTATGGATACGGCCCATCATATCTACCGATTTACTGTGGCTCACATAACCTCTTCGCGCTGCAAAACCAGCATTAAAATGGTCAAGATTGTCCATGGAACCAGCTACGTCACTTCGCCATAGAGACATTGTCAGATGCGATTCTTTAGCCGCTGGTCCATAATTAAGAAGAGCTTCCAGATATGCTCTGTATGGGTACGTATTACTTGGGGGTGATATCAATTTCTGATTCAGGTATATATCAACTTGGGAGAAAAGGGAATGTAGGAAATTGTTTACTGGCCCAACTTTATGTTCAGCGGTAATTTCCCCTCCATCCTGTTTTACGACTCGCACTGTCACATGAATTAGAGTTTGTGTAAGGTCAACATACTCGTCTCCGCTTCCAGGAATGACAAATTCAATGGGGGCGTCGTCACTTAAGGAAGATAATGGTTTGTAATGTATCCACTGTCCATTAAGAATGCTGGTTTGTGTTGGTGGTATAGTGAAAAGATCCAATTCTGTTTTTGCGCATTCGCAAGAATGCGAATGGAGAAAAGACATGATTCAATCAAATATATCCAATGTACGTTTGGTTCTTTTCTTCTTCTTTCGAGTGATAACACCGCTTTTGACTGTCGTTGGACTCTTCTTCTTCTTTAATATTCCCTTTTTCTTCTTCTTCTTCTTCTCGTCACTCCCCCGTGGTTTCTTCACTCTTTGCAATTGGAATGAATACTTTCCGCAGACTTCCCGTCTTTTATTCTTACATCCCGACCCTTTCATGAGATCGTCAACTGTTTCCAGAGCTTTTCTTTTTAGATTATCCCCAGCTTCGTCGAGACGACTCCGAACAGCCACACGGATTGGTTTTCTGTGCGCTACGTCTCCCAGCACATTTAAACCGGTACGAAGAGCTTCTTTTCCGACAGCCTTTGCGCCTTTGGCCAAAAAGGGCATCACTGTACGAAAGAGACCACCCAATAAACTACCGATTCCATGTCCACGCTGGTATGGCGCACCCCTGTACACATTTGTTACACCATATCCTGTCTGACTTTCATAATACTTTATGTATGGGTCTTGCAAAATTATAGGCCTTCGATTGCTCATGATGTTTCACTCGGCAGAAGTGTAGTTTAACACATGAAGTTCCGAACTCAAATGGTATATGATGTCCCAAGTCGTCTCTTATGTCTATTTCAATGCTGTCAAATTCACGTCTTAACACAGGTATGTAATGCGGTGTTTCAAATACAATCATTTTTTGAGTTCCATAAACATATTTTCTCGTTTCAAGATTCACTATCCTAAGAAGTGATGCACATGTATCTCCGACGTACTGCGCTTCCACTATGTCACAGTAAATATAAATCTGCATTGGAAACCCCAAGTATATGTTGGCAGGTCGAGCAGATGTATATTCGCCAAAAACACGAACTCGAGGATCTAATCCCAGCTGCAACGACATCCGCGGTGAAAACGTAAGATCTAACATTTCATCCCCATAATCTTTTACCTTTTTCATTCCTGAGTCTGTATCAGAATCATATTTAATAGCGGTGACCTTGATTCGTTTTGTACTCTCTTCTATGCTAAAGGTAAAATTCGATGAAATTTGTTCTATATTATTAATCTCGCGAATAATATCACCTATGTTTTCATAATTTCCCGGTTCTAATTTAACTTTGTGCTGTAATTCGTTTCGTTTCCATACACGAATTACATTGTTGGTGTTGCTAACAGTAAGAATGGAACACGGATATTGAAATTCCACGATCGCAACGCGCCATTCTCCGTCCAATTTCATGTGGCGCTGTAACTGCGTTCTAAATTTTGTTGTTGTATTATCGGGGAAGGACTGGAAAGAGCTATTGCTAGGCAAAGTAACATAGAAATCTTCATTTTTCATTTTAATGACTTTATATCCTTCAATTTTACCCACGAGTCAAAAGATTTAGGATAACCTTTCCATCGAACGTACGCCTCCTTTCTGCTGCCTTTCCCTCTGTAACCCTGAATTTTATCAATTTTGTAAATCTTTGATTTGGGAAGCCGTACTCTTTGTAATTCCTGATCATAAAATGTACCTAATATTTCCTCACCACGTAAATCTTTGACCTCATACACCACCGGATGCCTCTTAATTACATTTTTCACTTTGAATATTTCAATCGACCACCCACTTTTATATCCCTTCTGAAATGTATTCTTTTCTTTCGCTATTCTTACCAAGTCACCTTCTCGAAATCGCGGTCGTAAAGTGCTTTTCTTCCTGAAATGTGATTGACTATCCTTTTTCTTGTATAGAATTTTCCACAATTGATAAACATTCCTCTCATTAACTTCTGCAGGCGACATCTTGATACTACAATGTTTAGTTCTATTATAACCATCAACCAGTTTTGAAATAACATCCACATACCGATGAGTGTTGGCTGCTGTGAAATAACGCCACATCCGCGCCTTAATCGTCCTGTTAAATCTTTCTACAATGGACGCCTTGACATCGGGGTTTCTGGTAGTATAGTGATGTATCCGGTTTTCTTTGAAAAACAATTTCATTGGTCTTGAAGTGAATTCTGTGCCATTATCGGACTGAATACGTAATGGTTTCCTTTTGAATTTCGTAAATATTTTTTTGAAGCATCTCGTAACTTCAGGCGACGATTTGTTCTTTATCGGGACACACCAACCAAATTTGCTGAAAACATCAATGACAGTCAGTAAATGGTTGTAACCATCATTGTATTTCCGTAATGATCGCATGTCATTAAGGTCACATTGCCAGAGATCATCTATATTGTTGACATAATATCGATTTCTTTCGAATTTTCTACGGATGGGTTTGTGCAACGTGTATGCATCGACGCTTTCCAACCACTTTCTGATTTCTCCAGCTGAATGCTTTCCCTTTAACTCACTTATTAAGTTATAGGCACCAGTAAATCCTGAGGGACTAGAGGGATCAAAGTACCTCTTCGCTATACCCATTATAATTTTAGATTATCCCAATCTCGTATTTTATTAGGAGGGAAATGTCGATGAACGGTCCTTGATCTCTTCTCACGAGAATCAATACTGTCTACGTCTACTTCGCTCTTTCGTTTACGAATAGAGGTGTTTGTTTTCCTCTTATGAGAAGTAAAATCAGCTGCACCTGGTATGCTTTTGTTTTTATGAATGAAGGCTAACCTTCTATGGTTACCAATATATTCAATTGGTATATTCATCTCCCTTAAGCTGTTGCAAAATATCTCCCAGCCTTCGGGATTAGAATGTTTCCGTGGTCGTACTACGTCATTAATCAAATCTGTTATATTGGAACGAGGTATTACTCTTCCATTAACGCTGACAACACCACGGTCATCCCACGAAATAATATTACCTCGCGCAATCATGTTGTGCAAGAGCTCGGCTTTTCTCCGAAAAGCCTGCGGAACTGAGCTTATTATTTCTGTCCCAGTATAATTGCCGTCGGTCATGGTTTTCTCATTTACTTGCGTTTCTGAGATTGTTTCATTCTCAGTTTTTATTATAGGAAGAAACAATGGTTTCCTTTGATTTTCCACGAGGGTTAAATATCTGCCCAAAATTTCACGGTATTTCAGCCACTTGTCATAATCTGAAACACCGCTAGTCCTCAGTATGTTTTGCATTTCATCATCCAAACGTGATATTCGCGTGGGTTCATGTTTCTGTTGAACTTTTTCCATCATATCTTGAGGTACTAATATCATTTTATTTGCGTGCTCCATAATCAGTTGAATGCGCTCCCTATCAATCCACTCAAAACAGATCCTAAAATAACCGGGAGAAATCCACCTCCGGACTGAATAATGTTACGTTTTCTCTTCTTCCAACTCTCACCAGGCTTAATCAGATTTCTTAAGGTCTTCTTATGACGGGCTAAGGAGCGTTTCTGAGTCTTCTTAATGCGAATATTGCCTTTTAAAACATTTAAAATACATTCGCAGATAGTTTCAACATCCATTTTGTCGCATGCTTTCAAAAGAGCCTGCCGTTTATCGGGTTTTAATTTGCATAGAGCTACTAACAGCTCTGCGCATCTCCTTACCTTTTGAGGCATGATAAAAGAATGATTATTTTGGTTGCGTTTCTTTGCTTTTGAGTGGGGTGTGGAAATGGTTAATCCTTGTCTTCCAACTGTTTGAAAACATTTAATTTGGATTGTCAGAGAGAAAGTTTACGAGGTATCTTTATAATCATTAGTATTCATCGATGAGTTTATCTTGTGATTAAAATCTTTTCAACTATAATCCAACGCCTTTAGCGACGTTTTATTCTCCTTGGAACATAAACATAAGTAAATTTATCACTCGGAAATACGTTTGTTCTAATTCTATGCTCGTCTGGAGTGTCTTGTTTCAAATCAATTACCAAGTATCCGTGTGGCACCGAAGTTGCATCTTTAAAGGCGTCTTGAATGAAACGAGGGTTTTCGGGAAATATTTGTCTGGAGAGATAGAAAATTTGCCCACCATCCCTGGGATTTTTGAAGCAGACTAAATAATGCGAATTCAGAGAAATGTCACGTCTACCTTTTCCTTGATGAAATAAGTTTTGAGTTATAAAAATGACGCTTAAGTTCCTATGATGGGAACCTTTACAAAAAATATCAACGACTCTTTCATCAGCCTCTCTCATCAAATCATCAATTACAAGTAAACGTGGAATTCGGTCTTTAAATAATTTATCGCTAAAGTCTGGGATACCCTCGTGAAGCCTAACTAAATTATTGGACTTTAAGGCTGGCGAGATAGATTCAGCTTCCGAGTAGCACCATATTATTTCCGAAATTGGTGTATCTATCATTAACGCTATGGACCTTATGAATTTTTCCATGAACACTGTTTTACCGCAACCGGTTGGTCCTCCTACTATTGATGTGAAAGGGTGTTTCCACGGGAGAATCATGACTTAGAATAACTGTTTTATCCAAATATTTTTATTTAAATACCTTTATAGACATGTTAAATTAAATAGGTCTTGCGACAATGGCCAATATAATTCATTTCTTGTACCGTTACAAGGATCGCTCCCTTCGTAGATTATCTCTACACTCCCTTCCTGGTTGTCCTCTTCAATCGGTGAATTGTTCACCCTGGGAAGCATTGACGGGGACGGTGGAAGTTCTAGGGAAATTGGAGAAATATACATGTATAATAGAATGGATAAACAAAATAAATTCACACCAAAATAATACTTAACAGTATATTATAAATTCACACAATACACCGGTACAACTGGTATCATTTTCACAACAACAAAGAAATCAATTTACATAATATATGTAAACAAAGAAATTTCCTGGCCGACTTAAATTTAGATTTACATAAAAATCATCGTTTATATCCAAATGGCAATGAACCATAATTACCGTCCCTCCTCCTTTTTGTGTAAACCACCCTATACACTTTACTTTCGTCCCGGGAAACAACTCTAAAAGGGTGCATTCTCCCAATTTTTCGTGGAATACCAATTTTAAAGGAATTTCGTTTGCACAAAACCATATCTTCCAGCGAGGAAAAACAAACAATATTTTTATTCGATACATTTATTGAAATTCCCTTTGCCTTAGTAACGGTTTTTGTTTTCTTGATGTCTCCAGCGCATGCAACTCTATATGAATAATTTTTGGGCCCCCCGCTCACAAATTCTGTAATATACGATCCTTCCCCATAGCATGCCAATTCATCGGTCATTTCCCCTAAAGATGTGCCTAATGCAGGACTCCATTGCCCAGGCTTTTCGGAGAACACTACAGCATCAGTATCCCAATAAATAGCCCTTTCTCCAAGCTTATCTAGATAATCAAACAATACAAGTCGTGCCTGTGCCGTCGTGTAGCATGCAATGGGGACGCTGATGTTTCCATTGCTCTTAGTCGCATCACATAAGCTCTTGCTACATACACATAATAAGTCTTCACTTACGGGCAAAATTCTACACACTTCTGTGTTTGGGTCAGTGAGTTTATCGTACAAAGTATCGGCGTTTGACAGAAACTCTGTCGTTGGAAATACTTCCCTCTGCCCAAATTTCCCCCATAGAGAATTTAGAACCATTTTTGAGATGCATCTCAATCCTTCATTTTTCGCTATTTTTTCTTCTTCCAATCTTATACCTTCCTTTTCGTGCACGTCTTCTACCCATTTCTTCCTCTCTTCGTCAGTTTTCAACTCGACTGGCCACCCACTCGCTTCCATTTTAATTTTTAGGAAGGTGTTGATATATTTTGCAAAGAGGCCCCCTGAGTTTGCAGATCTGTTGTAAACAGTAACTTCATATTGCCACAGCTCGTGCTGATGGACAATTTTGTATCCTTTCCGTACTGCCATCTTCACCTCGTCGGTCACCCAGGTTCCTGTGATCCATCTGTCCTTCTCATTTTCATGTGGACAATCACTTTGGACACTTTGCTGCATGCATTTCCTACACAACGGAAACATTAATTTTTTTTCCCATCTATATGGTAGGACTGGGTGATACAGGTTTCTAGGCGGTAGTATTGTGCACTTGATTATTCCCTCCCATGTGTCCATTGGGGGTATTTCCTCCGCAACGAAAATCCTTGGATGGCCTACGGGGTATTTTTTCCACTTGTTGACAAACGGGTAGAGGGAGCATACATCAATATATTTGATTTTTTCACCCTCCTCTGCCTTGCATAGCAGCTTCGCAGCATTGGTTCTGCCACCATAGAAGGCGTCCCGTGGATCAAGTGGGCTCTTGTCAGCAAACGGGTTGTTCTCGACGAAAGATCTTATTTCAGGATCACTATTCAACATCCTTTGAAATTCACACTCCCAGATTTCAACAAGTGTGCAACTTCCCCTGAGAATCAGCTCTCGTCTCTTCATTGTACACTCATACCTCGAGCTCATGGTTTCTCCGAGACTATTACCGATTGGTGCAGTCCTGTTCTCAAAACATTTCGGACATCCGTGAAAAAAACATCCGTAAAATTCAAAAACAGTGACTTTTTCACCTTCTTTCAGGAATCCGTCGACCTTCCGCCCCATGAAACGTACTTCATGCCCATTGCCTGCATGCTCAATTTTTACGCCTCTCTTCTTTTCTTCAGTTAACAACCAAAGAATAGCTCTGTGAGACTGTCTATCCCTCCACCTGTAGCCTCCTGGCGGTATAAGGCCAACTGTTTTGTCAACAAGGAAATTCCTTTTGAAAGCTAGCATACATGCACCAGCTATGGTGAGTGACTCCCTGAATGGGTTTATGCTTGTGAGTTTGCAAAATACGTCGCAAAACTTTAACGAGGCTAGCCGCAAAATTGTGACGTCATTTACACAATACTCCTTCAATTCCTTCTCATAATCAAAGTACGTTTGGTCTTCGTACCAGACGTCAAAATCCGTTCTTTCGTTTTCCTTCATTGTGTTTGCTCCGTATGTATCCTTAGGTGGCGGTGCACCTTTGTACTTTCGTACGTTAAAAAAGTGAGGGAAGAAACCTTTTTTAAAATTGTCACCTAGTTCAAAAGTTTTGGGCAATTTTGCCAAAGACATGGGCAAAAAATTGAGAGAGTCAATAAACTTCAGGTTATCCATCTGTATAGAAATAATTTTTGAGCCTGTCATTAGTACATTGGGTTTCCAATTCAGCTTTGAAGTCATGTGTGAAAGGATGAATTGACCGTCGTAACCCTTCATGTGGTGTGCCACAGCAACTATTTCTTTAAAATTTTTCCTGGGAATAGTTAAATAATCAAAAAATTGCGAAATAGGGTCTTCCCCTTCAAAAATATTTTGTCTGATTCCACATACATGGCACGTATGTACTGCTTCTTGAACATCACAACAAGATGAACAAACTTGTTGTGATACACAAAGGATAGGCTCGTGCTCAAAAGCACCGTTTTGCAGTCTAAAATCTTGACGGCACTCCAAATCATAAAATATGTATAATAATTTATCATCCCTCCTATACTTTTTCTTTTGATCGTCTCGTTGCATGAAGCAGTAATGAGGTGCAGCTTGAAAGTCTTTACATACCGTACAAAATATTTCATTACAAAAATGAGGTGTTGTTCGCCCCTTGGTGCTATAAACTTTCAAGCAAGACGTACACAACTTCCACAGAGCACATATAGATGATGAATTATCACCCGCTTTCGCTGTATTCAGATGGTTCTCAAAGCATTTTCTGTCGTAAAACTCTCTGTGACACGATCTGCATGATATTTCTGGCATCCTAGCAGTGTCATCGCTGTAGCAATGCCTTGAATGACAACACCTACATCCTTTCTCACATCTATGTGCATCCTTTTGATTATATGGTGAGCGGCATTTCCGGCAGTAGTAGGAGCAAGAAAAAGCTCCTGTGACCGAAGTGATCACATTGAAATGACCGTCAAAGTAAATCATATCAATATATTTTCGTGGATTTTCTGGTGTAGAATCAGGACCCTCGAAAATAACGTCCCTGCCCTTTCTGTCGGAAAAAACGGTGATTTTGAAATCATCCAGTCCGTCTTGAAAGGTTTTGACTTCTTCAATCCCTCCACCGTTTTCCAAATTTACATTAAATGATCTGCACAGTTCCATAGCCCTCTGTAGTTGCACACCACCCGTATTCTTTCTTACTCTTACTTGATCTGCTACCCCGTCCTCATGCCTAGAAATAGACACTACCAAAGCCCTTGCCAGACACAACGCGTCGTCGTTATTAATCGCTATAATACTTTTCTTAGATCTACAGAACTCTTCGAATGACAAAGTGTTGGGATGTGTAAACCGTTTGCCTCTGCCACGAGGCATTGCGACGTGGTGAACCATTATATTTAGTTGTCCACTTAACGTATATTCTGCATTACTCTGCGTGACCTGTGCAAAAGTTGCGAATACTACATCATGGTGTAACTGATCGGCTCTCCTAAAAGAAAGCCCAATTGCGTTTTCAGGCGATTTATCCGTAAATAAAGATAAACCTAACTGATCATGATCGTTGACATTTTTTGATTTGACATATAGTAGAATATCTTTAATCGTCTCCTCGATCCAATCTAACGCTGAGATGTTATGGGGAGTTTCTTTCAGCTTAATTTTGAGTGCTCTCCCTGTGACATTAAACCTTTTATAGAATTTCTCACACTCTTCAACCACTTGAAATTTACCGTCAGCTGTATCCGTCTCCTCGTCCTCTTTTTCTTCATTTTGTCTCTCCTCCGTCCCTTCCTCGCCTTCTTCTTCCTCTATGTCATCCACGGGCCTTCTTCCATTGCCTACTTGGGGTGTTTCTCTTCCATCCACCTCTGCGTTCATGTGCTCAGCCGGGTCATCATCAGCTTCACATCCTCCTTCCGGCTCGCATTCCGCATCACCCGCCAATCCATCTCCGGCCTCGCCTCCGTCTTCATCTTCGACAATTGACGAAGATTTCTCTTGTTCTTGATGGTTAGGTTCATCTATAAGTAACGAAAAAGCAATAAATATTAATAAAGTTATTTCATTGAGGGGAAAAGCTAATTCAGAGTAACATACAACCTCAAGTATATTTTTCATGTAACTTACCTTGCTTATCTTCAACCACATGTCTAATTTCCTCCAGGCCTTCAAGGTTTTGAAAACATTCGTCATCACCGTAAAAATCATCATCGTCGCAATCGGTACTCTCGTCGTCACCATCATCGCCATCGTCTTCATTATCTTTATCTTCTGTGCATGACTCGTTTTCTATTGGAGAGTTGGAATATGATGTTAACCACAGCAAAAAGACAGAGACAGGAAAAACTAAAATTTTATATATCCGGACTAAGTAAAATTTAGAGAATGATGTACAACTAAAGTACTAAAAACAAAATCAGAGATGAAATTATTTCAATATAAATAAAATAAAATAGCACAATATTACCTCCAGAAAAATGGTCACTACGCTTCATCCTTTTATGAGGTCGGGAAGGCTCCACGAAGGAACGAAGACGCTTATTGCCCATTGCCGATTTCATTCCTCCCAAA
Organism: Platycnemis pennipes; assembly: GCA_933228895.1. NCBI lineage: Eukaryota > Metazoa > Arthropoda > Insecta > Odonata > Platycnemididae > Platycnemis > Platycnemis pennipes. The sequence goes on from OW121857.1 coordinate 80,699,968, forward strand.
TCATGATCCATGAAGAGCATGCTAAAATAATTATGAAGGGCATTGTCGACGCCTCTGTCCCTAATTTTATATTTTGCCAATTTCCCAAGTAACTCCGCCACCTTCGTCGCTGCGCTGCACTTTGCCACACCCAAAGCAATTTCCTTTTCCTCCACCATCTCCAAGTATTTGCGCGCCAAGGATTTCACACGGGATGAAATTATGCATTTTGAGCTCAGCTCAGCAAGACCACTGCAAATTTCATTAACTCGGCGCGCCATTTTCAACAAGAACGCACCGAAAACGAGCGACAGGAAAACGAGTCTCTATTTCGTCCACGGTCAACAAATGTAGCGGAATGAAGGGAGTTGATCTAAACTTTAGTCTTATATATGCATATATTTGGGGCGGCACAAGAGGGCACAATTCGTAATACAAATATTCCAGAAATGATCGTGATTAGAATCCTCAGGAGGACAACAAGAGAAACAAGATAAGAAGGGGTAAGATCGCCACTAGAGTTAGTCATTCATCAGATTGGTTAGTCAGAGGTTGTTTCTCTCGTGACTCAACTGATTGACATTTAAAGCTTAATCATCATCAACATTTGTACAATCAAGGAGAGAGGGAGTACGGGAGAGAGACGGGAGGAGTCATACAAATTTCAACATGCATGTGCCTATTGAAGGAATTTTGAGAAGGCTACCTATATCGGTAGAGGTTTATTTTACAGCATGTGACTCGCAATCGCGTCAACCAAGCGCAAACCACATCAACACATCAGGCATCAATATCGGTCGGTGCAGGAGCGAGTAACAAACCATAATAATAATAATGAAAGAACCATAGACTGTTTTGAAATAGTTGAAGACAGGGTAACTAATTGCGAACCTTTGCCCCACGCAGCCAGTCATTATCGTCATCACTGAAATATCTCATTGACAATCATTGCATTTCAAAGGAGGGAGTACGAGAATAGAGTTGAGGTGGGTTAGAGGGAAGGAGAGAGAGAGACCGATGGGAGCTGGCCACCCCGATCGGGACCAGTTGACTCATATACTTTCAATTCCCCTTTCCGATCACCAAGTGCTGGTGGCCGAGTGGTAACGTGCAGCGCTAGTAATGTGAAGGTCAGCAGATCAAATCCGACAGCTTCCTAATTTTTTTCCACTATTTATTCCATTTATTCGATGCCTTGGCCAGAGCTCAATTTGAACTTCCCTCTCCGTGACGTCACAACAAATTTGAAAAACATTGAGGGGCGAGAGAGAGATATGACGTCATCATCAAAACAGTGGACGTCTGGGGGTTACTTGGGTTCTGGGATGCGAGCCTGGGGTGACTTGGGTTGGAGTGCGAGCTGAGAGGCGTGACGTCATCATTTTAGGGGTGGGGGGTACAGGCGCAGGGGGCGGCCTGGGTTTGCGAGGGGTGGGGGGTTTGTTGTGTCTGCCCCAACCGCCCCCCTTACTACTCTGCTTTCCCTAAATTTCGTAAGCCCTGTGGGGGTCTTGTTATCGATAGCCTTCGAGTTCTTTGGCGTCAAATTCGATTTGCTGGAAGTTTTTAAAGTGCTCATTATATTGATATTTCATCCTCTGTTTTGCATCAGTAATGTCCTGGGGGAGCAATCGGATGATGGGACGACCTTAGGGCTTTTCATTATTCAAAGCGGTTTATATTTCGTTAGTCTCTTGTAGCAATTAATCACCTTATTATAGCGTGTACCGTAATGGGAGGCATTCACGATGGGAAATGATATTTCTTTGAGTGCACTTGTTATTGGAAGGCTTTTATGTGGAGGACACGTCCGCTAATTAGCCTCTTTTTAAGACAATCCTAAAGATGTCGTAGCTTCTTTAAGAATGTTTTAAGATGCGTGCATGAAATCCAATTAATAAGTTAAAACTTATACGAAAACGAGAACATTCTTCAATTTGTCCTTATCCAAAGTTGCCTGAACAAGCATCCGGTTGGAACTTAATCCATTGCGGGAAATTAATTTTTTTCCGTAAATAAGATACGGTTCCCATTTCGATTAGTTTGTCATATTTTGCTCAACGATATAATTTAGAGTTTTTTAATCAAATTCTCCACAAAAAATATTTTTTTCGCGGCTAATTTTTTGCCTTTGTTTACATTTCTTAATATCGTGTAGGAACAGGGAAATATATCCAAAATCAGCCTTATTTTCTAACTCGTGAAGAAAAACATCCACTTTACCTCTCTTAATGTAATTACCTGAGGTGACAAGATAAACCCTAATACTCTGTAAATATTTTTAAGGACCCTCACATTTCGTGCGGGTATAAACGGTAGGTACCATATGTATTGGTGTAATAATCCGTTGGTCGAATACGCGTAACACTCTCTAATGTCATTATCAGCGTACTGTTCGTCCTTATTTATAGTTGTGCTTTTTTCTGTTCCTGGAATTCCGTTTCCTTCAAATACGGGAGAAAGAAATCGCGTTCTCTTATTTTCTACTTATTCGCGTCACCCTCAGGGAAGCCCTTAATTTATTTGGCAGGGAAAGAAATCGTCTGTCACTCTTGCTTCAACTTCCACTGCCGCGACGTCCTTGTGTGAGTTGGAGGGCGGGGAGAGTGTTTTCAGGAAAGAAAGAAATCCCACGGAATTCAAACCCCGTTTTCGATGCGGATTAACGAGACCCCTCACTACAAATATCACCCGTCCCTGCCCGACTCCCCTTTCCCTCAAACTCAAGGCCTTAGCGACGAACCAACCTTTTGATGTGCGTCTTCTGTTAGGTCTTCAGCTCGCGTCTCCTTCCCCCTTCCACCACCCTCCCACCGATCTCGGGGAGGTGGAGGGGGGAACCGCAAAGGTTGTATTATTCTTCCCATAATCCTCTCCTCCTTTGTATAAAAGCCTCAGGAAGGGGAAGAGCGTCGCCGCCTCTGTAGATGATGATGAACCCACCCGCAGAAATGATTTTTTTAAATCTCTGCGCTCCTCTCCTTCTTGAAGACCTCTCTACTGCCGCGATCCTAGATTCTTTCTTTGCGAGAAGACAAAAGCAATGTTCGACTGCTTCAGGATCTTCCTTTTTTTTTAAAAAAAAAAGCGCTCTCTCCTCCCCCATCCCAGAGTGAGAGAAGATGTTCTTTTTGAATTCAACTCCCGCATAAAGTCTTCCTTCCCTTCCCCCCGGCCAACTGATGCTCTCCCCCGCGATCTACAAAGGATTTTAATTGGGGCGATACACTTTGGTGGCCCACGCCGAGAACCCCCGTCCCTCCTCCCGCTCCCAAGGCGAGGGCGGTGTCGAGGGTATTCTTGCGGAAATAGCGACGGCAGAGTGAAGTGATGGCTGTGAAAGGAATTCGCTCCCGCACACTGTCGGAGTCTCATGCGAAAACTGATTTCGAGAAATAAATGCAGGCGAAGAGGTAGGGAAATATTATGAGTAAGAAAGGAATGAGTCCAAGGGATCTTTGCAGTGACTGTCTATTAAAATCGTAAACTATGCAGTAATGTCTTATCGTTGTCTACTAAGCACGAGCATTAAAACGTTATATTTAAACAACACCACGCAAGTTTATTAATCAACCGGAAGATACTTGAATACAAGAATTAAAAGCAAACGCAAACTTTGCGTTTTATAGAAATACAGTGTGATGGATTAATGATAATATCATTAATGATTTTGAAGAAGCATTCGAAAATTTGTGATAGCAATTCTAATTCCATCAGCATGCTATATGATTACATTTTTTATATTTTCTTTATGTATTGTTGATATTCGCAATCCGAAACGCAGTGGATCTGTGTTTAGAGGATTTAAATTCTTCGGTGGGTATTCTTCCAGTAGCTAATTGGTTTAAATGTACTGCTATGAAATTTGAACAACGTCCCAAATCGCCAATGGTATTTTTATTGTGTAAATCATCACCTCAAGTTAATTTCTGTATATGAAATAAGAAACTCAAACTAAGGCCTCTTCAAGTCAATTGATTATAAAACGTTTTGTTTCAGCTGGATTCAGCCACATAAATCTTTTGCTATTTTCTTGTTTTTTCTTACCTCTTGTGTAGCATTGAAAATATTATTTGACCCCCTCTGATGGGTTCCACAAAAACTCAATTTCCACCATCGAACCATCTTGCTAAGCGGAAGGACTTTTGTGGACTTCAAAATGCTTATAAAGGAAAGCCTAAGTTCTCGTTTTTTCCTTCCGGAAGGCTTGAAAAGACAACAATGATCTCAAAAATATATGCAAATCGCAACAGGCAACGGACAGAAATTAAGGATGTAGGGAAAATAAGCTCCGAATTCATTCCTCCTTGGAAAGTTTTAATGCTATTGGATTTTTCTCCTCGCTACTGGTTAACCGTTGGTTTTTCTTCACGCAGTTTAGAAGTAAACCCCCACCCCACCGTCTTTCCCCGCTCGTCCGGGGTGTTCTGGTAATATTAGAGTGCGGAGAGCGTTATTCCATTGTTCCTTGGCCCCCAGTTCGTGCCTAACGCAATTACCGCGAATCCATCACGGACGGAACTACCGCCTCTTGCCTTTATTTTCGCTCTCTCCATACCTGTACGTGACCGCTATTTTTTTGCGATGAGTTTCCATTTTTACACCAGTTGCGTGAAGGTTTATTTTGATTTCCAAAGTGATAGGTTTCCAGAAAAGAACTGATTGAAAATTAATCAATGGAAAGAGTCAACTTAGTGGTTTCCCCATCATTTCTGGTAACGTATTCCTCAGTGGGTAGTCATGTAGTCGAGTGTTTTGATGAACTTTATTATTCTTATTAATCCTCCTTTATGTTCATTTTTGCCAAAACAAGCTGATTGCTTCCAAGCATTATCAATAACACTAACAATAACAATGACGTCGAAAGCAAAAGTTTTTATTGACATCAGTGTAGAATTCCATAATTGAAATTGAATCTCCCAATCTTTCTCACTCAAACTAGATGTTTCAATTTAGTTTTTCACATCCATCTGAATTTTCTTCCAGTATCAAGTTTGCTGCGATGGCTTTTCTTTCTATTTTTCAGTCCCGTACGTATCTCAAGGATTGATGGTTTCGCATAACGTTTCCAATCTGTCTGTTTCTTCCTTTGCTTAGCTTTACATTACAGATCTCTTACCTTTTGCGTTACGTTAGTTTTCTTTTTATGGACTAACACGTTTTTTTTAATCATCCAGTGCGTCGTCTCAAAAAACTGAAGTTGAGTACCATTCCATGGAAACTTAAAAGATACATAAATGCTTTCCAAGAAAGAGTTAGCTGTTCTTCATCGCGTGTTCCATATTTTCTGTAAACTAAAGCATTTGGCTATATCTTGGTGGCTCCCTAAGAGTAGTCCTCACTTAAGCACTCTGGAAACCATTCAAGTAATTTGCAACACAATGCACTCAATACTGGTTTGATCCTATTACTTTTCTGCCGTACGAAACTGATGTAAATTCTTGTCTCGGAAACAGCTCCAGAGGGAGTACAGAAGTGAGTTACAGGGATTTCATCGCCTGGCTGTTTCAAGTCGTAAAGACTGTAACAATTTAGTTAATCGTCCATCTAAAAAATTATTTCGTACCTACTCTTGCTTCACGCACGCTTGTCCGTAGGGGCATAATTGTCTACGGTTCCCGATAAATTGTGGTGTTTCACCTTTAGCAATATGCTTATCCCCTTACCTTTTTTTGGAGCTCTGGTTTGAGAGACTCTGAGTCGTAGCGATTTTTTTCCGAATTAGTTAACGCCGTCACCGTGCATTGCAGGCATGATTCCTCGTACGTGACCTGCGGTTGATCCTGTGGTGAACTGGGCCATGGAGACTTTCGAAACTCTATCCGACCGATGCCTCTATGAATGGGATCCATTCATGGCGGTGGGGTCTTGCGCCAGATCTCGGAAACAGTGGGTTCTTCACGCTTCAAGTCCACTAGCCATGCAGTTTGGTTTAATTTCAATCGTCGGTAGTCTAGCGAAAGGACTCAGAGCTCTGGTGCATTTAGCATTCTCCATGAATAACAGTTGACTGACCCACAAGCTGTGTGATAATTTTTCTGCTGCCTCAATGTGCTGAGACTCAGTGAAGATCGCCCTTGTAATAAAAATGGAAGTATAAAACCTTATTCCTTCGCATAGGTGGTATTCATAAAGGATAAATTTTATGGATAATTTTTCATTAGATTATTACCTGATAAAATGTAAGATTAAACATGTTAAACATCTCGTGGCATATCGTTTCGTATTTTCTCCGTTACTTGAGACGAACCACTCCATTTGAGGCATATAATATTCTATGTTTTAGGTAAGAAATACATAAAATTATTCTCTCATTTCATACTTTAAAATTTGTGCAATTAAATGAGGTTTCTTCCATGTTACAAATTGAATGGCACATTTCAGTGAATATTAGAAACCATGGGGGTAAAAATAATTTCAGCAAAATATATTATGATCGAGTTCCTTATTAATTCAGCCTTATGGGGCTTACTTTTCTATCTAATTTTAGACTTTAGTGAGCAGGCAATTCAAATATGTCCTTTTCTTCCCATTGTTTTTATTTTATTTCAAACTTTTTCTTTGACCAGCACTCATCGAACTCTCGATTTGTTCTGTATCTGCAGCTCTGGTGTAACTTCTTTTATACTACAGAAGGCTTTGTGATCTCCAACCCCTCAACTTCCCAGTCTTCACTAAATCTTACTTTTATATCTTCTTATAATACCTACTTGCGGTCGAAATCCTCCCATTTTTCTGTATTTGTTTTCCAGAATCGTCGTAATTTGCTAATTTCTGCCATTTTGCTTGAATTCTTCCAGAAGTAGAATACATATATTTATCAGCTTCTCCGAAACGCAATTTATTTCTCTCGATTTTTCGTTTACCATACTTTTAGTATGCATTAAGAATCATTGCTATCTTTTTCTTTTCATTTAACAATTTTAAATCTCTTACTGCTGTAACTGAAAATATCTATCGTTGGAAATGTAATCTAAAGAGGTTTACATTGAAAGCTATTTATTCCGTATTTGATTGTGTTACTTCGTGACGATGATTCATTAGTGACGAGGTGGAAATTCGTACCGTTCTTTTATTCTAGGTTAAGTCCATGGTGGTGGTCCTTTTTATGCCTTTTTATCCTCTCACCACCGAAGCAACTTAATCCCCTAATTTGTTCACTTCATTTTCTAGTCCTGTTCACCCTCGAGACTTTTCGATGTGATTCTCCGCACTTACATTTAGTATTTAATTTGAACCTCTGGTCATGGTAATCGCTCGTGGTGCAAAATCCTGGAGTACTAGTTTCATACCAGTGCGGGCATCCTTTTATCAGTAACATTCTCCGTAACCTCGGTGGCTCATACTTAACCTTTACCATTTGAAATCTCTCAAGTTTCTTGATGGATTATCTGCAAGATACCGGTGGAGTTGTTTTTTCCACTTTCTTCCTGTGTAATGATAGGAATGTTTTTTTATAAAAATGCTGCTAGGGTGTCGTTGAGGATTGTCGTCACTTCCATCAGCTTACAAAAGAATAGAGCAGAAGGTTGCCATATCGCAACGGTGTCTCTAGAGACTAGAAGTCTTTGTGCCAGTCTCGAAACATCATTAAAGTACGATTGCTTGAGTTTGGAGATGATAGAGAAAGTATGGTTCTACACGAGAATTATTTTTCTTTGGCATGGGTAAATACAGCAGAACAATCGATCTTTTGATATAGGCGGTATTCATATTAAGATCTATTTTTCCTGCATTCGGGTCAGCTATACAGAAAACCATATGCTCTGTATTTCACTCATATATGTACTTATTGATTCACTAATTATGATATACTACCTCTCGTAGTATTCCTTATGGTCATGTCTTGATGACCTATGCCATACTTAGTTACCTGTCATTCACTGTACCCCAGATTGGGAAACCCTGGTGTTGATGCTACGTTGGGACAAAACGCGTTCTGATAGTAACAAACTCTCGGCGTCATGCCTTCTCACCTCTCTCCGCAGTGCCTCGTTCAAGCACCCCTGGCCTCACCTTCCTTTTTTCCTGTCTCCCCGCCCTGCCCCTAGAAGATCTCCCTCAAACCTCCTTAAGAGGCCCATGCGCCTCAAAATGGAGGGACGCGGAGGATGGAAGGTGTAACGGAAAGGCCTTTTTTTTCTTCTCCGTCCTCGCTCGCCCATGTTTGCTCCCTTTTGCCGCCTTGCCGACTGATAACGCACAAAGCAATCGGAGTTTGCGCCTGCACCCCACCCACCGCCGCCCCTACTTTCCCTCTCTTCCCCTCCTCCCTTCGACTCCACGCCTTTTTCCCCTTCATCCTCCGCATTCCTCTTTCCCGAAGCCTCGTTCTCATTCAGACTAACTACGGTAACGTCTTTATGATCTCCGCAAGTAGTTAGGTGCGCGGTGACGGGTTTTGGCCCGTGTCTGAAAACTTGTACGGTCTTCAACATTACTACTTTTCCAATGAGTCAAACGATAAAGTTTATCTACCACCACGAAAGGTTGAGTTGCAATTTTTATCCGTTTTTTCCTTTACATCTGTTCATAGTTTTAGAGAATTTTGATTATACAAATTATTAATATATCTTTAAAAATGTTTGTCGACATGATTATTGTTATTATTTACAGTGGAAATAATCAGTTATTATTATTTATGTGGTACAAGCTCTTGGTACATTGGCGTTATTATTTTATGGCCCACTCTTCTCTATACTTGGCTCTGCAAACTTTCCTACTGTTATTCGTACTTCTTATAATTCTTTTATACTGTACGCTCAAAAAAGTATCCATTTACATTGCATTTGTTAGTTCGTGCGTAATATTTGTTAGTCATCGTTCCGCCTGTAGTGGGTACTAGTATTTTTAGTAAGGTAAGTTCTTTTGGCAGCGTCTACCTTTCCATTATACGTAATTATACATAAATTTCATGTTTCTGGAAGTCTCTGAACGTAGCTATGGAATCCTAGTAAATTAATTTTTTTTTCATAAGCCTGTCATTTCCTTCCTCAGATCCTCACTTTTGAAAAACGCTTATGTTCCAATCTTTCTTCCATCCCTGTTTTCAATTAGCAAAAAATTTAATTCAATATAAGGTTATATTTCATAAAATATGACATATTATCACCATCTACGAAATCCCGTAGATCCAATCCACCATCTCGTAGATCCAAAGCCATCTAAGCCTTTACGTTTGCTGAAATACTTGAAGTGAGTAGCGGAGATCCAAGCTTAAAAATGCTCAAGTTTGAAAGGGAAAATTTTTTAATATTCTTTTCTTCCATATAATCGTTCACCGCAGATTGGGTTTTAGATTCGTCTCTTCCATTTCCCTTCCGTCATCCCTTCACGTTCTCGCGTGCCGCGATGTCTCTGACCCCGAATGTCGTGGACCGTCTTTTCCTTCCGTCTCTCCTTCCTTTCCTTTCGCTTTGGCCCGAAAATTCTCCTTCTTCATTCAGGTGTCGGCCCATGACTTCGAGTTTTCCCAAAATAGTTCGAATGTGTTAAAAATTCCTGGTGTCCGGGAAGGTCGAAATCCAGTTTTACCGTCACGGTCCTTTCCTCATTAAATTATTTATTTTTCACTCTACAGGGTGTTTTTTACTCCAAGCATAAGTAAAAACTTGGCAACGTTGATTTCGGCTGGAACTGTGCTACGATTGGTTTAGTTCCTTTTCCAAAGCTTTTCCACTAGTGTACTTTCCATTGCTATAGGTATCTTGCAGAAATAATTACTAGGCTATAAAAAGCTATTTGTGATGGCATTAAGGTGTAAATGATGTAACGTTTTCCATGCACGCATACTTCCTGTGAGTATTTTTCCCCCTGACATAGAGCTTTTTGCTTCTATGACTATTGTTTGTTTTCCAGTCAGAAATGTTTCATTGGTACCCTAGGAGAAGAATATAAGCTGGAAGCATGAGACACGATCTGATGAAGTCATTTGTTTGAAATTGTGTGAAACAATTCTCACAAACCAAACGCTGATTCGATCTTTTTAAGTTCCTAAAAATACCAACCACAGTGTTGGTCGATTTGTGTCCATACACTATTAACTTACAACAGTTCTAATTATAAAACGATTGGCCATGATAGCCCGGGACAGAAACTTGAAACACTTGACAAACCTAAGGTCGAACGTTCGAATCCCGTCTCTGCTATTATTGATGCGTTTCTTTTAGGTTTTCGATTAAGTTATGCGGTGCGTTGTAGCCCAGGGAGAATGTGCACTTAAATACTGAATTCGACTGCTGCTCTAACTATTAATTGGCCGTCCATGCATTCCAAAGCGCCGTGCTTGTGAGGCGCCGTTAATGACGCGTGATTTCGGTCTGCGCTTTTCCCTTCCTCGTGTGTCTTTCACAGGTGGTCACGGTCTCGTTTATCCCGTGCTTACTCCCAACTCGGGGCCCACCCGCCCGTTCTCTCCCCCTCCCCGTATCTGCACGGCTCTTCTATGCTTTCGCCGACTCCCCTTTTGTCTCCTCAAGGCAAAGTCAAACAAGTGAAGACACTCGCTCCGTCTCCAAACAGAGCCGACACCCTCCCACACCCCATCCTCCTCCATCTTCCCTTCCCTCACCTGTATCTCTCAAGGAACGACCCTCCGTCACCTCTGGTCTCTCGTTCCTCACCTTAAATCTCCCTCCCCGTCCTCATCTCGTGACTGATATCCTCTTGCTTTCGTCCTGAAAGGAATCCTTGGTCTCCGTACCTTGACCCGTCTCTAATCACCTATTTGGCCTCGTACGTTTAAAATCTGATGATTAATTAAATGGAGATTTTATTTCACGCTTGGATACTATTTGGTTATTATAGTTAGAATCCCATCGAAGAGAGTTCTCATCGCTGTAAGTGTTTCGCAATTTTTGGAAAATATTTTCCCCGACTAAGACAGTGTATTTGAAAGACTGTTACGGTTGCAGTAAAAACGTACAATCCAATGTCTGCCAGAAACTAGTGTCATGCCCTTTTGCCCTCAAAGAATCAAAGTCTTCGCCAAACATTTTATCATTGGATATAAAAGTAAGTTATTTCAGTCACTGAGGTAATTGTTCAACCCCAGACTATTCGAAGATTACACTTTCGATAGAAATCAGTGGTACGATTAAGTTAGCTTATTGCGTTGAATGAAAGACGAGGAATTCTGGGAACAGACAGTGTTTGCCGGCACCTGTCTGAGGAAAGAGATTGGTTCAAGTACCTATTTACGTCCTCGAACTTTTATTTGGTCGCTGGAAATCTCTTTTTGACTCATCCGTCCCGCCTCACGACTCCTCCCCCCGCTCTTTTGCCAGCCACAGTTGCATTTGCTCTTGCATGTCACGGTTCGCTTCTGCTTGACAATGGCCTGAGGTCACCCGGTGGAATGTTTATCGCGAGCGGATGACTCATGCCAGAGGCGGCGGTTTCTAAGTCCCGCTCGCCCCTTTTGGCATTCTTTTGAGCGACAGCTTATTAGAGTCATTTGACTCTCTTCGTTTTCTCCTCTTGCCTTATCAGCGTCTCGCAGTCGCTTTAGCGGAATTTTCTCATTGTTTTTCGCCCCAATCCTCATTGCGTAACTGCCTTGCGTGAGATTTTACAGGCATCTCAGAGTGCATGGCTATAATCCGCAGAGCGAATGCAAGGAGCAATGCATTCCCATCGTTCAGGAATCCAATGTTTTAGTATTAGTAACAATTCGTGGGACTTCTCCGATAGCTAAGGTCCGTCATACAATTTAGGATATGTGAATAATTGTGTAGATGCAGGAATTTGAGAGTTTGGTTTGAGAGGAAGGTCGAAGTGAACCACGGCGTTGGCATTAGCCTAATCTCAACAACTGGCGTCAAGATTTAACGTCTCATCTGACGGGCGAAGCACTAAACATGTGGTACTTTCCACACAGAACTCAAGTGGAGGCAAATATACCAATGAAAAATCTCTTCCAGTATTTGAATCTGGGCTCACGAGATAGTAAGACCAGTGATCTTGTCACCTTACCAACGTAATCCTTCAGCAACGTTTTTCTTTTCGCCTCGATCGGGACCAATCTGGTTCATTGCATGGATAGCGGAACACGAAAAGAACCTTTTTACGAGCGTGATAACGGCGAAGAACTATCGTTTTCCTTTCTTCGCTTCGTAATTTGACGAGTTTTGTAAGTCATTTTCGCACGCCAAAACTTCATCCTTGTGGGCTTTCTTGGGACATTTCTGCCGTGATTGATGTATAATTTTCGGCGAGAAAGAGGAAGCGAACATCAGGAATTTTGGACCCAGTAAAAGATGTATTGCTCTGAGATTCCTAAGGTAGTGTCCTTTTGAGTGAAAGAGCATCATTGTTTAAAGACTAGTTTTTGAAATTAAACCAATTTTTGTGGGGTCCATTAATATGGACTGTACTTTTGTTGGCTTCATTGACTTAATCGTATTGTGTGTTGAAGCGTAAGAGACTTATTGTATGAATATATGAATTGTTATAATTTTATGAATTTATATAAATTTATGAATTGTTATAATTCTTCTTTTTCGCTTCCGACTGAAGTCCCATCCCCTCCGAGAAATGCACTCTTTATCAATTTTGCTATCTTCTTTCAGAAGACCCTTTTTCACTTCCTATCGTCCTTGTCCTATCCAAATATATGCCCTGAGACCCTAAATCGCTTTTCGTTCCCTTCTCTTGCTTTGCCGTCTCACAGAATTTCATATCCATATCTTTCCTAGTCTTATCTTCTCGTCTGTCGCATCTGAGTCCACAACTTTGGGGTTTGAAGCTGTTTTTTTTCAAGATGTATTATACACTAAAAATTCATATGGGACCTTGGCAGGCATTGAATTTCATTTAGGGAGTACAATAATACCATCCGTATTACCAATGATCTTGCTAAGAACTCACTCTAGGCTATACCGATTTTGTTGTTTTGGTACGAATTTGATGATTTATTTTAGATTTTAAGTACTTAAGCACGATTTCACGATATCCCATGAGAGATATTACCTTCTTATCAATGCGCTACGTTGCGTTCTCTTTATTTTAGATATAATTTTCATCCCATATTGACCTTATACATGTATCTAAGATATCAATTATCATCAAAATTATGTAATATAGCTGAAGGTGACGTAAATGCGCAAATTTAAAGTTAAATTATTTTACGGAATGAGTATTCTTCATTCATTGAGACATTCTGGTTCAAGAAATGAATAGTGTTATCATAGAGCCGCGTAAGTAAAAATATTATATAACTTAAAAACTTTTTCTTCTTTTAATTCGAAAGAATAGCTCGCTGATGAAGTCGAGAGTAAAAATCCGTAATTAATCGTTTTCTCGTTTGATTTCACGCAGTAGTATTATTGATGCATTTCCCTTGCCGATTATCACTTTGTCTAACATCCTTCTTCACGTTCCGCAGACCCAAGGTTGTGGAGCGAGGCTCAGGTTTCCATCTGGCTATCGTGGGCCACGCGGGAGTTCTCCCTCGAGGGCGAGCCCAGCTTCCACGGGCACACTGGCAGGGAGCTGGTAGCCATGGGGAAGGATACGTTCATCTTGACGGCGCCTCTTTACATGGGAGAAATTCTGTGGGAGCACCTGGAGATCCTGCAGAGGGGTAAGTGCTGCCAGAGGACGACCCTCTGACATGGCTAATACTTTTCTAGAAAACACTTGTGAATTTAATGTAAAAATATTTTATTCCGTTATAATTCAGTTTTTAATTGACCTTTATACTGTCTGTAAATTTTACTACTTTATTAATAGTATTTAGGTATGGTCTTTGTACCAACTAGTACATCTAACATAAGAGGGTCTGTTCTCATTCTTAACAGTCTCAGTATTCTAAACAGCAAATTATATGTAAGAAATAACGAGCAATTATATCACTATCAGGTGTTAGAGTAGATATTCTTGAAACTGTTACCTTTTTTGGCGATCAATACTCTTTGCATTAAAATTCTAATGTCAAATACGTATCGTAGGTTGTGTTCCATGAAAAAAGCACTTCGAAGAACTCCACAATTTTTAATTAAAGTTATCTTCTCTATAGAACGTAGATGCTAGAAATACATTAATGCATATGCGGGAGTTTCATTACTTTCACCTCTAGTTTTGTAGTTGTGCACATTACCTCATTCTGAGGAATGTCGATGACATTTGCACATTTTTGTGGCGCTATGTATGTCTCAGAAATAAAGTCGCTTTTCAAAGTATGTTCGAGCACGTAAACGCATAAAAAATACCTCTAGAATTCAGACTTTATCAATCGATCCTTGATTTCAGATATATTTTAAATTAATTTTGCAGTCGTGTTGCTTTGTTCCCTTCAAACCCCATTGATGGCTAATATTCTCCCACATTGCACGAACGTTTAACAGAAAGACTAGTCTGACTTTTTATGTCTATGTGATACTGATTGATCTGTATTTTGTTCACCAAATATCGATTTCGGGGGAATAAATCATAAATGAAAACACTGTCATACAACGTCATTGCATAATGAAGCAGTCCCATGAAGTTACGCCAGATATCATGAAGTAAATCAGATTCGATTTAAAATTTCTAGTCTCTAAGTAATAATCTTACGATATCCAAACTTCTTTCTCGGAGTGGATGATAGTAATACTCCGGATTTGATCGCTTTCCCCCGAACAGAAGTGGAGCGAGAGCGTGATTCTTTGGAGAACGTACCGCCCAACCTGTACGAGGAGGCAGTGTGCGTTCCGGACCTTTCCGACATCCTCGGGGGCTGCGGGTCCATGCCGCCCCTGAAGCCCCTCAGGGCCGCCTCCGCCCCCGACCCCCAGCAGCCCTCCACGTCGGCCGCCGCCTCCTCCCTGACCATGGGGGCCGCGGCGTCTGCGTCCTCGCCCCAACGCCCCAATGGGGCCAACTCCCAGTCCGCCCCGGGCGGCAACGGGCCCGCCCCATCGTCACCCGACCACCCGAGACAGCAGCAGTCGGCCCAGTCGCAGTCCGCCCAGAGCGGGAACGCTTTCATGGAAAGCCAATGTGAGTACTCTTGTCCTCCTTCGATCACGCGTTTCCGCCCGACAAAGTGGACCCGGGCTGAAATCTGGACCTCTTAAAGTCGTAAACGTGCTCTGTCACGGGAAATGTTACCTTCTACATTTTTATGTGCGAGCCTACTTGAAGACGTTTAGCGTCTTTCTTCCTGGTATAAAGCTAAACGTCCTCCATAAATATTTTATTTTGCAGTGAAGTGGATATTCAGCTATTTTACTCACACGCACGTTAATGATAAGATGTATGGAACAAAGAGTGAATTATATAAAACAGGAAGCATGTGAATATGAAAATGTTAGCCGATAGAGCGAGGAAATGAATGGATTGAACGATTTCTTGAACGATTGAGTTTTTCTTTCTTTTTTATTGTGTTAGAGTTCCACTTAGTAAAGCCTTAAAGTATTTGTTTAATTGAATGGAGCTGCGTCGTTGTCTAGTGGTGACGATTCGAGCATAAGTCGACATGTTAGCCCTGTGACGTTTGGATACTGATCGATGGTGACTGATTCGATTCTAAGAGGGACCTTAGGATACGTCTAGGTAAACCCAAGCTTGTGATTTTATGAGAACTACTGAGACTCTACGGGGGAATCAGGGAAAGGAACTGGTCACAATCCTGATGTAAGAATTTTTCGCGCTGTTGGGCTTGGTACTAAGTAGGCTCTACCCTCACGTGTCAGAACGACCTTTAGGTTATGCGCTGTGGAATTTCTTGCTTGCATAAATATATTTCAAATGATTTTCTGACGGCTGTGAGAGATGTTATTTTCTTTCAGGGACGTGTTTAGATACGTCTAGGATTTCTAATATTCAAGCACATATCTCATTCTCCCCCGAGATTAGTGGTAGATTTTGAAGTCGTAGAAATATTCCCCTTGAAATGTTCCTGATTGTTTTGCGATTTAGATGATTTTCCGATGAAATTGAGAAAAACAATTCTTTTGCTAGTCATGCAACCCACCAGGCACGTAATGTGGGTTGCCTAACCCCACGGCTGGAATGAAATAAATGTTGAATTGATCCTGAAGTAAAATTTTGGAGTCAACCTTAATCTTGGACCGGATGTTTAAAACTAATTACTTGATCAAAATTCATGTGGAACAGAAATCTTCTAGAACAGCGTTATGTACGAAAATAAGTGGTAAAATTAGGAAAGATCCTCAGTAGCCGTCCAAAATTCATGTCTACAGAAAATTATTTTTTGCTGTATTTACTGTTTCATCATTGCTGTAGTTTGTATTTGGCGTTCAAAGCACCATTCATATGGCGTTCTATAAAGTTAATAGCCTCAAGCACCGCAAAGTATTACGTTAATAGAAATTTTCGAATGAATACATACATACTTTGCTGTTCTCGAAAGATGTTTAACCCGGAAAATCACACAGATGGAGTTTAGTTGTGCGTGTCCAAGTTAGTTCTATTGAATTTTGAGCCCAGGCTATCTGTCCAGTAGTTCAATTTTCTATTCTTTTGACAAAAAATCCGTTTATTTAGGCAATGAATTTTGTTTAATCAAGGCCTTCACTAGCGGATTTCAATACTCGAGCCAATAAAGCTATCATGAAATATCGATCGTTGTTTGCGATGAACGTAATTTAAATTAATATTTCGAGCATTTTTTTCCGCTTAAGCTTCGGTTCTTGCGTCTCAAATTGCTGTCGCGCAAATGACCTCAGCTGTCGGTCGCCTCCCTTGAATAACCAACCAGTCAAATTGTTGTCTTACTCCTGGCTTGAACAGGCTCCGCGAAAAGCACGCTTTTTGGCTTCATCTACATCTACGCGATACCCTGCAAGCCACCGCGAGGGTGTGTTGCAGGAGGTGAAAATCACCAAACATGCACTACTGACATGCAAATAGGGTACTACATGGAAACATCCTACATAATAGAGTCACATGCAGCTACATAGTTAGTATCTACATAGTTATAAAGAGATTGGTTGTTGATACATGCATCATGCACTTCAGATTACTCTACAATATTTCACCTACCCATCCCTTTGCTATGCTGCGTATTGTGTTGTCTTAAGGTCGTTTTACACGGTACATTTTTTTCTACAATTTCTTGTGCAAACGCTTGGATGAGAAAATTGTACCATGTAAAGCGGCGAATTGTATAAACGCTTGTGCGAATGTCTGAATGACTGAATGGAAAATAGAACGTTTTATAATTCATTTCAGATAAACGTACAATTTCGTTCAGTTTCATGCATCCCTTAATACAATAAAATGTACCGTGAGAAGCGGCCTTTGTAGTACGGGGAAAAAATGACATTTTGAATCTATCGATACGACAATCAATCTCATCATCAGGTAGTGGAAGTGAGACATATTAGGGGAGTAAAAACCTTTAGCACTTTTCCACAATATATTTAAAATTATAAAATTGCACAACACGTGTTTCGGCTTACTATGCCATCATCAGGTGTACACTCACCTCGAGATTTTGTCTTTACTGTTTTTTTAATGGTAAGTGTACACCTGATGATGACTTAGTAAGCCGAAACGCGTGTTGTGCAATTTTATAATTTTGAATATATTGTGGAAAAGTGCTAAAGTTTTTTACTCACCTAATAATCTCTCTTATCTTATTCATAAGGCTTCTGGGGCTCCACATCCTCTCAGTGCCGTTTGGACATACTTTTTCTCGCGACGCCGCCCCGAAGCGAGGGAAATTCGTGAATCTGCTCCTGTCGCCATGAGCATCCGATCCGACGGAACGTGCACCCCCGCCCTCGTCGGACGTCTCCCGGCCGTTGGGGGACGGACGAGGGTGTGCGTACGTGGGATTTTCCGATCGCCGCGTTTTACGTCGGTTATTTTGGGACCCATGCACGGATCGAGTTCGCGAGTGCCAGGGAATTGGGGGGGGGTTGCGGTCCGGTCCGTCCCCACTGAGGGCGTCGTCGGGAGGCACGTGGGGGCGGGCGGCAAGCCACCCTCTATGCACGTGTGACCGTCTCCTCCCTCCCCTTCCCTTACCACTCTCGCATTGAGATTCCTCCACCCCCATACGGGCGTGTCAGACTTAAGTCTACGTTATCATATGTTCCCTGTTTTAAACTGTTTCTTTGGCACTAAAGTGAGGACATCGACGTAAAGGGATGGGAAATGGAATGGCCAGATTGTATCTGTTACGTAATGTTTGCGAATAAAATCCTAATATAGTTTTAGACATAAGATTTTGTCTAAACTTCACTAAAGACAGATTGGAATCAATAGCTTTAATGTCACCTTTGATGTTTGAGAGAGCTGCTACAGTTATGTCACTCCTCCCACATTTACCTTTGAGGTAGGGAGGAATGACGTGAGTTCCAGAACCAAGTATGTATTAAGGTTGCGATTATTGTCTTTGCGTTTTGGATCTGAAAAAAACCATGAGATCAATAAGGAAGTGGCGGGACCCGTATGGCAATAATTGATCGCATTCCTTGGACCTTTTTGACCTGTGTACTCATTTCTTGTAAATGTCCAAAGTGATCATGGATGAAAAATTTCTAAAATTACCTCTGGTTGAGTGAATGCTAATAGTCCGACAGCCATAATTGCAGTTGGAATGTGGCAATATTAAAATTCCGATTGACTCCTCGTTCTTTTGCGAAGATTGAATGAGGTAGTCTTTGTCGAGTTTGCTATTTTTATCCAAGTCACAAGTCATTCGGGTGGAAAAATTTCACGGAATATTTGAGAAGAGTATCATAGCCTCTGGACTAACTTTTACTACGTCTTGTGAAATCTGAACTGTCCCCGACCCTTTACATTTTCCTCCATAGCGTTCTCCAAACTCACTTTTCAAGAGCTTCACCACAGCCTCGTCTCTCTTTGTGTTCATTATTATTATTTTTTCTGATCCATCGGGATGGTAATCATTTCGAAATACGCCTCCATTTCCATTGTGTATAGCTCTTTTTTCAAGAGCCTCCCACCACGTGACTTGATTCATATCGTTCACGGATGGGTGACTAACTTTCTATTTCGTTTCTTCTTAATTGCGTCTCGCCATCTCCTCGCCGGCGACTACCGTGCTCTGGAAATGAGAATTTCGCAACCTGACGCATGTTCGCCCACTTTCATGTCACGATCGTTATAAAGATGTTTTCATAACAGTAATGGGAATGCTGGGCATAACGTGGTCGGGTCATCAGAAAGCGAGGCCAAGGGACGCTTGACCACCGAATATAGAAATGGACGAGGTCATAAAAACCAAAATTAAATTATAAACACGAATGCCAAAATAACGGCCAGAGTCCGTTTTATGCGTTCACTTAAACTGTAGGAAAATAAACCCATCGTTTTTTAATGGAGAAATGTCGATGCTGGCGAAACCGCTGGCCATGCGTAAAAGAATATCTTATTGGCATTGGAATTCATCGCGACGGTTTTTCCTAAATGTTGGCTTAAATCTTTGATTCATCCAATACAAACTCTATGCTTTCCACTAGTTAACCATGCATTTTCCGTTATATCACAGTTGAACTGTATTGTAGTACTCCATAGAATCTTAGTGCTATTTTCTCTTTCGTAGTTCTGGCAGATAGACTAATTCAAAAATACCACACATTTCTTCTTAGCAATCTACTAAGATGGAGTTAGAAAAGCAGGAAGAAATTGCGATTTTTCGCAAGGAATCATGCGAGTAATGATTTTTTAATTATATCACATACCGTACGGATAAAATCCGGAAATTCACATGTGTGATAGTTGAATGAGATAAATATTGGGGTTTTGGTGAAAAATTTACAAAAATGCACATGGAGGCGTAAGGTATTCGCTGTGGTAAATAAACCTTTCGATATTTTGGCAAAGAAGAATCAGAGAGCAGTGATTTTGATCATTATCAGAGAAATAGTTTATGTAATGTCTGCCTTTTTTAACTAATTTCTTCAATGACCTTTATATCATTCTCATTGGTGAAATTTTAAGCTCTGCTTGAAGGGTGACAACTCACAGCTACACTCATACTGATAATATTCGCTGTTAAGATGAAACGTTCGGTGATGGCTTTCTCACATTTCGAGTTCCCGTCTCCCGTGCAATTAAAATAATTTTCAGCATATTTTTTGGATTGCTAACCGTTTAACCAAAGCATTCCTGAGGTGCTAATGCTCATGCGACTATGAAGTGCCATCAAACTGGTTATTTCACTTCGACGAATGATTGCCTCGGTATCTTTTCAATATGTTTGATTTTTTTTCCTTTAAGCGATTTTGACCTTAAATGAAATCTTTCAGGTCCTTGAGTGTTTCATATTTAATAGTCTTACCTTGATTAATGCTTCTGGCATGGTGTTCGTTTTTAAGTCCGTGCAGGTCTCGGTCGGGTGAGGAATATTTAGCTCGTTACGAAATCGGTCAAGGGTTGAGAACGTTTTCGAGTTCCCAGTTGTCCATCATGCATGCTGCTGTTTGGTCCCATCGCTGGTGACTGGTTTCAAGTGAATCTTTGGAGATTTCATGGCTGCCATTCGGAAGTATTGAAATAACGGCCCTTTATACTGCATTTTCAACCCGAAAAGTCATCACACAACCATGCTTATTTGACATTGAAAATCATTTGATAAATATATGCAGAAAAATGCCTTTATAACCAGTAATCCCTCATTACTATGTAGATTATAACAATTTTTTTGCACCTGACTCTTACATCTAACATGTTTCCATTTAGTAATAGCCTTGTAGCTCTTAGTGCATCTAAGAAGTACGTGTTTGGTCATCTTAAACCCTGCCACACACTCTCATGGTGTCTCGTGGGGTATTATGTACATGTAAATGAGATGTATATGAAAATTCAAGTCCTAAATGCAAGGTTAAATCTCCAAATTTTGCTAGTACATACCTTTAATCTTAATTCAACCGTGAATCGCCAAGGTTCTTGCTGATGTACATTCTGATTTTTTATTTTGTACGCATCTAATTATAATAGTTTCGCCATGCCGCGTCTAAGTTTGGAATAGAAATTTTCTTGACTCAGTTGTCTGGTTGACCGAACTAGATAGAAAGGACGCTTCAGGCGTCCGCCTAAGGGATTCACTATGGTGGATGAAGCAACTTAAGGAACAAATAAATCTAAGGAATCTCCCGCACTCCGCAATATCCACATAATCACTTGCGTGAACACTGTTGTGAAAGGTCAGTGGCGATTAAGCCTGGCACTTGCGTCACTCGTCCGTATTGCATCGACACAGTTTGATGGATGAAACAGTTGGCTCCGGATGAGCTCTCGCGAGAGTTTCTCGTGCAAAATTGGAACTAGATACACCGAGATAAGTATTACGGTATGTGATACTTGAATAGGTACTAAGATACTGCTGGATGCAGAATAATTGACTTGGATTTGTTTACTTAACTTAATTAGCATCGCTAAAGAATTTAATGCCAAAGACCATAGCGCTGTATTTTCGGTGTAGTAAGTACATAAATTAACCTTGTTAACAGTCTGAATGAGTTCAGCAGCGAACCGAGTTTCGATGTCGTATTGTGTTCTATTTTTATTTTTATGGATGACTCGGTCGGAAAGCCAATGATTTCTTTGCGTACAAGCATTACGACGTAATAATGGGTACCGAGTACGATTAGACGTTAGTGGCTAGCATTCTGTTAATATCACACAAATATTTCGTTTGAACGGTTTTTTAATATAGGGGTTGCATCGGAGTTGGCCTACCGTTATTTGTCACTATGAGGTACAACGTCACAGATCGGGGTAATTAAACCCATTCTAGTTTGTTTTTCTGCTTCACTGTTTTAAGATAACCGTAGGTGACATCAGGAAAAAATTTGATATCTCTTCTACTCTATGAGAGTTTTTTTTGTTCTTCGTTTATGGTTAGCTCTTCGTAAGCTTTTTATAATCATACCCACGGCATTATTCAGAACTGAAGATTGGTCACTGGTGGCTTTAAGAGCCATTTTACATGGAATAGTTAATTTATCCCTAAGGTTAATCTGAATCCCAAATCTGAATGCCACACCAACGATTCCGAGACTTGATCTTTAAGGAAAGAGGACGTTTACAGAAAGAAGTCTTCTGAAATGTTGGTTTGGGGGAGGATGGATAAGTTAAAATGTGCCGATAGGAATGCGAACGAGGGTACATGTGTTCCAGAAAAGAGGTGAAATTCACGAAGCAAATTCGAAAGAGACAGGGAGTCGAGGGCGAAAGGAATTTAGGGCACTTCAAGAATGACATTATGATTGGGGAGAAAGTATGTTTAATGGAAACAGAAGGAAAATAAGAGGCATTCTGGACTTTAAAATATGAATATATATTATTCAAACGCCACGATATTTCTCTCCTATAGGGAGCCGTTGGATACGCTGTCGTGCGGCACATGGGAGGGTATTACTTTACAAGGAATGAACAATTTCCTTGCTCATATTGATCGGCTTTCTCTCCTTCAGGTTTTGTTTTAAATTGGTTTAGTTCAGCCAATATAATAGCTTATGGATACGAGAAACCTCAGCGCCTTATTGGCCTTGCAACCGCAGTCGGCTCACTTTGCCCTCCAATTCTTCCATTGCCAAAGAATTCTTCCCATGCTGCAACTATCCCCTCTCTTTAATGGCTTAAGTGACGTCTTTCAGTCGCCTCCCGGAACAATAACTTGCAATGAGGTGTTAGAGTAAAGGTTACAGATAGACGTACTAATTACTCTGGTGCACACCGCAATAAGGCTTTCCTAAATTTGATGTGAGCTTGAAGTTCATGCCTTTCCGGCGCCGTCCGTCTGTGAAAAAACTACGAAGACCAGGATCGGCCGAGTTCCAGTGGCGGAACTTGAATGGGGAGACGCTTGGTGCGTAAGCTGGGAGGAACGCGTGCTCATCGGGGAAGATGTGGGCGAGCACGGAAATAGACTGTCGTTTGTCAGCGTGGGCCGAGGACCGGGAGCGTGTTCTACGCTCGCGGTTGAATGGGAGCGGAGGGAGATGGAACGGACACACGACGACGTTGCATAACAGTTGAAGGAATGCTTTTTCGGGAGAGGTTGCGGCTCCCCCTTTTTCTGCTTTCCAGGAAAACTCACAAATCCGTGCAGGCGAGCTCTCCTTAATGCTCCTAATCTCCCTGTTCTCATCGGTAGCGCACGGCTGTCTCCATAACCTTCTCTCTCCCCCGTCTCTTCTGTCAGGGAGTCTTCCCAAACCATCCTATCTCCTCCCCGCATCGAGGGAGATTTTGTGCGTGACCCATCTCCAGGTTTTGGAGATTTTCTTCGCGAAGGGTCGGAGAGGGAAGCATTTGGCTCATAGGCAACCCAATTACGTGTCTTGAATCCATCTTGAACAACCCTATCGTGAATCGTTTAGGGATGGAGCCGTGGAAAATAACATATTAGGAAATAAGTAAAACTGCACAATCGGCTGTGGTGGCTTGGGCTATACCTATAACAGTTTAGTCGGCTGCATACTTACAGACATTAAGTGTTAATTAAGTTACATTGAAAGGGCAGTGACTCATTCACCAATACGCAAATCCGAATATTATACTCTAAAGAGAGTATTGTTACTCTTTCAATAATCTCTCGCACACTCTTTCTCGTCTATCTTAAATATAAACCTTCTTGCAAAAAATTCTGATGCACTTCCACAAGAACATTTTCTTTGACTTTGCTTTCCGTGTAGATGCACATTTAATGGTCCGAAGACCGGTGTACATTATCCAGTAACTTCATTAAAGGTAATCTATAGTTCGCGACGTTCCGTTACTATTTTCCTGATTCGATTTTCATAAAAAATTACCCTTTTCAAGTAGGATTAGCCACTTACGACAGGTTTAACTGAGGAGAAATTATTGCGAAACCACAGTGAACATAAATTTTTGAATGTCGCATGTTGAAACATGAAACAGCGCAAAGTTTCGAAAGAGCTAGTTTTATTATTAGTCAGTAATTGCCTACTGTTTCGCATCTCATTCATTCGAGCGACGACTTTTTGAATAGGGGGCGTATCCTGCCCCTTACTGTATCTCCCTGGCTATTTATATCACTTTTTTTTCGTAAATATTCGTTACAGAATGTGTGTCGAAAAGTATTTTGTCACGAAGGTACTTAACCATTCCAACTGCAGTCGAGGAGTTGTGTTAATGGGGCTTCACGGTATTCCAACAGGTATTAATGCATTCATGTATACAGCATGCCTCAAGTTTTCCGAGACGCGGCGGAAACTCTGATTGCGCACCGCTGAACAACTCGGTTGCGTCCGTAAGATACGTGCATTCGTTTCTCCTCCGCGTCCAGCGCATTCTTCGGGTCGATTGGGAAGGTTGCTTTGGGGTCCTTTTCCCTCCGTTCGACTCCACGGATGCAAATCCCGGCTTCGACAGGCGGGCGCCCGGAATAAATTTCCCACCGAGCCGACCCGTATTTGTGCGCTGGACGGTCTACCGGTCGCTTGAGGTTCGTATTTTTTCCCGAGACAATACCTCCGCTTCCCACCGTTGGCTCCGAAACGCTTTCGCATACGCTGCAAACAAACAGATGGACATATACGCTCCGACAAGCCCCGTGCACGAGAGTCACTTTCTTGCTGGCGCAAGGAGTCGGACAGTGGGGGAGGGAATGGGATATCAACCCTATATCCCTCCTCCCGCTCTCGAACAAATGATTCCTTCGCGGTCTTTCCCATTTCGACTCCCTCCCCAAAGTGTGTCAGAAGTCGAAGTGGAAAATGGCCTCCGCTATCGCCACAGATCTCTCCTCTCTCTGCCCGTAAACCTCAAACAAACCCTTACCACCCCCTCCCATTTCTTCTGAACGAATTTGCATGACAATAGCCGTGCCTTAAAAACTTTTAATTTCCCTCCTTTGCCTTTCCCCACTCCCTTAAGTTACGTTTAGTTCCGACCGCTGTTCTCATCGTCCCTCCTATAAGAATCGAAGCGACTCCGGTTCTTATAGTCCTTTTGTCCAAAAAAATTGCATCTTCTACTGATACTCAAAAACCCACGTTCATATTGGAACTTTCAAATTGCAAACAACCCTTTAATTTGACGAACAGTGCGGTTTTGTCTTATGACTACCGAATAAAGAAGATTTCGAGAAGTTTTCTGAGTTTAGTTTTTTCCGTCTCAATGGTGAAAAGGATGATAATCTTCGTCCATTACCTTCGGTAGCGAGTAAGTAGAGCGCTGATCGCGTTACCCAAAGGTCACAGGTTCAGATCTAGCCTAGGGCATGTGTTTTTTCGACCTAAGATTGAGTAGACGGTGCGATGTAGTCCAAGTAGTTGCTGCACCTTAAAACTCAATTCTTCCATCACTTTAAGAAGCTTAGCAGAGTATTGCATTATATTACCTTATGGCATTACAACAAGCCAGCAACTATTTGAATGATATTTGCTGGGTACTGTTATTAAATTAAGTAACCTTTAGCCATTGGTTGGTTCACGGCAGGCAGGTGCTCTGAGCCAATTCTTCATTGGCGCCGTCTTCTCTTTCACATACGTTGAAAGAGAAATTATCGTTGCTCTCAGGACTAAGATGTATTTCTAGTGCCAAAAATGTTTGCCAAATAGGAGTCATATGCGCCTGTTTTCCTGGATGCGATACTATTTATTTTTAAGCCAGCATCAATTCTTTTCCGCGGCTTAGCTGATATTGCATTTTTCTAATGCCTATAGCATCAGAGAAGCATCTTCACGAAAATAGCCAATTTTAAAAATAGCCGCATTTGTAAAAATATAACTAAAAAGAAGTGACGAACGAAACAATGTCATAATTTTAAGTAACCGTATCTCCTACTGAATAGTTGATCCTTGTGAACCCATCACTAAAGGTCGTAATTCAAGAGTAGTTGATAGTTATGCGGGGAAGGCTACCGACAGCTAAGGCAATTTGGGGTATTGGATAGAGGAAGGAATTTCCCTAAGAACGAGATAAGGGTGGAGAGAAATCCGTCGTCGGCATTAATCTGCTTTTAATTGAAGGCTTCAGGATGTCCACGGTTCAGCGTCCCATCCGACGGGTATAAATCCTATAAACGAAGTGCTCTCTACTTGGCTCTAAAGTTGGGAACCTGTATGATAATGAAAATTCTGATTACTGCCGGGATTCGAATCCGGTCCATCGGGATGGAGACCCAGTACTCTCACCAGAAGACCAATCCATCATAAACATCATGATCTTTCAAAGACCATGCGTTATCTCTGCATTCACCCTTCTCTGTTTTCCGCTATTGTCTTTATATCGTCATTCATATCGTCATCCTGTGAACTATAATACTCCTATCATATTCCTCCTTGGTATCCCTTCTCCTCTTTAAACTAGAACCTTTCCTTCAAACATGTTTGTTTTTAAGTTGATGTGTGTAAAAAGGTGGTCCAAAAGTTTCGTTTTTCTTTTTTGGATGGTTTTTACAAGGCTTTTTTATTCCTTTACTTCTTCAAGGATTCCCTCATTGGTTTTTCTTTCTGCCGTGGTAGTTTTAGTGATTCTTCCCTACAATCACATTCACATTTGCTCGAAACACTTCCTGTGTTGAATCAAGAGAGTCTAGCTTTCACAACCATATAGTAGTATACTCCAAATAAATGTTACAAACTATTTTCTTCTTCCAATGCCGAGAGAGTTATTTACTAATAGGACCAACCTGATCCTCCACAGTTTTAGACTTCTTTTTATCACGTACAATATGCAATTGCCGTCTACCTGACTCTATATCCGTGCAAGAGTGTCTTCCTTACATCTCTTCTGCAGGAATTTTCTCTCTTCCCTGATTTTGGGGTAAAGTATTCGATTCACCCCTTTCTTTCTTCAGCTCTGATTGCCCCCTTCCTCTCCTCCCCAGAGGATTGCCGAGCGGTATGTGTAGCATGGGCGTCCGCCTCTCACGAGCGATGTGTGTCCAATCATTCCCACACAGCGTGCTTCCGTTCCTTTTCCCCACTCCCGGTCACATCCTGGTACCGGCGACACAGCGCAACACCGACCTGACTTTCCGCCCTTCTCCCCCGCCTCTTCTTAGAATAAATGAGGATTTTTTTTAGGCCTCTGATGAATAGGGCGTCACCTATTCCGCGGTAGGCGCGACCAATTCCCTCGAAGGTGTTCCTTTTTTTTTGTTCTGTCCCATTTTTTTTCGCTCAGCTCGTCAATGGCATGGCACTATGGAGTTCGAGGTGCTTGCAGAAAACAACCGCAGATTATTTAATCACCGAGGAAGTTCGGCTTTTAAAACGCTTTAAAATCCTCGACAGAGTTAGGCTTTAAGATGCATCACTGCTAAGATTGTCGCATTTTCTAACCAAGTTCTTAGTCCTAAGACAAGAACAAAATCCATGTTGGAGGTGGGTTTTGATTCCACGACCTTCAGGTTGAATGGTCTGCGTGTTACCAATATGATCACTAAGAAGGTACTTGGGAGTTCCCTCGAAACCAGTAAAAGATGCTTCAATAAATATTTTAGGAATATATGACATTTTTTCTTTTTTTTGTTTTTAAGATGACAACTTCTTTATATCTAATTAATGTCATTCCGGTGATAGTCCTTAGTTTTGAACTGTAATAATTCTTGATAATATAAATGATAGGGGTGAGACGTTCACATCACAGATATCCAATTACTCAAGACAAATTTTCATCTACGTCTAATACTCATCCAGAATCCTTTTAAGCCCAAAATAAACATATATTTAATATAAGGCTTGGAATTATGTGCAAAATTATTCAAACGATGCCTCTCTTGACATCCGTGGTTTACAATAAATTGCTTCTTCTTTAATTTTTATTACTGATTGCATAATTTGTAGCTAATTCCGTCGTTTTCTTAGTCTTGTAAATGTACGAATAAGGACTGCTTACATTGACAAATGTTGTTTTAATATAAATACGTGATTTTCCATGATACTTGAAGAGAAAGAAGCTCATCAATTTGTGCTCAAACAAAGGAAGAAGTGTTAAGTCCTTACTTGAAGTAATTAGGGAGTGATAGAGAACTGCCAGTTTAGAGGCGAAACTTATGTGTTTATACGTAATTGTGTACTCTTCTAGAACGAGAAGTCTTGCGGATAGTTCCCTTCTTAGCCCTCACGCACCCTTCCTGTGCCCGTCTCTCGGTGCCGGCTGAGAGGTTTAAATGGGGCAATAGGGTCCCCCTCTTGTTTATGCATGGACTCACAGAATAGTTGGTGTGGAGAGGGGAGGGAAGGCCGCCGCTTTGGAATGGCACCGGGCGTCCGTTGTTCTGCGTCGCGGGGGTTCGGCGGGAAGGATGAAGAGCTCAGTGATGCGGTCGTTTCATTTTTTCTGCTTGAAAGAGAAACAAACGCCTTGGTCCACGGTGCATGAAAAGACGCCTCGGAAGGGAAAGGAGAATGGCATTCTTTTTGCAAGTGTATTGGTATTGGAACTGAGGTGGCCTACTTGGCGTATGCTATCAAAAGAATTACTTACATTTGGCTTTGTTACCCCGATGGCAGTCTTGGAGCGAAACGGATACCTCTCCGTATGATAAAGTAGCAGTTATTCCGTGGAGATGATAGACAATTAAGGTCATTTGGGTCATTTTGGATAGTTGGGTGAAAGGGCACAGGGAGTTTGTCAGGAATTGATGAAGGGTGGAGCAAAATCCGGCTGCGATATTGACCAAAGACGCCAAGGGATCCACGATTTACGTCCCATCTAGCGGATAGTGTATTGAAGACGGAGTGCCCCCTCATATTACTGAGATGGGGACTGGTGCACAATGAAAAATCCCTGTCGCGGATTGGACTCGAACCTGGGCCCTATAGGATTGGATGCCAGTACTCTAACCACTGCATTACCCCTCCTCCTCATATCCAGGATTATTAGTTTATTTTCTGCCCAAATTAGTTCCTCGTGCCCCGCCACCTGTCATATCATATCATATTTACGGTCCTATGATCCGCATATGTTTATTTGTCTGCGCGTAAATGGGGATTCTCCTTTTGAATAAGTCGATTGTGTTTTCTCCCCGAGAAGATTGAGTCGCAAATTTTCGGATGCGAACGCTCTCTCACTCTCTTCTCGTCCACAGATCCGAGGCATTTGGCGCCCATGTTTTTTTTTTAATCCTTCATTTTCCTCCATGGTGGCTCAAGGCCGCCCTCGTCATTGGAACCCGAAATACCGAAATGAAGATGGAAACCGGACGTCTGAACGCTTCACTTGTGACTGCTGATGAAATTTCACGTCCCGGCAATCATTAGCTCGTTGGTTCGCATAAAAAAATCTTCTCCCTCTCTCAACAACTTCAGTTTCCAACATTCAAAGCTTAAGATATAGGAGGCTTTCCGCTTCGTTTTAATCCTTCCTTAAATTATTCATTTTGCGAGCTGATTTGCTGATAAATTGTTCAATTATTAGTTCTCACGGCTGGTTTGTTAGCGGGATATCATTTAGTAGCACAGAGCACATGTTTTCTTGCTACGGTAGAATGTGATGTTACTGTTACGTAATTATTGGACGACCGATCAATGTAAAATAAATATTTAGAGTATATTTTAAGGTTCTTCTTATTTTTACGGATATTAGAGGTTCAATTGAAAGGTTTAACTCCAAAGATTTACATTTAATCGCTTTAATTTCCGGAGGCCACCTCAAGGACGTGATGCAAGTTAGTTTCAGTCTCATGTCGTTAAAATGGGAAGGAGAGGAAGGAATATGAAAGTAAGTTTAGATATCCGAGCCTCTCTCACATTTTTTTATTTCCTCAAGAAAGCTTTCACAGTAATACAATTTAATGAACTCGTATCACAAACAGTTCTTCTTGCTTCTGTGATGAAACCAACATTTAGGATCCTCGGAATGGTTCCAACAGTTTACAATTAAATTATCATGAAAGATTTGCAATACTCCTACGTCATGATAGTATATTTATCGTAAACAGTCTTTTTAGTTGGTAGCAGCATATAACAGCAGTTTCAAAGACTACGATGTAAACCTATGGAAGCTAAATTGAGTATCTACGGCCAGCGCTATTATTATTCTAGGCAGATGTGATGTAGTTTCGTAAACTCCACTGAAGGAAAAATCTATATAGCTTCGACGAATATTCCTTTTCGTATTGGGTATGCAATCCGTGTCTTTCAAGAGGGCTAATAGTTCAAGCTAAATTTAATGTTTTGAATCTTTCGATACATGCCTTAATTTTTAACTCATGATCGAGGTTTGTAAGGAATTTAATTCTTTTCTCTGTTTTCGAACTCCTCCTTGTCTCTTCTTTGGGCCAGTTTGTTTTCTATCTGTTTTCAAGGCTGTGTTTGCAATCCGTGTTCGCTATACCTCGAGCACAGAAATGCAAGAGACTGCGCTTTGTTCGGGTGGTGATGTTGGCATTTTGACAAACGTTTGTGTTCCTATCAGCGGTTGATTCCTCAAAACGTTTCATTTAGCGCACCGTTTTGAATCTCTCTCGTGAAAGGTTTTTGCTTAATCTACACCCGAGGATCGACGATTTTCCACTCGTTCAAGTCTTGCCAATTTCCTCTGCCCTCTTCGCGCTGGGAGTCTTATGAAGTCGTAATGTGTGTACCGACTGCAAGGAGGGGTGTTGAGCTGGGAGAAGTGCTGAGGCGGGGTTGAGTGACATCTCTCTCCCTCCCCCCTCCTTTAAGACTGACTACTCCTCCCCCGCCCCTCTTCGATGGGCACGTGCTCATCCGCCCTGCCGTTTCTCCACCTACCCACCTAGCTACGTACCCCATCCCACCCCATTCTATCTTCTCGTCCCTCCCCCCCCCCCCACGCACACGTCTCCTCCCCCCCTCTCCTCATCAAGAGGCTTGAAACCACCGCATGAATGGTCCCCGTGGCCACGTGACGCACCTATACCGTTTCGCGCGCGCCCTTTGATTGTGGGGGTCCACTTCCTGTTTCCTGTCGCGCAAAACCCTCTCCAGACACCACCACCGCCGTCGACTCCTCCCTCCCCACTACCCCGCTATCCGATCCCGACCTCCCGCCCCCCCCACCCCCCTCCCATCGCCCATATTACACGTCCTCCCGGCGGCCCTGGGGCAACCCCACCCTCTCGCGCAGAGAATCTCCTTTCAGGGTATGAGCTGGCAGCTTCGCCCTCCTCCTTGCCCCTCACCTCCAGAAATCGACCATGGGGAGCTGGAGGGGGATCAAGTTGGTGTCGCCGGCGTTGGTGCGTTCCTTTGGTTCGCCTCGGGAGCACCGGTGTGCCGTCTTCCGCACCCTTCGTGTCCCCTCGCTCAGAAGACCCCCACTACTTCCGTCCAACGGAGGTGGACGCACCGAATTCTTTATGTTTTTTTCGTTTTCGTCCCTTCGCTACGTAATCTGCCCCTCGCTCCCTGTCCCGAGCGGCAAAACGTTCAAACAGAAGAAGGCAGCCTCCCGCTGCTCTGGCTCACAACAATTGTCTGTATGGTAACCACCGACGTACTCATCCCACCCCCTCCCTCGCTTGTCATCTGCCAGCCTCCATCTCTCTCTTTCTCCACAATAACAGAGCAAAGGTGCGTCCATACGCATGTCTATACCTTGCTGCGTTCAAGGTAGGTATTATATTTCACCCATTGACCCTTCCAATCAATTTACCCGGTACGGATGTCTATGTGTTCAGATAAAGTTATCTTCCAAGCTCGACTACTTTCTTCCCTTTCATGAAAATCATTGTTAAAGAATAAAAATTTTTAGAAAACCTGAAATTCCCAATTCTGGCGGGAAAATCAAACTTTCTAGAATAGACTCTAGAGATAAAATCCGGTTTTTAGTTGCTTTCGCTACTGTAGCGTACAATGTGACATTAAATAAAACACGATTAAGCATTCGCACCTGAGACTCAATTGGAACATGCGACCATTACTACCAGGCAGCCATGTAGTCGATCTGGCTACCGCTTACGACCCCTTTTTATCGGGTTATACCGTCAAATTCGTTTTCCTTTTCGAGAGTTTGCGTCAGTGGCATTTTAAAGGCGAAAGTATTTTGTTTGACAAAGAATTAATCGTAATTTGAACTAATTTAATTTTGTAAAGTGCCCGTGATGGATAGATATTTTTCCACGGGCCTCTTTTTTTCCTATGAGTCTTTTCACCTGTACTTTCAGAAAGTCTTCCCTGATGCCATTGTCATTCAATACGTTGCTTAAATATGTGCAGCCTCCTCTACCTGCTTAATAAACTGGTCATTCCACCAATTCTTGTATTCATTTGGGATCAAGTTACGCTTATGTCTTTTTATTTTTCAGTCATCACATAAGTGATGTTTCTACAGCATACGTAGCATTTATGAATTAAGATGGGCATAATAAGTGGAATTTCCCAAAGAAGGCGAAGAGGACATTCCATGAGAAGTTAGAAAACAATATAATAGTCTCAGCAGCATTTTCCCCAAATTGAATGGGTTTATAATAAGAGTTTCAGGGAAGGTATGGCTGGAAGAATATAAAATGTGATGTTGCAGATAAATGATGCAGATGAAATGGATCAACCTGGTAACTAATGATTTTTTTAAAGTTTCGAAAAAAATGTATGTAGGTACAACCTTTGTCGGACCCATCTTGGGACGCGAATCTCATTAAGGTGGTCGTAATGGAAAAAGTAAAGATTAGAACTACCAATAAATGCCACGGATGAGATGCGATGCATGTAGAAAGTGTCGTAGTAAGGGTGTAAAAGAGAAGTTTTTTGATATTAAGAGGCTAGGAAACGTATGAATCGAGTGGAGAGTTGCGTCAAGCCAATCTTAGGACAGATGATGTATAATTCATGTGTTTACGCATACATATGTGTACTTATTTCTGTGCGTTCTCTTTCTAACTGGCGACTCGTGTGTCCTGCCCTGTGCCACCAATGGACTGAATTCATGAGTGTGGTTTGGGGTTGGACGTTTAAGTGGCCTATGCCTAGTTCGGCACCCCTCCTCCTTCCCCCATTCACGTCAACCGAATCGTCGAGAACGTGCGCGACGCGTCTTCGGAGATGTGCGCGAGTCCTGAGATCCACTCAAAGAGCAGATGTCACCCCGTCTTTTCCCCTTACCCTGCCTGCCATCCCCTGCCTCTCCGTTCCCCTTCCCTCTCTCCCCTTTGATCTCCTCACGTCCAATTATCCTTTCTTCTCGTCCCCACGAACGGGACGACAACGGACAATTTTCGCCCAATGTCCGTTCTTCTTTCTCGTCTGCGTGAATATAAGCGATCACGTCTTATAACCAAGCAAGCTGCGGCATTGGGTGAGGAAAGGGTGTGTTTGTATGTGTTATAAAGCCAGTAATACAGGAATCTTTGGGGTCATCTGGAAAATTTTTATCTAGTAGCTTCGAAATCTGATGTGCTGAAAGGCACGTACGATAATAGTTTTAATGCTTTCCCCTCATAAGATATGCCTATAAATTGTATCTTTCTTATATTTTTTATTAATATTCTCGCCTGAGTACGTATGTATGGGACTTTTTTTTTGAACGTTTAACAAAAAATCTGACCACCCTTAGGTCACTTAATATCAAGTTAATTCGTTTATTGTTTTGGTTTCATAACCAATACATGACATTATGACAGGAATTATTATTAGATACATTTTGAGACAGTGAAGATGAAGTGAGACAGTGAAGAGTCCTTCAAATTCAAAAGACTTGTCAGAAGGTACCTTGAATGAATGTATAGTTGTTAAATTCATCACATAATATACACCTGCATGCCACCCTAGGAATCGCAGCGGGGACTTGCGATAGGGGAAGTATCATGCATGTTTATATTTTCTTATACCAGGATTATTTTGGTTAAGTATTTTGTCAATAATTTTAAAGAAACGCGTGTTCTATAATGATAATGTTTACGGTAATGTTAGGAGGAAATTCGCACTCACAGGAAATTAAGCTTTTAGCTTGAATAAATGGTATTTTACTCTTTGATTGCGACTATTGCTCATGTGGTGGAATCGGTAAATCTCATTGTGGAGCGTTAGAAACGGATTGCGTTAATCCTTAAAAGTCTCACCAAGTTGTAACACACCCTCTTTTCCCATGTGCAACCGAAGTGGAACTGTTTCAAGATGAAGCCGTGAAGGATTAAGGAGGCATTAATGCAGCAATTACGTGCTACCTGGATTTCAATTGCTTTTACTTAATTATGGCCCCTTGAATTCACCCGTAAGCTGTCTCTAATTAGTCGGATATAAATGAGGAAAAACCTTTGGTAATCGCGGTTTTAGCTTTCATCTAATTACTTGTTTACGCTCGGCGATTTCAATTTCGCTCTTCTGGACAGTTGGCCAACGAATTTTACAGTAATGCTCACGTTCCATTAAACGAATTTTCCCTTGACTCCAATTGTTTAACCATCTTGAGAAGAAGAGATCCGATGTGCGGCGAAATGAACCCTAAGATAGGGGTTAACGAAGCCAATTACTATGATGGTTGATATGCATTTAATAATCGCCTATCTTATTTCCTTTCGTCAGACTGGCTTCGAAATTACATTATCAAAGCAAAAGTGATGTGCGAGACTGATATATTACAACAGTTATTTCTTTGGATTGATGATAACATTATTGAAAAAATGTAAGGATTTTCGTCGTAGCATTTTAAGTACAGGCTAGGAAAATGTTTAATTGGGGAACAATTAGTAATAAGTTGTATGGGCTACGTATACATTTTGTGATTGTAATGGACTGTTTTTTTTAAGTTGATGTGTACCTTTTGTGTTCCTTCATTCTCAGTGTGATATAAATAACTATTTCGTGTATCAGACTTTTGAATTTACTTAACCTTCATCTGTGACACGTGATGTCATCATAAGATTCCTCTCCATCCTTTTACACTCTTCCATATTCCCTCACCATCATCTTAGAAGCACCTCTCTTGTATTAACCGACCCGAACTTCATATCCCTTTATGTGATATTCGTCACTGCGTTTACGTTGGGCTAACGTTAATCGTGTGAAAGCAGGTGTAAAATACCTTTATCATAGTCTAAAATGAACGGTTAAGGTTGAATCGAGGCGTTGAAATCCCTAGTCGGACGTGGAAATTTCTATTTTTAATTTGTAATTTTGAACTTTTATTGCACTCATATCAGATCGATTCAAAAAGGACGAACCTTTCGAGCGTATTAAAATAAATTCAACATCAAAAGTACTCCATTGTATTTCTCAGTGCTCATTTCGGGTCAGTGGGTCCACTTCCGTGGAAAGATAGAAACAAGTATTTTTTTTTCTTCCTCGGTTAGTGCTTCTCCGGAATCTGAACGACAGAGTTGCATAAGAGCGTAGATTGGGTGTAGAGTAGCGTTCGAGGAGAGGGACATCCGAGCAACTCGCAACCCCGACCCTTTTCCATCAGGGTGTAGAGGCGAACTATTCATTACCTAGGCTCGGTCTTACGGTTAAAATTCATCTGGATCCCTTGAGGATCATGAAGCCGTTAATTTCGAAATTGTCAAATGTATTATTGAAAGACATTTAATAACTTCAACCGTGGTTAGACTTCGAGCGTATTCACCAAGAATTTTATCCTAAAAGGTTGTTCATATGAGATTGAAAATGAAACATTGAATAATTCATTATTAATATACAACGACAATATGATATTATAGGCATATTACCTTTCATGTGAGCTTCAGGAGTGCATACCTTGTATTGTATTATTTAATGTTGCAAAGAATTGGATCTTAACTACGTTGAGAATCAGGTATCATGGTGCTCCAACTGCTAAGATAACTCCGCATACTCCAACCTAACTTATCACTAATCTTAATCGCAAGGCAGACACAATATCCTAGCCCGAGGCGGTATTCTAATCACCGACCCTTGAATTGCCAAGCCTGCGCGTTACCTACCTGGCTACTCAGCCCGGCGTATTGGTACACTACAGTTTACCTTAGTGCACCTATTGCGTTCCAAATGGTGAGATATTCGTTGTTCATCGTGTACCGTTATTTCACTTTGAAGCTTAATACACTAGGGGAAAAATTGTGTACTCCCGCTATTCGTTCAATGGAAATCTTCACAAATGTTTTCAGTCTGCCACCGGATCGGAGTGAATTGAGGCTTAGGGAATAGGCAACATGGAGCGGCTCGGAAAAGGTTTCCGGTTTGGTCCGAAACGCGGTTTTTCGCCATTCGCGACACACGAAACCGAGCGGACCAAGCGGCTCGCGAGCGGAAATGCCCACGTGCACAACGAGCCCAGTGCACCGAAACGAGAAGGGGGCTGGGACTAGGATTTTCAAGTGGGGGGGGAGGGGAGGGGAGCTCTCATCACTCCCTTCAGCACACATGCGCGCTGGTCTCGGTGTGGATCTCCTTTTACAAACTTGCCTCCACCTCCCGCCCACTTGCGGCATGCTGGGAGGGGCATGCCCCCCCCCCCCACTCCACTCTGTCCTCTCCCTTTTTTCTCTTCCTCCCCCAAATTCTAATTCCTAAAGGGACACCACCCCCGACCAGCCAACCCGCGCCCCCTCCCACCCTCCCCCCACCTCCCTCCCTCACCGGAAGTGCGTGAGGGAGATCGCTTGTCACGTGGTCGCAAGCATTCTTCAACCCTGCCTCGCGTCTTTTATCCCTCCCCTCTTGCCCAACCTCTTCAACTTCACCTCCACAAGAACCTAGCTCTCCACTAAACCTTCCCCCCAAACCATGCCCCCAATGTCCATGCCCCACCGCAAGGGAGGACAACCAACGATTGTGGACAGCGCACATCAATTCCTGGACATCAGCTGTGCTAGTTTCTGTCGGTTCATCCAGATATTTCAATCCTTGCGTAGTAGTAAGATAAATTGCGCTCCCCTAAAGATAGCCCTTAGCCTTTCTTAAGAGTTAATACAAACATTGTTATAGTCTGGGTGATGAATTATCCATACATTAATCTGTTGGCACTAATTCGCTAGCAAACCAATTTAGAGGAAGTTAGTCCAACTTTTGAGGCTATATTACATTGTACTTAAGACGAATAGGACGTGTACGTTCTAATGGAAATACGAAGCCACGATTCATAGGCATTCAATCCGGTGTTTTCCCACCTAGACTAACACTGACGCCAAAAACTTTCTTCTAACGCTTGTTAGAGATATAGATGCAAATTTCTGGATTTCTGGGAAGTAAATAAATTATTCTTCGCTCTATATGCTTGCGACCGATCTTCAAGTACTCCTGCTGCCGTCCGGCCATCTCAGCTTATGGGGAGTGCTGATAAGAGATTGAAGAATAGGATCTCTTAACCTTTCGCTGTTGAATATGTTTGGTACCTATTTGAGTCAATGAAGTGGAATCGTGAATAGAGTATTGCTAATTATTTTGGTCGAAGTTTCTGTTAAGGGAAGATTCTGGTCGAGATCGAAAAAAAAATATTTTTTACGCAATTCATATTCCTGAAGTGTGTAGCTTATGTGTTTAAAAGAACTTGTCACAGGTTACACACAATACCCATTGTTACGATATTCGCAGCACAAAAGAAATAATTTAACCCCTCTCTACATCACCACGATTTGCAGCAGTGATAAAATAAGTAAGATAGTACTGAGCAGGCAGATTCAAGGACTTACTTTTCTCTCCTTACGATTCGCCACCACAAACGCAAACAGAAGGAAACGCTAGCATATTAAAGCGTATCTTCCAAAGTCATCATCTTCTCCTATTTTGTGGCTAGTGTTGCAGGAGAATAATGATGATCAAGTGGGCGAGCAGGGTGACCAACCAAGTAGCTTAAGTGCGAGAGGCGAAAGGAGCTAGATCTGTAGTTTACAAGGGAAGGAAAGAATCGAATTCATCCTAATACACTGTAATGCACTTTAACTGTCGTGTATGGACGGTCTATTCCAGCCTAAACAGTGTGGGTGACACAATTGGGCGATTATAATATCGTGATGCCTCCGTGTTGTGGTGGTTCAGAAAGTAAGTAGATGATTGGAGAGTTAATTAGGATCGAAATGTAGAATTAGATTCCAATTCTATCTGGTGGAATGCGATTAGTAGGAGAGGATTGAGGAACAGTGTTTGAGAGTGAGGGCCGGAAAGTTATTAGATATTGCGATGTTGTGTTTGAAATGAGTTTGTAAATTAATGTAAAATTCATTTTGGGTGAATCTTGTCGATTAAGTATTCGCGAAGTGAACGGAAAAGGTTGATTATGCTGGTTACAAGGGCAATAATGATGATTGGGGCAGATAAAAAGAATGTAGAATACGCTGATAGCCTTCGAGGGAGAGCTCGTTCGGAGAAGGAAAGGTTTAGAAAGTAAATACATACTGAGAAAGACTTGAAGTACTCTTGTGTAAAACGATGGGAAACATGACGGTTAAGAAATATGAATGTGAGAAAGAAATTTGCCGACAAGAGAACCGAAAGAAGTGCTGAGTCAAAATGAGTCTCAGGATTGATGATTCTGAAGAGGATGTCGTGAGCATCTACATTCTTAGAATGCAGGGAACCGGAATTCAATATAAATTCCCTGTCGGAATTCAATCGAGGTTACCCAAAACCACTTACTACTGTCCACCTTCGCTGTTCACCCGGTTCTTTTTAACGAAAACGCACCCGTGTCAGAAAAGGAATTCTTTTTGTCCATCTGTCTGTTCGTGCGATGTTTTTTCGACCTTTCATTCCTCTCCGTCGTCTGGGTCCACTTCAACCCTTCTCCTTTGACATGCCCCTGTCTTTTCAGTAGCGGAGAAATCAGGAATCTGGAGGTGGGGCACCCTTTTTGGAGGCATCGTGCCCACTTCTGTGATCGGTCGGTAGGGCTTTGGCAAGGAACTATGCGATCCGATTAGGGTATGCCTTCGTGGGCACCCGTGACTTGGCTGCACTTCGGACGCAAACACCACAAAATCAAGTTTACTCGGAATTCGAATGTGTATTGTTAGCAAAGATGACAACTTTGCTTTCCTTCCCCGACCAGTTCATGTCATTGTTTAGCTTATCTCGCCAAAATGATTTTGCTATTAATTTTTCAAAAACAAACTGTTAATAATCGATCTGATGGGAATCCTTCTGTTATCTACAGTAAACCTGTATGCCAAGTTTTTCTTGACCTGTGGAAGCCGTCTCAACTTCGTTTCAGACGAGTAGACTTCTTACATTGATCACAGTGGAAATTATGACGCTTTACATAACTTAAGCATTTAAATTGCATTTGAATAATAACCTCGTCTTATTTTACGACTATCAGTCAATTAATTAAACCAATTAATCGACTTTTTAACGAGATGAGGTGTCTCCAATTCGAGAAGCGTTCAGTTATGCTCTTCAAATATTAGTTTGGAACAATTAAGAAGGAATGCATCTGCGTGGAACTTAATTACAGTAGAAATAGTTGGGATGTATCGCGTTTAGCCTTAGTTCAACATTCCTAAATATATACCATGCCAGAGGTGAGTTATGAATCCACATGATTAGACTACTTGGCGGACGCGTTGCGGCTAACACGGCCTGCTATAACGGTGCAGTTCTAATGTTTTTTGTGGTGTATTTATGGTCTGTGTAGTGTAGAGTATCTGTATTATCTGGATCATTCCAAGAAACCGAAAGACTAAACGTTTTTGAGTCCTGCTCCGAAACGGGGAGTTTTGTAGCGTTCAATCATTATCCACAAGTACCTACAATCTCATGTTCAGACCTTCGGGAAACATAATGGAGAGCGTTCGGCACCATGGGCAACACAGAAAATGTTCCTGGCTCAAGACTTGACTATTTACATGCTTATTAGACGTTTTGTGAAACGGATGTGATTTGTTACTTCATCATCATCATTAGTCATCAATCCTCAGATTGGTTTGACGCATCCTCCTCTGAGTTCTTCTATTGGCTAATCTCTTCACATTTACGTATTTCTTCTCTTTCACATCCTTCATCACTTGTTCCATTTATCTCACACGAGGCCTTCCTTTGCCATTCTTCCCATCCACTTGTCCTTCAGCGATTGTCTTCATCAGGCCATCGTGTCTCAAGAAATGGCCGATTAGGTTGTCCCGTCTTCTTCTTAGAGTTTTCAGCAGCCTTCTCTTTTCTTCCACTCTTCTTAAGACTTTTTCGTTTGTCACTCGGTCGATCCATTTTATCTTCATCACTCTTCTGTAGCACCACATTTCGAATGCTTTCACCCTTTTCTTTTCCGCTGCTGTCATTGCCCTGCTGTTGATTGCTTCATGCGTCTAAATGTTGGGTTATTTATATTGGTGGGCTGCCATGATATTTTTGTGCCACACATCGATATGCCTTTCGAATCCTTGTGCCTGCCAGACTCGCATCCTTTCATGGTCCAATCCTTTTCCTCTTGCGTGTGCGACCCAGTTGGAGACGGGAGAATGCGTGTTCTTCGGCTCGCTTGCCGTGAATTCCTATCGACTGAATGGGAAGCCTGGACGATCTTTGCCTCCGCTACCTCATCGCTGCTCCTCCATCTTTCCAAAAGGGTTTGGCAAGGACCATTCATCCCTTCCGGCACGACTCTCATCCCTCCCGTGCTCATGGGAGGAGGAGGAATGGGATACAGGTGTGGGTTTTTTTCCTCCCCGGTTATTTCCTCCGCTCCCAAGGGGGTACACGAGGCGCTGTCCCGCGTAAAGTGGGAGTGAGGGGCTGCGGGCATGTTTGCTTTTCGGCTCGAGGAAGAAAGGCTGAGGAGATATACACGGGTCGAATGGCGCGTAGCACAACACGGGGACGGTAGCACGAGCCATCAAGTGGATGCTTTTGTGCCCCCGCTAAGGGAGGTTGGAGGGGGTCATTCCATTTTTCACGATTTATCGCCCTTCTGCGAGCTCATCTCGAGTGGTGTATGGGACGGGATGGCGGGGAATTCTTCCTTTTGGGTTTACATTCTTCTCCCTGACTAGGCCCCTTTCAAAACTTATCAGTATGATGTGGGGGAAGCGATTTCATTTTTCATCCTTACGGTTTGTACCAACCTGCCTTTCGTGAAATTTTGGATGCGCGTGATCGGAAAATTCAGAAGTATCTCGCGCGCATAGACGTAGGGAAGTGATTATGACGGCAGCTTTGTTGAAACATGCTATTAACACTGCAAAAATTGATGGTTTCTGTGATAAGATAGTCTTTACTGGGCAATGTATAGGAATACATAGTGGTTTAGTTATCCAAAGACCTGCTGTTGAGTGGAAATTAAAGGAATTTTCCCTCTGGTAATTATCATCGGACACTGCCAAAAATGAATTAAATTTCTATGCGTACTCCAATGAATCATTTTCATATGGTTTCAACAAGTCATTCGATGCATAATAAATTCAAATTCAAATTCTCAGTTACAAGTTGGAGATTGAATCGCGGTATGATAAAAAATATTATGGGACGAAAGTTCCTGCATCTGAGCCAATAACTTCAGCAGTGGTGAATACAGGCGATGTTTGCTTTTGTTTTAAAATGTTAAAGCTACTCTCTCGTTGGCAGCCCTGTCATCATTACTGCAACTCTATGATATCAGATCATAATCTGTTTTATTCCACAAACTTAGGACATTAAACTGTAGACCCCATAGCGTCTATCGCAACATAAAGAGATGTATAATGCCGGCACTGGGTTTTTCTCCACCCTTCCTTCGTTTCCTGAAAATTCCTAACTTACCCAAAAACTGTCTGTCCGTAATGACCCAAATGGCATTAGCAGATGATCGCCTTCCGTAATAGCAGCATCAAATAAAATTCGAATTTATGTGGCTGCCCTTGAATTGAATGTAAGTATCCTGAGAAGTAGTTGTTGACAGAGAGGAATTGAAGAAATTTCCAAGCGGGAAAGAAATATGCAGAGCCGTCGGGCGTGTTTCGCCGTTATTCGAGACAGTTTTTTATTTTAGCGATAAGGGAG
The DNA here is from genome assembly GCA_933228895.1 of Platycnemis pennipes. Taxonomy (NCBI): domain Eukaryota; kingdom Metazoa; phylum Arthropoda; class Insecta; order Odonata; family Platycnemididae; genus Platycnemis; species Platycnemis pennipes. The sequence goes on from OW121857.1 coordinate 80,741,688, forward strand.
CTTCCAAAGTCCTAGCCGCGGCCCTGGGCGTCGCCGATAAAGATCCTTGCTCCCGCCCAACCCTGTCAGTCCTTGGTTCCTTTTATGCCTGCACCTTGGCCTTGGGTTTTCTTTTTCCGCGCCGTAAAACTTATCTCTCATAAGCAGGTGGCATTCCTTGGGGTAAACAACTTTTTGAAAATTACTAGAGTCATCACCACCTTGAATTCAGGCGAGTCCTTCCAAGTTCGTTTACAATTTTTGATTCCTTCACTACTGGCTCAAAGGAGAAATATCATGTTTTGCGTTTATTTCTTGTTTTCCTTCACCAGTAATGAAAGTAGTCGGGTTAATTCAGAGCTTAGGAAATCAAACTAAGTAATAATATACCTTGTTTCTTGTAATTAATTACTCATTTGAGGGTATTGGTCATGGTTGGGAGAGAGCATTTCCCTGGATTTTTTTATTGATACCTCTGGTTACTCAAAGCCAAATTATTTTTTTTTCATTTTATAATATTCAGAGCTTTCTGGAAGCCATTGCCAAAGGAAAGTGAATTGCTTTCCCAACTCATGAATATGCGTGTGTGAATTTCACTCGGCTTTTTCTCGTGCCTGACGATCTGTATTTATAATATTTTTTAAAACTTCTGTTTTCAGAGGTGTCTAGATTAAAGAAACTTGATATGTAGCATATATTTGCTAATATTTTTAAAGACGGCTTTTGTCTGGATATTTATTTATTAACGGTAATAATACTGTTTTTACGGAGAATTAATTTTCCTCCTGAATTGCAAAGTTACAAGATTTTACTTTGTCTCTTTGGTCGGAGCCTAAGGATAAAAAATTAAGTCAAATTTTCTTGCTTCTAAATTCTAGCGTTTTCATTCTACTCCTATAGCTAATAAGCGGAGTGCGTGAGAAAATTCCTTCCCCTCACCGTATCCTCGCTTTCTGACGGTATTTACGCTCTCTGTTCATTTCCTGACTCACGTGACCCGTTTCATTCTTTTCTTTTGTGTGTTTACTCGTGTTAGGTACTTGATCATGTGTGTCGTAGTGGCGGGTTATTCGCCTCCATCCTGTTGCCATGGCAACCAAACGTGTTAGGAGAGGATGAGGGTGGGTGGAGATGGTGATTGAGGAGGAAGAAGGATATAAGAGTATGTAAGCAGAGCCTAATGATAATTTTTCATATCGTCACCTTTTGTAGCAATAATGCATCACACGAAATAGAAGTTAGGAAATAAGAACTTCGTTTTCTTTGTCAATCGAAAGCGTTCCACCCGAGTAAGTTCTCTGCACTCGGGGTAAATTTGTTTCTAAAGGAGTGAAATCACATTTACATGTGCATTAATTAAATTATATGAGGCGTAATGTGATTCAGGATCAATAGAAATAAAGTATTTTTCTTGTTCAGTAGCTCAATCGCTCGTGTGCCAGAAAAAAATTGATGCACACTCTGTACATCGTAATAATTTTAAGACGCTTTTAAGGTTCAGGTTTCGGCAACCGCCGAGAGATTGCGGTTCTAATTGAAGGCCAGTTGCGACGTGGATACTGGTTATTGGTAGCTTTGGCAATTGTAAGAAGATGATTGGAGTGAAACCTTGCCCGTTACACTTATGTAGTTGGGGCCGATAGTCTTCTCGTTCCGCAACCCACGAAACGTTGATTAGTTCCACACCCACCGCCTCATGGCTGGAGAGAAGACTTGGTGGGGATTTAGATTGAAACGGAGTCGGAATTAATCGATTTCTGTTTGACGAGGGGCGATTCCGTCTCTCAATCCTGTTTCTCTCTATATTCGTCTCTTTCCATCTCTCTCTTTCTCCCCCTCTGCTGCCAATGGGCGATATCAGTTGAGAGGACATCATAAGGCGTCTCCCGGTAATAATTCCGATTGCCTAGCTCTCGGAAGTCTGCAAGTTTCGACGTCAAACCCCGCCGGGTGGAACGGTCGCGTTTTTGACGTTGGCAGACATGCAGGGTTTCCCTTGTGCTTTCTCTGTGTGAGCGAAAGTGTGATCCCGTCCTGAATCATGAGTTGGATCATTTAAATGTTTTGACAGCATTTGAGGAATTCAAGCGAGTGGATATGTGGGATGAATTCTTCAAGTTCGCGAGGATCCGAAACCAAATTTATTACGTGAAATTCGCGGTTGAAATAGACGTTTATTTGACTCCTGCTTGTTGCGGACCTTGTCCTTTGAAGAAAAGTTATAGCCACTTCATTATAAGAATCTCTTCTTCCCGGACAGAATAATTAAATTTTACTGTATATTTCTCTGGGATAACTCTCGGCTTTGGGAACTAATCTCGTAACATTTTTGAACTGACTTCAAATTTGGAGCATTATCTTAAGGGTGTTTTTTTTGTATTTCTTCATTGTTTACTTCCGCTACGTATTATGCCTTAACTAATAAAACATTGAAGCGTGGTGATGGACCGTAGTTTTCGCATTCAAGCTGATTGGGTAATTTAACGTTCATTCGTTTAAAAATATCAAAATAATAATGGTGAAAGAATCAAATAGATTGGAAAATATTTTGAGCATAGGTCAATAAATTCTCCATGGCCTTTCTCTTTCCTCGCTGCATGTCCAGCATTGAATGGTCCACTTATTTCTGAAATCTGTAGTTATCGCCGGCCATTTTGAAAACTGCGCATGGTCCAACTCGAGCTTGAATTTTTATGGCAGAATTTTTATATTTCCGGCATCTACATTTATGGAGCAGTTCGAGATCGCATTAGCCAGTTTCGAACCATTTTCGGAATTATTGCAAAGTGCTACTCTTGAAAAATCGACATTTCCTGTCCTGACCCTTTGCGCAATTTTTCCTTCTTTTTTTGTGGCGTCAGATAGTGGTTCCAGTAGTTCTTAGAATCCACCTAAAGTGCGGGTAGCGTTTAGATTCGCGCTTTATCATTTGAAAGTGTCATTAGTCACGGTCATATCGCATACTCCCGCTACAAGCGGAGGACGACTAAGCCCTCCCCAGTCGTCGAATTCCCGGACTCGCGAAAGATTTCTTTTCGCGGAAGAATGCATTCATGCAGGCAAATTTCACAATCCCTAGCTTCATTTGTTTTTTTGCGTATTCAACTATGTCAATGAGTTCCAAATAGTATCATTTAATTAACGGGAGTGAGTGAAAATTCATTCCACTCGTGTTGCAATTCGCCAGCCGCCAGTGGGACGTGTGGTTGAGGGTATTAGCACACCTGAATTTAGCCTAATGGGGGCTTTTTCTCGGAACCGAAATCGCAATTTTGTACACGAAGTTGTTAGACAGAAACGAAAAATGAATTTTAGTGAAAAAATTAATCTTCTAACCAGAGCCATTCACTCGGAAAAATCAAAATAAGCAAAAGGTGACGCCCACCGAAAAAGCTGCTGTGAGACTTACTACGTCATCCACGTCCCGTCCTTGACTGCTTTAAGGGAAAGGGAAGGGATAGGAGGAGGAGGGTAAGAAGTGGTGACGTACAAGGTAGCATGCTCACCCACTTTTCGGAAAGGGATAGAAACATAAGTTTTTCGCCGCTTATAACTCGAGAACTATTTGACTGATCGAAAAACGGAAAAACGGATCTTTTTATTTTACAAATTCAATGAGATTCGGCATCTAAAAAATGTGATAAATGACCCATTGGTCCTCATAAATAATCATTGTCACATCCTCCTTTATTCCGTACTAAGGGAGGTGTTCCTAGAAGGTTATGCTTAATTCATCTTAGCCGTTTAGATACTTAACCATCTGTCAAACGATGTCGTGAATTAGGGGGAAAGGGTGTCTACTGTGACCGAGTCTTCTTCATCAGAATTTAATTTTAATGAGAAATATACAGATTTTGAGCACAACTACCTGCTTGTTTTCTGGATGCCCTAAATTACACCGAGCAAGTCTATGGCCAGTGTGTGATTACATTTTGCAATGGTCATGCGACTAACTATTATTTTTAATAATTCTAATTTATACGCAAATATAGCAACTATGATCAACACTTCACTGTCGAAAGATTTTGGTTCATTGTTATTCATCAAGTTGACGGAAATTATGTGCGAAAATATAACATTGTACTCATTTGCGGATCCAAGGGGTGGTAATAGAATCATGGGGATTTACATTGTTTCTTAATTTTATGCGGGGAGTAAATGTTTAGTAATAATTGGCAAATGTTCAGTAGTTAAAACAGTTTGTCTTGCTTGAAAGACTGGCATTGCCGATATCTTCGGCTAAAATTGTTGATATTTTATGGTTCATATTTTATCTTATAAGATACTTTAGTGTTATGGAAAATTCGTTTTCAATTATCTGAATGTAGACAAAAAGTTGATATTCCTACCTTCTGTGTAGCATTCCAGTTGTTGTATCTATGTCTCAACTTCTATTCTTTTCATTTTCTTCCCAGTTAATTCTGTTCTTCCCTTTGAAAGATGCAGACCCGTCGCAAGGGTTCTTTTTTAAATTCACTTCTAAAGTTTTGGAGAACTTTCGTATAGGTGTGAGGATTTTCCCACGTTTAATTTGGAGTGAAGAATGTATATTGGGCAGTCGTTGTCATCCGAAAGCACACTAAAAAGGGAATTAAGGCAAGTACTCTTCTTGGCTTATAGGAGTTAGCGGGCCCGGAAGCCATTTCCTTGGAGAAGAGCCATTTCCTTTGTGTACTCGCGTGTTTTTTTTGCTCTCGTCGAGAGCTTGTTATGGTCGCCGTCTTGAGCCAACATCCCCCATTGGTCACACCACTTCCCACCCCCGTTGACACCGGACGACCCCCGCAAAGGCCTGACAACTCTCATACTCTCGCCATCCCCTCGCTGCGCGCAGGTATATCCCACAAATGGCCCACTCCTCGCGAGCCACTAGCCCTTAATAGAGTGCGCATTGGTGCCCTCCGACCCCTTTAAAAACTCGATGGGACGTGTCGCCTTGCTTGAGCCCCGAGAGAGTTTCGTGTGTGTGTCTCCGAGATCCCCTTCGGGGTCGTGGAAGAACACCCTTTGCCCTCTTCCTCCATTCCCTCCTCACCTGGCTGGCGTATGTAGGGCGGGTTTGTTGGGTGCGGGGGTTTGGCCTCCGAACGGGGGGGTTGGCGGGGAAAAGGGAGCGGTGGGGTTCGGGAAAAAATTTGAAAGGGGACCTTTTTGATGGCGAGTGTTCGTGCGTATGTGTGTTCCTACGTGTTCTACCTTCCTTAATAGAGAGCGAGTGGAGGGGAGGCCATTGTGGGGCCTTTTTGAGGGTCTGGATGGACGGGGAATGGGGAGGGGGCTCGTGGTATGGGGTTATTCCTTCTTCTACCCTACCTTCTCCCACTACCAACGAATCCCCGCTCCCCTTTTCCCCATCCCACCCTCTCGTCGAAGAAGCAAAGCCAGGTGTGGGACCGGAAGTTGGGGGAGGGCTTTTGGGAAAATTTTAAAGGGGAGGGGGGGAGGTAGGGTGTCCGTGTGTCATGTGGTAGTGGTGTGCGTTAAGTGCGTTCTAGGGTTAGGGAATTTCACTCCGCTTAACACCCCCTGCCTTTCTTCTCCCTGCCCCTACCACCCTCCCCATCCTCTCTCCTTCCAAAACTCCTATCTCCCCCCGCCCACCCTTCCCTCCCTGCAAAATGTAGGTATGGTCGCGTATATTTAGTCAGTTTCACATATTCACCCACAATGCACAGTGAAGACATGAGTATTAATTAACAAGTATATAATGTGTTTAAAAAATGTGAATTGTGTTTAAATTCGTTCGAGAACCCCACCTCTCCTTTCCCATTTTTGGTTAATTAAATTAATGAAAGTCAGAGTTTTATTCACTCATCTGGAGATCAGAAACGTTACAAATTGTGTTCGTTTTTGCACATCTGACTTCGTTTACTTACAGGCATGTAGCTAACTTAAAGCTTGCCTGAACTCATGCATAGAATCGTAAATTTCTTTCAATATTACCCTGATTCAGCTCGTCCATGTTACATTGAAAGTATAATGATTCTGGAACACCCGTTGTGCATTACCTTTATTCCTTTTTTAGTGTCATGCACCACCAAGTAATGCCTTAATGCATTCGCTATATACCTTAAACAGCACTCATGAATTCACTGTCACGGAAAGTATGAGAAAATCTCTAGAGACTCAAGTCCATTTATTTGCGTACGATTGAAAACATGCTTTGTAATCAATTTGTCTTGGTATCTCTGGGTGCGCTCTTGTCACTGATTCACCCGATGGACTTATTAGGTTTTCCAGTTGTCGAAACGCCTGAGTGTAATCCAAACCCTCTTCTTCACCGCAGGTATCGCAGGTGCATTTAAGCTGTCTGATAACAATGCTAGCAAGTACATAAGTAAGGAACTTGGATCGCTTTCAAACAATCCTTTCATAGTTTTTTGTTCCGTATTTCTTCTATATTGTACACTTATCTAGTTTATCCCCTAATGATTTTGAGCCTACGTCCACGGCTATGTTCTAAATTCTACAGATTGAGTTTTAAAATTATAGTCTATTGAAGAAATCTCGGAATGCAGCCCCAAAAATTTGAAAGATGTAGTATTATGGCTGTAAAGTTCGTGGAAATCTTTATAGATTGATTAATTGATTATTTAGTGTCTTTTAATAGAGTGAGCGATAAATAAGCTTTTATATCCCCGACGGGACGTATAACTTTAGGCGCTTTGTCAAAGTTGGACGGTAGTGTTGTTCAGTACGTCTCTTGAGTTGATTGTATTTCTCGTAGTTGTTTTTTGGAACTTTTCATCACGACGTTTGCGACTCATGATTCTATTTATTCAAGTTATTTGTTGGAAGTATGTAATTGAGTGATAATATCTGGGTATTAATGAATCAGTGTGAGATTTTTAACTAGCTTTCGAGTAATATGAGCCATACCTACGTTCTTGCGGCGTACACTTGGCCCGAATGATTCAAACGGTTAGTATTCGATGCCATGACCCAGCAAGTTGACAATGGTGGATACGTTGAGAGGCGGAGTTGACGGAAAATGCCTAATGTAGCCACGCTGGGGGTAGCGGCTCGTCATATAGTCTCGCTGGATTTCCCCGTTCGCCCACGCATTCCGTTCGCCGCTATGACTCGCCTGCCGAGGAATCAAAACTTCCAACCACTCCTCCTCCTCCCCCTAAACTCAACATCGCCCGCCAAACTCGGAGTTGTGGAGTGATATTTTTATCACTGTGCCATTCTCTATCCAAGGAAAACCGTTCAAGCTGCTTAAAGAATTGGAATAAATGATTTATGGGACCTTGGGCCGAACAGATATTGAACGAAGAAAAAATCCTACATTAATGTATCGTACGAAAGAAAAAGAATTGCGTGAAGTTCTTGAGCGCTCGTTGAGATCACTGTGTAGGTGCCGGATAAGATATTGTTGCGGTCGGCTTCGGAATTGGAGTTTTTCTATCAGTCACTGCTATTTTGGTACGAAAAAAAGAAGTTAATTTTATTTTACCCTATCCCAGATTTCCCTCCCTGGAAATGCAAAGCAAATACAAAACATTGTTTTTTAATAGCCGTGAAGAGGAAAGTGAGGTTCCTAGGTTAAAGTTAATTATCTCTATCTGTTATTTGTTGTATATTCGTTGTTCGGTCGTGGAACACACGTATTTTGACTTGAATTTAAGCAATGAATGAATCTGTTGAGATTTGTTTCGTTACCCAAAAAATCAGCGCCCTATCTATCCCATTCCTATTTGTGATTTAAAACATTCATTTAAAGATGCAAAGCTCACAAAGCTGGATGCTCTCACTTACAGTATACTGTGACTTATATGCCATGCTTGTGGATATAAAATCATATGGTCATGAATCGATGGCTTCCTTCAAGCTCTCAATCGTCATCAGTTGCCGTTCTCGTTATATTATTTATCTTTTTCCTATTCGTATGATTTGAAACGGGTAAGTCCTCGGAAACGAACTACGCAGAGCTATTTCCTTGGAAAAAATCCTAAATTTCCTGCACGCGGCTTTTGGTCCCTATATGAATCGCTCTTCGGAAATCCCCAAAAAAAAGTTTCCTCCCAGATAAGTGGAAGTCCTTGTACGCTCCCAATTGGTCTGAAGGTGATTGGCCTGTGATTTTTTGTATGAGCTCAGGCTTGACGACTTGAAAATCCAAGAAGGAGCATGTAGTTCACACCGTCTCATTCCCCACGATAGAGATATTGGTTTTAAAAACCCACAGGTATGTGAAGTTTTGCTCATATGATACAAATCGTGCTCCTTTGAATGTATTCAGCTTTCGTGTTGCACCCTTAAGAGAGGATTTGGGGTATTTTGAGGGATACAAATTCTAAAGCAATATTCTTAGAGTGCGACGTAGCTTGAAGACGCTCGCGATGGTTAGTTTCAGTATGTGTGATTCCACGTACTATACATTTACCCCGCTCTCATTTAATATCTCAATCCCAAGATTTCCTGAAAGCTGCCAGCATAACTGTCAATTCTGAAAGGACTCTACTCAGGAAAAGGGAAATCATTCAAAAATGTGAAAATATTGTACTGTACTTTTCTCCCCTTTTTCAATTTATTTAAATAAAGCTAGGGGAAAACAACTCCTCTGGCTTATATATTCTATATTTTGTTTCCCTTTTTCATCCACGTGTAGCCTGCCCGCGTAGAATTTGGCCAGGAAAATATGTTTTCAAAACTTTGATCTAACATTGGATCTCCACGACTTCTGGTGTACCATTCTCAAATGTTAGCTGGTGCTTCTTTAATTATTCCGGGAATCTGGCCGCATTTCTTTGCATTCATAATTCCTTGAAGGGGCTCTTTCAAGATGTATCTCGGATGCTCTTTGTGTATTTAATAGGGTCAAGCTAAAGAGCAGTGGTTGGTATCCATCCTTATTTCATCCTATCGAGGAGATGCATATCCTAATAATTAGGATCGCTACCACTAGGTTCCGCCGCTCGCGTATATGTTAAGGCCGTTTTACACGGTCGTTGAAACTGCACAAGTTGATGTTGCTTCCGTTTGAGCTGTCGTCTACGAAATTTCGTGACGTAGAAAATTGCGAGGACGCCTGCTTGACAGCTTTACACGGTGCAATCGTCCGTGCATTATGTCAGTGACAATATACCATTCGGTAGCGGTAATACCGTCAATATATCGCATAACGTCAAGATCTTTTAAGTAGCAATTTATTGGACGTGAAAGATGCGATTAATTACCACCACTTTAAAATATGTTTTAAGCCATAGTGTAAGCATAATAGTGGAGACCCTAGTCCCGTATACTTAGCCCAAAATTTGCACCACGAACGAACGGCTGTGGGCCAGGGTAACGAGTTCTTCCTTTACGAACGAAATTTAAGCTTCCACGTGATTAATCGCCCAGCCCAATATTATTGCACTTTGTTCACTACCTGAGGAGTTGAGTGCAAACAAAAACACCCAACTCAATCGTCAACAACCTATTTAATTGCTAGAATTCCCCTGGCAGTCCGTTGCCGCTACATCTGCACCATCTGGTGAGAGAAATAAACTTCAAACTTGCGCGAACGCATGTATCAGATTGGAACATTTTCTAATTTGCTCGCAGTCGTTCACGCAGTGGCTCTGTCTCTCCTCGCAAGTCGTCGCTTTACAAGGTGCAATATTTCTTGCGCAAGTGTTCTCGGAACAGCCTGCGCAGTATTAATTACCGTGTAAAACGGCCTTTACAGCAAGTGTCGACGCGAATGACAGCGACCGCCTCTGTCTTTATCTCTTCTCCGCGGAAATGTTCAAGGAAGGGGAAAAAAATCGATCAGCCAGTACCTAAATTTGTTTTTCTCCTCTGTGTAGCCTCGATGAGGGTGGTCAGGGACGGTCACATATCCTCCGAACCCTTTTCTTTGATGTTGTGCCTCTCCGTCACCTTCCGTCGCAGAATTGACCGGATGGGTATGCGAGAACGGCACCGCGAAGTTGCGCGGTGCGTCAACGTCAGTGCTACCCACGCTTCTTTTTTTTTCCTCTTCTTCTCTCCAAATGTTTTAGAGGAAGTTTGGCGCAGCACTCACAGTGTTGCCATTTTCAACGTCTTAGATCTATTCTTTTCGACGCATACGCCACAAGACTTATCGCGAAGAGATCGCTGGAAATGCGAGGGAGGAGGAAATCCCTGACTATTAGTTCGCTCGCGATTCTGTGTACTCAATAGCGGCTGAGAGGTTCGACGACGAAGCGGTTAAACGATGAGGTAACTCATCGTTTAACCGCTTCGTCGCCGAAAAGTTCAAGTCTTAGGAAAAAATGTATGTGGGTATATCGGTTGTGGTTTGGTTCATTTACTGTTTCTAAGAAGCTGGAAGGAATGTAAGTGCATGTTGTTTTTTTTAATGAGTTGAGAGTGTGGAGGATTTGGCACTCGGTTGTTCTTATTTTTTATTTTGGGTTCATGGCATTACGAATAATGGTGCGATTTACCTTTGGACCCACTCTAGATCAGTCACCATACTGAACTTCCTGCCAAATACTCTCGAAAGCGGGGCTAATGCAAATTATCCATGAACAATACTTCTTGAAAATGAAAAATATTACAGATCCTGTTGAGCATAATATTATCCCTTCCTAAATTTGAAAATGAAAAAAGCATTTCTAAGTTTCTATTTCATAATTTCATTTTTAATTTTAATTGTTACCAGCTAAGCTATACGCTTGGCAATTAGTAGTAGTAATAGATTTGAGTTTTCGATACTCCAGCATCCTAGGTTATATCGCATTTTCTTACCTTACACTTAATCTAAGACAACCAAAACACCCTCACCCAAATGGCCCTCCTTGGCTGCCGACACATCAGAGGTATTTACTGAGCCAAAGAATTCCCTGTAGAAGCGTCTTTCATCATTACGGATGATTTTTAATCCATTCTTCACAGTTTGATGATGAGTATGGTTGCACAAAATGTGCTTATTCTGAATTGCGCGATTTCTCTGATTTTTTCGAGTTTTGCCGTTGATGTCCTCTCACATTGGTAACAACCTGCGCATTAAAAAATGTGTGGGCGTACTTTCAGTCCCGTGGTCGCGCTGTTTACCAATGCGTGTGGCAACACCGGCGTCAAGCTGCCCCACATATCCGCGCCCCACAGCACCCCCTCCCCAACCACCTTCCTTCCACTCCGACCCGAGCAAGTACGTCGCCCTCCTTATTTATCCTTTCCCCCTTCGCCCGCACCCTTGCACCATAACCCGGCAGTGATTGTTGAACCCTTCCCGAAAGAATGCCTCCGTTTGTCAGCGTTTTCGGATTTCTTTGAATATTCATGGAGTTTCTCGGGCTCTTCCCCCCCGCTGACCGAATGGGTTGGGTGTCCGACCCACATAGGTGAGTGAAAAAGAGGTGGGGATAGGGTGTACAACTCCCCCTCTCTAAAGCCATTGTTTCGTAGCCATCGGAGCAGCAGTCCGGGCGTCGTAACACTCCCCCCTGCCCTGCAAGCAGTCCCCTTTCACCTCTGCCCCTCCCCGCCCCCGTAAAGCGGTCTTCCCACTCCCGGAAGTACCCCTTCTCCTCCCCCCGCCACCCTATTTCGGATCGTATAAACCCCTCCCCCCTCCCTCGCTCAATCCCACCCCCAACCAAGCCAAGTCCTCCCGTTTTCCCCACTCCATATACCGTCCAATCCAACCATCAGATAGTACTTCCCCCGTAAAGCGCTGATATATTCATTGTCGTCCATCTGAGCGTGCGAAATCGCTGGCACCGAACAGCGGCCCTACCATCTCTCCCAACCTCCCAGCCTCTTAATCATTCCTTACGGATTCTCCTCTTCTTTTGTTTTTTTTTGTTCCACCCGGTGGTGCCTTCATTGTTTTTTTCATTCTTCCCCATTGGGGGAGGAGGTTTGGGTGGATTAATTGCCTGCATTTCACGGCGCCACCAAGCGAGAGGTGAGATTTGAGGTGCCGTGGGGGCGGGACCTTATTGCTCCTTGGTCTGTCGCAGGCGTGGAGGGAAAGGGAAGCCCTTTCTCCGTGAACTCCACGCCCCGACGCTCCATATTTTCCTTCTCATCCCGTCTCACCTTTCGATCGTCCTTTTCCCAGTCGAGGGGAGTCGCGATCGAGCGGAACAGCTTCCTTCCCGACAGCCTCCTTCACTATACTCTCTCGCTCCTGCTAGATATTACCCCGTATTTCGGTCATGATAGAGACAGACTGCCGATAGCCATAGACTATTCTCTCTTGTATAAACTATAATACATCCGCGTAGATACACGGCTCTAGGATAAATGAGGATCTAATTGCTTGTATTGTATGTGAAGAAATTCGGCGTAAGGTTGCTGCCAATGCTTGAACAGTACTGACAAATTTTGGTTGTCACCGCAATTTAAATTGAAATATTTTTTCTCCATTTTTACCATGTATATATTTATTTTCTACGGCAATTTTCCAGCTATAATTCAGTATTTCTATCAGTTGAAGTTGAACATTAAAAAGCACTTAGCGATGCAAATGGTTATCCACATATATGGGCTGCATCAGCGTAAATGTTGCAATGCTCACGTAAATTGAGGGGAAACATTTCACGATTGCATTCGCTCCTTGCTTTGTTCACTTACAAAAGGTAATATAAATAAAATATACCTGCTAAAAAAGTTTCATCTTTCAAAATGTTTCCACCTCGGCATCCGAATTGATCACTGGTCTCACGAAAACACTCACTCAGAAATAGGTGCCTCGTCAATCTGTTGAGGAATTTTTATAAGCCGAGAATGAGTTTTGCACGAAAGTAGATTAATTTTGAATGAAGCAACATTAGTTTTAAAAGTAATATTCCTCATAAAATGTCGCAACCTTGGTTTTTACCTCCTTTTTAGACCTGGTTGGGATCAGAATTAGTCACTTCCCTCATGAACACTCACTCAGTGGAGATTGGGTCCTCTTTACTAGAAGCGCGCTACTTTCAGTGTCGATGGCATGGTGCGACACACCTGACAAGTAAAATTGGCTTAAATTCGGTTGGTTAATGCCTGTCAAGTTATATGCGTTGCTTACTCGGGAATGCCTCGTATCGGACTTCTTACGCAACGTGCTCAAGAGGGTCATTAATTTTGGTTTATGGCAGTTCGTTTTAAGGACGCAATCTCTTCAACTCCTCCGAGGGTTAAGAAATTTCATACCGCGACCTCACGGACTCTTCAAGGTTATTTGTCGTTCAATGAGACAGTTGTGAGGTCTCTGAGTCGTTTCAGGTATAGTTTACTTCGAGAAAAAAGATCCCTCCTTGGATTTTAATGTCTGCAAAAAACAAGGAGTTGTGCGGTAGAATTTGAACATGGTACCACCCGAAATTATTGAAATTTTCGAGTAGAATTAATATTAATCCCGCCTAGGTTTTGAAGTACTACCTCAGTGGTGAAGAAGTGCGTCTAAATCTGTGTTTAGATTAGCTGAAAGAATTTTTATTCCATCGGCAACTTGCTGTTGTATCAGGCAGTACCATCTACTCATTATAAATTAGGTGTGCTCCGTTTAAGTGGTATAAATTCTTTTCGACTGTGAAGGGAAATATCGTATGCATCTGGAGAACAATACTCCTATGAGATACATTGAGGATTAGGTTTTTCCCTGACACCGGAAGTCCAAAAATTAAAAATTCTTGATAAAATATTTTAACCCGCGGACAACTGCGAAAAAGAAATTGACGGCGTGCCGGTATGGAAGAAAACTGATCGTTCTTAACTTCCCGTCCAATGCTGCCTTGCCGTTGCGCTGACTCCAAATCATCTATGGCAGCTCTCTGATGTGTTGTTCTAGTGACTTCCTCAAACCTGTGAGAGGAGGAAGTGGGAAACCTTCTAACATCCTTATGTTCCTACGACGTTGAACGGGTTCCGAGAATAGCCATCATGGAGTGCGGTTAGACGAATCGGCTTATTTAATCAACAGTATTTCCATTAATTTCTCCTGTTTACCTGATCCTCGAGGATGTTAGAACAGCATCTTTTTCTCCGCAAATATCTCTAAATGTCTCTATGCCATTGTTTTCCTCCTCCATAGCTGATGAAATTCGGTGAAAGTGTTGCACGATTTTGTGTCCTTGTTCCTGGGAGTTAATGAAATAAATAGTCTTAATGTTATGATAGGTTTTTTCTTGGCTGACTCAGCTCTCTTGTAATCCCATCTATTTATTTGTTTTAAGTGGTACGATTCACCGCGAAGCGTGACTGAGAAAAGTTCAATGTTTTTGCAACAATTCACTCTAGAGGGGGAAATTCATAAATACGATGCGTAATTGTGAATCATTACGGCGGATGTGTGTCATCATTATTGCGGTTTTCATAATAATTTTATTTTACTGTTCGAATACTGAGGTCTTATCGCGCTATGAACTCAGCTCACAAAAATCCACGTATCCCGTGGCAGCTTAGCAGTCTTACGAAAGACAGGACTTTGTCCACGTCTTTAGGGTTTGCTGGCCAGTATGTAAATAGCGAGGCCAGTGAAATCAGATACAGACTTTGCACGGGAAAACGTTTGGAATAAATGGAATATTTTTCTGCAAAATACATGACTTTCATGACAGTTCATATTTATCCTGCTCTTCCCAGAGTATTTTAGTTAATTGTTACATGCTTGTTTTACCCATCTCTTTGCCGTTAAGAAGCATAATGTACGGTCTTATTCAGGGCTGTCTTACTTCCTAGAGTATGTTTTCCGCTATTAGAAGGCTTCTTTGCTGTCATAATGCTCTCTGTGACTGGGAAGGGAACTGATTATGTCTTTAATTGATTTTTCCCATCCCTAGTTACTCTTCTTCCATTAAAACTCAATCTTCCACTTCTTCGAGCTTGTTTTTCCCTAATTTTTGGCTACTTTTGTAATTGATCTTCTCCTATACATTATTATTATAATCTTAGCTTAGTTCATATTATCCATCATGTGATATCTACTCAAATCTCTATATGACTACACCTCCTATAATGAAATTGGAATATGTGTAAGCAAGAGCTTCCGTGGACGATGTTGCGGGTGGCGTCTTCGCCAACGATCGGTGCTTTTCGCGAACGGCACGCTTCCCCTAGTTGCCCGGGCCATCCACGGGCCCACAAAAGAGCCGCACCGGGTCATCACAAGGACTCGAAAACCATCGAGCTGGTCAAACCCCTCTCCTCTTCCAACACGGGAAACTCCCGACTTCCGCTCCGGCCTCCCCCGAAACCTCCACAACAACCCCGCTCCCTACCTCTCTCCGACATTCCCCACACCCGACCCCTCCCGTCGCCGCATAAGGTTAAATGTCTTCCACGGAAAACTTATTTTTTTCTTCCTTTTTGGCCAGCTCCCCGCCCCCCAAGGCGTCCGTCTTGTCTCTTCCGTCCCGTGCGTCGTAAAAGGCCACACCGCCACCTTGAGCTGCCTCCCGAGGGGGTTTTTTCCCAGCCGGCGAGAGCATTGCGTCCAGAGGGAGTCGGGCAATTGATGTCTCCGCGTCGGAAAATTTTTCCGCCAATTAAAGTCAGCCGGCCGTCCTTTAGTTTTTTTATCGTGCGAAAAATCGCTCGGTTTCGGGGCGGCAGTGGAGAGGTCGAAGGCGGTGGGGAGTGATCATTACTGCGTCCCCAGCCGTGAAACCGTGATTGCGGATCGTTCTCCTACTCGGTTGTCAACTGCCAACACTACATTAGCGCTACCACCCCTCCTTTCTCGTTTAAACAAAGGTGTTCCTCGACCTTGCCGTCTTCTTTCGTGGTGTTCCCGCAATCTCGGGGGACTCGGCCGCGAAAGATTTAATTTCGGGATTGAATAAGATGAATAGGAAAAAAAAGTCGTTTCCTTTAAAAAAAATCTTGCTGTGGAATTCTTTGGCATCGTTAAGCTTACATGCGCGACTCGGAAAAAGAAAACCGTCGCATTACTTCATGTATGTACGGAGAGATTCGTTCACAACATCATTTACTTTGGCTAACGAAACCACGACGACGATTTGAGTTGTGTAATGAGTGGTGGAAGAGGTTGAAATAATTCGTTTCCCCATTTAAATTATAACATAAAATTCGTTATTGTCTGGACAGTCATTTACGATACTCTTGCGCTATAGGATCTTTTGCATATTCGTATTAAAAATTGTCTTCCGTTAGTTTCGGCGGTTTCGGCTAATCCAAGTATAATTTGTGAAATTGCCCCATTTTAAATATAAGATAAAAATTATTAATTGTTGGGACAGTCATTTATAACACTCTTGTGCTACAGATTCATTCACATATTCTTAGTAAAAAATGCCTCCCGTTAGTTTCGGCTAATCCAAGTATAATGTGCGGGTTGATCCTTTTTATCTATTCTGTGACGGCTTGCAGATTAACAACAGAGCTCTTTTAGAGAAGTGGTAGTCAACCATAAAGGACTCCTTACTTTTGCTTTTGTGATATTAATTGCCTTATCAGGCTGGATCGTCAGCATATTTGACGGGCAAGTATCCGGGTCAAGATTTGAGTATTTGACGGGCAAGAGATCCGGGTGGAATCGAAGAATTTGTTCTGCGGAATTTCCTTTCTTTGGTGTACCTACATAGCCTCAGGTTGCCATACGCGTTGGACTTCCCTTTACGCAAGCATCAAACCGTGTTTTTGCAAAACTGCGTATTCTATCAGTGTGTTAGGTTATCCTCCATCCCTCCCATGTATTCGTTTTCGTCATGGACGCTTCGTCGAGTCTCCCGCACCGCTATTTCGTCCGCGCCGCGCTCTCCGATGACGGCATCCGTCGCATGGGCGGGGTCGCCAGGGCCCCTGAAATCACCTGATCTCGGTGGAACGCCCCTCCGCTATCCTCCCCCTCGATCATCCACCCACTCGTCCGACTCCCTGAACCAATCAACATCCCACCCTCCACAGACCCTTGCTCTGAGTTAGGGACGCGCCGATGAAAGTCACTTTTTATTGTAATCACGCCCAACGCGACTCGTCTTGGAGTCTTCAAGTGAACATGGAGTTTGAAAGATTTATTTTCAAAATTCTCTTGCGTTAATGTCATGATACTCGGAAGAATCTTTTTTTCTATGTAGACAAAAATTGCTATCAAATCATGGTTCTATTTTACCACAGTTGGTTTAATGCGTCCTCTCATCTACATCTACGGAATACTCCTCAAGCCACATCGATTGTGCGAGCCAAGAGGTGAATGATCACCAAACATCCACTACGTACGTGGATAATATACTGTATAATTAGATAAATAATTTATAGTGTATCCACACGGCTCGTAAAACTATGATAGTATTTACTTCTTAATATATTATTTATTTTTTATGTATTTGCCAAAATACATTAATTTACAAATCTCATTGAAAATTCATAACATAATTTCTTGTCACTTAGGCATTTTTGGCCATTACAACTATGAAATCCTCTCTTGTAAATTACTAACGAATATTATGTTCTAATGATTGAAAACCTTAAATACTAATTTATGAGAATGAGTACTGAATGCAAAGTGATTGATAAAAACAGCACTTTGTGAAGCAAGTGTGACGTAAATTCTTAACCGAAAATGTTTTTTGGGACATTCAAAAATCTCCTCATGATGAAAAATGTCCTGCTACTTCCTGCCCTTAGCGCCTGCTCAATTTTGGCACACCCTAGGGGCCCGTAGGACGGCACGTCATTGGGTGTGGACTCAAAGTTCAAGTATTTAGGGAGGGAGGTGTTTTCCTACCTTCTACGCCTGGCTTTCCCCCGCCCTAATCATCCTTCCCAACGTCTCCGCAACGCCCCAATTGCTCACCTGACCTCAAAATGGGATCCGAATGACCTCGGCTGTCGAACGCCTCCGAACAATGGATGTGATATGAAGAGCTATGGATTCTAGTTTTTCCCATGCGAAAGGAATGGGGATCAGAAGCTCCGTGGTGAAAATATTCGAGGTAAATTGGAGGGATGGAGGGAGGCGGGTCAAAATGGGGAGTGAGTTCCGGGAGATGGCCACCCTATGAATAGGAAATCACGGGAGATTGTTTCAAGAACAAACCCATTGCAGGCGTGAACTGCGGAGTGTGTGTACATCAGGAGGAGGAGGCTGAATATTTTCGTGTTTATCTTCGATCGGAATCTTCATTTTAATTTTACGTAGCAGAGGGTCTTCAATGGAGAGAATGTACGTTGATTAGAGAATAATTCAAAGCCCCAAATGAATTTTCCTCTTAGCTGTGAGGCCTTGCTGAAATTTAAGTTTCAATTTAACATTCCGACGGGGTATGTCATTGTATCGTATAGCGCGAGGAACAATATTCAGATATATTTTAGGTATATCGCGTAGTTTTTCGTTTGTCTACCATTGGCTAAATTTTCTGAGAGGTTATGATAAATTTAATGACAATTCGCCATCAGGGCCTTCAGCATTGTTAACCTCATTTGACATCCGACGTTTAATTTCTGATCACCCACATCACCATCCTGAGTTGTGGGACAAATATTGCAATCCATCAGTATTTTCAGGCTTGCGTCGAATGATATTTGCACAC
The DNA here is from genome assembly GCA_933228895.1 of Platycnemis pennipes. Taxonomy (NCBI): domain Eukaryota; kingdom Metazoa; phylum Arthropoda; class Insecta; order Odonata; family Platycnemididae; genus Platycnemis; species Platycnemis pennipes. The sequence goes on from OW121857.1 coordinate 80,760,125, forward strand.
AATCAAGAGAAGAGTTTTTTTTATGCCACCAACTTCTCTGTTCGCAAATAAAAGGGTGTAAATTAGGTACGAAAAGCCTTAACGTAGTTACCCACGGATATGCAAAATAGCAAGATTGCCACGGAGAAAATATCATTCACCTTGTTATTATCTTGTTCCTTTAAAACCTCTAGATATTTGAAGGGGGAAAATCTTCTGTACATGAATATACAACATACATATGTGGGAATGATATTAATTGACATATTTCCGTCGTTGCATTCCGCTCCCCCAGCAGAATCTTCGATAATCTCCGGAGAGGTAACAGCTTTTGCGAGCAAGGGATCGGTAACAGGTTAACGAACTAAGCACCCCATCCCACGAGCCCATAGGGCACGGACGTCACCTCCTCCACCGTGGGGGGCGTAGAAGGGAAACGAGACCCGTTTTTGTCCTCCCCCAACCGCGAAATAATCCTCCCCTCTCCAAGCTCCCCGTATCTTTTCAATCTCGGCCCTTCTTCCTGTCATCGATCGATTGAGATCAATGGCGGTGTTTCTCCCCCTTCTCCCCCCACCCCCGCAATCCCCGGCGGAATGAGCCGTAGTCAGCCCAGACTCCTGTTTCCCCGGGGTCTTGCTCTCAGCTAAACGTAAGCTCCGTATTTAGACGGCTACGTTAAATATGAGAAGTCCTTCAAGAAAAGCGAACGAGAATTCGGAGGGGTTCCCCCATGAGTGATTGAAAGGGGCAGAATTGACTTAAACTGTTGGATGCAAACTTAAATCAGTCCTGATTGGTAAAATTCGGTGTTCATACTTATGTCTTCAAGCCTAACGAATGTGGGACTTATGTTTTGCAGCAGACTTTGCATTAAACTCGACGCATGCACCAAAGAGTGTTGAGTTTAGAATTTGGTTTAAGATACTCCATCCTGAAAGTCGTATAATTTGAGTTCAACCCTAAGGTTAAAATTGGGAGCGAGTGGCGAGTTAGAGAAGTTGGCCAATTAAATGAACTTCCTCCGTACTATAAGAGAACACAATATGCAGCATAGCAAAGGGATAGGTGGGGTAAATTTTTAGAGTAGTCTGTAAGGCATGATGCATGTATTAATCCCTTAAATACTATAGACATTAACAATATAGTTGCATGAGATCCTATAGTTGCTTGTTTGCCTGTCAATAGTGCACGCTTGGTGATATTCATCCCCTGCCACACACCCTCGCGGTGGCTTGCAGGGTATCGCGTAGATGTAGATGTAAGGTAGGTGATAATTGACGTCACTAAACTCGAAGGGAAAGGAATTTCCTTTCTCTCAATCGCCAGTAATTTCCCAGAAAGATAGCACAGGTACCCTGAAAATAATGCCGGTTGGGTTTTCTCCTGGGTATGCTCTAAGGCCTCTTTTCGGAAACCCGGGATATCTGGTTCATAGTCCAACGCTCTATCTACTGGGTCACCACGCTGTCTGAAATTCGCATAAGACTATTCAAACAATCCTTCTTGTACGCGATTAATAATACCTTTGTAAAATTCAGCTTTCATATTTTATTTTACCAATCCTTTTCAACGCCATAGTGTCATTGCCAAAGTCATCCTTGGCAATCACGCTAAGGCATTGAAATCAAGTGATAAAATAAAATATTTAAGTGGAATAGTACCAAGCTATTTCAATTTTATCGTGAATAACAACTAGAAATCCACCAAGTATCAATTGCTTCCATCAAATCAATGTCTCTTTTTCTTGAGGAGAGCCAAGTAAAAAATATGCCGACAATGGAAGATGTCGTTTCATCTGACATCCAAGCTCCATGATGAATGATCAAAGTTATAAGAGACTTGAAGTTCATTTAATTGACCAACTTTCCTAACTTGCCACTCGCTCCCAATTTCAACCTCTATTTGTGCGAGAAAGCGTTTATGTATTTATTTCTGAACTTTTTAAAGCTACATAGAGCCTTGAAACTCTTTCTGGAAGCCATTCCTGCCATTTTAAAGTTAGCCTTGTTTTATTGTCGGTAAAATCAATGTCTTGTTTTCAATTTTTTTGTCACAGAGCTAGAAGATTCAATAAATTTAATCTTTACACTCCTCTTGCTTGCTTCCGCTTGGCTGAAGCAATACGAGGAAATAATATATTCTTATACATACTAATCGTTTTGTCACCGTCAGGATGTTTGAGTCTCAAGGATAACCGTACCAGTTGTCTTTCTCAAAGGCCGCTTTTACTCCATTTCCGCGCTAATACCTACGCGTAGGTATTACGCAGAAAATATTTTCCTCTCTCGTTTTCCTGCAAAATAACGCTGACGAGAACACGTTATTGATATCTGCTCTCTTTCCCTACCTCACACACCTCGCCTCGTCAACCTCTCTTATAATCTTTTGTCCACAGGTCCTTGCCTCTTCCGCAGTGCTCAGTTCCCCTCCGCCACCCTTACTTTTCTCTCGCCATCGGATCCTCTTTGGCGCCCTAGATCGAAGGACTCCTTAATGCCCTATCCCTTCGTGGATGAGGACACGATGGAGGGGGAGGGGTGATGTCAGGCGACGCCCATTCATCGCATTGTCCTTCTCCTCCCACCCCCTTCCCAAGTCAACTCTTCGATCTATCGGACAAGAGTTTTTACGAGGCTCCATTTGCCATTCTATTGTTTCTCTTTTGCTTTCCGCCCGATTCTGTCGTCTCCGTTTCAGAATCATGGCGCTGGTATCGTACGTCTACCTTGTCACGACTTAAAACTTTTTGTCGCAGCTCGAGTGGAACATTATTCGCTAGAAATTCCTTAATACTCCGCTTAACTATGTATGACATTCTGTCGAATATAATGCGAGGAATGTATGTATGTACCTACCAGTAATGAAAAGTCTTTACCTCTAAGGTTATCTTGACCGTGAGGATTGAGCCTGCCCGGTGTATTCAAAAGTCAAATCCATATAGCATTCCCTTTAAGTACACACCAGAATAAGTCTCTCGTAATATAACCTTTGTATTTGGAATTCATCAGTCCAAAGAGTTTTTAATTTTAAATGAAAGAGGTAATCATACGAAAATTGTGTTGAGGTATTAGTTATAGGGTACCTGATTGGAATTTTTTCTTAATTCCTTTATAGCCTCTTTATTTACTTCAATCATTAGTTAATATATTATAATTTATAACCCATACCTTATCGATAAAGATTCATGTACGATCCCTTCGGAGTTTTCTTTTAGTGATACTTGAATGAAAAAAGCGTGTTGTGTATGTATAACCATCCGAATTTTGGGGCATTGCAAGTTTTCATGCACTTTGTGATATAGAACGTTTATTTCTGTTCTAAGCCGTTAACACCAACATAATTCAGTCGTTCATGGCCAATTATCCATTTTTTTCCCTCTGCCACCTGTGATTTCCTAGCGGGCTTTGCCTAGTACCCGTTACATCCAAGTGCATGTTGACCAAGTTCCTTGATTATAATCTTGTCATTCTGGATGCAAATTCGTTTTTAATGCCAAGGTATATTGTTCTGCACTATGAGCTACCTCGTTAAGACTTATGACATTTACTTTCCGGAAAATTAAATCGGCTGAATAGGATAATTTATTTTCTTAGTAGTACTATAAACTATTTTCACGATATGTTTACGTTAGAAAACGACATCCTGTCCCGAAAACCGGAAGTTACCGGTACTGAGAAGAATTTATTTACCGGCCACACTGGGCTTCGAGATTTATATTCAATACGTTTTGCGTGTTTTATCTTCCGGAACAGATCGAACTTCTTTGGTTTCTTGCTAAAATTAACGTCAACTTGCTAGAAAGTAATGCATCCGGCCAGTAATAACTATGTTGAGTCATTTTCTTCTAACTTAATATTATTTTTTTTGGCATGGATGAGGTTAGGAATGTCAGTCCTTTGTTGAAATATTGGTGTTTAGGATGGCCTGTGGTTGTGTACTTGCAAACAGTGATCGGAATAGTGGGCTACCTGAGGTCTAGGTTATCCTTCCTTGAAATACCAGTAGTTTTCCTCCTACAGTTATTTCGTTCTGCGGCCCCGTTATTCTTATTTTGCTTTTCTGCTTAAATGGGCTGAACACCCATTTTCTTCCGAGTAAATCATAATGATCTGCACGAATCTGTGGTCACTCAATCACTGTTATGAGTACCAAGAACGAAAACGGTTTCTTCGTGGCGTCAAACACTGAAAGCGATGATAAGAGAGGCATGTATCTTTGAGGCAAGGGTTGGGTGCAAATGGCTTGTAATTAGAAAGCACTTTTCTATAATTCTTTTGAGCAAGTTTTGAAGGATGTGATGATGTAAATTTTTCCAAGCGTTTCGCAATAAATTTCTCGAGTATTATCGTATTCCATCTATGCGAATAATTATGTAAACACTCCTGAATTTCATCTCCTACTAGACATGACAAATCTGGCCATTCAAAAATGATAAAATTTTAAGGGGCATCCTTAATTAGTAAATAAATTAATACTTAGCTGGTATATATGCAGGTCTTTCATTGAATTACCTACTGCCGGTCTCCAGAAATGCAGTGTAATCTTCGTGGAGTGAGACCGCTCATAATTCCTATGCTTGAATTCTGGAGAAGCTAGTTGAAATCACAATAACGCTCTGTGGTTCCTCTAGTTCGAAATTTTCGTTTGATTTCCGCATATTATGCGTTTCAGGGCGGTTTTGCCCATACTTGTGCGCAACTGAGTCAGCAGGTGCCACTGATGCTGATGACAATCTCAAAGACATATTGTAAAAGACGATGGAAATATAAACGTGAAAGAATGTTTCTTTATTAACAGGACTAGGAAAACCCCTGATAGAAGCTCAAAATCTAGGTACACAATCCTCGATTGTTGGGAATAATTTCTGGCTAATAGTTTTGCAAAATAATCGAATCCTGATAGCTTTAAAGGTAAACCCAGAGCGGTTTCCAGATTTAAATTCTATGCCCAAAAAGTTGGGCTGACCTCTTATAAATTTGGGAACTTGTTGGACTTTTCTTGAACGGCAAGCTACTATATGCCTCGATGGATTCCAAATACGGATACTTTGAGACAAAAGGAGCAAATCAGCAAAGCAATGAGCAAAGAAAATATGTTTTTCTCAAAGTAGTCTTACCACGACCATTCTGTGAAACAAAGGAATTCCCAATGGACCGAAGTAATTTCAGTGGGAATCATTTCTTTGTGTTAGGGAGGCTGGAAATGATTCTTTAGAACAATGGTTCCAAGTCACTTTGGCTGTCAAATACTTGGCACGAGAATTGTTGTACCGGTAGCTAAACATTTCGCATCCCGGTACGCGTACCACGAATTGGGAACCGCTGCTTGTCAGTGGTATAAATCCCTATAACGTCATGTTAGGAGTTACTTCGATAAGTTTAAAAACACATGCACAATCTCCGTAAAGTGAGCTTTGACATGAATGGAGTATGGATGCATGGACCCCGGGCAATTGTGCAGTTTAGGTGCAGAGGGAAGGGTGTGTTGTGTGGGACAAATCTCTCCTTCCTCCTTCGCCCGGCGTAACACGTGTCCCTCATGAATGAAGCAGGCCGACCTCCTTTTACTGCCAACTCCCTCTCCCCCATCTTCTCTCTTTCTCCCCCTTTTTAAATGCCTCATCCTCCAGGACGGCTCCTCTCCCTACCTGTGCACCACCGAGCGTGCATATTCAACCCTCTTCCTACCGCATCCCTCCCCCCCCCCCTTTGCTCTTTCCCGGAGCTGCGTGCATTCCGTCCGAATGGAATCTGCACGTGGGACATTTTTACCCTCGCTTGCGCGCGTACCAGGGCTTTCGAAAGCGGTGCCATCGTAAGCCTCGGTTGTCGAGCCCTTGGAACAAAAAAATATGGAAAACGTGGGAAAATCATTGAGGCACTGCTACTTTCTGGGAGTAAGACCCAAAAGAAGTCTTGGCTACGATAATTCGAAATGACAGTTGATGGAATAGTTTCATTAAAAATGAACTAAATTTGATCCTACGTTTCTACAAACATTCCTGTTCGTACAATTTCTACTATATTATCAGATATATTCCTTCATAAAGTATTAAATAATTTCTGGTTAAGTACTGACTGACATTCTTAATTTATGGCTTTGTATACCGTCATCATGTTAAAATAATTAACCATTGCGAATGGGTAATGATTTAAAATGCATCAAATTTTGAGCACTAACTCTTAACCTGATTCTATATAAATTACAACTCATAATTATTCATCATAGCCCTTATGTGCTTTAAAATTTCTTTTCTGAAAAATCACATAATGTAAAGTGAAGTCCAAGATTTTTTTTTTTTTAAATTTCTCGGCAAGTTGAATACAATACCTGCTTATCAAAAATAAAAACCCTTATACTGTTTAATATGTATTAGTTTCACTTTTCTGTGTGTTAAACCTTTAAATGGCATTGTTCACCCATAACTAGAGATATAGGCATTACATATTAGATGGTCTCATAGCAATGACAAGGTTTTATTTTTTTTCCTGTCACTCAAGCATCCGATTTCGCTCGTTAAAGTTGGCTTCTCACGAAATACAATTTATCACCCATGCTGGAGGGTATTTTGCATAGGAAAGGGTGCAATCGTTATTTTTCGGTGCTTTTTTCACAGGTGTTTGCTAAATCACTTCGGTTGCAATCGTAACCTTTTAACACGCCGTTAGAAATCACAGTGGATGGATAGCTGTGCCTATTGCATTGCTCGTTCCTAAATTTATGTGAAAGGGACAGAGACCTTTCACGTTTTTCCGCGCTGACAGGTCAAGTGCGCACCGTCGCTACAAAATTGAAGAATTTTCCAGAGCTATCCCAGCAAACGGATGAAAACTGGAACAAAAAATGTTGACTTATCTCACGGTGCGCATCTTGACGAGTATGTCGGTGCCCCGGACTCTCTGTTCCCGCGGCGCATTGAAATATTCTCGCCGCCCGAAGTAAAAGTATCGCGAGCCGTATATTACACGCTCCGAGTACCAAGAATGCGGTCTCCCAGGCTCTTTGCGGCGTATTTAACGGACGTCTTGCGTTTATATATATTTTGTCTTCTCATTCTTCCCTCAACGTCGAAGCGAGACGGACACCTACGCCGGAAGTCGTCGGCCGGCCGGTGCAGGACGGAAGGGGATTCTCTTCAAACCTTCCTCGCCCCTACCGAAAAAAAACCCTGGCTCCCCTTTCCCTTCTTTTGTCGCCATTTCCGGCCCCTACCTCGTCCCCCCTCCCCTCCGCCCCCCCCTCCCAGGGCGAACCCCTCAGACACGAACCCCACACCCCACTGCAACCGGAGGGGAGGTTTTTACTACGCTACGCACTCTGCGTTTCTTCCCTTCGGCCCCTCCCCCTCTTGTCTGCATTCCCACACCCCCAGCACGCCTCCGCTGGCCGAAAGACGCCGATACGACGCACGCTCCCACCAGCCCTCCCTCGCCGGATTCAAACGTGCATTTTCACGCAAATCCGTTTTACATCCCGCCCCCATGCCCGAAAGTTCATCGATCGTTTGCGGGTTTTTAAATTACTTCATCAGGGTCTCGTTTCTCGCACCCAATAGCCTATGATGAGGTCGTCTAAAACTAGCGTGAATATTGCTCGAATATTCAAGTAGCTTCTCGTCAAGTACGTGTACTTGTTGAAGAGCTATGGTTGGGTCGTCGAATCGTGGTCAGGTCATTTTCGGGTTTTTAAATTTCTGCATCAGGGGCTCGTTTCTCACACCCAATATGAGGTCCTCGCATATTGTCGCTAACTTCGTTCAAATATTTTCTAGTAACTTTTAGTGAAGTGCATGTAATGAGGAGCTGCAACTTGGTCATTGAATCTAAAATATCTCAAGAGAAAATCGAAAACGGCTTTTGAGAATTCAAGTGTAATTTCGAGAAACTTTCGTATCACCCGCGGTTCATTGTAACGCCTTAGGTTCTAGCAGGTGGTTTGAGAGATGACGTATTCCCTCACATTTAATGCCGATACCAATGATTGTGATAATTCAGTTTAACACATATCCCCGATTCGAGAATTGAAGTGGAAAACCTTGTGAGGTCACAAACATCGAAAAAACCTGTAATATCGTCATGATAGCACATAATCTTGGCTCTCTTAGAAAGCATTTCTTATTAATTCGATTTTGGATTTAGTGACCACTTCGAACTACCTTTGTTATACCCATCTTCACGCGTCACCTTGTAGCTTAACGTTTTATCATAATCGATAGAGTTTACTTCCTTTCCGATTAGCTGTTTATTTAGTTATAAGTTATTTTTTTTCTAATCCCTTGCTCTATTACCATGTATATGCTCGGTGATAAAAACGTGACATCAGTCAATTTTTGATAGGTTTTGAGAGATACGATGCAATAAAAATGTACTTATTAAAAAGAGGTAATTTTTTTAATTTAATGGGCAGTGGGATACCGTATTTCAGAACTCATTAGGTAACCCCCAAATTTTATCATTTTATTCAACGTCGAAATCAACATGATTGATTAAACCAAGCTAACATTTACACCATCAATATTTTATGTTGCTAATTAATTCACGCACCATATCATCCCCTTCTCCGGCTTTTCTTTCCTTAAGGCTTTATCTTTCACGTGTCCCTCTTAATGATAGCGATAAAGCTTATAAACCAAGCAAGAAACGGAAATAACGGCATAAGATAAGTACGGGCGGATAAATTATACGTGACTTCCGGATGTGCGTCTCCCCATCGCTTGAGTTTTGCCTTCAAACGTTTCGCCAGTGTCATTGCTACCTTCTCTTCAACTTAGGTGCTAAGCTGGTGCATTCACAAATCAACCCTGTGTTAAAGGGTGGGAGTTGAACCGGACTGCACTAAAGCCTCTCTAGATTAGGAATTTTCTCCTTTACTTGTCAGATTTTTCCTCCTGACGGGAATTTAAGATTCAACCTTTTCCAAAAGGCTCATCCATAAACTCATTAGCGCAGTCTCTGTCGGTTCATTCATTGATCACTCCCTGATAACCATTTCATTCGAGGCTAAGTACTTGATTATGGGGCTCATCGTCTGGCCACATCCGGGCGCGTCCTGTCTGGCCTGTCTCTTCATTCATAAGCCCGCTCGACCTGTCTCGCATCTCATAAGGTGCTCGGTGCCTTATATCTCTCCACCACCGTTATCCTTTCCAAACTTTCGACGTCGATTGACGCACTCCGTCGGGATATGGTCTGCCGACACAACTTCCTGCTGGATTTGCTGGAAGGCGGTCAGTGTTGTTGTGAAAGAACGAATGGCCCAATGAAATAAATGATACGAGGTCCCGTGTCCCTCATTAGTTAGCTAGTCCCGGCAAGAATATTTACTTTATTATCGAGGATGAATCACCACATCCGTTACGTTCTTCCTCCCTCTTTCTCCTGTCCGTTTCGAAGCTGGATTAATCCGTAGGCGAGTTGTTGAAGGATATACTTACGTACTCTACCGGCATTTCTTCGACGTTTCAGTGGACGAGTTGTCCTTTATCTTCTCGTATTGTCACAGTTCAAAGTTTGAGGCTTTACTTTGTGGAACCACTCGATTGGAAATGAAAAACCACTTAATGTAATGGTTTTGTACCATGTATTTGACTACTCTCCTTGCATTCACGTCATTGCTGGCCTTGTTTGGGGAATTCGCCTTCCTCCCCCCCCCCCTCCTCCACTAGATCCACTCCCCAAGAGTCAAAACAGGGATTTCTCACCTACCATAGTTCCCCCACCTCCATATTACTCCCCCCCCCCCACCTTCCTTCCTCAGTTTCCCTCCCCACCCCTAATTTGAGGGTATTTAAGGAACGAACATTATTATTTTTACACCTTGATAATGACATATTTTGCCGAAACCATGGTCGAACCCAATAAAATCTTTGTGTTGAACGTACAAAGTGGTTTTTCATTTCCAATTCTCGTATTGTGTACGTCTTATGACGATGGATGACTCGCCCATCGAAACGTCGGCAGAAGTGCGAAGTGGGACCCGGTGGAGTACCCACATAACCTTCACCAACACCATATGCCGAGAAAGCATCCAACATTTCTCCGCATGCTAGTGCTTGCAGTATAGAGAAAATAACTAAAACGTGAAGAAATTCAAGAATACACCTCAAATCCACGAGATGCACTGTAGCCGTCCGTAAGACCTGTGTACCACTTAATCCGATGATCACACATTCGGGGTGGTGATTTTTTTTCGGGTAGGTGTTGGCGGGGAAGCATTTTCAATGTTCTTCGGTGTGTGAGCAGATTTTTACCGAGAGAGAAATGTGCGACAGAACGCGAGCCACCTGCCGTGCGATTCGATCTCCGAAATTGCACCGGCGAATCAGCACTGCGCAGTTACGTGCATCGAGATGTCATTATCGCCAACGATCGTCACGAATTCGTAGCTCGCGGTGTGATCGGCGAGCGGTACTGGTACGATTGCGTCGAATTGCTTGAAGGCTGATAATGTTTTTTTTTTTTTTCGTTTTCCTTGCCCTTCTATCGAATGGATTATAGGAGGAATGGGTGTGGGGTTTCCCATTGTTAGAGTTGAAACAAGTGCGGGTTGATGTTAGCATTACGGACGAACGGCTGAGAAAAATTCACGATTCGTGCCAGGCGTTGATAGGTGCTGCACTTTACCCCCTGGAATGCTTGCTACCCACATAGAATGTCAGAACTCATTAGACAACTGTCGCTAGAAACGTGTATGTTCTGTGAAAAATTTTCCAGATGCTCATTTTCAAATGTGTAAGTGTAAGCCTTCTATTAGTGGTACAGATGTCTCCCAAACTAATTTTTCAAAAGTAAATCCTCTCGTCATTTATTCGGAAGTATACTGTGACTCTGACTCTGCAATTATGACCGTGTAATCATTATCTATCATCATTGAGGTTTAAGAGTCCTTATTTTTAAGTGGTGTATGTAAAAGTTTGTTTTTCAGTTATGAATGATTTTCTTCTTGGTGTCTTTATCGGTATCTGTGATTATGAAATAGTATACCGTTTCGTAGAAATAGGTGTATTTATTGGTGTGAATATATGTCATATCCTTTTTGCCGACTTTACTGAATGCATTCATAGCAAAACGTTATAGATAAATTGTCTCGATTTTTGTGATAGATTAGTCGCCTCGCACGAGTTCAAAGTGATCGCATTTCGTTTCGTGTTTTCACGAGGAGCAGATAGCGCGATTTCATGCCACGGATAACGCGCTTTCTAAACACGTTTTTCATCTATCTCTACAGATTTTCATAACCGTTGCCCTGGCGCAAGTTTTAGTGTGTCCGAAGCAGTAGCCGTTCCGTTTGACGACGAAAATTTTATTCACAACGGTCCCGAATCTGAAGCGAATCGCTTTTAAAAGCGTATTCACGAGTACGCAACCCGGCGTGTCGGAATTTCTCGAATAATCCCGTGTCTATCGACAACCCGTGTATACCTCAAACGTCCGAAATTGTTTCCATCCCCGTCGTAGCGTGCTCCAAAAAAAAGGTGTGAGAGAGAGTATTGAGGAAAGGGGAAAAACAAAAACGAGAGATTCCCTTGATGTATATTCGTGCGCAAGGGGTTCCATTGTCTTCGCCCGCGGGACCATGCTGTATATCCGGTCGCTACAGAATATTTGGAATGCCTCGATGAAAATGGAGCATTTTCTATTCAGCTTCGATGGCGGGACCCGCTGGTGCATGTTGGTGGAAGGGAGATGAAAAAGTATTTTTTTTTCGCTATCGAGAGGAAAGGGGGATTGTGTGTGTGGGTGGGTGTTTGGCACGGGGGTGGGGAGGTTAGACCATTCACCAACGCATACCTGTGCCTTCGACCCCTGGGCCATCTGACGTTGGGATCTCGTATCTCCCTCGCGGGTGCGCTGTCTGCGAGGCACGGGCGATCGCCTCCTCACGATAAAGTGTGATGGTGCGTGATGGGAGAGGGGGGAGGGTGTAGAGTCGCATATGGGGGTCGGAGAAACCGTTTTATTCTGTATCAGCAGCGGCACAAGTGCGCCTTCTGCTTCGCCTGGGACCTCAATCCCATCTGCCGTCGACGCGGCGCATACAGATTGCCGGCGCCCTTCTCGATACATACATTTTTATTATTTTTTTAGCATCGACATTTTTTAATGTCCAAATGGTTTCCCTACCAGACTCTGATCATGTAGTTTTTAACTTCATTAATTTTTTGGAAAGGGAAAGGGAATTGACTCGGTAGCAGTCGTACGATAATTGCGTGTTAGATCACGCAGCTAAATACTTAATGTGTCAGCTGGATATAGCCCCTGTGTTATTAACTACATGGTAATTGCCTACGCATGAGGTACTTGTTGAAAAAGACTCGTTAAAATACGGGCGGCACAATAATATGCCTCAACGAATAACCCTTTCTTAAACCCTAAAATGTTAACATGCTAATTGCTAAATTAATTCTAGCCCTTGAAGTGAACCGGATGAACGTATCATTGTCATTTATGACTACAGCGCTTCTAGTTTACCTTACACATTTTTGACTGAGTCCTGTTCTACTTCAACACCAATGGCTGCAAACGTAACGAGAGGTACCTGAAATTTAGGTACCTATAATTCATTGGTTACGAAAGACCTTTCAAAAGAAAGGTCCTTGTTTCTGACTTAATTGGCTTCTGTTAAAAATACAAATTGTTTAAAGCTGAGAATTAATTAAAGTGGAGTTGAAAGAGAAACGCTAATACGGTTGCGTAAAATACATAGCTATTGCAAGTTCCTTCGTGAAGTTAACACTTCCTTCGGGTTTCAAGATTACTCGCCTTTTGGTAGTTATGCCACTATCCTTGGACTTGGATTAACGCGTCGATCAAAATCAAGAATATTATCTGATGCGACCGTAGAAACTGGATTTCTCGAAACCTTGTATCTTGATCAGTTTTAACATTAAACTCAAGAATTATTGCGACAGGACCCTCAAAAGAGATTAACTTATTTTGTAATCATGCTCTCTTTGGATGATCCTAACCACCTGCGTTACAGAAACTCGACTGAAACTAACGTAATATCGTCACGAAATTTTTCTACACATTTTGAGTAACCGCAATGGTGTCTGTCATAGTGTTTCACAGGATTAGTGCCCGAACGATGGGAATTCATTTGATTCCCGCGCCGGAAATTGAAAATCGGCTCCCGGGAGCGGGTGAAGTGATTTTAATGCGTGTTCCGGTCGGGATAATTTTGAGTTCATTACACCACCCGCAGGATGTTACGTTTGATTGCTGGCCGATTGCAGTCATTCGGAATAATCTCGGTACAAGGTTTCTCTCTACCTTCCTCCCCATTCCTAACCCTGTCCCGCTTTAATTATCCACCTGTCCAGTGAGTTCCAAATGGACTTAATGGGTTTGATGGCCAGTTATACGGCTATCAACGATGAGAACTGATATTTATAGATTTAATATCTTTTGAAAAGGTATTATGTTTTTATTCTTTTTGTCGTCCTGAGAATTTCGTTGGCGTACTAGTTCCCCATCGTCATGTAACGTCAGTTCATTGTTTGTGGTGTGGACAGATTACTGCCTCTCTATAGCGAATGTCTGGTCTAAATTCGGAAAATAGGTGGTAGTTTAATCCGTCTAATACCAGTCTTTTTGAGGGAATTTGAGTACACTATTCATTCTGTCAGAAGGAGCACTTTGAATAATGGTTCTTTAGCTCTAGGGTCAGAGTGTTAGCAAAGTTAGGGAAACGAGTTGGTGTATTAATGGTTTCCCTTGTGGAGGCCCCACTACGAATGCCAGCTGTTTTAGCGATTTTTCGGCAGAAATTCGGTCCCTGGTTGATATCCATCTAGATCTACATCTACATGATACCCTGCAAGCCACCGCGAGGGTGTGTGGTAGGGGGTGAAGATCACCAAGCATGCACTATTGACATGCAAACAAGCAACTATAGTGTCTCATGCAACTATATAGATCCATGTGGTAATCACTTCAAGTTCAGCACTCCGGTCGTCGGATGGGACGTAAAGCAGTACACCCCTTGGTGTCTTTCATTAAGAGCAGGATAATGCGGACGCCGGGTTTCCTCCGTTCCCTGAAAATATTCCTACCTCTGCCCAGTTTCCCTTGTATTCTTAATGACGCAAGACACCTCGGCTTGGTCCTCTACTCCTGATAACTTCTGAGCCGGTATCATTGCCCAATTCTCTCCATCGCCAGTTATTCTTCCTCAGTTCTTACATAGCCATTCCTCTGAACAATTTCAGTACCATACATTCCGGAACTTAAACCTCGAGGAAGGACGATGTGTGAAGGTCTATCATATCTAACCTGCTGCATGGAAGCGGATTGATGCAGCTATGAAAAAATCGCTGTTTTTTTCTTGGATGCTTGACGACTTATTTGATTCTTGTGGAACTTAGGCTTTTCGCTAAAATATCACAATCTGTAAATTACGTAAACCATGATGTCCAATCGGGGATCGCGTTTTTTGTGGTGGGTAGAGTATTGGCCTCCCATCGATTCCCGGCAGTGGCGGATTTTTCAGTGGCAAATCGTTCCCTACCTGAGTGCCTTGTGGAGGGCATTTCGGGTTCAGTACTCCGTCCGTCTGATGGGACGTTAAGCAGTGGGCCCCTTGGCGCATGTCGTTAAGAGTAGGCTAATGCCGACGCCGGGTTTCTCTCCACCCTTCCTCCGTTCCCAGAAAACTCCTACCATTACCAAACTACCCACCTATCCAAAATAGCGCAGATGACCTCAGCTGTCGGTCGCCTCCCCTGAAAAACTAACTAATGATGTCCAACCGTTGGTGTGGTTCGTCAGGCTATAGCTTATCAACCAAATGTTTGTGAAATTCACACTTCAGGCTTGGGGTAACAGTTATTTTCCCCGTGCTGCCTCTGGATTCCCAGGACCCAGCATGGTTTAGCTGGACGTGTAAAAAGAGTCCTCTCCCGGGATTTGAACCGGAGACTCAGATGCCCTGCTAAATCCATTTTGTCACCATGCCACCAGAGATATCAGCCGCTGGTCGCTTCCCTCATATCCAAATACTCGGCGTCAGCCGTTGTCGAAGTGAACTTTTGGCTTGGTTGCCGCGATGCCACGTACGGTTTCGGGTAAATTTTTTCCGCACCCCTCAAAATTGGTGCAACCGAAGACTGGCTGCACATGTCGAACCCGGTGTGGCTGGCCCCGCGCTCCACGCGGGTGCCGATGCTCGACTCCTCCCGATCCATAGGCATCGCGTTTCATGCCGATCATTATTCCCCCACGTTACACCTGCGGATCAAGCCATCATCATCAGCCCCCGAAACCAGGAGGGTCTGGAAGGAAAAAAAATGTGCGTAAAAAGGAGGCATTACCCGTTCCCGGTTCTCGCCCCACCTTCGGCGGACTTCGGCTCCTTTCAGCCCTTTCGGAGGGCTTCGGCCTCTCCCGCCCCCACCCTCCCACTCTACTCCACCTCCTCCCACCCCTCTTCTCCCCTCTCAAGAGAACTACCCCCTTCCCCTCCGCCCTTCGGCTAATCTGCCCTTTCTCTATGCTCCCCAGTGCCTCACCCCACTGCCCTACGCGCCCTTACCCCTCCTCCGGTATCGCCGCCCCTCCACCGGAGGCCTTCCTGCCCCCTCCACATCTCCTCCGCCCCCTCCTCCTCTTCCTTCCCCTCTTGGCCTCGGCGCGAGCCTGCGACTTCTTCAGTCTCATATTCCCGCTCGCGACGAGCTGTGTCGGTGTGTTCGCGATCGCAGTTCCCTTCCGAGCAGTAGCCGGGGGCTGGTTCCCACCACCCCTTCTCTTCGCCGAGGATTCGCCAGCGGCCGCCCGATGGTGCTGCAGCTGCCCCCTGGTGCTTCCCGGAGCCCCGACTACCCCCCCGTCTCCTTCGACACAGGTACATCAAGGCTCTCTCCCCACGGAGCGAGTAGTGTCGATTCTTTAGTGAAGTTATTCGTCGCCGTGGTGATCGTAAAAGCGTGGTGTTGCCGAGTGTCTTCGGCGAGTTGTCTGGTTGCCCGTCGACGTCGTTGGGCAGGTGTCGAAGGCCGGTGGAATTTCCCGCTGTAGGGGTCACCGGCGGAGTTGAGTGGGAATGATTCACTCCCGCGAGCTCTCGCCATCTATTCGTGAGGAGCGGGATCCCCGCGTTCTCTATTTTGAGCGGACTGCACTTGTTGTGTCAGCGGTCAAGGGCCGAATGATGGTCCAGTGCGTAATGTCCGAGCATGAGGATATATCTACAGGACGTGGTCTCTTGGTGAGGGTAAAACTTGCGTGTCCGGAGGTAAGTACGCCTCTGCGTCGCCCACTAACAATTGGTCCTTCCATCGCAATTGGTCATCCTGTGCTTCCTTTTTTTTTGGAGAGTTTGAAGACCTCTTAAGTACGTATGCCTGCGCCCCTTCGATTGGACCAATCAGGTGCGAGATACTACCTTATCGGCGGTCGCTCGCTGAGATAATGATTTCCGTGCGAGTCATCCCTATAATTTGGAAGTTGTGTACCACTTCTATGAGGATAACGGAAGCCAATGAATGTTAAATTATGAGTTTTTTCTTACGACCATGAATTTTGAATTATTTAAATAATTTTAATACTTTGTTGTGTGGTGTTGACTCTGGTTTCAAGGAATGATCCTCGATAAAAAGCATAATCGCTGGAAAGCCTTTTTCTGGGTAATGCGGTTTCACACTTTTCATTAATATTCATGGTGCTTACACTCAACATAAACATTTATCGTTGAGTGCCGGGGATCGGTGGCGTTTTATGGAACTTTTTCTTCTTTTTGCGTTGTATAAGCATTAGGGGTATTTGCAAAATAACGTATCGTTTGTCATAAAGTGCTGAAATTACGTCATGGTCAAATTTCTTACTACTCATTAAATTGACGTTTTTCTTACTAGGTATAGATTGATCTTTTTTGTAGTCTTCGGTAGCCAGTGCGAAAATTCTCTTGTGTCTCACAAAAGAAAGACCGTAATTCAGTAGTAATTCAGTTATTAGCGATGTGTTTCATTAATGTATTCAAGTATGCTGATTTCAGGCAAATACTGCTAGATTTTACTTGTTACCACGGTATGTAGTGTGTCTGAATATGGGAGGTGAATATTTGGTTGTTATGTAAGTCCCTGTCGTACTGTCCCTAATGACATGGAACGGCTGGATTTTCTCTGCGAAAGTATTCCAGAACTTAGAAAATTGTACATGTATTAGTTTATTATATTTTTACCGGATTCTCTCTTCAAGTAAATTGAATTTTGACATGCTTGGCGCCTTCTCACCCAATCCTGTCCGCCACCGGGTACTAGTGTCATCTATCGGAAAAGTGTTGGTTTAGCCTTTCAGCTTGAGGTAGTGGATAGGTGGATTTTTTGTTACTCATCTCCCTTGGCAGTGCCTAAATATTTACCAAATTTAATTAAATAAATGCCACCTCAATTTGACCCCCTTGACAAGTAAAAACTAAATTATTAGTAAGAGGCGTGATTTTTTTTGTTCGCTGATATTGACAAAGTTCTCAGGTTTCTGCTATAAAGTGACACAATATTTTTAGCACGGACATCTATTCCACCGGTATGCTAACTACGTGTGAATTATAGTTTTGAGGTGAAAGTTATATTGACGTTAATATCCTTGCCTCCCGTAGAAAATTGGTGGGGTTAGAAAACATTCGGCCACAGATTCCGTCATCTGCCACCGTAAGCAACAGTTGCCTGCCAGAATTGGGCATTTTGATGGCGAGAGACCGTTTTTAGCTGTCATGCTAACCTAACTATATTTCATGATAGCGAGGAATAACGGAATAGGAAATTTGTGGTAGGCAAAAATAGCCCCATATTAGTGGTTTTTTTATCATGTGGTGGCTGAAACTAGCCGGATGGAGCTATTTTATCTTGAGAGTAGGAAGGATGTGGAAGTGGACTAATAAAAATGAGACTTTGGCAAATTATTGGCATATTTTGATCCGGTTTAGAAATGAAGGAGGAAGAAATGATCACGTCAGAGAAATTATTTTTAGTTTCAGCTTGTTATGTAGGGTAAAAATATAAAACTAAATCGTTGGGGATGATATTGTATTTGATAAAGTGCCCAGAGCTCAAATATTTGAACCCCACTTAGAAATTTTTGTCTGTTTCTTTTGTGTTTGTCCAACCTCTATTATCGCTCAAGCCTCTATGGAATGCATCTAACTGGTCATATTCACAGAGGAATCAGTATGATACCTTAAGATATGACAAAACATTTCACAAGATATCCTCCCTCACGTACCTTTCTGGTACCCAAGGAAGCAAAATAGTTCATAGCCCCGGGTTGAGTTTAAGACAGTCTGGTGTACGAGAGCTATTCCTCCCCTTCCCCAAAGTTAAATTCAGCTTCTTTTTCAGAACTAAAGACTTTCTCTTGCGAAACGTGCCATCGCACCAATTCTGTTTTTTCATCGAATGCCTACATCCTTGCAGTTGCGCTGAAAAATTAAGCCCAGGCCTGCAGTGTTTAGAGATCACTCCGGAAGAGTACAAAACGACGAATGTTATTTTTTTTTTGTTCTCGTCTCTTCTCGTCGCCTGCATATCGTGTTCTTGGTGTTGATGATGGGGCGATCATCGTCCAAGGCTTCGCGTCACGAGCCGTGGCCGGGCATCGGAGTGTGGGGGGACGTAAGAACCAGCTGCCCCGACCCACCTGTTGGACGGTTGGTGAACGTTTTCGCCCCGGACAGAAGTCAGCGCCGACGCGCCGCAAACCGCACTGTTTCTCCCCCACCACCTCATCCCGCTCCACCTTCCCACCCATTAATCCCCAACCATCTCACCCCCCCACACCTCCCCCTCCCTTAATATTCATCTGTCCCAGTGCCCGAGAGGGTTAACCTCTCCTCCCCTATCTTGTCTCCTTTCTGGAAGTCATACTTGAGGGAATTTCCCTCCTCTTCTTCAAGATCTCATTAACATCTACGGCAGTGAGGCGGGCAAGACTATTTCTCCCCCCTGACGCGTTTCAGAATTTTCAGTCGATTGATTGTTGCTCATCGTATCTCGGTCGTGTCATCGCTTCGATATTTATCGCACCCTTTAGGTCGGAGGCGTTCTTCTTCGACAAGCAATGTTGCCCCGCGGTGGTCCGTATCTTTTCAACGTCTCAAGAGTGAAATGACAGCCTACTGGTAATGATGGACTCGAAATGACCATTTTCGTTCCTTATCTTCTCTGTTATTCTTGCTGTTACTAGGGAAGGCGACCGTCAACTGAAATCATTTGCGCCACTGATGTTAGGATGGTGTTCGGGAAGAGTTAGGGATTTTTGGAGTGGAGATGCAAGGGTGGAGAGAAACCCAGCGCCGGTGTTAGTCTACCTCAACGAATTTTGCCAAGCGTCCATAGGTTATCATCCTATCCGACGGACTAAGTACTGAATTGTGCCCTCCACATGGCACTCTTAGTCGGGGCTGGTATTCCAGTGAAAAATATTTCTCTGCTCGGACTCTGATCTTAGGCACTAGAGATAGGAATCCAGTACTCTATCCAACAGACCAATCAGTTCCTCTTCTTATCATCGTGAATTTTGAAGCTCAGCGTTTTCTCCGCCTTGTATCGAGAGTTTTCTACATTTGCGGATGACGCTCGTACCAGCGCGAGAAAACCGCTAGTCATGTTCTTCTGCACTATCCAAGTAAATTTTCACGTTGTCATCAATAGAACCATGAGCTGAACGAAATGGGTGATGTCATTCCAGTTTCATTCAATAGTATGGTACTTTTAATATCCAGTGAATCCATATCCTTTTCTTTCCATGCACGTCGGTGGGTGAGTAATAAGAATGGCAGCGGCCAAGATAAAAACTTACTGACTCGCAATAATTCCTTTCCTTCACATTCACGTTTAGATTTACCACTTTTCCTATGTGTATTCATTATTTTAGCTGTTGCTATCTTACAGAGTAAATAAAACATGCAATAGTGAATAAATACTCTTGAAAATGAACAAATGAGGTGAAACCGGTCGAGGTTGTACTAAAATAGTGTGGAAAATTACAACGTATAATAAATACGTATCAGTAAGGATAAATTTCAGTAAGAATTCAGAAATATCAGTAAGGATAAATTTCACAAATTGAGTTCGCCGACGATAAATTTTTAAACAGTAACTTGGTATTTTTTCGGAGCATAATGTTTGTTGTCGTAACGAGTACACACGCAGTTGTTTTGCGCTCAGATTGTTTGTGTACATTTGGCTTGATTTTGAAAATCGGGCTTAGAGCAGTTTCAATTCATTCAGAGACTTCTACTATTTTTTACTCCGTTTGAACTGATAAACTCATCATACTCCGTGATGAACTCATCGGTTGACGCGTGCAGTCGGTCGATGTCAAGATTTTTGGCGCACGGAAGGCGCGATAGGTGCACAGCCTGAATTGAAGCATTTTATTTTCAGTGCATCTGAGAATCGTGAATTCCATTTGCATCTGGAATAAATGCATAAAATTCATTATTACTTTTCCTGTTCGATTAATTGCTTATTTTAGATGATTTTCGGGCTAGTTCGGGATTAATTTTGCTGCCATTTAATTGCACTAGTCGCGATACGATTTTTTAGACGTTTCAAACTCCTACCCCTTCATCCGTATAAAACTATGCGTCACTTCATATCCTCTGAACAAAATGCCTCAGCTCCGCATTCCTTTCGTACTCTGCCACAGCCTGATTTTCCCCAATAACTTCCTCTACTTCTGAACTAGTTTTTTCTTCTCTCCTAATCGACAGGTTTTGCGCCGTACAAAGCAACTTTCCATAGCAGTATCGTATCTAGTGCTATATGAAATTCCGAACTAAAGATCCATGTCATTGGGTCTCATCCGCGAGTGGATACTTCTCCCGCTGGAGTGATACTGTCAATAACTAAATGTTTCTCCCTGTCTGGCTTATGTGATCGCTTTTGTCGTTACCCTTGGCTTCTTTGTTCCGTAAAAATCTGATTACCTGGGTTACTCGGTAATCTCGTTCCATTTCTTTATCTCTCATTACGTAACGTATGATCTGCTATCCCTTAGCCGACTGGCCAACCAGTGCTCGGTCATGCGCAAATTTTGAATTACAGAATTGCTTATGCAGATACTTTATTGAAAAAATACAGAATGTTTGTAGCTATCCTCATGCCTCTAGATTTCTTTCCGGTGATTACCATATTTGCGTCACAAATAGATTTATTTTACCGGAACCCACACTGATCTCGCCTAGGAGGTAATCACTGAAAAATAGCCACGCATCAGTCTGTATGTAAGAGCAAAATTCTAATGGCTGTTCACCTTGCATCATCAGGAATTTTTGGTTTTTTTCATTTTCAATCGTCAAGGGCTCTCGCTGCGATGTTTTTGTTTTTGTTCTGCCTGCTCTCAGTTTTCATTTTGCAGAGGTTCTTGTTGGAATCCATGTTATTGTTTTATCCTGTTTTCTTCGCGAGTTTTGCAGAAAGTGAGATCTTCTTGGAAAGGACTCTGCTTTCATAATTTAGCGCTATAGAACAAATGTTTTGCATCTCCTTCTCGGAATTGAATTTCGTGTTTTGGAATAATATGGACGATTTCATTACTCTTTTATTTTTTCGTGTAAGAGTTTCTTCCTCAATTTGAGGCGGAGAGATCATTTAAAATCTTTACTGCTCATCGATGAGACAAATGTTTTTCATCTAAAGCATTACCGAGGTACAAAATCATCTTTTCAACCATGTTTGGCACTAATTCGTTCCCTTTTTACCCTGATAACAAACTGTTTCCGAAAGCAACCTCATGTGGGCGAGCTTTAGGTTGAAAGAAGTCTTGGCGAACTTACTGCCATAAAGTTAAACACTGCTATTCCTATTTTTTCATGGGACTCGGTGATGCATTTCTGTAAAGCGCGCGTTTACGCCAACTTATGCGTTTAAATTTACTTAGGAGAGTGATAATATTGTCGTGATTCTTCAAGTTTCACCTTGCTCACCCTGATAAGTCATTCATCCCTCTTCTGAAGAAGTTTACGTTATCGATAGCGACAGCGACGATGCAAACAAAATATCCTGCCCCTGGACTAGTCTACCTGTTTTAATTATCGTAGAATAATTATTTCCATACGTATGCCTACTTTTTTAAATGACTTTTCTCTCGAAGAATCCTAAACTTTTGCAAATTTTTCTGCTTCTATCTGCTGCGTAGCAATCATGTCGAGAGTTTGGTATAAAAATTTCTCTTGGTGGGTGCGTGGCGATAAATGCCAAATTTACTAGCATAAAATGCATTTAAATTAGTCCTAAGGGATAGTATGAACATGTACTGTGTACCCTGAAAGCCACCTGGAGGGTGTTTGGCGGGGGGTGAATAATCACCGAATATGCATCGCGTACAAACAGTAATGGTCACAATTCTACTGAATTAGAGATTATTGTTTATACCATGATGGACAAACGCTTTCTCACTTTATCGGAACGTGTAGAAAATAGTTATGAATGCTACAAACATGTGCATTTGTTACATTTAATGGTACCTGATGTGTACCTTAGATTTTCTTCATTTAAATCGACTGAATCAAACCAGGAAATTTTTATGTCTACAATTACGTAATATCTATCCAGCCACCGCCTGGGTTATGTGACAGGGGGTTAAAGGCTCACCGTGCGCCTACATACAATTAAAAACTTATATGAATTGCTAGCTTTGATTTTTGGTAAAAACGCGGCCAAAAAAAACCGAACCCTTTTGATCGATAAGTTCTCATCCATGTAGAGGGAGGCAATCTCGTATCCTCTCCTGATTATATCCCTCTCTAATAGGGGACGAACAGCGTCGCAAAGTTGCGAAAAACATGCCTCTTGGGCGGCGAGATCACGCGAGCCAGGGGGAAAAAAAGGATGTGGATGCGCTTGAGCGTAGAAGATTAACCCCTTTTTTTTCACTCCGCCTAACTCTTCTTTCCAAATTTTGCAACATTTCAACGGCGTTGGAGGTTGCTCGGACTTTAAGTCGCCTCCCATCCCCCGAGGGTCTTCACGGTCTGTTCGTCCACACTCGTGTTCTCGTATCTCGCGCTTTAAGTGGGAAAGAAGGAAAAGTAGAAGAGGAGAAAATAGATGAAGAGCGTTCGAGTTTCCCTGCGTTGCGAAACGGTTACGATGCCTCGCACATCTTTCGACGAGAACGCTCGTGCATTGCCTATCGCGTAAGAGGTCGGAGTCGCTTCGGTTAGATACCTCAAAAATAGATGGCAGCACCTTGCCTCCCCAACGTCCTCTCACTGCTTCTTCTCCCCGCCGTATTTTGTATACTGGTTTTTGTATACACCGTATTGTGTATGTTGTTTTTTGTATACACCGTATTTTGTTTGTATTTTGTACCCACCGTATATTGTATTCTCTGGTTGAGTTTGACCTTTGTCGGTACGGTCTGCTACCGTTGTTATGGGACAACATCGTAATCAACTCTTGTCATTTGATTGATTAGGCTGGGCGTCGGATGAGTCAGTCAGTTCATTTGGAGTCCCCTCTCCCTTCCATTCCTATCCTTATACCTTTCCCATTGAGTTTCCCGAGAAATAGGCCTGTAGGTTTCTAGGTTAGGAGACGGGAATCTCACGCTAACGGTCCGGGTTCGAATCCCAGCATTGGCAGATATTTTTCTTTGGTAATTTGGTCTCTACTTGAATTATTTGCGAATAGAATTCGAGTTCAGACCCCGTCCGTCGTATGAGACGTTAAACCGTGGTCCCCTTGGCGACTTTCGTCAAGAGCAAGCTAATGCCGACGCCGTGTTTCTCTCTACACTTCCTCCTTACCCTTTCATTCTCATCCTTGTATCTTTCCTTCCAGTCTGTAGAGCCTTTAAGTGAGGGGACCACTGATGGTGATGAGGCAAGCACGTTTTTCACCAAATGTTTTTAAGAGAAGAAATTGTGATAAATATGGTCAAGCTCGAAGAAATGACAGTTCAGGTCTTCGGGAATATGAGCTAGTACACTGGACACACATCGACTAGTCCCCCGTTCGTGATTTTCCTATTAGCATGTTCATTCCCGCGTTCCATTGCAATCTCGCCGTTATTCGGTTATTCGTTTTGCAAAGTTTGCTTTATTTGTTGTTTTGGAAATTATCTGTAAATTATTTTTACTCGGGGTGCGTGCAAAATGCAGTGGTAATTTTAACCTTGGTACAATGTCTTGCATAAATGTATATCTCGTTACAGTCTTCGATGTAGGTATTTTTTTCAGGGATAACGTTGGTTTTCGCCATTTCCTTGCTTGAGTGAGGCCCATACATGGGAGTGCATGGGAAGAGGTTATAAAGTATTCACTTAATTTTTTTATTGGTTTAACCCTTTTGACAAATGCCTACATTTCTTGATGTAAGTTTTCTCTTTCTCGTACATGCTCTCCTGCTGCCGTACGACGTCTTATTTCCTTCCGCGTTAATTTCGTTATCTCGAAACGTCATATTCGTCCATCCACCACGCTTCCGGATTTATTTGTATTAATTTGGTGGACTTTCCCGTTAAACTTATCACGGTTAAGTGGTATTGTGGACGGGAAATGGCTATCATTAGGCTGGCTGATTTCCTCGTTTTTGTCGCAGCCCCAGTAGATATCCATAGCGCATTACCCGCACGAAATTTAGGGTCATGGCGTTGTAGATTCGTGACTTTGCGAACATAATATTCACCATACACGAAATGGAGAAGTTTTCTTACGGCACTACTGTCAGTAATAATCATTCAGCACACACTTGATATCGTTTTAGAGTGTTTATATTCTTGCGGAGCACAAAGAAACGGCGCGCCGTTTCAATGTATTCTATGTCAGGATACTTTGTACGATCCTGTGATATAAGTAGCTGCTTGTAGCTCGATGTAGTTTTCGAGTATTTTCCTGGATGAAGACAAAAAAAATTACTGAAATTAGGGCCCGGCATTTTGTTCTATATCTATGGTAAATAATACAATTGAGTCATGTTACTTACACGTAATTAAAGTAAAAGTACTGTTCTACAATAAGGTATCATTTTTTACCCCAAAGTTTTTTTTCATCCTGGGTTCAGAATCAGCACGAGTTTCCAGATTTTCAGTGAAAATGGAAGGAGGCCGATTTTTGCTTAAATTGATTAACTTTGACCCCATGTAAATTGTTAATGCGCGATACCTAGGGCTATTGGCATGTGAAACCAAATGGAGAAATCAGTGGAGAATCAACATGCGAAGTTTCAGAGTCCGGACTGAATAAAACCACTTTTCGACTTTTTGCCAGTTTTTTTCGATTTCTGCACGCTGTGCGGCGGTAACTGACGGTTGTCCTTCTAGTGACTAATTCTATTGCTCCAAGGGAATACTTTGATGTGTTAACTTGGGCCAAACCCTTCCCCGAAGGAACTCAATGCTTCAGCCGTAGGAGGCACCTTAACCGGGGTCTCCCGTCGTAAATCTACGTTAACCTAGCAGTACACCGGAAAGGTGTGTGGCAAAAGTTGTTTCCAAACATGGATTATCAATTTGTGAAGGGTAATAAATAATAATAATAGGGGTTAATCATCTTTATTGGGGTGAGATTGAGACAAAACTGTCCCTTCTGCCACCTAACCTAGGAAGGAGAATCGAGTTGACGTGGTGGCTAGAATAGTTTCTTCCCATCCCACAGCACTGGGTTAGAACCCCGGCTGAGGCAGATTTTTCATTACCAGTCCCCACTTGGCTGCTGTGTGGAGAGTACTTCGAGTTCAGTACTCCGTCTATCGGATGGGACGTTATGCCGTGGTACTCTTGGAGCCTTCTGTTCCCTGTAGGTAAATGCAGACATTGGGTTTTTCTCCTCTCTGTTCCCCTGAAAAATCCTACCTCTTAACCATTTGCCAACCTATCCTAATTGGCTTAAATGCTTAATATCAGAATTTCCAAAGTGAAAAAAATCTACCTTTACCGGGACCCCCTCTGATTTACCGGCCAGGTAGTCTGTGAATATCTATTGGTAGAGTACCTGGACGAAAATCAGAGGGTTCCGGGTTCGAGTCCGGGTAATGGTGGATTTATTTCTGTGGAATTATTTTTATTTTGCAATCCATCTGGTGTCTCCGCAAAGTATTCACGGCTTGTTTGCAATCCTTGTATTAGCTGACGCTCTTCACCCCCGAATAACTACAATTAGAACTCTACGAGTTAAAAACCGTAGTGTTAGTGATTACACTATATATTAGGTTGTTAAATAAATGATTTATCAAGGGAGCAGGACGACGGTACGTGAAATTCAGCCTCCTGCACAAATCTATTGCAAATATTTCTGGTTATATCCGAGCATGCTGATGGGTGGTTGAATAAGAAGCCGCCGTTAGCGCCACTCATCGTTCTCCGGGCCCCGCTGTGAAGAGAGATCTTTTCTTCGTACGTATTTCACCCCCTTTCCTCCCCCCTCTCCTGCCCCTTCTGGAACACTCTTCCCCTTTTTAAGCCCACGTGTACCCCTCCCTCTCCCCCCCCCCCCCTCGCCATTCACTCCACCTCCCCCGCTTAGGATATCCTAATCTTTCATTGTTATGACTCAAGCGCCACCCCTTCCCCACCTCCATCTCCTCGCTACGTCAGTGCGGAGGCGTTGACCCTTGAGAGTTTTCCTCTGTGCGCAGGTAGGAATACGTCCGTGGAATACACTGGACGATAGGGGAAGGTTCAGGAGCGACGGTGATAGGGTATCGATTTTATGCACTTTCGTTTTCAATTCTCAAGGTCCCTGAAAGATTTTTTATTCCGAAGTTTCTTTGTTTCCATCAGGGGACTGTACGCGCGTAGTGCGAGGACTTAAGAGTATATTTACGTTGTCTCAGGGCTTCAGGAAGCTGGTTTGATGTGTGAGAAATTGCATTCAAGGTTTACATGTCACGTGATCCAAACGCGGATGTGTTTGAAAGTTCTGTTATTAAGCCCCAAGTGAGAGCCTGAATACGAGTGGATATTGTCCATGATAATTCAAGTATAATGGTTCGTCTTATTGTTTATTTTTCCATGAGCATCTATCATCTTTCTGGAATATGATTTTTAAAGTCCTTCGTGATAGGTGAACCGAATTGTGTGAAGGAAAGCCAGACATGATGTTTTTTACATTGTTTCCTGATTGTGCGTCTTTGAATTTCCTCTTTCTCGGTATGAAGTGCAATTTAGTGGGATGTCGAGTAGACGAAATATTTGGGTTGTTCCTTTGTGAGAAATATGTGTATGTTTAAGGACTGATTTTTATATTGGTTACTAAACATGTAATCATAGATCACTATTCAACTCTTCATTGAGTCATTCAGTGTACAAGTGTTGAGCAATGTAAATGGTATGTCTATGATTCACAATGCTTGCATGTCGAATGATCGAATGTGTGAAATAATGTGAGCCCACGCTCCATAATTTGAATAATGCAAATAGCTGTGCGTTTTACTCCTCTTCTTCATTCCTACTTGTCTTAGGCTACATGAATCAGATGTATGAACATCCAACTACATGCGCTTTTAGTGGATCATAGTTTTTTGCTGTAGGACAAATCGATGAAGAATAGTTCGAGTCTAATGTGGCCGCAATTCAGCTGCGATTATTCCGGAGAGCTAGTGTTGCGTGTAATGCAGCTCCCGAAATCTCTTGACTAGGTTGTCGTGCTTTCAGATCGTAATCCTCGCTCCATCCGAATTCGTTGTAGGTGAGAGACACGTGCGGCGTAAACTTAGACCAGAAGTCGTGTACGTGCCGCAGAAGGGTTTCTTGTGATTCATTCCGACGAGCAATTCGTGGAAGGCTTTCTTTAGGCCTTTTGGCTTTTCTTGGAATTTTCCCGATCGCTCAGTATCGGAAGAGGCCTCGCGAGCGCACTCAATGAGAACTTACCGTTGGGAAACTCCAGAATAGGGGGCGTGTGATATCGTCCAATCAGCTGGTATTGTTTAAGGGCGATGGTTTCATTTTTTTTTAGTAGTTAGAAGAACTGCCTTACGTCAATTTTATTTCATTTTGTCCTCGTGTCCTCGTCCTTTATTTCTTCATTCAAGTCCAAGAAGGTAGGTGAAAAAACTTCAGTTACGAAAGATTAAGCACTGTTATTTTCAGGTTAACTCTCCTATCGTGGTTGTATTTGAATTGTTTTGTCGTAATTTTTAAATTTTAAAAAGTATACTGGAATGCGATGTGTATTTACTATTTCAGCTCCTTTTTTCTTCAATTCTTATGTTTGCTTTCAATAAGACAGGCGTAGGAAACAGGGCATATATGAATTTAAATGAAGCATACCACAAAGGAATGGTATACTAAGTTGTGTGATTTGAATGTTGCACGAACTTGGTGATTTTTGCTGTCATTTGGCAAGCTCATTGCGCCACTGTTACCTCTTGGGGCCGGATTCGTGGTTGGCCCTTTACCCCATGTATCGAACTTTGATAATTACTTATTTTTAGTCAGTATTCCTCCGATATCATCATATATCTATCGAATTTGGTGATTTAGATTAGTTCCCATAATCGGGGCGTTTACTCAGAACCAAAATCGCTCTTTTGTACACGAAATCGTAGGTGGAAACGAAAAATTAATTTTAGTTAAAAAATTAATCTTCTAACTGGAGCGATTCGCTCATAAATCATAAATTATAATAGGTAAAAGGTGATACCCACCGAACGAGCTGCTTTAAGGATATCTAAGCCATCCACTTCCGTCCTTGACTGTTTTTAGGGAAAGGGAGGGGAGTGGGGAAGGGGACGGAAGGTCTGATCGCACAGATCCTGTCGCAGATCTTGGCGCAGAGTCAGCTGTGTGTCTCCCATTGTGATAAGGCGAAGAAGCTTCGCAGTCTCAGTTGTGCTTGTACGAAGTGGGTGGCGTACTAGTCCTTTGCACGCCCAATTTTCAGAAAGGTTAAAAACCTCAGTTTTCGCCGCTTAAATCTCTAGAACTAATTGACGGATCGAAGAACGGAAAAACACAGGTATTTTTATTTTACAAACTCTTATCAGATTCGGCATTAAAAACACATGGTTAACGACCCCATTTTATACATCTACATCTGCATAATACCCTGCAAGCCACCATAAAGGTGTGTGGCAGGGGGTGAATTCTCACCAAACATGCACTACATATCATGCATAAAAAAGGATTACTATTTATATTCTGTTCTCAACTACACTATTTAAGAAAAGATAAAAATAGCAAAGCAAACATGCAAAAACATGCTGCAAGTTTGGTTAGCTTCAAGTCCTTATACCAACATGCAGCTACCAATGTTATCCATTGCTACACTCGTAATGGATATATTTACCATTATTCATATCCCTAATTGTACGAGGAAAAAAGGACATTTTGAATCTGTCAGTTCGGCAATCAATTTCTCTAATTTTGTGATTATGGTCCAGTCTACCATAGTAAGTTGGGGTCCGCAAAATATTTTTAACATCATCACTGAAAATAATGTCTTGGAATTTGTTTAAGAGATTAAGTCTTAATTTCAACCTGCGATCTGACAATGATTCCCAATTTAATTCATTTAATAGACTGGTTAAAATTAGATTCAATAGAATCATGTACGCCGCGACTTCAATGATTGAGGCGATTCCAGTGGTTTGTCGTTTGCTCTTTTGATAGCGATCATAGAAATAGGATTTTTTTCGGTGGAATATAATTCCTGAAGGTTGACGCAATCGTTTCAGTATCGGACGACCCAAGGCTGGGCCGCGCTACCGGTGTACGTAGCCGCGCGCACCGAGAGGTGGTGGCCATAGTTCGGATTGATTGGACGCTCGATCGCTGGCGCTGGTTCACGGTATAGATGGGATCGGTCTGATGGCATCCATTCCGCACACCGCCGTGGTCGAGAAGAGATTTGGATGTTGCCATAAAGGGGGGCGTATGCGAGGATGGAGGGAGGAGTTCGGGAGGCATTGTTCGCCAGTCCGATGGCGGGGTGAGGAGAGGCCGTGTGGAGGGCACAAGTGAGGGGGGGGAGGAGGGGGAGTAGCTGCAGGAACAATGGCCGTCGGATGATTGTTGCGTGTCAGCGGCCGATTGGAGAAGGTACCCGCCCGATAGGAAAAGAATCGTAATTAACCGGAGGATTAATGCCACGCTTTTGTTCTGCCTATGGAACGATGGTGCGTCATGGACGCCTACGTACGTGGTGGCTATTTGCCTTCTGCAGGGAACATGGAGCACCA
Organism: Platycnemis pennipes; assembly: GCA_933228895.1. NCBI lineage: Eukaryota > Metazoa > Arthropoda > Insecta > Odonata > Platycnemididae > Platycnemis > Platycnemis pennipes. The sequence continues at coordinate 80,790,228 of OW121857.1, forward strand.
TTCCTTTGAAGTATTCATCGAAAAAACTCATCGGTCGACAGGCTTTTGGATGTCCGGAGTCGATTAGAGGTCTCCATGCATCTGTATCACCGAGGTGATCGAATATCGGTAGCCCGGTGGGTAGACAGTTTGGCTAGTGGCAGGAGGTCTCGGGTTTGAATCCAGGCGAGGCCCGTGAACATGTCCTTCTACATCCAGGCTGTTTGATTGTTGGTTATACCATTTCTCTCTGGGACCACATGTTGGATAGCAAAAATAACTAGCCTTGACGTGTGAATGTAAAATGCCTTTGGGGTACTTGGTCAAACACTAGCATTCATTTTGAGCACTGGGTTCATATTGTTCATATTTATCGTTTTTGAGGAATTACACTTAATATTTATCGGCCCCGGCGGCGGCGTGGTTAAGTCCTCGCCTACAAACCTTAAGGTCGCGGGTTCGAGTCCCGCCTGAGTGGGTTTTTTCACCACTCAGGACATGGATGTGTGTGCTCGTCTATTGTTACATTGTTAATACCCCGATGTAAAGGCCACATGTGCTGTTTTCGGTGGTAGTGGAAAATAAATAAATAAAAATAAATAAATATCCGAATTTACCGCTGCAGCATCGAATTCAACCCCATTTCTCAGGTTGAACGTGGTGAATGACCTCTGAAGTGTTAAAAATATTAATTTCATTAATATGTATGAATGACCAAAGAGGTTATTTTCAACCACCAAACCTTGCCAGTTCCATAGGATTGGCATATAGCTTCAGGCTAAGCAGAAGATTATACCAAGGTCTTCAATAAGGCTGCAAATTACTGGCTCAACTTCACGGAGTACCCTCAGGGTGTGTACCTATAAATTGCATTGTGCGTTAAAGACCTATAGTGAAGCACGAATGACCTCTGTAATTGTGTGAGTAGAGAAATGCGTATATATCATTGCTTGTGGAACTAAGGTGCATAATACTCATAGAATTTTATTTATCTCTCGTCAAGGAAATTCAAAATGTCTTCCGCACTTTGTGTTTGAGAAATATTCTTCAAATCGATGGCCTCTTTATTTCTAGAAATGTTTGCCGCCAAATATCATAGCAATCAAGTTTCAACTCGAAGCACTATAGTAATGATTGAAGTGTAAGGATATATAAAAGAATGAAGATGCGGCTCATGAAAGCAACATTAGGGATGCGAATTGAGGCATAAGTCTTTAATCACTATGATTGATTGTTTTATGTCCCCGTAGATGCAAGGAATTTTGTATTCACGCGTGTACGTAAGAATATCCTGGGACGAATTATGACGGGTTGCATCTCCATGTAATTAGGCGCCCGCTCCACTTGCTGTGGTAATTGAAGGGATTTTGTGTGTGTATCAGAACGCGGAGGGTAGAGGAGGACTGGAAAAGAACGCGCGAGATCCATTCGCGTTCCCTGTTCTCGATCTCCTCCCACCTCTCCCTCCTACTCCAATACTTCTCGTACAAAAGATTCATCTTCCTCCTCCGAGACTCGGGAAAGCAGTAGTCGGGGGATAGTGCAACGGAGCAACTTCTCTCCCACGCCCCGTGCCATTGGCTAGGACTCTCGGGACGCCACCCAGAGGTGGGCGGGGCCAAACGGGAATCGACCAACCGGGTAGATCGGAGGGCTGGAGCTATTGTGGCCACGCCCTCCAACGAGGGGATTGCTGCTGAAAGGGAAGTGGAAGGGGTACGGTATTGTCGTCCTGCGTACAGAGATGACCTCACTCCCTCCCAAGTCCCCCCCCCCCCCCCTCCCATCGTTTCTGAAGTAAATGATTTTTTCTACTTAGAATGCTGCGAGAAAATAACTGCTATTTCCTCACTATCGACGTCTGTATTTTCGATCGTGAATTGTGGCGAAGTAAGATAGTTGACGTAAACGTGTTCCGTTGTGTCGGTAATCACTGACACTATTGGTAATGACCGAATCGGTGGCAGTTTGATTGATGCATTGAGTTCATATGCGCCAAGGGTGTCCCATGGGTCACGACCCCATTGTAGATCGCAGAGGTAGCTCAAGGGGTCGTAAGGGAGTGAGAAATCGTTTGGTAACGTAGTCCCTACAATTTCAACACCTATGTAAAATTTAAGTGGTCGCGAGTGATCATCTACGATTTACAGGTCACGAATAAAAAAGTAGGTTGGGCACCCTTGTTCAGTGACAAAGCTGAATCTCAACTTTCGCTACATCCTCAGGATACCCTCAGGCCGCATCAAGGAGAGTTCGACTGGCGTACCCTGGGCTATCTACTGGTGCACTGCAAATTACGCCGACAGCTTGAGCTCTAAAATTACTTAAGACTCTGTGATTCCTTGTGGAGAGTAAAGCCATTGTATTAATTTATTCTTACGATAGACCATCTCCTATTCATCGTAATGAGCTCGACTGCATGACAGAGTTCTTAAAGTAGTTTTGATGTCATCTTTAAACCGATAGATGCCAAATTTGTTGAAAAGTTTCTAGCAGGTTATACTTATCTTTTTTTACTAGGAGGTGGGGGATTAAGACCCTTAGAGACCATAAGCATATATTAGAATTTGGTACTCGTATGTGTACTATGACACAAACAATATTAAACCATAAAACAAAATGTAATATTTCGAAACCAAGCAAAATACACTGAAAGATGGAAAAGTGTTTATTTTTTTATACATTCACTTCATTTATAGTTGAAAAGTTTTCAAATTATAATTTCTTTGATGCTCCCTTCTCTTGATGTCGTAACCACACGTGCTTATTTTGCTTTGTGATGAATCCAGCCCATATTAACGACGAATTCAATTGCACTTCTTCGTAAACGAAGTCCCCGACTTGAATTTGTAAATTCAATCAGGGTATTGAAGTCGTTTTATTCAAGTAGCCTTGTATTTTTTTATTTAACAATAATCACTCGCAGACCAAAAATACACTTTCCGAGAATTAGTAGATCCCATTTTTCGGGACTTATGCGATCCTATGTTACTTTTCGAAAAAAATACCGAAGTCCATCATTTTAACCTTTCTCGGAAGACAACGAGTAACTAATCACAAAAAAATCACAATGTATTGCTCAGCCCTTGTGCCAGCGTTTACCGTGCTATAATTTGTTATCGTACTTCCTGTGCCTTCAATCTTTTACCTCAAATACTTGAAGATACCCGCTCTCTTTCCATTCTCCGAAGTCATGTCATTGCGGCCACCTTTTGAGACTGAAAACGGAAAGCTAAAGAGTATGTATTCTCATGATGGATTTCCTTTATGATACTTTTAAAGGAGATAATTTGAAACCAATGGGAAGGAAGTGGGGTCGTGGTGGCCTTGTGAGTAGAGTGCTAAGCCACAGACCGGGGGGACTCGGGTTCAAATCCCACCCAGTAATCCTCATGATTTTATTTCCTGTGCGTCAGAACTTAGTAGAAAATCGCAGGTTGTCCAAGGAAAGGATTTGGGCCCCCTACCCCGAATGTATGGATATCACACGCTAATGGTTTAGTACGGGGTGAACTCTACCCTCACCTATCAATAAACCAACCTTCGGATTGGACACTGATTTTTTTCATGGGAAGAAATTGGCGAAGATGGAAATTAAATCAATGAGCAACCCATGGTATCTCTACCGTGCCGTGATCTGTATTTGCCTTTAGCACTGTTGTGCTAATACATGTTTTGAACTTGCGTGAACCACTGTGTACTCTAAATCATAATATTCTTCATCCCTTGTTGCAAACATAACTTCAGCATTGTGACCTCGAGGCGTATGAGAGAGAGAGAGGCGTACACGTGATCTCCAATGATTTGATTTTCCAAATGTATGCTTGCGTGAAATGACAACTTAAGCATTCATGCGGCGGCGAAAAAAAGTCCCATACTACAATATACAGCTACAGTATCGACTAAAGTAATGCAAGAGAAAGTTCTCCGGTAGGTATTATCAGAGAACTGAACAATTATTTTCTGATTGTAGTGAAAGTTGCCCGTTTTCAATATTTTGTCGTAATTTTTGGTGTATTTTTACGAGAGACATTTCTAGTTCCCAGACGATGAGAGCCGGGTTATGATTTGCAGTGTTTTGGGTGTAAGGATGAAATGCTCTCTTATGAATGGCCCTCCATATTTTCAGTCAATGCCTGAAGGTATTGTCACGTTACTACGTAACAATTAACAAATGACGAATAATATGCGTGTTTCTCTACCTTGCCTTTCTGACCTCTCCATCTCTTCTCCCTTCCAGCGTACGACTCGCACCAGATGAGGAGTCCGCTGTGCCCGTCTGGGGGCGTCGTCCAGCAGAGGTCAGAGGAGGAGGCGGCGAGGGCATCGGAGACCACGCCGTCCCCCGGCTTCATCAGCCTCCGTAGCTCCGTCTACCTGAAGGATGGTAAGCATCGGTCATGGGAAGTGACAGTGTGAAAATGCACACGCGCGAACGCTCTAGAGCAGCGATCAGACCTGTAGAAATGGCTCGGTGATCTGCCCTTGATTTCAAAGTAGCAGCTTAACGTTTTGAGTTCTCTTTTTGATGCAGTTTTAACGAATTAAACGCACTGTAATTTAGATTGCGTTCAACTCGTAAATGTGGTTTTCAAGTTTTGATCCCAAATGTTTACAGCATTAGGATTTGACGTCTAGCTGAAAATGAATGTGTAAAATTTCTCCTTGATTTTCTCGCCGCTATATTTCCCCACAATGCGTTCCGTACATTATATAATTTCTTCATAGAAGAACAGACGCATGCACTTTATCCAAGATTAGCCCTATGTAACTGTGATATGTAGTAGTTTACGTGATCGATGACGTTCAATTTAAGCTACTGCGGCGGTATGATTAGTGTTACATTCATTCTTCCTGATACTTTACCGGATGATACTAATTCGAAAAATCTCGTAAAAAACACAGAATACAACTTTGAATCATACCCAACGTTTCAACGGACAAATTGCCCATCGTCAAAAGGGAAAACGCCATGAAATATATTCCGCATGATTTTTGGAGTTCTTATTAACATTGGAGTTTTATTTACTTAATGATATTTTTCCTGTTGATTTGATATGATTCTAAGATCAAACTAGTGAGGTTAGCAAGAGCTTTTCAAGAACATTGCCTCCTTCTATTCAATAACGTTTCTTCATTCAAAATAAATATTGAATCGTGCTTCATAAGTGGTTAAACAGTAGGTGTTGCTGAATAAAGGGACACTTTGTATGCTTTGTACTTGTTCAATCGATTGAGATATCGAAGTTATGGTGAGAAAATTACTATGATACCAATGTGCCTTATATTTTGTGCGAATTATGAGTTTGAGAATCCATTTACTTTGTGTATACTTTTCAGTTTTGATTCATTGTGCTAAACCCCTTCCCCCTCTTCTGCTTTTTTAGGCCCGAGGTATTCGCCTCCCTCCTACCCCCCCCCCCCCCCTCTTCTCTTTTCTCTCTGTCCTGTAAGGTTGTAGCTTTTTGAATTCTTCTTCACTATGCGCGCATTATTTTAGTTATTTTTTAGCGCGTACTCGTGCACCATTGTCCACTTCAAGATGTGATTTACTCACTATGTGGCCATTCAAAATGCTGTTTTGAATATCGCACTGCGATATCAAGTTGATATCGCAGAAGGATCGATGTATCGGCCTCACGATATGAATCGGAAATATCGGGATTTCGGTATATCGCGTCGCCATATCTGGTGCATAACGAATGTCGCAGACGAAATATCGTAGTATCGAACAGTTCCACGCCTCACCATCGTTACGAGGATTGGTGTCCAGCGTCATTCTATCCTCTTTCTTCCTCGTTTTGATCGCCCCCCTTTTATCCATCTGCAGGTGCTCTCTTCGGCGTCAGCATGGGCGGAGGCGACGCTTCCGCGATGCAAGCGATGGGCGCCGAGGGTGCGGGCCTTGGAGCCGTGGACGACGACCCCTTCCGGCCGCACCCGCCCACGTACGAGGGGGAGCAGGAGTACCACACGATGGACGGCATGGCCCCCCCGCCGCACCAACACCACCCCGCCGCGCACCACCACCAGGGGGCCATGCACCACGCACCCCCCATGCACCTCCACCCGCACCACCAGCAACCCCCGCCCCCGCACCACCACAACCCGTACGCCGACCCCGCGGCGGAATTCTACGGCACGCCTGCGCACTTCGCGCAGGAGACCAAGTATGCCGTGCCGCACTACGCCAAGAGCTACGGCCGCAACCAGGGTGAGTTGCTTCCGGACCAGGATTATGGTTACGTGTTTTATGGTACAGCGGCGTTGCTGGAAATTTCCCTTGCGTGGAACCCTTTTTCGAGATACATTTTCTGATGAGTTTTTTTTATTATCACCCACCCACGATAACTATTCTGTTATGTTTAAAAAAATCAATCCCTTCAAAAAAATGTTTTGAGAATGTAATTAATTATGGTGCTCTTGATCGTTTAGATAAACTAAATATCTTGACAGTCTTTGATTTGAATTTACAGTGTACTCCATGTTAAGGAATATATTAACGAAAAAAACAATTTGAGCAGATAATTATAGTTATGGCACCAAACTTCTATGGTTAAATCTCATTGAAATTGTCTACACTTTGTATATAGTCTTCTTCATGTCAAGGAATATATTAATTAAAAAAAAACAATAAGAGCAGATATTTTTAGTTATGCACCAAATGTTGTCTCAAAAATCATTGAAAACTGTCTAATTCCTTAAGAATTGCCAATATTTTATTAAGGTTATAATAAGTTGCCCAGATATTCATATGTTCCTGTCATAATCATAATGTCCAATTACCATGCCAACATCTATGCGACCTGCATTGTAACATGCCATTTTTTTATTCACAAACATCCTTTCATGTTGAATTGCGTGTATTGAATTTTTAAATATTTTGTGCCATGGATTTTTATAGCTATTTGTATCTTTCATTGCAGGTCGCGTATACTCACAGAACCATGACTCATATGGAGAGCCTTATTCCGGCAGTCCTCATTATGACTCCGCCCCTTTCCAAACAGTTCCCGCAAGCATGGGGGCCCCACCCCCTGGACCTCCTCCGCCAAACACAGAACACTGGGGGACATCCCCAGCCCCAGATGTTGGCACTCCATTCCTGTTGCCAGCTGCACCCGACTCAGGGACGGATCATAAGTCATCCCACGGGCCAATGCTGGCTGGATACTCAGGTACAGTTTCACGAGTGAAATGGCAAAAAGCCTAATAGAAATGTTTCCATCAAGGAAGACTTTTAAAGTACTTATCATATGGTGTTTACTGGTTGACTATCAATTTTTTTGGAATTCACTGTTCCAGAACCTCTTTTAATCTAGACAAAGTTAAGATTGGAAATTTAAAATTCCTGCTGACACGATAATAGATTCCTTGCTAGGTGATAAACAACACTGAGTGTTCGGCAATCATTGTGTTAGTTTACTTTTTTAATTTTTCAAAATTTGGTGGTTACTTTCACTGATAACTGTGTATTAAATTACATCACATTTTTCATCATTATAATTGAAGCTATGTCATATAAAATTACCAATTCTTTCATTTGATAAAAAAAATGTTGCTTGCTGTAATGAGAGGAAGTATAATGTACATTCTGTGTTTCGTATTGGCACCATAAAAAGGCAGCTATCCTAATCATCACAGGCGCGGAAAAATCAATAATTCACAATGGTCTAGGAACCAAGCATTCCAGAAAGTTATATCAGAGTTAACTTTTTGTGTTTTTGACATTATATTTGATGTCTTTTTCATAATTTGTGTTATTGTTATTACTTGCAGTGAATTTCAGCAGTGGAGGCGCTAACAGCAGTGGCCCGTGCTTCACTGGTTCTGGTCCAATTCAGTTGTGGCAGTTTTTGCTAGAGCTGCTCACAGATAAGTCCTGCCAGAGCTTCATTTCATGGACAGGTGATGGTTGGGAGTTCAAACTCACGGACCCAGATGAGGTGGCACGGCGTTGGGGCGTACGCAAGAACAAGCCCAAGATGAACTACGAAAAGCTTAGCAGAGGTCTTCGCTATTACTATGACAAGAACATAATCCACAAGACTGCTGGGAAGCGTTATGTCTATAGATTTGTGTGTGACCTGCAAAATCTTCTTGGGTAAGTTTACTTTGAATTTGCTTATATTGAATATGCGTGATTTGAAGCACAATTTTTTTCGTTCAATTATCATTGTTATAGCGGAAGCGAAACACCACTTATTCAAAACAAATATTCACCATGGAATATTGTGAGTAGGGATTGTTTTAGCTTAGTAGTAAAATCAAACTAGGGATTAAAGATTATACGGGAAAGCTTTGATAAACCAACCTTAGCATCTGTCATGGTGAAGAACTGACTTGAATGTGTTAAGCCTAAATTATAATCCAAGAATGGAGGAAAATGCTACCCACTTCACAAGTATCGTAAATGAAATAGCAAGAAACTTTAATATTGTGTGATAAGAATGAAACTACATTGAGAGCCAAAGTAAACACAAGTGAAATAGTAAAATCTATTAGAAAAATAAGCCCTTGTGTTCTTTGTGAATGAACTCAATAAACTTAATGCTCTTTCATGGGTGGCTCTTCATCATAGGATTCTCTGAGTAGCATTTTTAATATATTAAAACCCATATTACTGAGACAAGAAATCACTCATATTAGACCTCATGAGAGCATCAATGGGATTATTTATTTCAATAGTCCTTAGGACTTAGCTTGGCCAAAATCTTTTTGTGCTACTCATTATGTGTTGTTATATATATTTAGTGGTGAAACCCATGGGGAAAAGTATTTAAATCCCATGACTCTCCATCAAAGGTCTCATGAGGTCCAAAGCTTTGTGTTCTCTGCATTAGACAGGGTTCTAAACTTAATGTACTTTCCAAATAGCATCCAATGAGGGATAAGGATTCCAATGCAAAATTTGTGACTTGCATTTCCATCCCAAACCCTCAAATAAGAAGCTAGCCCCTATACCAACTCAACCCATCTTTAAACAAGAAATAATTGGGCTTGGCATATTTAATGGAAACATATCATTGATTGTTATGAGGATCGGCACCTGACTGCACTACTGTTGCGAAATGATGGCAATCTAAATTGTAAAATATGTTTTTCCACAAAGTGGTGCCAAGTGTAGGACATTTTGTTAATGCTCATGGAGTGGACAGCAGAACAAAAAATTCCTTCTCTCAATCAGTATTTACGTGTTTAGAAAAAAGTTAGTATAATCTTAAGAAATGTCATATCCCCTTATTCCCCATGTTCTGTTCTGTTCTAACGCATTCCAATTCTTTTTGCAGGTACAGTGCTGAAGAACTGCATGCCATGGTCGACCTGAAGCCAGAAAAGAAAGACGATGATTGAGGACTTAAAATAATTAAGATTTGGGAGGTGCTACTCTCTCTTTATCTCTTGTGCTTCATTTGATCATACTGGTGGAAAAGAAGAAAAGTGCTAAGCATTCTAGGAGATCACGTTCTTCCACTGTGGAACAAATTGTGTGATGCACACCTTTATACTTTAAACCTAAAGGTGATGACAACAATAGTTGGGAGTTATTTAAATCATTGTTTTATCATGGTGAACCTGCTGAAAAAATTTATCATGCCAAAGATTATTGCTCCATTATCAAAATGACGTGGTGCTTTTTGATTGTTGCCTTTATTTTGGTTCCTCCATTGTTGATATATGTTTTTTGAGTTTGTGAGAAGAAAATTGTCAAAGGCAACAAAGACTCACAAAAGGATCTCGGTCTTGGCAGTGTTCTAAACTCATCGTATTTCCCCACCTGGAGGAGCATATGAGCACACCTCGTCATTACTTTCTCCATGGCAACATTCCTCTCATTTGCTGCCTAATGACGAGGCAAAGCTCCCCTATCCCACCTCTCTGAAGTACTCCTTCATTTTTAACCATCTAGGTTGTCGTCAAGATGTTCAGTGGCCCATTTTTATACTCCATGACAATGAGTGCAAAGGAATGAATATTTGCAACACAGCCACAGAAGTGTGAAAAATCTGTGGCCGTGCAGACCCCTAAACCTACCCCCTCCTCTATCCCCATGTGTAAATGTTTCCACGTGAAGCATCCTCCTTTTGTTTCAATGTTCTTTTTTCATTATATTCTGTCCCTACTTTTTGTATCCCCCAAGGTAATTTAGGGCTGTACAAAAAATAAGTTGTGTTGGTAATCAAAATTACCAAAGGAAGCTGCAAGTGCTATCTTGAAATCCTAGAAATTGAGTGAATGGGGGAAAATGAATGTTTTGACTTCTTACAGTTGTTGCAAAGGCATGGTCTTGCCTTGAGCAGCGTCATTTCTGAACTTATACCAGTTTGTCTTTCCACAAACTATTTATCTTAGGAGGTGTGAACAGATAGGAATTTTGTGTACTGGAGGAAAAAGAAACTACTGTCAAGTTTTTTTATGGACTTTATAACAGTGCACAAATTTTAAAGAACCATTTGCTAATCTGACTTGTTTAATTTGAAAAAGTATAAATATTTGAGGCAACAAAAAGAACATTATGGTAAGAACAGATATATGGACTAAAATACTGTATGCACATGCCAAAAATTGGCCTTTTGATGGTTGTCCACAAAAACTGCCATTTATTTTTCGTATGTTTGTATTTGTGGAAGCTGTTCTTCATAATAATGTCAATGTACCTTTATTGGCTGTCAGAGTAATAACTTTGGCAAAAATGAAAAACATTAGGTTTGTTGTTGAATGCTATTTCAGAAATTTTGGTGTCGAGTGTCTTTTTTTCATTGATGATGTGGTTAGCACGCATTTAAGAAGAGTGCCTTGTACATAAATACATGCATTTGCTGAAAATTCACTCTCAAATAGGTAAATGTTGTTGGTTATTTCATGCTACTGGAAAATGACTGACTCATGTTCAAATTCTGATACTTTTTTTCTATACCTTGTAATTCTTTGAAAGAACAGAAGCAAAAAACACTCTTTGACTATTTTTGCTAACACATAACTATATTCAAATTTTTTCTAATTTAATTTTTGTAAATTGCTGTACCATAAACCTATTTTCTATACTTAACTGAGACTATTAAGCTTCCAAAATGGTCTTGGAAACAAGTTGTTTTAATGTCAATTTGAAAATATATTTGACTTGACTAATTTGCTTGTTGATACAATTTATATTGTCAAATATTCATTCAACCTATGTTATGGCATTATGCTACTTTTACACTTTTTTTATCCTGAATGCTGGATTTAACAGTAGAACAGGGTATTTTGTCCAATATATTAGGCAAACCTCAAAACTTTGTTGCTATGATTGTGGCTGAAATGTTTTTTGAATGAACTCTTGTATAAAATTTCATGTTGACTGATTACTATGTTTCATTATTCTGATTGTTGAGCAACATACACTGATGTTGCTCATAATTTTGCTCACTGGTTCAATCATCCCAAATACCTTCTACTCTTGAAGCCATCAACTGTGCCTACCTTTGAGAACTTTGGATTGTGAATCTAGAACCACATTTAATGAGCTTCTGTAATCCATCCAAATTGGAAATGGTTGTCCACTGTATTCCCAACTTCACATGACCGTCCTGGTTGCAATCAAAGGAAGAATACTGGAAGTTTTATGTGTATATAAGAATTACCTGTTCCCCTGGGTGGATATTAAATATTGAATTTTTATTAGTGAATGCTTTCATTTCTATGAAACATGTTTGCTGAAGAATGTTTCGTGGCTAATATTCACCACGTAAATTCAAGATTTTGTAAATAGTGTTTTAATTATCCCGAATAAATTTATGGTGACAATGTTATAGATCTGAAAAAACTATTTTGTATCCCATCTAGAAGGACAGTATGAAGTCATAAATGGAAAGCTATCTCTGAACTATTTTCGGCTCTTTGGATTTGAGTGTTTTTTATGCGGAGAACATTTTATAAAGTGTGTGTTAATTGGTGGGAGAGTATGGGTGTCAATGTGATTAAGTCCATTAACAATTGCTACATTCAATCTATTGCTGAAGGAAACTAAGTCAGTATTTAAAGAAAATTATGACAAAATGTAATGTTTCAAGTTTATATATATTTATATCATACATTTTAAGTAATCATGTGTGTACTTTCTGATGCCAAAGGACAATAGTGAAAAAATGTAAGGAAGAGTTGGAGCAAATGCTTTCATGTGCATGAAGGATTCATTTGTGTTGTGTGATATTTTGAAAGACCAGAAATTAACAACTCTGTACTTACAGACATTTATGGAAAATAAATTTTGATGTCAGAAATGCCGAAAACATTAAACTAAATCAGCTTTTTAATGTGGTTATCAACAAAACCTGACCATAATTAGGCAACTTAGTATTTTCAATGGTAGAGTATTTATTGGCTCATTACAAAAGATCTGTGAATGAAGATATGCTATGAATTTACTTAAAAATTTGGGATTCAAGAATATTAGATAAATGTTATTGCTCCTTGAAAGAATATCCTCCTTAGCATTTAATATTTAATTTTACAGTCATTAAAGCTAATCACCATAGGTACCTAGCATATTGTACACTGTGTTACCAGTGGTGTATAATATGAATCAAATCTCAATGGAATGGATTTTAGGAATGAAGTACAACAGCATTCAGTATAGGTACCAATTGAGAAGAAATTGAGTTTTACGTTAGCATTTAGAAGAGAGTAATCTATACCAGCAGCGTCGGAAGTGAGGGGCAGGGGGGCATTTGCCCCAGGCCCTTGAGAAATGAGTCTTCATTAATAAAAATTAAATTTCACTTGTTTCCAGCTTGCCTTTTCCCTTCTGATGCATATTCTACCACCTGATATGCACTTTTAGCGGAATTCTAGTCTCTACCCCCTCCTATCCACAAAAAAATCTGGGCCCTTTTCATAGGAGTTGGGCCCTTCTCAAGGTTGGCCCCTCCCGGCGTAAATAGTTCCGACGCCCCTGATCTATACAAAGCTACTGTGCTGAAAACATGCAGTTTTGGAGACAAAAATATGGTAAAAAGTTTGAAATTAACATCATAAAAAGTCTAAATCTAATCTGCACATCTAAATCCATTAACTCTTATGCTCATGGCCACTCACCTCTAGCAAGGCTGACCTTAGTAAACAAGAAACACAGCAGAGCCTGTAATATCCTCAAAACTGATTGGAGAATTTCACTATCTAAGGGGATAACTTATCTAAGTGAGTCCCTTAACTAATTAGGGGATATAATAAATAAATCATCTTATACAAACGAATTGCATGGAAATACAAACCAATGTCACAGCATCTAAATCCATCAACTAGTAATAGGTAACTATGCCTTCTCTAAATTAGACAAAATGTTTGGTGGAGTCCCTCATAATGGAGGTCCTTAGACACATTGATCTAACTTCCCATGGCTCCATGAATGTTGTGCCCAGGGTCCTGATCAATCCTGAATCCTGATCAATCAGGACATTTTCAGAGTATGTGAGATGTGGTTTCTTTCTCTTTTTTACACCTTTTTTTCTTTTTTGCATTTGGCATCATCTGTGATTCTCAGGAGGTTGATGCGTCTCATCACTTGAGAATGGCCAGTAAGTTGCATTGTTACCATTCAAAGTGTACCCCTGTTTAGGGAGAGGTGTCTTTTAGTGAGTCCTGGCCTTGGTTTTCCTTCATGGCATTTGCCCTGTTGTTGCCTTACTATGGTCCGCCATGTCTCAGATTGCCAATGGAACCCTTACTTTTTTATCTCTGCCATTGCTATTGGGATAGCAATAGGTGTAATAGGTTCTGGCCAAACCAGGGAGTGGCTAGATCATGAATTTCATGGTTTAGATCCAGATTTGCCAGGTAATTAGCCATCTTTTTTCTAGGTATGGCTGCATTGGCCTGGTACCAAGAAAAATTCCATTTTGCAGTATCTGTCTATTTCAATGAGTGCCTCATGGCATTCCTGCATCAGCTGTGATTTGCATCTTTGTGTTGTCAGAACTTTTAAAACTGTCTACCTGTGCATGTTAGGCATAGTCTATCATATAGTCCAGCCTCTTCAACAGGATGAGCAAAGGCCAGAATGACATAAACCTCTGCCTGGAACACCATAGCATATTTTCAAAATGTTACTGAGATCTTCCTGATTAGACTACTACACTTTGTCTCCCATATAGATATTTCTTCCCTCCTTCCCTAACCCCCTGTTCCCTGTATTGAACACCGGTTTTGAAAAGAATGAATGGTTGAATCTATAACTATCATCCCATCTTAAAAATAAGATGTGACTTTGTTAGCTCTGTCCAAACTAGTCTAGCTGTGACCAGAAATACTTATCAACCCTGTCACATGCATTTGACACAATAGACCACTGCTCTTGACTGAATTATAGCTTCCATGCATGTGGGGCTAGATTCAGGAGGGTTAACAGTGCCAAAGTTGAGGTTGTTCTAATTGCCCCTGTGGTACACTTACAGGCCTCTCTTTTAAAGTGGTTAAGTTTATTGTCAGGTCCTTCACCATACAATAGCGCAGTAAATAAAGCTATGTTTTGCAATTGACACACATAGCCAGCTAATGGCTTCTGACTGAAGTCCCCTGGTTTCACCAAGAACTTTTCTACACATCCAAAGAGAGGCACAGCTTTTAGGCCTTTGTTAAATTATAGATTTTGTGGTAATATTTGAAAGGTAGATAGATGCAAACTATTGAAAGCAAAGCAGATTCGGGAACTTGGAACAGAAAATATGGGTAACTATTACTTTTCAACTTCCATCACAGGGTACATATACTAGTAATTATAAATAATGTGGTGTAATTGCCAAGTCTTAATTTGCTCCATGCATTTAAAATGATCAGGGCGTACAACATAAGGAAAAGGGGTGGAGAACCTGTATACCTAATGAAATGGAAGTATAAAGAAATGCTTAATGTAAGTTACGTGCCCTAGTAAACGGCCGAACTCAGCGAGACCATGGAAGGAAATGGTGAGACAGCCCAAGGATTAATTCATAAGAGAGGAGATTTAGTATGAAATAAAATAAGTAGGATTACAAATAATATTGTCTTGAATTTTCGAGCGAATTAAGATGATGGGAGTCTTCTCAAACAATTAACTCAGCACATCAAAAATATCCATGCCCAAGGTCATGCAAGAAAATCCTATCCAATCGGGATTCGAACTCGAGTACTTGGGTTTGAAAGGCAAAGCATAAGAGGAGCTGATCCCTCCTTCCATAGGCGAGGGACCTACCCTACCTCCACTTAATACCTGTGTTTTCAAGTATGATTCCGCACCTCAGTCTTCAGACCGGGAGGAAAGGTGCAAGGATGGGGATTGATGGGGATGGAAGCAAGGGTGTAGCCACGGTGGGGTAGGGTGGGGCGCTTGCCGCACCCCTCCCTTCATCCCCCCCCCTCCCCGGCTCATTAGTCAAATGAAAAATTATAGGTCAACTAGCTGAAGGTGCCCATTGAAATCCCCCCCCCCCTCTCCTGGAGAACATCCTGGCGATCCTGGCTACCCCACTGCCCTGGTGAAAATAAACCGTGACAGACAATGTGACAGAAGCGTGAACACAGTGTGCTTAGAATGTGGCAAGAGCGTGAGCACAGTGTGCATACACCGTGACAAAAGCGTAAATTGGGACTCAAAAGCGTGCAGAAAGCATGATAGACACTGTGACGGTACATTGTGCGCACAGTGTTCGTATACTGTGTTCACAGTGTGAGGACACTGTGACTAATAACCATGTACAGTGTGCTACACATTGTGGTCACACTGTCCGTCACGCTTTGAAGGGAGCACACTGTACGCACACTGTACATACACTGTGACTAATACACTTGCACAGTGTGGTACACATCGTTGTCATACTGTCTGTCACGGTTTATTTTCACCAGGGTGGATGGAAGGGAAAAGAGGAAGGGGGGAGCAGGGATGAGATTACGCCGGCAATGCATGACCCAACATGAAAGATGGTCGCTATTTGAGTCCGAGGGCACGAATCACCAGCCACACGTATTATTCTCTGAAATCTAAAAAATCCAGAACGCTTGTTTTCAGCCAAGTTATAAATATTTTAACATCCGCGACTGTATATGCGATTTTTGCAGACGCCATCCCCGAGGTTGGCAATCCTGCAGAACAACAAATGAAGTCCGAATAAGGGAAAATCATTTGAAAACAACTCGGGTGCGCAGGTCATTGCTGTGCACTGTGTGAGAAAAATGAATTTTCTGAGGGTTTTCCTCCAGAATAATGCATTAAAGAGTGCTGCTACCTCAATTATTCAGCGCAGAGGAATTGCACTCAATAGAACACTTCAGTTAAAACAAAGTAAGTTTTCTGACTGTATTTTCGGTTTTATTGAAATGAGCAAGAGAATTTATGGATCAGGTCTTCAGTTATTTTGGTGCAACTGTATCAGACTGAATTATGTGACAGTAATTGATTGCATTCTTTGTTAGTTGTGGAGAAGAAAGAAGGTAAAGTTTTAATAATAGAAGGTGTCCATGCACCATCGAGTCGTGAGCCACATCTCTTGAAAGTCAATAATGATACTGGAGCTTGCCCCGTATGTCGGGCAGGTGTTGATGTTAAACACACGGTAAGGTCATTTTAGGTCATGTATTTAGATTTGTGGAACAAGTGCTGTAATATTAATACTATTAGCGACATTAGCTTATGGACTAAACTGAAATTGCAGGATGTTCTGATTTTGAGCCAGTTTGTGAGACAAGATGGGTGCATGCTACCTCGTAGAATCACGGGTCTATGCAGAAAACAGCAAAAGCGTATAGGAGCGATGGTGACGATGGCTCAGAAAGCAGGTATGCCATTAATCTCGTGTTAATATGCGTTAAATTGGTCAAGATCAGCGTTAATCAAGTATTTTATTTTCAGGATTAATGCCGAATTTAGCCCCTGCAAATAGTAAGCGTGATCCAAGGAAAAGAAGGGAATGGAAAAAATTCAACACCTACTTTGATGAAAGTACAATACGAGCTTGATTGCGTATCCTGAAAGATATTTGATGTATGCGTGCCCTTTTAATCGTTTATAAAGTGTTTGTTTCGAAGACTTTGATTTTTAATTTTCGCTCGTTCATGTCTATCTATTTCAACCAGAGTGTGTGAAAGGAAACCCATGGCAATATGTCTTGTGCATTGAGGCAATTGTGGGTCAGAATATTTTTAGTGTTGATTGTAGAAATTAGCAATCGGAGGACCATATTATAGTCACAGTTACATGATTTAGAAGAGCTCTCTTGCATAATTCATGGCAAATCTGTCCTGATAGCATTTCCACTGTGGTAACTCTCCCTTGCCTTCGTTAGTATCCTTCCGAGATCTTCATGTTTCCCACGTAATGTGTTTTTTCATGGTTTTCTCCCTCTCCTCACTTATCGAATATCCTCTATCTCTAAAGCTTGACCTTCAATACTTGTACTTTCACTATCCAATTGCCTCTTAGTATGTCTGCATTTAGTATTTAATCTTTTTCTGGATTTGTTCACAATAATATTGCCTGACCTTCCTTCAATTGATAATTTTTTTTCTAGTTAGTATAGGTTTTGATGTTGCATTCATCCTCTTATTTTAGATAGCTTATTGAATGGCTCCCTTTTTGTGCTATTCTTTATCTCCTCAGATCAGCATATTTCTTAAGTATTTTTATACTGTCCAAAATAGCTATTACTTTACCTTTTTGTCAACCATTCATTCTACTTTTTTTATCCCATTGTCCATGATTACGTATTCCATGCACCTACTCTGTCTCCTCCTAAATTTTTATTAGTGAATGGTTGTTAGCTGAAAGCATTAGGATTCAGAATATGTGCACTTCACTTCATCATTCAACCTCAATTCCGTCATTGTACTTTTTCCATTCTCCTTATCATAGATATCTCCTCCAAAGTTTCCAGTCTCACCTCATCATTTCTCCCCAGGGTCCATATCTTCACGTATTCATATAATCCTATCCTCATTTTAAGTTTTTCCCTAACCTTTTCTGTAAATATTTGCTCTAATTTCACATCAGAAGTTCTCTTCTGTTGGCTGTTTGCTCAGCCCAAGTAATCTATCTGCTGTCATTACTTATATGCACTACTTTGTCCAATATGCTATGCAAGTAACAAAACTATTCCACCTGTATTTTAAGAATCTCATATCTATCGTGATCTAATAATTTACCCTCAACCCAAATAATCACTGAATCTCTATTATGCTCAGCAGTGACTATAGTTGATGCTCAGAGTAATCTGCTTATTTGACCTCTTTCTTTGGATATTTTTAATCCCACATCCATACCATTTCATTCCACGTATCATTTTTCCACCACAATTGTCGAAAAATAATTTTGTATTAAATCCAGCCTTACTGCTCATACACATTCTTCATCTGTTGTGTATGATATTTGATTCAGTTACAGGTGTCTACTATGACATCTTCCATTCCACTCCACTGTTAATTTTTACAGGTCATCCATTGATGTTTTCTAATCTATTCTGTTAAGTCAGTTTGATCTTGTATGTTAGGCTTTGCTGCCATATCCTCCATGTGCCAATTGTGAATTTCAGGCATCATTTGTTTTGTAGTTGCTTTAGATGTCCATACCAAGGTTGTGTCTGTCATACATTTCTGGGCCTGGTGAGAACAAGCTGGGGCTTACCTATATGAGTTAGACATTTATTATATTCTGTTTGTGAAGGTTGTTTGAATACATCATTTTCTATCCTTAATATGGGGTTGGCCCATTTAATTTCTGCACACACAATTACAAGTTCTCTTAAAGTGAATGAATTAAGCCATCTTAAGCTTATATTTCTTCATGTTAATATCTTTAATACTGGTACAGTATCACTCATTCCCTTTCCTTTTGTTAACCCTCACTTATCTTCCCATAAATAGACATTTACCTTATTCTTTTATCAGCCAATAACTCTTACGAAGTATTCCAGCTGATGACTTCTCTATATTATCCTTTACCCCTTATCTCTCTGTAGCCTGTGTCCAAATCGGAATTAATCCTGATCTTAATGTGCCATCTGGCCTGTTTTTCCTAGATTCAAGTAATAACCTCAAGACATCACATCCTTCCTTTATTTTCTCAATTCCTAAGCTTTATGCAGTACTTAATGGGGTCGTTTACCATATTTTTTATTGCTGAATCTGATAAAGTTTGTAAAATAAAAAGACCGGTATTTTTCCATTTTTCATCCGTCAATTATTTCTCGAGTTATAAGTGGCAAAAAACAAATGTTTTTAACCCTTTCGGAAAAGTGGACATGGTGCAACCTCTGAAGTATACTGAAGCCCGCTAAGCTACTTTGCCTTATTGCAATTGGGGGGGGGGACAAAGATGGCTTTGCCAATAGGAGCCGTTGCGACAGCAACTGTGCGAGCGGACCATCCGAGAACCCCCCTCAACTCCCTTCCCTTTCCCTAAAAGCAGTCAAAGATGAGAGGTGGATGACGTAATAAGTCTTAACAATCTTATTCTGAGGGCGTCACCTTTTGCTTATTTTAATTTTTGATTTATGAGTGAATGATTGTGGTTATAAGATTAATTTTTTCACCAAAATTCTTTTTTCGTGTCCATCTAACGACTTTGTGTAGAAAATTGCGATTTCGGTTCCGAGTAAACGCCCCCATTATCTTCAGGTCTGATAAAAATCTGGAAACTTGTAGTACCTGATGAATAACTGCAAAATCTGTACCAAACTATGTTAAAATTTGATTGATACATCACATATCTCCTTTTTCCTTGCGTATACAGTCAAGCCTACTTATATCAAACCCGTTTATAACAAAGTTCTGGTTGTAACTAAGTGAGGGCTATTCCCTGTCAAAGAGAGGCTCTGAAAAACTGGTCTACATAATAGCCAAGTTTGGTCATTACAAAGTAAATATTCAGCCCCTTCAACTTTGTTATAAACGGGCCTGACTGTATTTGCTAGATGTGATGCATCCAAAGTCAGCCATCATTTCACCATTTCTCCATGTAAAGAGGTTTTCGACCCTCATAAATTTTTCATTCCTAATTAATTACACTGTCTGATAATGTGCTGCCCTCTTAGCATCTCTTTTCAAACAGTTCTGTCCTATAGGACATACTATAACTACTAGGAACTATATATAGTTCATAGTTTCTCGTTTTTGTTATCTTACTTTGAAGTTCAACATTTTTATCTGGGAATATTAATTATGTACCAAACATTTTCTCTCAGTGGGTACTATTTTTAACTTGGATATCATAAAACTTTAAATTTTACCCTGAGTCAACTTTAATGTTGATTTTAAACTGAAGAATAGGCTTATATTTTTTTTTCTGTAGATAACTATTCTAATCTATTTCACATTTTTGCACAAAGCGCACATTTTTCACTTGGCATGACACTGCTAAATGATTTTTAAGACCACATTTGGAACATACTTTGCCAAATGCAGGACATTGATGAGACCATGTTCAGTTTGGCAGTGCCTACACTTAAATACTTCTGACTTTGCGGACTCATTAACCCTTGACTTTGCTTTGTCCCTACTTTACTTGACTTTTTCTTAAACATATAATCAACACACAATGAAGATTGAGAACTCGCTGTAGGATTTTGTTTAGACACTTGATTAACATGTTCCCTACTTTGTTCAGCAGAATGACAATAATGGATGGTTTTGTCAAGAGTAAAATTTGAGCACGATCAATTCTTAGTAGACCTTCCCTTACATTGTTATCACATATTCCAGTAACAATTCTGTCCCGTAACATTTGGTCTTCAAATGAAATTTTGGCACCATCATGCTCAACTTTATAATCACACGCTTTTAACATTTCACACAAATCACTCAAATAATATTAAAAGTCTCACCTTCTTTCTGAAAAAGCATGCTAAATTTGTGGCCATCTAGAACAACTGTGTCCCTTGGTGACACATACTTTTCAATTACCTTCACTGTTTCTGTGTAGGATGCCTTTTCCGCTTCGGTCATGGGCAAGGTGGAAGCAATACGCCTCGTGGCATATTGCTTCCACCTATCATCCATCTAACAATTTCATGTATAAAATTGCGATTTTGGTTCCGAGTAAAAGCCCCCATTAGGCCTTCCTAATGTGGGATGCTGCTATGAGAACAACCAGCCATGAGAACAGATGTAGAACCCATTGGTATGCAATGGCATTTCCATTAGTACAAGCTTATATAGTATCTATAGCAGTATATTATATAGTAGGTGTGGTGGCCATAGTACTGGATTTCATTAGCCACACGAGAAGGAAATGAACTCCACAACCATAAAAGGTGCTGTGTATGTCATCTAGTAAGACTTTTAAACTTAAAAAAAAAATGTGCAAAAAAAGGAGGGTCATCTTGTACTCTTAGAATGAAATGTGAGCTTCAAATTCTGCCATATTTTGTATATTTCCAGGATAAAATAATGAATACTATGGTTTTGAACATGAAATAAGAATGTTAAATTTTGTCTTCCTGAAATTTGATGCTTCTGACCTCTATAATTTTGTAGTATCATGTGAATAAGTAGAAAACAATTGCTAACATCACTGTGTGTTAATTAAGAAGACTATGGATGAAATGCCAATTCATTACAAAATGGTGAGAATTAAAACCATGGCCTCTGAGGGCCTTATATGCTGAGTTCAGCCCAAAACCTACATTTTACCTAGTAAATCGTGGGGTTGTCTCTTACAACCAGTCGTCATATACATACATCAACACACCCAGTGCCTTGAGTGGCTTACTCATGATTCTCTTTGTATCACTTCATAGTGGACTAATCTTTTGAAAGCAGCCCTAACCATTTTTTAGAATCATTAACCTCATTTTTGTTGATATTTCATCATTAGCAGTAGTCATTTAGGGTAAGAGACCAACAGGGTAAGAGATTTTAGAAGAGTAATTTGTCAGTGAAAGAAAGATAGGTAGAGGAAAGCATGGCATGGGCATT
This sequence comes from Platycnemis pennipes, assembly GCA_933228895.1. Taxonomy (NCBI): domain Eukaryota; kingdom Metazoa; phylum Arthropoda; class Insecta; order Odonata; family Platycnemididae; genus Platycnemis; species Platycnemis pennipes. The sequence continues at coordinate 80,812,125 of OW121857.1, forward strand.
AGCCTATTCCAGGGCTGCTACCAGGTCACTTTTTGTCACCTTTAGTCACTTTTTTAACCCTTTCGCTGCGGCACACACTCTGGAAACCTACTCGTCTCATGCGGTGGAAAAGTGAAAGCGCCATAGTGAGAACGAAAAAGTACGTTCACAGCAGCCTACCATGTGATCGTACTTATAGGTACATTCACAGCAGTGAAAGGGTTAAAATAGGGTCACTTAAATTTATTATTTTACTTCGGAGGTCACTAATAGGTAGTCACTTTTTGGTTGTAATTATCAGTTGGTCATATTTTAATTCTGCTGCAATTGTGCAAAACAGCTCTGTGACCCTGTACAGTATTCGTTTAGCACGTGCTCAGTGGGGGGCCACTAGGGCAGGGGTAGGGGAAGAGGGATAGGCCCATTACACACTAGGTGAATTTTATAGACCCGGCTTTTTTGCCATCACCATCCATCCAGTAGTGGCACGAAGAAACCAATGGGAGCCTACACACTAGGCTATAGTAAAATCGATCGGTAGAATTGCCATCGAGGTGGTGGTATTTTCAATTTGCTTGTGCCTTACAAGAATCCGGGAATAAAAGTGACGAGCAATAATTACTTATGATCTATTCAGCTAGCAGATAAATTAAGAAAAGTTTAAGATTTATCTTGCTGGAACAGTAAGGAACATAGGTGATATTTGCCTCCCAACATCCATGATAACTATGAGATCCATACAACTAAAGTGTATCTGAACAAACTTGGGCACATTCTTACCAATCATCAAGCAAAAATATAAAAATGTCCTTTTGCTGGGCACAGCAGACTCTGATGTAATTATGTATTTCAATATAAATCAAAGAAAATAAGAGTCTAATTTTATAACAAAAATAATGAAGGAGTTATCATATTAGATCGAATATGCTAAAAATACTCCACTGCCTCTATGACAAGAAGGTGGCCAGTTCATGTTTTTTCAGATATTTTACATCTGGTGTCCATAAACCACTGACTGTTGTTCAACGAAAATGAATATTGAATGGAGTAGAAAACAGTATATTCAAAGAGTGGTAGGAGAAGTGGTGGGGGTTTTGATTGAGATCATCTTCCCACAAAACACGCACTAGCCTCCTTCCTACACCAAAGGGTATGAAATAGAAACATTGCCAGATTTAAAAAAAATGCAAAAAACAAATTAGCAAATGTATGTCCTCATTGTCAGCGAAGTGATTGTGGAAATTGTTTAAGAAAAATAACTATGTGTATACATTGTGCAAATTGGTGATTTACATGAGTGAAAGTTTCTCGGGTCTTCCACCGGATCAAAGGCTCCATCTCTGCCTACGTTTCGGGAAACGACTCATTTTCCATCTTCAAGGCTGTGATATGCCGTGTAAAATTTGGTGGGTTTATATATATTCTACCTGGACGTCAAGTGTCTCCTGATTGGCGGAAATCCTGGCTTGACTCCATGAGTCCTCCTATTGGCTGGTCGTTCTGCCTCATGCTCCGGACGCATTTCAAAATTGTCCTCCATGTGTTGCTGAGGTGGAATCCAGTGTCCCGATTGAAATTATTCCTATTGAGGAAGATCTCTATGGCCTCCTTGATCAGCCGGTCCCAGTGGCCTCGAGAGTGGGCAAGTAATTTTGTTTTGTCCCACAAAATTGCATGGTCATTCAGGATGCTGTGTTCTGCCACTGCCGACTTTTCAAGTTGCGCCAAACGGAAATGTCTCCGGTGTTCTTTTAATCTCGTCTCAATGGTCCGGCTAGTCTCTCCCACATAGACTTCACTGCACTCACAGTGGACCTGGTAGACTCCCGGTGTCTTCAGGCCAATTGGGTCCTTTGCCTTTACCACCTGGTCTCTAATTTTTGGTGGTGGTAGATGTATTGTTTTTATGTCGTAACGCTGCAGTATGCGATGAATTTTCCCAGACATCATTCTGACATAAGGCAGGAAGGCCTTGGCCACAGGTCTTTCGTCTGCTTCCTCCATGCGACTCCTCTTTGGGTCAAAGGTCTTTTTCAAGGCCAAAAAGATATGTCTTTGGCTGAACCCATTCTGCATGAAAGTCTTTTTCAGGTGGTGTAATTCGTCTGGGAGGCTTTCCTCATCAGCTATTGCCTTTGCCCTCTGAACTAATGTCGACAGTACGCCATTCTTTTGGGATGGATGGTGGTGACTGTTTCCATTCAGATACAGGTCGGTGTGGGTGGGCTTCCGGTAGATGCTGTGCCCAAGTCTTCCGTCTTTCTTTCTGTGGATCATGATGTCCAAGAATGGGAGTTGGCCGTTTTCTTCCTTCTCCATAGTGAATCTTATGTTGGAGTGTTGGCTGTTCATCTGCTCCAAGAACAAGTCCAAAGTTCCCATCCCGTGGGGCCAAATCAGGAAGGTGTCGTCCACATATCGGAAGAAGCACTTCAGTTGCTGTGGGGCTGACTTGAGAGCCTGCTCCTCAAAATCTTCCATATAGAAGTTTGCAATGGCTGGTGATAGTGGAGATCCCATTGCAACACCCTCTGTCTGCTCGTAGAACTTCCCGCCGAAAGAAAAATATGTCGAGGGCAGCACATGTTGGAATAGCTTGACCATGTCAGAGTCATATTTCTTCTCCAGGAGTTTCAGGTTGTCATGAAGAGGTGCTCAAGTGAAGAGTGACACCATGTCGAAACTGACCATCATTTCAGTCTGCTCCAGTCAAATTCCTTCCAAGGTTTTGACGAATTCCTGTGAGTTTTTCACATGGTGCTTTCCACGGCCCACATGCAGTGTAAGGATGCCGGGAAGATGTTTAGCCAAGTTGTAAGTTGGACAGTCAATTGCACTGATGATTGGCCGGAGCGGGGTCCCGTCCTTATGGATTTTTGGCAGACTATACATCCTGGGAGGAACTGGTGCTTGTGGCTGGAGTTTTTTCACCGTCTCTGGTGGAAGAACAGCTTTTTTCATTTTGACAGTAGTCTTTCTTGTTATAGCATCCATAGGGCCTCTGGGTAGCCTTCTGTATGAGCTGTCAGTGAGCAACTCATGGATGTTCTGGTGATACTCCTCGGTTTTCATTAGGATGGTGGCATTGCCTGCCTGTCTGCCAGTAGGACTGTAATGGCAGCATTCTTCTGTAGGAACCGGAGGGCCACTCGCTCCTTCCAAGTTATGTTCGATTTTGGTGGAAGGTCCTTTTTCAGGACCAAAGAGACTTCAGTCCTTACTTCCTCCGCTGAGTCCATTGGCAGCTTCCATGCTGCTTGCTCTATTCCACCGATGATGTTGTTATAAGGGATCACCCTAGGTGTGGGTGCAAAGTTGAGGCCCTTAGAAAAAACCGAGAGGGTGTCCTCGTCGACCCTCTCACAAGTTAGGTTGATAACTACTCGGTTGCGGTCCAGTTGAGAGGGTGGCTTTTTGGTAATGGGCAGCCGTGAGAACTTATTTCTCTGTCTCTCCGTATACTTTTTATGGGGTAAATCTCTAGAGGCGGCAGTGACACGATCCAAATGCTCCCAGTCCAATGGCGAGAGTACGGCCGAGAGGCGTAGGTGGAGGGCTCTTAGCTTTAGAGCATTGCGATCCAAGGCTCGCCTCTTGTGATGTATTCATTCGTGGACTAAAGCGAAACTAGTCCACCTCAGGATGTGATCCATTGTTGTGGATTTCACTGAAGATGTTGTCCTGGCAAAGCTAGGAATGGTTTCCATGTCACGGCATCTTTTGGCATTGAAAAATAAGAGTACCAGGAGAAAAAAGTAGCCCTTTGATGCTAAGAAAACTTAATGGACCATCCTCCCACATCACATCCAAGTAGAGGTTGACATATTGAAAAATCTCTGCTACTTGGTTTCAAACCTGGACCTTCAGAATGGGAAACTGGTACCCCAGCCACCAGACCTGCATGAGCCTGATATCATCATTATCAGTTCAATGACAATTAAACTAATCAAGTTAAATTTTGTGACAGGTGTGCGTTTATTAAGTATTTTCCAAGATTCTTCATGGGATTGCATCTTACCTACTGAGAATGAAAAAATTGTTTTACACTTCGTAATGGTCCAATATAAAGGTTTATTGTTACGACCTGGGTTTCGTACACTTACCTAAAGATGTCACAAAGTGTACGAAACCTGGGTCATTTCGTATACTTTGTGACATCTTCAGGTAACTGTACGAAACCTGGGTCATAAGAATAAACCTCTATAGTGGACCATTACAAAGTGTAACAATTTTTTTAATTCTCAATTTCATTTAGTTCAACAGGTCCTTAATCACTGGCCGTACCTTTTGTACTATTTTGTTATGGAGAAAATTTAACAAGGTATGACACCAATAGCTAGTACCAGTACAGCCAGTGAAATATGTTCAAGAGGAGCAAATTGGCAGAAGTTGACAATTCTGGAAGAAATAAAAGTCCAAAAGCCATTTAATTAAAGGAAAACAATGTCCATATTCAGGAAATTTTTTCCTTCAATTAATTGGCTCTTGAACTTATATTTCTTCCTGTATTTTCAGTTACAGAACTGGTACTTCTCTAGACAACATTGTTGTGTTAAGTTTCATAGACTGAGCCTTATCTGGAAAGGAATCAAATGAAGGATATCTATGTATGCAGCTACCTGAGTTCTTTCTTTGTTGATCCTGAGTGCTCAGTACAATAGTTGAGTGCCATACGAGCTTAATGCCCTTATAATAGTTGCAAACCATAACAACTTAGTGGTATCTGTACTTAATTTTACAGAGAGCAACCCTTGGACCTCACCACGTGGAGACAGTGAAAGAGTGGAGACTGTAGAAGGCCACAAATGGAGAATTGAAAAAATAAATAAGTGTAGAAGGAAGAAAAGATTTAAAATTAATAAGCTACCATGCCTGGGAAATGAGAAGAAAAATGTAATCCCCTAATTAGTCTTCTTAATCTTTTATCCACACGGAGCAGGTATTAGAATCCTTCGATTCTACAATCTATTATTAATTCTTTGCCAGTTACTTCTTAGGTCACCTCAGAGTCTAGGAGATCCATTTCTTAAAAAAAAACAAATAGATAACCAGTTCCTGTAATCCATCTCTAATCTTTAATACATTCAACCCGGAATATTTCTAGTGTGCAATCATGAAAAACGGAAAGTGTTTTCTGCCACATTAATTTGGCCAGTCACTTAAATGTAATTTAAAATTAGAAAAAATTTTTTTGAATAACAAAACTCTATAATTTGTTAAAGATGCAAGTTCATTAACATCATCAATCATTAACAAATGCGAATGTGCATCCTTTGGTATCCTGGCAACACACCTTGGACACGCATTCGTATCCATCAGGTTGAATGTGTTAAGAGCCAATTGCACTCATGAGGGAAAAAATACATCGCTTTGCACTAATTTCTATCATTTAATTCTAAATGCAACCAACTTGGGCTCATAAAGTGACCAATACTTTGAAAAAAAAAACAGTTAACACTTCAGCCCTAAACATGGATATTTCTCATATACAGTCTTACTTGATACTTATACCACAAAGCTTACATCCACCCTAATTGCTAGGTAATTGTTTTCATTTATTTGCTATAATCATTCTTATGTAGGTACCTCATCAATCATGTCTTCCATACCAACTTCTTATAATTCCTGATTTTACAGAAACAATGTAATCTAACAACAGAAGCATCTTCCTTTGACTCATGAAGAGTTGTTGCCTGGCCTTGTTAGCGGAAAATGCTAGGAAGTGTCTGTGGAAAGAATTGGTTTTTACTGGTAATGCTGGAAAACTGATAGACATATGCAGAAGGATGAGGTGAGGTAAGTGTAATTTTTAAGGATGATGGGCAAAATCAGACATCAACTTTCACTCACGTAAATAATTAGAGGATTGCATTCTTCTTTTACTTAACCCTTAACTGGTTGCACCCAAAAATTTACATATAGTTGTGTTGGATCATTATGACCCAAGCAGGGTAATCTTCATTCAACAAATTTTTGAGATACTTTTGACTTATTTTTAAATTTTTTTAATGTGCAGATCCACTATAAGATTTATTCATGTTTTAATTTAAAATTACCATTTGATTCGCACAATAGCATCATATATATGCAACCAAACTATATCTATGCATATTTAAAAATATTTTCACACTGTGATTCTCCCCACAGGCAATATGTATTTTTTATACATGATAGATGTAGTTAGTGAGTCGTAAATCATTTTTAGTGAAAGAACTTGGTAATACTAAATGCACGAATAAGCCATCATGGAAAATTAAAAAAAATGAAAACTTGATCTCAGAATCACAAGAAAAAGATAGGTGTGAACACAATGAAACCAAATAAGACCTAATTCTACAATAAACATCAAATTAATAAACAGAAAGCAGAGTATATTTACAGAATACATGTAAAGTGAACTATTTTTTTCCGACACATGTTATGAAATAATAGTGAATATTTTTACAAATTCATTTATTGCAATGTAAACAAAATTGGCTGTATTGGCAGCATCTTTGGTTCTGGGATGTATGTATCATATCCTCCTTTAATGTGTTTCTAGAGGCAATGGTATAGGCACTTCATCATTACCTTGTGGCAGTATTTATCATTTTTCTTTAGAATAATAATAAGAAATAATGGGTAATTTTCTGAGTGGAATGCGCATGATTGTGGGTTATTGCAAAGCAGTGTTTGGCAAAGCCATAGGTGTAAATGAGGTGAGAGGGAATGGACGGCAAGAGAAAAAGGGAACATAACATCATTTCCCAAAGTTAGCAGCTTGTAGAATGAATTGGTTTTTCTTCTTCCTGTAAGAGCAAATTTGAACACTTCCAAGATGGTTACAGGCCATCATTTATCAATCTCAGCTTTAATAAATTCTTAACAGATTCCAATGGATTTATTTGAGTTTTCAAAGCACACAGTGAACTGTTTCCCATGGGAAATAACCGGAAGAATCGGGAAAAATATGTGGAGTTTCTCATACCCATATTCCATGAAAGAAAACAAAATACAAGTACACAGTATATTTTAATCTATACATATTTTGTCCTTGAAAATATATATCTATTATGAACATTTTCAAGGACAGTGCATGGGTCAATTCACTAGAAAGTGAGGTTTTAATTGTAAATAACTTATTACCATTTCATTGTAGCTGCTGCGTACCTATATGTTCACTCCAGGAAGCTAATTCAAACATATCTTGTAATTACTCCTCAAGCTTACTGGAGCACGACAGAAAAATTTGAATCTCTAGTAATCGGAATGTATTTAGAGACTTAGTCATTAGTACCATTGAAATATTGGTACTTCTAGATCACGTGTGGTTACTCATGACCCCTAGAATATTCTTAATATGATGGCAAAAGATTATTATTTCCGTTTACTCGGCAGTTTGCGTTTGCTAATCAAAATATTTTAACGTAATCATGTAATATTGCGAATTCTGCATTTCCGGTTCAAATTTTACGTGCAAAATTCGTGCATTTAATGTCATTAGAGCACTATCGCTAACTTTAAGGTCTTTTTTCGCCCAATTGATTTAAATTTAGTCGTACAATCTTCTCAAATCCCTAAAATCTTTAGGCATTTCTGAACTCAACCCAAAATTCCAGAGGTATGAAAAAATAAGTCGACAGAAAATGTATCGCATAATACCTGCGAATTTCCTTCACTGCTCTTTTGATGAAACCTATTGCCCTCGCATAAAGCTACCCCGCATATATTTGGAATGTGCAGTGAGGTCGTTTACTATATTTTTTTAATTGCCGAATCTGATAGAGTTTGTAAAATAAAAAGACCCGTATTTTTCCGATCTTCGATCCGTCAAGTAGTTCTCGAGTTATAAGCGGCAAAAAAAATGATGACTTTAAGCCTTTTGGAAAAGTGGGCGTGCGGAGGATTCATACGTCATACACTTCGTCCAATCACAACTGAGACCGCGAAGCTCCTTCGCCTTATCACAATGGAGGACACACAGCTGACTCTGCGCCAATGGAAGTGGTTGCGACAGGGTCTGTGCGAGCAGACCTTCCCTCTCAAGCTCCCTCTCCATTCCCGTTCTTCCTCCGTACAGTCAAGGACGGGAGTTGTAAGACGTAATCCTCAACTCAGCTTGTCAACTTCAAATTGTCAAATCCTCAACTTGTTCGGTGGGCGTCACCTTTTGCCTATTTTAACTTTTGATTTATGAGTGAATGGCTTTGGTTAGAAGATCAGTTTTTTACTAAATTTCATTTTTCGTTTCCATCTAACAAATTCGTGTACAAAATAGCGATATCGGTTCAGAGTAAACGTATCATTCCGATGCTCCGGCCAATCCATGAGTGGTGTTCAAGTACTTGTCTCATTTCCTATGGCTATAATCAACTCGTATAATTACCGGGATTTTAGAGTTGCACATTTTATTTTCCTAGAAATGATTCTCTGTTTTATTTACTCCTTAATTATTTAATATGCGTAGATAGAGGGAACTCAGGCACCATTATTCGTGAAAGCTGTGTTCGATTTAATGAATGAGTCTGTCAGCTAAAAGGTCAACCGAGGCAATCACTTCGTCATTGCTACGCTCTTTGTCTTTATCTGTCAATCATCTAAGTCACGTGAAGGTCTTCGTGGTGTGACCTTCCACCTGCTAAGCATCTCCAACGAACCTTTTAAAAATGGGTGCATCCGTGCTCTAATTGGACTCATGAAGCTTGTTGAACTCAGACAGTTGGGCTGTTAGAAGCCAACACCGTTCCTGTTTTTAGGATAGACGGAATTATTTCCCATGTTTTCTCTAATTCAAATCCAGATACAATACCGGATTCACTTAGTAATTAATCTTCTGCACTTGAGTGAGTATACTAATATCTTCGCATCAGTTTTTTCACTATTATTTTGATTAAAGCTATACGAAAGTTTTCGGGTACTAATACCGCTAGAATAGCGACGACAGGTTTCAGTAATTCTTAATAATTCACTTAGTTTAGTCCGGCGTCGTTATTTTTTGGGTAAACCCGCGTCACAGTGTAAAAATGACCGACCGTTTCGTCTCCGCTGCTGGAGACTTCCTCAGGGTAATGACATTGCTTGGTTTGCGCGTTAATTTATATTCTCACGGTGGTGGAGGTGGGGGAGTGTATGAGGGTGGAGGTGGAGGTTTCTCGATATTTCTTTTGGTTCTCGAAATAACTGGAAGCCAGGATGAGCTTACCATTTGTCCTTGGTCTCTATTGAAATTGCTTGCATAATTCCTAATTTCGAGGGCCTCTCTTATTAACCTCGTCTTGAAATGTTTTTCTCTCGCTATGACTTCTGCTTTGGTCGATTTCGTGTCCTTGGGCGGCGTGTTCTGCGACCGCTGATTTTTCGAAGTGGCCCAGTCGAATGGCGGCTCCATGCTCTTTTATTCTGGTACGTATTGTTCTGCCCGTCTCTCATAAGTACACCATCTCACACGATCGGCAGCTTAATTTGTAGACTCCTTCCGTCTGCAATATATCTTTTTCTTTCACGCTGCGTAAGAAGTCTTTAATTTGCCTTCGAGGTTTGAATATAGATCTTATGTCATACTTCTGTAGGATTCTGGCTATCTTATCGGTGGTCCCTTAGATGTAAGGCAGGTATGCTATTTTCTTGCCGACATTTTCTTCGTCCAATGGTCGAGGTGAAGATTTTAATTTTCGCGAAATGGTTTTTTGTATTTCTCTCCTTTCGTACCCGTTATTTACGAGGATTTCCGTTATTTTGTTCAATTCTTCTTCTCTGTGGTCTTCGTCGCTCATATTGATTGATCGGTGGATCATAGTGGCCATTACCCCTATAATTTGTGATGGATGGTGATGCGAACTGGCTAGAAGGTATCTCTTGGTTTTCCTGTATGCCGAATGGCCCAGGGTCCCATCTTCTCTTCTCGTAACGCGGACATCGAGGAAGGGGAGCTTCCCGTCAATTTCTTCTTCTCTCGTGAATTGGATGTTGTCGTCTATTGTATTTAGATAGTTGTGGAATTCTTCTAGTCTTTCTCTGCCATGTTTCAATATACAAAAAAATTTAATGATACATTTTTTGTATATTGAATGAAATGAAATACAATCGTGATTTTCTCACAAGTATACTACTAATTACAATCAATCATTTTGAGATTCCAAATCTTATCCGCCTCCGCCACTACACTGAAGTTCAGCCAACTATTCACCAATGAGTGTACACTCTGAATTAAGCGTCTTGCTTCAAATATTTCCTCAACTGAATGCACTCATACATACATATTTTACATAGTGCTCCTCAGTAAAACTTTAATACCAACACGACTCTATTATAGTACCCAGCTGGTACAGATTCGTTTACGTGAACGAAATGGGTCAAAAATACGAAAATGTTCTATGTACCACTAGTTAATATCAAAATTGATACATCTATTTTTCACCCCTATCCAAATATATTGCTACGTTTTATGTATCTTTTTCTGACAGTTAGTCAATTGTTGCTCGAGTTTAACATTGACTATTTAATTAGGAATTGATTTATTCAGTCAAGTTGTTCTGAGCAAATTTAAATGACAATACTGGCAATTGCAAACAATGGCTGACCATAAATTTCACCAAATGAATGTCGATTAATGCCTCCAGGCGGAACAGTGTCTTTACCCTCGTGCTGTTTCGATACTTTTTTGTGTCCCTCAATGAACCCGCAAGTTCAGGGCAAAACCTTCATTGGTTGACGTATAAAATGAAAGCAGATCAACATATTTATGAGAAAATTCAGGATTACTCGTTATTTGGTCGTGGATTTTCGTTTTAAAATAAGTTGTCATTTAAGAAAACGGCGAAACAAAAGTTATGCAACGTGTTGAACACAAGTGTTGTGCGCGTTGCGTACCTTCGAGGATATGTATGGTTGTGTACTCAAAAACGCAAATATGACTTTTGATTAAATTCATTTTAATGACAGAGTTGCTTTTTGGCGCCTTCGACGGTTTATCATAAAAATATAGATATGGGGTGAAAACTTTTTGCCCTGCTAAATAATATTGACTCAGGATGTGATAGTATTTGCTCATTATTATTTTATGGTTCTCATAACTATAGGGATCCAGGAAAATCGCTTTATCGAAATAACACTACATTACACGAAAATGCGGCCATAAAACGATAAAACACGAATTCATCACGTTTTGGACGAAGTATTGAAAAAAAAAATTGCAAATTTTTATTGCATTCGTAGGTGGCGCAACTTTTACAAAATATACGCACTAAAAACATTGTAGGTCCATTGATCCAAACATAAGGTGATGTTTTTCGAAAACAACAAACGGAGATACGAGTCTGTTCATGGGTTTCGCCGCTAAATTTATGGTAGAAAGACAAAAGTTATAACAGATGGATTTCCAGAAAACTCTTTTCTTTTCACGACAAATAATACAACGAAACTAGTCACCACTAGTCACGATTCAAAATCGAAGAAATCCGTAAGCATCGTCGACGGTCGCCCCTCGATACGTACACATTCATCTTTAATTTATAAGAGTTCACACAATGTGCCTCTTCATCCATATCGTACTTTCGCAAATAGCTAATGAATTTTACGAGTTACCGAGAACTAATTCTGTTGCTATCGGGCCTTAGCGACCGCTAGCCTAGCGTGGAGTTAGCGAAAATGGAACCGGAATCTGATTTTTAGCGACATTCGCTAATACCGTCGCTATGTGTACTTAGCAATCGCTAAAAAGAACCAGAATTGACGCCCTGTACATTGCTATCACTACGGGCCATTGTCGCTATTTTACGTCGAGAATACACCGAGATGCCCGAGTTTGAGAAGTTACACCTCCCGAAAGAGGAAACCGTTGTAATGCAGTAAAATGTATTTTATAGAATGTTGATTTCTATATTTATTTACGTAAATAGATTTTTTTGTGACCTTAGATAAACTTTTACAACATTTTATTTGGATCATAACTATTTTTGTGACTTAAAATTCGATGACCAAGAATTGCGTGTTTTTTATTCTGTTCACTGCCCTCATGTTAAATTGAAATTTCAGCTTAAAGAAAATGAAAAATTTTCCAGAATCCAGAAACATAAAGTGACTGTTTGTTTGAAGGGTGATGATGTGTTCAAATCAAGAGGCATTCGACATGCTCCAAATTTTGTTTGAAGCTGCGGATTTAAAATCGCTGCGGCTAAAATATCTGCTGAATTTTGATCTCTAATAAATCGTTCAATTTTTCAGTCTTTATTGTGATAAGGTTGCACAATTCCATCATTTCGTACTCATTTAGAAAGTCGAGAAAAAACTTTTCGTGAGTGTGGAAATCGGTCAGGGTAGCATTACACCCATAATTGTGCAGCAGCAGAGAACGAGCCAGCTTCAAAAAAAATTTGGAGCATGTTTCTGGATATGGTTAAAGAGTAAACAACAGCAACAATTGAAGTAAAACACACGATTTACAACGCAGAATTCGATTTCAAGGTCACGACATGCAAATTCCTAGTTTCAGCACCAAGTACCGGTTTCGGCAAATTTAGAGGTCAATTAGAGGTCAAAATCACATTTTATCAAAAAATGTTTTGAGCAAAAGTTACGTATTTTTCAGCGTAGAATCCGAATCTGTGAAAAATATTTGCATGTTCTGTTTGAAAAAATGAACTTCCATTCTGAATAGCCCACTTCCGGTGTAAATTGGAAGTTGATTTTATGACCATTCGATAGAGCACACCCCATTTACTTATGAATGAGCCAACAGTTTTTGAAAAATAATCTTTCCTGGCAACTTTTAGGGGGTGGAGGGGTGGTTTTGGACACCCTGTATACCTTATTCAGACTAATCAACACGATATTTTATTATATTATCATCCTTTTTCATTGAACCTTGTTAACCCATTCAAATATTGTTATTTTTTGATTGACTCTCCCCAAATTCTACTTATTTTCTTTTGTCATGAGTTTAGATAAAAAAAACTGTTGACTCTGATCAAATTAGGTACTTTGGTATCATAGTTTAGTCTAAATAGTAAACATTTGGTGGAGCTGGTGATTTTCTGGCTGTTTACCTACCGGTAAAATTAGAACAGCCAGCATATTAAATTGATCTCTGCTTATACACTATGCTTATTATTATCAATGCAGTCATTTTACTTCCAAACTGCTTCTCATAGCATGGAACTGGCAAATATTTTCCAGTATGTTTGGTGAATGCTCCAATTTTGAAGGCATTCACAACACCTATAGCTCAAACTAATTGCAAGCAATTGAGCAAAGATGGACTTCCTTATACCATGCCTTTTGCTGTGAGGGATATAATATTTGGAATTCCAACTAATCAAATAACTGTGGCTTATGATGAGAGTTCAGGTAAGGTTTCATTGAGAATGTTTGAAATTTAAAACGTTTGATAGATATTTAGTAACTGATTTAAAAAAAATATTTCAGATTCTGATGAATTTAAGTCCACCATTGAGTTAATTCAGCAGTCTAACATTTCCCTTAGGATCTACCAAATAAATACAGATGGTGAACAGGGGAAGGTAAGAAAAATATATAACTTGAATCTTACTGGGGTTAGGGATTTTATCTTAAGTTTTACGAATTAAAAAACATTTCTAATACCTAATTGTTTTGCAAATTCAAGTGTAATGACTGAAGTCCTTTGACCACTATGGTATGAGTCTGCTACACTCATCCACAGGGACTTTGTCAAGAATTTTTAAAAATTTTCTAGAGAAAAAGAAATTAAATGAAATTGATCGGTAGCATAGTAAAGATGCATGTTGAGATATCTCTGAACATAAGTTTTTTAAGAGTAGAGATACATTTTTGATGAGGTGATTATGTTTAAAATCAAAGGTGAAGATACAAGATTTCACTAAGTAAGGCCATTGAGACATACAAGTTATCAATCAAAATGGTATTTTTTGCCTAGTATGGACCTTTTTATAAAATGACAGTCATTATAAAATATTTACTTCTCCTTTCTTGATAAAATAATTTTTCTTACTATTATACTTCTAGTTTTTTGAGTATATTAAAGTTGCCCATTCAACATATCAGGCAGCAATAAGCATCATTTTTAGCAGTGAAGCCACAGCTGAGGTGATGTTGGAAAAGGTGAGAATCAAATTTTGTATAGACTCCAGTAACCGTAGCATTTTTGTTGTAGCTGAAAATTGAATGCTGAAAGATTACAAGCCACATTAATGTAATAGCATAATTTTTTATGGTAACACAGTGAACTGAATTAATTGAATTATAGCATTAGAAGCACAGCTGAATGGTAACAGAAATGAGAAAGCAATGATTTATCAATTAGAAGAGGGAGGGACATGATTTTAATCATGGCACATGCATAAATGTTGTCCCGGTTTATTCCAGTTGACATTTCCTCAAATCGTATTCATATAAAAATTGTGTATTGTAAGAAACAATGACTTGAGAAAACAATAAAATTGGGGATAAGAACTCTGGAGACCAGGATAATTGATGGTTTGCCTTCCAGTTTTCTCAAGCTCCATGCTTTATGCCTAAAGAACCTCTAAGTGTTTGCATTTATATTCAGATTAAATCAATCAAAAACAAGTTTTGCAAATAATATATTTCCACCACCAAATTTTCATTCATTTTACATAAAGCTATATTAATTTCGATGGTTTTATTAGCCATTTTAATTGAAAATTCATGTATTTCTTTTAGATTCAGGCATATGACCTGATTGGCAGAAACATACTGTACATATTTCACTGGCTTCGATTTCCAGTGAGTGAAAAATTCAAGTTTACTCTGCTGGAAGCAATGAGAATTGCCATTATTACTGAGCACCGTTCTGGAACGTAAGTTAGTGAATTTCCTATGGTTCATTCATTTTTTACATGATGCAGAAAGGGATAAAAATTGGATATTTGGAACTTGGTTATTTATTTTTACTCACAGTAAGCTTTGAACAACTTTAGATATTGTCTCTATGAATACCGTTCAAGGAAAACTGTAATTTCCTTGTCTAATGTAATTTAATACATAAGCTTGACTACCTACTCTAAATAATCAAGTTAAACATACATTTATTATTACATTTTAAGCCCATTTCTTCTCGTGCCTTCAGCTTCAATTCTTAATAGTTGAAAAATTGTGTATTTTATTTATCCTTAAATATTTGCATGGTGATACTACTCCCCACTGAGTAGCAGTACATTGTCAAAGAAGTTGACTATTATAGAAGCTCATTTCAATTGTTCCAAATTTATTTCTAGGTACCGCATATATTATAACCAAGCAAAATCGGATGGAAAAAATGAGCTCACATTAGTAAACTGGTGGAACCAGGGCAAAGGACTATTTCGGTTTCCAGTTTTCCCTTCAGCTGTTAGTACATTTAATGACTTTGGTGGAAGAATTTTTTACGTTCCTGTCCTTCACGTGAGTACTACTCTCAATTTTTCTAAATTTTTCAAAAATACACTCAACGTCTAAATTATAAAAAATCCATATGAGATTTCAGCATCTACAGAAAAATCTGTAACATGAATGCCAGATAGAATAATAAAATAATGTCAATTAGTAAACACTTCAAAAATCAAAAGCTTTTCCATTTCAAAGAATAATTCATAAGGGGATCAAGATTCAGATGACATGATGACAAAAATGACACTGATGTAAAATTAATTGAAAGAGTAAATAGCCTCTTTCATCAAAAACTCACTTGTATCTAAATTTCACTAGTTCTATGGTACCTACTGTTCAGTAATTATTTTTTAACGATAAAAGTTTGTTACCAGTCATTACTTCTGATTTTCATTCATTACATGTAATATTCATTCCAGAAGCCTCCATGGAATTTTGTTACTTATGAAAATGGAACCTTCTTCACTGATGGTGGAAGAGATGATCAGCTGCTGAAACTATTGGCTTCAAAACTGAATTTTAGGTGATTATATTTGAGGTCATCGAAATTCATGATTCATTTGAAATGGAAATAAGTTGTGGAGGTTTGAAATTTGAAGCGAATGCTGTAAATTATGCTTGCTTATTCTCTTCTTAAATTTATCAGATTTTCCTGCCTTTCCACCAATGTCTTTGTATTCCATTGTTATTTTCCCTGGAATCCCAGAAAATTTGCTGTTTTTATGCTTGAACTTAGGATGAATTCCATGAGATACAGTGAATTTTTCATGAGTTTGGTGGTTCTCAAAAGGAGGCTCTTTGAAATTCGTATTGAAATCCCCTGGACAAAATAAATGACTCAGAGAGTCTTTGCACTTTTCAAGGATTCCAAGAAATCCAAAGTGAGACAAAAAATTCCAATAACTCCATTATTTTCATGAGGGGTTTGTTTTCAGTGATTGCCGGAAAGAACTGTGCAAGAATGTTACCCTAGAGTACCTTTGGATTTTTTTGTGATGCTGCATAGAGATTGCATCAGCTGTTATATAATTTATGGACAATTGTTAAAAATATACCTAACTAGCGGAAGCTACCCGTTGAAATTCAACGGGAGTGAAAAACATTGAACTTATTTTGTAAGAAAACCACTGTCTGAAGAATACTGTTAGCGCGGTCACTTGAGGAGGTAGTGACCTATGTTGTACCTAAGTATTGGTCATTGTAGTATATACGCTGACCATTTTCCAGGTGCACGGAGAGATGAGTGACTGTTGGTCCTCTTTCTTGCACGGAAAATCCAAAAATAGCCCATGCAAACTCATCATCACGTAAGATAAATGGCCATCTCGTATTTTCGGTTCTCTTAGCCGTATCTTGAGTGAATTAACAGCTTGATTGCTACCCTTGTGTATATACATACATTAGCATTCAATGACTTAATTAAGATAGATTAAGATATGTTTCTCATTCCAATATTTTTGAAAGAGTTCCAGGTAATTTTCAAGAACTGTTGCCTCCTTACCCTCCTACCGTGAATAATAGCCTGTCATTCATCTTCAGTTTGGGTTTGACGTTGAGCAGCATGCCTCTCCGCGTCGACTACAATTCTCGCCTGTCGCTCTTCATGATTTTCCAAATGCTGATGGGAAGCGTGTCTTACAGCATCCCGCTCCCTTCATGTGTGCCGCATATCAGGATTTTCCATGTGGTGCTGGGATGCGTGTCTTGCAGCATCCTGCTCCCTTCGCACGTGCCGCTCATCAGAATCTTCCAAAAGACGATGCGAAGCGTCCCTTGCAGCATCCTGCTCCCTTCGTGCGTACCGCTCTTTAGGATCTTCCATGTGGTGTTGGGAAGAGAGTCTTACAGCATTCTGCTCCCTGCGTGCGAGCCGCTCTTCATGATCTTCCAATTGGCATTGGGAAGCGTGTCTTGCAGCATCCAGCTCCCTTCGCGTGGGCCGCTCTTCAGGAGTTTCATTATATCGTTGCTGGGCATGTCTTTGAGCATCCAAATCCAATCTATTTCGTTTTTCCTGCGATGGCTCATTTTCTCGCAAAGAAGACATTCCTCTTGCTTTAGATAATTTTGCCGAAAGGTTGCTCTTTTTTCTTTTAGTCATGTTGATGGTGATATCTTTATCTATAAGTCCAAGGAGGAGAAAAACAGTGGCGATTGGGAGCCTTCAATAGGCACCTTGATTTTGATCATATGTAATCTAACTGCACTTGAACACTTTTAAGCATATAAAAATAACTCGTAACGTTTATAATATAGGAATATGTCTAAAGAACAGTTCCCAAACGTAATTAGAGGCAGACGCTTCCACTATGAGTAATACTTAGAAGTATTAAACAATAATAAACAACGCGGTGTTTATTATAGCAACTGAGCAACCCTAATCTGCAGACTCAAATCACGTTTAGGTGCACCAACCAAATGGTCATGCAGCGAGATCACAAAGTACCTCTATACATATTCTATGTGGCCCATCTCTCATACTGGGAAGAAAATGTTTTTACGGTTCTTAACATTACCCAAGAAACGCCATGAGGCGGTGACCGTTATTCGTTTCTCTTTTTTAACTTCTTTTTCAAACCTTAAGAAACATCAAACATGAGACCCTTGGGACTCTGGGCCCCTCTTATATAGAATTATTTCTACGTGTTATCATGAGCCTGCAGAAAAATGTGATATTTAAATGCTAGAGGCTTGAATGTCCTTTGAAAATCAAAGGACATTCACACCGATCTCTGGTTGTCAAGGAAATTTGCTATTGTTGATTTCAGAGAAAATGTGAGATTTTTCAGCTAAAAATATGATTTTAAGACAAATACTAAGCATAATAGAAAATCGATTGAAAGAATTAGAAACTTCATTTATTCAGCCATCCGATAAAAAAAATTCCACCCCTCTGTCTTGAATGGAAGAACTTTAAATAAGCAAAAAATGAGACCAATGCACCGAACTCAATGCCAGGGACCACCAGGATCCATCTAAGGGCCCATTCAGGGGCTTTTGGGGACCCTGAGGGTATTTTAACATAGCCTATGTTCTGCCCAGACTTATTTCCTATCTACATACCAAATTTCAGCTCAATCCATCTAGTAGTTTTTGCACGATTGAGCAACAGACAGACACCATTACATTTTTATATATTAGTATGGATATACAAGCATCTTAAAGCGAAACCTTAAGGACCGTCGACCTATTGAAAACTAATGCTGGTGTTAGTCATCACTGATGTATGGATAATCATTTGCATGAATTGTCATGAATAAACCTTAAATCGGCTAAAAAATCTTGTGCAGGAAAATTTTTTATGACCTAGAATGCGGAAAAATGCAGAATGCGGAGACGTTAAATTAAGACAATTTTGTCATTGTTTTTATAGGGGATGACCTCGGGACCTCAAAAAATAAACGTTAAATGCGAAAACCTTAAATCCGGATCCGACTGTAGTTAAAAAAAGATGGTCTGCTGTAAACTTAGTAATTCTGCAATGCATTATAATTGGTTTATTTTGAAAAACAAAGTATTAAAATAAAGTAAACTTTATGCACCTATTAGAAAAGACTTTAAGCCAAGAGCTTTATTTAGAAAGAGTTGGAACAAGGAACTACATACCATGGTATATTATAAATAAATTCATATTTTAAGTAATTTTATTAACTTTCAAAAGTAATTGCTTTTCAAAATTAGTATCTGTCATTTTAGTCCTTTTGTAGTTAATACAACTTTTGCCATACTGAGTAGCCTCTCTGCAGCACCACTTGAAGGTAGCGAAGTGTTACATGTTATGAATGCTTTCTTCATTTCATCCAATGGAAATACAAAAGTGCCGTTTGTTGGTTCCAACAACCAGCATTCCACAATTTAATCCTTACAGCAATAGAACAATAGCACTGGTTGGCGTCTCGCTGAAAGGATTCGCAGGAGGGAGCAAATGGGCTATTCTGAAACGATTATTCGAGCTCCTTAACAAATCATCCCTGGTATGGTGGGGATAATCCAAATGCTAAGGGGTCGGAGCAGAGGGACTAGGAAAAACCAAAACTGGGAATTAGCATTTTTACCGGTATAAACCACACAGAATTTGTAAGCTGAATGCTAGAATTCCAAAAATCTGGGAATTCTTGAAAGGAGCAGAAAAATGAGCACCATTTAACACTCAAAGTCAAGAAAGTTTGGAGCGTGCTCAAGTGCAAAACTCATAAAAATTGAGCCCTAACTCTAGTTCCTGCCTTGTAAAAATGGTATTGGTTCACTCCCAGACTTATCCCGTTCATTAACATTGCATAATTTTTACGATGAGCTTTATCATGTTTGACATCTAGAGACACAGTGTGTTTGAAGCAGCTCATTAAAGAGTGCATTCCCCATTACAAATTCTTAAAATATCACATGAGAGTCATTTACTTTTTTTTACTTTGAATTTGCCAATCTCTCAATATAATCTCTAATAAATCTCTTTTGTGGGAATATGTACATTGTGGGACCTTCAATTTTTCAGATTCGAGTATTTTGATCCACCTGAGAGAATCCAAGGACTGGGCATTGCCATGAATGGATCATTCAGAGGTGTATTGGGACTTATTGGGAGAAGGGTGAGAAGGGTTTTTGTCTTGTGTTCCCTACCCCCTGATTGCATATGAGATATTTTCTCCTGAACATGCATCAAAGAAAAAAATGAAAACATTGCAAAGGCAATAGGTGACATGTCCCCTTGTTAATTTCCATGTTTTGTGTAATCAAGGTTTTTATGTAATAAATATTTATTTATTTATGCTAGTGAGTGAAGGAATGTTTGAATATTTATTGATTTTTAATTATGTTAAGGTCATTTAATTGATCGCTTTAGTATATTGTTGCTCAGATGTTAGTGGAGGGTTAATGTGTTATTTTACTCATGGTGGAAGGTCCTTGAATTTCCATCAGTGCACCCTTTTTATAGCTTGCAATTTGTTGAATATGTGCAAGAGATTCATTTCACTAGTGCCTGACTCTCTCTCTAATCCCATATCTTCCCTTATTCCATACAAACGAATTACTTATCTAACTTTTTTATCCATTGCTATTTTTCATTTTAATCTCTAAACATTTTCTGTGATTTCTAGGAGGCTTCTTTTTTCCTTGGAGATGTAACAATAACATATGAACGCCTGCAAATTGTTGACTTTTCCTCTCCTACGTTGGCTGACTGTGGAACATTTGCCACTCATTCACCTCGTCTTCTTAATGAGGCATTGGCGTTGGTGAGGCCATTCCATTGGCAGGTTTGAAAATTTGAAGCATTGTAGTATACTATAGTAATCACGGGAGTATAAAAGAATCTTATTTTTATGTAAATGGCCTCTGAATGTATAAATGTATGTACTCAACTGGCTCATATGAAGACATTTATAAATATTTCTCTTCAAACCAGTGTTAATATGAGTGACTGAATCTATTTAATTAATATTTGAAATTATAATTGCTTGGCATATGTAAACAAGTCTTTTACCATATAACAAAGAGATATTGTGAATTTCCAGGTTTGGCTACCAGTTGCTGCCACCGCCTTATTATCTGGGCCAGTATTGTTTGCTGTAATTGTGTCTTCCAACGTTTGGAGGAGAAGACAGAAATCAATGACAAAAGTCACAAAGCTACTTCAAGACTGTATTTGGTTCAGCGTTGGAATGTTTTTAAAACAGAGTATGTTGACAAATTCTTCTTTCCTTAAATATCTCAAATAGGTGATAATTTTAATATAAGTTCTTGCTCTACAGCTAGGTATTACTCTCAAATAAGATGGGTATCAAGTGGATATCATATCATCGGTCCTAAGATTAGTTTGATGTAGCCCTCCACTCAATCTTTCTATCGGCAAACCTCTTCATATTAACGTAATTCTTCTCTTTTACATCCTTCACAACTTGTTCCATATATCTTATACAAGGCCTACTTTTTCGATTCTTTCCGCTCACATCTCCTTCGACGATTGTCTTCATCAGGCCATCAAGTCTTAAGGGTTATCATATAAAAAGTTGCAAATAATAAAAAAAATGCCATTGCTCTATCAAACTGCTGATTTTTTAGCTTATATGTACAAGGTGTAGTTCTCCTTATAGAGGGAGTGAAATATCTATGTCCTCTTGAGTAAACTGTATTGTCACATTTGTATTTACTTCATCCTTAATGAGATCTGATGTAATATAAATGTAAATTTTTTTCAAATAGGTGTGAAAGAGCCAAGTAGAATTCACAAAGCACGGCTGCTTATGATATTAATGTCCATAATTGCCACTTATGTTATTGGGGGACTATATTCTGCAACTTTAACTTCATTGTTGGCAAGGCCAGCAAGAGGTAAGGACAGTTAATATTAGAGACTTATTTCATCTGTGATGTATGAATGTGTTTTGTTAGTTACCCTATATTTTCTTTCCAAGCTCTTAACATTTTTAAAACCGAGAGTTACTTAGGTCTGCTGCATATTTGTCACTTTTAGGGAATCCGGTTCTAAGTCAATTGATCATGTGCATATGATAAGTTATTTTTATTTTTCCTTTAAAAACATAGAGATCTGCAGTTTTGTAAGCTTGGAAGTTTTAAGCCTTAACCCACACTGAAGCCTGTATATGGGACATATATGGGAAATATATGGGCTTCAGTGTGGGTTAAGGCACTACTACATCTCCTATCTCATATCCCTGGCAGACTGTTTTTTAAAAAGCTTGTTATGATCACTCTTCGCACCTTAAAATCCTTACTTGTTCATTATCTATTTAACTAAATTGTAATATTTTCCTCACCAACAACCACATACCTACTTTCCTACCATAAACACATCTTTATAATCATAGGTGAACAATCCTAAGATAGGTTTGCTGTAGCTCTCTGCTCCACTCTCCTATAAGCTATAGTCTCTTTGTATTGCACAACAAGAGAAATATCTGTATTGATTGATAATTCCGTTTCTTATCTCAGAAAGGTCTGCATCATGCAACCCCAGCAATATTCAACAATATCCCCTCTGATATCAAAACTATAGCAACTCTTTCAATTTTTAAGAAAGACTTAGAAATATTCCTGCAAAGCAAAGCTGATTGCATTGGGGAATTCCTAGAAAACAGCTGTGATTACTGCCAAAACTTACATATCTGGCCTTTTAATGTGTGCTGTAAATATATCTTTTGATTTTTTTGTATTTATGTACGTCTGTACATATGTGAAAAGGGATTTTTACTTGATTTTTCATCAACAGAGAAGCCAATTCGAACTCTCTTTGACTTGGAAGAAGCCATGAAGAACAAGGGCTATCAGCTGCTGGTGGAAAAGCATAGTTCATCCCTCAGTATTCTTCAGGTAAGACCTACACAATACCTTAATTGTTTTGAGTATACATACAAGTGAAAAATGTTATTCTGTAGCAATACAAGGTCAAAGATCGTAGTAAAAATAGTTTGTCTACCCAGACTTTTACTAAGCGTTCCTAGTACTAGGTTTAACCCTTTTGCATCCATAAGTGTACTGGTACACGGTCTGGATCGGGCCTCGATAACTGCAAGTATACTGGTATGCATAAAACATTGTGTTATTTATTGGTTGATCGTGCTGCCATCTTACATTTTTTTTAAAAACCTTTTGGTCTGTCATCTGTGTGTGTTTGCAGCTGCTATCTGATGGCTTCATTGGCAAGTTTTCTATTCATCAATTCAGAAACTACATTTGTGATTAAATACCTTAAAAGTTGGTGGTGTTTGGGGTCACTTTAAATCTCTGAGAGAGGATGTGAATGGGTTAAGGGAGGAAGAAGGATGTAGATGCTTGTTCTTTTGAAAATAATCCTCTCAAAATTTGGTTATTACTAAGATTAAATTATTAGTTAAGGCTAAATGTGTACCTTGAGTATGTACATTGAAAATACATGTTCAGTAATGCAGAATTATTTGGTTACAAGCATATTTTGTTGTGAAAATCAGCTAAGAATACTCCCAAAGAAGGTAAACAGATTACCTTTGGCTTTCATGACCCAATCCAAGCAACTTTGTTAAGAGTGGAATGCACATAACTTGTGGTTATTCTTATTAATCATTATCATATCATATATTGGTACCTGGGTCTTATTTAAAAAGTCTGAAGTGAGATGTCACCTCTATCGATATTTTGTTGTCATGTCAAGTACTTCAAGGATTGTAAACTAGCCACGAATACCAAGGCAGTCACCTGCTGACATGCACAATAGCAGAATTTCCACTGGGAAAAATCCACCTTGACCAGGACTCGAACCCAGAATCCCCCTGACATCCAGCCTATACTCTGACAATTGAGCTACCAAGGCTTCCTTTGACGGTTCCAGTTTGAGTCCTGGTCAAAGTGGATTTTTTCTCTGAGAAAATTCTGCTAATGCCAAGTACTGTGCATTAACAAGTCTGGAGGTATTCTTAGACCAAGAGAAAACATCCCTGGACAGTGATGCTATCAACTGATTGGAGCACCCGTTCCTGTTGTGAAATTTGGACTACGTATTTACTCCAGATGTCAGCATCTCCATTGTGTCAATAATATGAGTGTCCCTCATTCATAGCATAAATTGGCACCATACAGAGTGGGCATGCCATGAAATGATTTTTATGGCCCATTTACATGGTAATTTGTGAATCAAGATAGTTAATGAGCTGAGTTCATTAGTGCCTGGTAGGGTACTCCATTAAGTTGTAGCATTGTACTAATAATAGTTGCATGTATGCAGTGCATGCGTGGTGATCTTCACCCCCTGCTATATTACCCTCGAGGTGGTTCGCAGGGCATTACCATATTATGTAGATGTAGGGCCATCCACTGTCCAAAGTTTGTCACAGAACCTTGATCATAGTTATCAAGAATGGGTTAGGAAAGAATTAGTGGATGATTGGTTATTCAGGGGAGGCGACCGACAGCTGAGGTCATTTGCGCCATTTAGGATAGGTGGGTAATTGGGTAATGGTAGGAGTTTTCAGGGAATGGAGCAAGGGTGGAGAGAAACCCGGCGTTGGCATTAGCCTACTCTTAACGAAAGGTACCAAGAGGACCATGGCTTTACGTCCCATCTGACGGACAGAGTACTGAACTTGAAATGCCCTCCACTAGGCACTTAAGTGGGGACTGGTTTTCCACTGAAAAATCCACCACTGCTGGGAATTGAACCCGGGCCCTCGGGATGGGAGGCCAGTACTCTAGCCACCACACCAACCCGATCCCCAGGAAAGAATTAGGTACTGCATGTGGCATAATATGATTACGTCACTTGTAACCTCAGGAGATGAAAAATGATTGGCAACTTATGAAATGAATTTCAAGCAGGACAGAGAAAGTGTTAAAATAGAAGAAAGGAAGGCAAATGAGTAAGTAGTTAGGGAGAAGAAAGGAAGTTGCCGGTGAAGATTTGGTGGAAGAATAGGTGAATAGAACAAGTACTGTACTTTCCAACTTATTAGAATGTACAAAAGTTTATTTTTTTCATACTTTATAAGTTCCGCAAAGTTTCCTCTCATTTCATTCAAACTATGATGCACCACAGTATGAAAAATTAGAAAAATAAAAAATCCATCTGTTTGATAATTTTCACAAACTAATGATTCCTTTACTTAGCAGCAAAAAATATGGACCAGAAAGTGAAATCGGAGTGAAATGAAAAGGAAAATACCTATTGGATATTCATTTTATTGGAGAGGTGTCTTTTAAAACTTATTGATGGATCAAGTTTGACCTTGTCATTCACAGTAAGATGCAGGGTGATTTTTTGTGAACTTCTTTGGGAAAAAGGCTCTTCATATTTTTAGAAAATATGGAAATTAGGCTGGGTGATGGACTCTCAAGGTTGATGAAGATGGAAGACTTCTAGGCCTCATTCAAATGTTACATAAAAATGCACTTTAAACAATAGAATACCATATTAAAATAATAACCTGGAATTGGTTTCAATTCATTTCAGAATGGCACTGGTGTCTATGGCAGGCTTTGGGAATCAATGAGAGGCTATGATGTCCTGGTTGATTCTGTGGAGGAGGGAATGAGACGGGTGCAAGATGTCACTTCTATGGCTGCCATATTTGCCGGAAGGGAGACGCTCTTTTTCGATGCAAAACGGTTTGGTTCACATCATTTTCATTTGGGTGACTGTCTCATCACTCGGTACTCAGCAATAGCCATGCAAATCGGCAGTCCTTTCCGAGAAAACTTTGATCAGCTGTAAGTTTTATTTTATGATAGATTGACATTTTTTCAGTCACCAATTTGAACTCGGTAGCTACAGCAATAAGCTCATCGATTTCTCCTGATTCATGATTATGTCTGAATCTATATTCTTAGGCTCTTTGATAAAGCAATAGTTAGATGTCGTACAATAGTGGCAGAAGCCATAGTTATTCCAAGCCATCACTCTTATAGTGGTATAAATATCTTATTTTTTTGGTTGATGATGTTATTGAATAATTTTGATGTGATTGAATGATGTTAATAAATTGCTGCAGTAACTTAACAAATTAAATGATGGACTGATAAACTTCTTTACAAGGGTAAACATTCAATTCTTATTTATAAATTGAAAGATTTGGTATAAAAGGTAATTTCTAAGGTTGGATAACTTGGTACCCCCAGCAGGAGAATTTTATAACTTGAAATCAGATTCCCTTAAATTCAAACCACAAAAATTATGCCTTAGGGTTATGAATTTTGGGCCCAATGCATTTTAATCTAATCGAATCGAAATCGAGTGAAGTCCATAGACTTCCTGCAACTGACACTACACTGCAAGCTTCAACAACTGCAACTGACTAAACACTACAGTCTGCCTGTCAAGCTATTTCATAGTACATTTTCATGCTTTTAGTTTTAGTATCTGACAAAGGAGGAAATGGTCATTAGATTTTGGGCAGGTGGGGAATGCCATACATGTAATCATAGTAATTATTAATATAATTAATTTTTTTGAATTGATGCTTCCTTGTAAATTAAAGACATTATTCCCTTTCAATTAAATCAGATAATAGATGATTATTGGAAAAATGAAATAGAAAGTGAATTTTTAGACTGGGGGTGGTGAATCTTAGGCACACTAAGCAATTATATTGTCATGTCGAGCTGGGACAGCACTAAGGGCAAATCCACTAGGAGTTTAGATGAAGGGTTGAAATATATATATCAACTGAAATTGAAGTGAATTTCAGATGAGGGACAAAGATATAATTGTTTTTTTTAATATCCAAACATCCTATGCCTCTTATGCATAAAAATTATTGATACCTCTGTATATCTAGCTTGATGGTTAGCTTGCGAATGAAAAGTACCATATTTGCTAGCGTATTAGACAAATTTTTCCCCCTCAAAAATGCCTACAAATTGGGTTCAGTCTTATAAGCTGGTAATCAAAATTATAAGTTGAAAATTCCAGTAGATGTAAAACTTCTGGTTTATAGCTAATACCTACTCATATAAGTGTATTCTGCACTTTGTCCTTGCGAAAGAGTGGTTTCGAATAAATCATTCCTATAATTTTTTTCTTCTATAAAAATAATAAGTTGCATGACATAATATACTCCTCATCACTGAAAGAATGAGAATTCCAGTAGAATATAGTTCAGATCCACTAACATATCCAGGTTAAATTCATTTAATGTACGTGTAATGCATGATCAAATCATTTGAATGTAGGGAAAACCTGGAAAAGTATGGTGGTCGTACATATTCATGATGTAATGACCGTCTTGAGTCAGTTTACTTTTTATTAATCATATTTTGTGATATATTTTGTAATTTTAGTTTTTCTTGCTTGTTTTAAACTTTAAAGACATATAATGGACAATGGAAAATATCACCCAGCATTTTTCTGCTAAATATTCATTTGATTTGAAAGTTTTGGCCTTAACAATGTGTTTAAACAGTGTAAAAAAGTGTTGCAAATATCCATGAGGACTGTAATTTGGTTTGGGATGAATTTGTAAATATGAGAGACTAAGAGAGAAAGTAGATAAAGGTGGGAAAATAGAATAAAATAAGCATGTGCTTTTCTTGTTCTTAATTGTCACTCATTACTATAAATTATTAATATTAGTGATAAACAAAATGCAAACTGAAATTTGTGCCATCTTGGATTTGACTTTGTGATACATATGTATAACTCATGGATTTGAAGAATATTTAACAGTTTAGACAAGGGTGGCAAATCATTTGGCCATTGAGTGCCAAAGTTGACAAAATTAAGAGTGTACCATTTGCCCATGAGACTGACCCCAATATTTAGTCATATTTTGAGGGTGGAAAAGTGTGCGCATGTACTGGCAAACACAAGCAAATGTGGTTTTCTCTTATTTTGTGAACTTTGGCACTCAATGTCCAAAAGGTTTGCCATACCTTGTCTAGACTCATTGTCATTCATCTTTCACTGTTATTTTTTGCTTGAAATGAAAGTACGGCTGCGATAGATATTTGCAAACTTTGAATTCAAATTGGTGTATTTGTATTGATAATGTAATCTGTTGTTTTTTCCTCCCTGATGAAGCATCATTAGGCTTTTTGAGGCTGGAATCTTGACTAAAATGACCAGGGATGAATATGAGAGATTAAGAGAGAAAGTAGATAAAGGTGGGCAAATAGAATAAAATATGCATGTGCTTTTCTTGTTCGTAATTGTCACTCATTACCAATAATTATTAATATTAGTAATAATTAAAATGCAAACTGAAATTTGTGCCATCTTGGATTTGACTTTGCCTTGACTTGTGAATGAACACAAATTATTATGATTATTTACTTAGCTGCTTACGGTATGCATTGCCATGATAGCTGTAGTTTAGGTTTCCCATAATGTTTTCCCTAAATTTTGGACATTTTGAAATGTTTAATTGCAAAACCTGGGACATTAAAAAAATGGGATATAAAAATATTAAACTATTACACATATGTTGCACTTTAAACCTTACCGCATACAAATAAATACAAAAAATTATTCTATTTAACCCTCTTAGTGCAAACCTTTCCCCTGGGGTACTAGCGAGAAATGTGGAGGGTAATTTAATAAAATGTAGCACCTTAGGGAAAAAAAAATTATAAATATATAAAAACATTTTGTTACAATCAATAGACTAAAAATTGCATATCTGCCACTATGGGAAGTTGGGTCAGGGGTAAAGTAGGTATTTTATTAGCATTGAATTCTTAAAATTACTCGGATTCTATCAAGGAGAGTTGGGTCAAGGGTAAAGTGCACAGATCTCAATGTGAACATTCATAGTTTGAATCTATCTCTTGACATTTCTTTTTCCATCGCAGTTTTGTTGTACTACTATCCCTGGTTAGTAATAATTTTAACCTGTTTATCCAGGATACATTTTACCAATCTTACGTATTAATTGTGTAAATTACATAATTAATACATAAAATTACTTTTCATTTAATACCTGATTTGACCGTGGATGCATCCACTCATACACCGGATAATACTCATGAGTATTATCCGGTTTGGGGCGGACATACAACCATATATGTATAGACTGGATTTATTCCCCTTGTGCATGTGTAAGAACGGTTTTTAGACGAGATAATTCCTAGATATTAAACAGTCTATGGACCAATTTGTGGCCATTTGTGCTGTATGGGATGTTGTTTCATAAAGAAATTAGTCAATCAGAAAATCACACATCTTCGATTTATCTGGATATGCCACTTTTCCAAAAAGGCCTTACGTACTTCAGTTCTTCTAAAGCCCTCTTTACTGCAGCCTTCCATTCTTACCTATATGTAGCTAATTCCTTTACATCCTTCTAGTTCTTCTTCCATAGATCCTTCTTGAATTGTCTGCATATGAATTGAATCTAACAGAATGCATTTCGTTTATCTTTTAGTATGCTATCTGTTGTACACAAATTTATTATAATTTATGTTTATTACATCATCATATCTCAGCATTCTGAGCAAAAGGAGTTAGTTAACATGATTCAGTATGTTCTTGAGCTATTCTTTTGTGGATGATATTTTTTGTTTATTTTTTAATAAAATCATCATGAATACAATTGATGCTTCTAATTTCTTCCCTCTAGGGAATGGAACAAGGGTGGAAGATGAGGAGGAGAGTGACTTGGACAGTTCTGAGGACAAAATTTTCAAGACCTCTGATCACAGTCGCCGCTCTTATTCAAATGATGAGGCTAGTGGAATGAAGAAAAATTCGAAGAGCTCGCAAGGCTCTACAGGAGGAAATGAAGGAGAGAGAAAGTTAATGAAACCAGTCAATATAAAAATGCTGCAAGGGGCATTTTATGTCCTTTTAATGGGATACAGTATATCAGGTAAGAAACAGTAAGTTTTCTGATTGTGGGAAACCTACAGGGCTTGTTAAAAGATGCTCTAAAAACTATGCCATTATTTTAATTAATGGTATAAGGCATAACGTTGTGAAAATGAGTTATACGAGGGATAAAACAAAGAATGTAGTAATATTTTCACTATGTACCTATTTAATACTGACCATGGTTTCCACACCCCAGATGTCATTAGCAAGTATGTGAAAAGTGAAAGCAACTTTTTTTTGGCATTAATCATTTGATATATTTTAGTTAGTTTAATGTGTATATTATTGAAGTATGATATTAGGAAAATACTGAGGGTTGATAGTATAGGATAGGCTTGTGCGATGAGTCGATTAATCGAAGTCATCGACGATGATTTCAGTCATCGCGGTGAGATGACTGAAATCGATCACGATGAATGTCATCAACCATCGACTGCGATGAGTCGATGAGAATCATCGATGTCGATGAGAATCACCGATGCCGATGAGTCGATGCGAATCATCGATGTCGATGACTCGATGAGTTGATGCGAATCATTGATGTAGATGAGTCGTGATGTGCTGCTGACACGAAAACGCTACCACTGCTGACGACACCTTCCTGGCAGAGCACCACAAGTACAAGGAGGTCCCAGATTTATCTAAATCTTCGAACGTCCTACATTGGTATAGGGACAGGAAGGATGTGTATCCCCGCCTTCAGAAGTACGCGAGGAAATACCTCTGTATTCCTGCCACTTCAACGTCATCAGAGCGGTTTTTCAGCGATGCAGAAAACGTTGTGTTGGACGACCATCTTTTACTCACTGATGAAAATACGGATATGAAAATAGTATTTGCCACAAAAAAGAGTTGTTGCTTAATTTGTAACTTGGTGCTTGTTTCGCTCCTTAATAAATAGGCCTTGTCCTTCTCAATTGAGTTTGACCCAATTCAGTCTTCACTTAATAGCCAAACCAAACTGCCAACCGAGACATCTGCACCAATCATCGATAGTCATCGATCATCGTAATTCATCGATCATCGACATTCATCGATCATCGACATTCATTGATAGTCATCGATCATCGTGTACACTCTATTCGATGATCGATGACAGCCATCATCATCGAAGCATTTCGATGAAATTTTATCATCGACAATCGATGCCCAAAATCGGTCATCGCACAAGCCTAGTGTAGGAACCTTAGGAAACTATACCTATATCAGAATTAGTGCAATATGAGGCAAGAGTATTTTGAAAGACGTGATAAAGGGAAGAATGTTGAGTAAGAGGGTAGAGGGAAAAAAAGAAGGGGTACCCATTATAACTCTGTAGTTCGGATAGAATAATGAGAGGCAGGAATTATATGCAACTAAAGAAAGGCATCATGTGAAAAAAGGGATTGTGGGTGGAATTTTATGTCCATGATTGAAACCTACCTTAACTCGTAGAACACTTAATACTAGTAATAGTTACATTTTAGATCCTTTCACATCTACTAACTATATCATTACTACCACCAACTTAGTGGGATGTAACATCAATGCTACAGAGGTTAAAAGACTCCACTGTGATGAGTTTATTACATCAATTCCATCACTATGGCGATCCAACCTCTTTCTATATGAACTTTAATTTTTGTGATGGTTATGATGGCTGGAAGTGGATGCTCTTAATGACTAGTTTATGAAGAAAAGCTACTATGGAAATAAATTATTTGTTAGCCATCATTTTTTTTTAATGTTGTCACATTTTGCAGTTTTGGTGCTATATGGTGAGACTCTTGTTGCTGGCCATGAGAAATACCGTCAAGGGAAAAATAACCAAGAGTCTGCTAATTTCAGTCCAAAATCATCCTACTTGTTAAAAAAAATACCAAGTTGGAATTGTTTTAGATCTCACGATCAATCGCATAAACTTTCTGTGAAAGAGCACTCTTGTGTTAAGAAATTCAATAAATGCAAAGGAGAAAAGTCATTAACAAATTCTAGGGAACCAAGGTTTCCCTATCATGAGTAAACAAAGTGAAATGGTAATGTACCATTTGCCTGATTATCATGTTAATATCTTTTAACTGACTGTAATTTGTGTCCTTTAGAATTGATATGATGTGGTATATTTTTATGAACACTAAAATAGTTTCACAAAAATTAACTTTGAAAAATATTCTGCTGACTTCTGTTAAATGTTTTAAAATTATTTTAATATATTTGATAAGAACTACTGTAGCAGCAGATAAGAGCTGCTAGGGGCCAAGATGGGTGCTATATCTTTATTGCTCTTACTCTGATGAAAATTAAAAGTTTGGTGGAGTTCCTCACATGGAGGCCCTAAGGTAGTTGGACCTGTTGGTTCATTGTGTCAGTCACCTTACTGGTGATCAACTATTGAGGCTGATAGCCTTGCTGAAGGTCAACAGGTGCACTATGGGGATTTCCTCAACTTCCCTGTGCTCCATAAATGGTATGACCAGGTATCTATTGTGTCCTCACAACAGCAGGATATGTGTATTACACACACGTTGCAGGATGCAATGTTCGTGTCAAGGTTCGTGTAATGGTAAAGGTAGTTGAAAAGAAAACTTGAGCATTCCACAGGGTGAAAAAATATAGTTTAATTCTATAGTCTAGTGAAACATGTCACATTAAACTAGTATGTATATTTTTTTACCCTGTGGAACGCGAATGATTTTTTTTTCGATTTCCTTTTTATGATGGAATTCCGCAAAGCCTCAGCCTTAACAATCTCCACTTTATGTGTAAAGCTTTTGTCTCTTCTTTAAACCACCGGTATCTGGTTGAATCAATGATTCTCATTAGGCGGAGGTGTCTCATCACTTGATAGCGTCTGGTAAAGAGCCCCACTATCATTCAAAATTGACCATTTATACCTAAATAGAGGAGTATTTTAGTGAGTCCCAGTCTTGGTTCTCCTTATAGAAGTTTGGCCTACTGTAGCTTCACTTAGGCCAGCCAGATTTCATCAGGTCTTCAGCACCAGATCTTTCTTCATTGAACATATGTCAGTTTTTTTTGTACTTGTGTGTGGAAATAAATTCCTGCTGGTACATGTTTGTTTGTGACTGGACTGATAATTTTTATTATGGCATACATCCTGGCACTTTCCTCCCAATCTGAGTGTGGCTCAGACTAGTAACCAACTGCAAGCCCAACACGTTTCTGAAATCTACATTCTTAAATTGAGACATGTTATTGAGAAGGATTATCCAAGAATGACTAGGATCATCATGTGAATAATAAGAGTGTGATGAATAGTATGACTGGTTTAACCCCCCTTCCCCCTGGACACATCCCTGCAGCCATGAAAATTCCCATACCATTACCAAGTTTCCTGTTTTCTAGACACTGTTTCTCGTTTCGCTCTTCCTCTTTCAGGAATCATATCAGACATTAAAATCCACCTCTTCTTGTAAGAAAAATGAACATAAAGACTTACCAGAAATGACCATGAAAGCTGTTCTGACATCAGGAGTCAGACAGTTGAGAAGCCGGACCACCATGATTAACCACCTGATTTGGTGAAGCAACTGTTTTCTCCATTTATAGGCAGTTGGTTGAAGAGAAACATCACCTTATTAACAGAGGTGAATGAAAACTGAGGTCACTTGCACCTTAGAATGAGTATTTGAGAGAGGTAGGACTTTTTCAGGGAATGGATGAAGGGTGGAGAGAAATCTAGCATTGGTTAACCTATGATTGATGTTAACCTAGGGGAGCACTATTTCATGTCCCATCTGACAGTTGAGGCTTAGCACTTGAAGTGCTTTCCTCACTGTACTCAAAGAGGTACAAGGATTCCACTGAAAAATTATACTCCAGCAGGATTTTGAACCTGAGCCCTCATATTAGGAAGCCAATAAGTACTCTAGTAAAACACTAACTCAACTAAAAATGGACACAGAGATTAATGATCTACCAATAGAAGTTCTTAAAAAATATATACACATTAAGGACATACTTTAATATGGTTCTGGCCATGAAAGAAACAGGATATGACAAGCAAATAATTTTTATTACCAAATGACAAAGTATTTACAAAAAAACTGAAGAATCTCACTGATCTATAAGAAGGCACATATCCTTCCCAATATACTTCCAAGTTGAGCATGCAATCAGTCAATCAAAGGCCACTACTAGCACAAAACCGCAATTCTCAAAATCCAGGATTCCAGTCTGTCTCCCGAACCTCCTCTCGAACCACAAAGCATAATATTGTATCACCAGGTTTGAATCGAACTTCATGATCACTTAACTGCAAACCACACTCAACGTCCATTTTAATAGTGTCTACTTCATTTTTCAGGTGCCTCATTGAATGCAGTTCACCTAAAAGAACAAATATTCTCAATTAGTGCATGGATTGAGCTGCACATGGCCATCAGCCTATCTGCTGTGGATCTTGACAAAAATTCCTAGAGAACATTTCTTTCTAAATCTTTACTTCTCTTTAATGCATAAACTCCATTTATCATTCTGTAATACATATGTATTCCAATTTTTATGCAACCATTATGGAGCGAGCTATAAAGTCCTTCAAACACAAGTAAAGAAATTCAATAGTTCAAGATTCAATAACTACAGGAACACTATTCTACCTTCATAGTGGAAATAACTCAAAAATCTTGGATAAGCCTCACTCTTATAACCTGAGGACAAACATTTCTTACATTGTACCCAAACTAAATAAATCCCAAATCAAAAGAAGCTTTCTTTACTTGGGGCCAAAAATTTTCAATAGCTTGCCATAAAGAATCCAAGTCAATACAAACTTTAAAACTTTTTTCAAGCAGATGAAACTGGCTATTTACTAGAGAAAGCCTTTTCCTATCTTCTCCTTCACTTCTCCCTCAACGATTGTCTTCATCAGACCATCGTTGTATTTCTTTTCCTAATCTATAAGTTTAAAATGAATTGAATTGCCTCAATAAATAAATTTTCACCCAATATAATAAAGTATGATTTTATGCTGCCGTTACACACAGCAACTTGATGTTGAAAATTCCAGAAGAAAAGACATGCTTCTAATAGTGAGGGCCATTTGTGTACTCCACCGGGTCACACTCTGCATTTCGGTCGTGATTTCAATGCCTAAGTCGTTCATCATCGTCAAGGTTGAATGGACCGTAATTAAAAGGCGAATGAGACGTATCTCCTAAAACATTGGTTTTGGGAATGGAATCAGGGCTGTAGCGTGGTGGTCTGCGCATTGCTGAACAATCCAAAGGTCCTTAGTTTGATTCCCAAATCTAGAAACCTTTTTCCTTAGGCAATTTTCCACACAACAAAATACAGATTAGGCTACTTCATTAATTTAGGCATGTTTAATGCAATGTTTATCTTGCAGAAAATAAACTACCTATGCTCTATTCTCACTTATTCCTAACCTATCCCTCGTCAATCTTCTTTTCTCCACCATCACCTCTTAATTTGCCTCCCAAGTTCATCCTCAAGTCTTTCCTGCACCCTTTAATGACTCAATGTATAATCTTTTCAAACAAGACAAACTTTTCTTACATTGTACCCAAATTAAATACATTCCAATTCAAAAGAAGCCTTCTTGAGGCCTAAAATTTTCAATAACCTCAGAGTATCCAAGTTAACACACACTTCAAAACTTTTTTTAAGCCGTTGAAACTCTGGCTATTTACCAGAAAAATCATAAGTATGGAGCTAATTCAGAGGTTGTTCACAATATGTATCCTTTGTTTTTGTAATATTACATACATTACATTTCTGTAATGTCTATAACTATTCTATTACTGTAAATGTAATGTCTATAAGTTGTTCTACAATGGTATAGGCCCAATAACAATGTTTCTCTTTCCAACTGGAGACATTTGAATGTACGCTAGTATTGCTGTATATTTTGAGGGTGACCCCATCAACAGGCAAATACCTTAGGATTCACCTAGAGCCCCAGATCATAATTATTTTCTTGCATTGTTTATAACTTGTTGGAACATAAACATATTATATAAGATCGAGTGTTTTCCTGGCGAATAGTATGAAGAAATGTTTCTCGGGCTTGACACCAGTTAATAGGCTCCATTACTGCCAATTAGGCAGTAATGGAGCCTATTAACCGGTGTCAAGCCCGAGAAACATTTCTTCATAAACATATTATTTTTACGAAACTCTACATCATTTAATCTTTTCATATATGAAATGTTTGGTATAATATCTGAACCGTGTAACGATCCTTCCTAAAAGTAGAAAAATCAAACAATCTGCTAGCGTTTCTGATTGTCGAATCAAAGTAATTTAATGAACCTACAAACTCATCATCATTTGTGATTCTGATGTGACTGTTTTTTGAGTTTACAAATGACATGAAGTTGTCAAGTTGTCTCAAAGACCCCTTCCAAACACTGAACACCATCTTCATATCTATGCCAATTGAAAAATATACTGAAACAGATTCTCATGGATGTAAAAATTACATGCATGAAGTGATTCATATAGATATTGGCAGGTAGAGGTGATGACATACATTAGGCCAGAGTCAAATACAGCACTTTTACAAATACTGTATTTGACAGCATATAAGACACCCTCATCTCAGTGGTGTGTATTTTGGAGGAAAAATTTTGCAAAAAACACATGCCACTTTGGATGACACTCATGGTGATCAATTTCATTTGATATCTTGCTCATGTATCTTTTGATATCATGGAAGCAAGCCAAACTACACACACAAACATATACCCTAGTGCTCATTATAGTGTTAAGACACAATAATATTACCTAATTAAAACTCCATGTTAATCATAAAGGCCAAACCTACACATATAAGATCTGGGGGTGAGTTTTTGAGTCATAATTTTGTAGAAAATATGCATCTTATATGCTGCCAAAATCAGTAAACTGAAATCTGCACAGATTTGCTCTTACTTGTAACTTGAGGCACATTTGCTATACATGTCATTCATAAATCCAATTATATTTTCTCTGTATGCCTACAGATGTATACTCTGTATGCCAGATTTCGCAAGAGAGAGAGTGGCAGAGAAGCATCTCCAACCCCCCCAACTAAATATCTCAGTATCGGAAACCAAATTTCATCCTAGGGTAACTAACCTTTCTACCCACACTTTTGAAACCCCAGAACTGGATCTTCTCAACAAAGGGCTTAAATTCTCCCCTTCCATTCCCATCACAGTTAACTCCTTTCAAAACCTTGTGTGATTGTGAAGCAGCCCTCATCAAAGAACCCTTCGGCGTCAAACATCAACTGGCGGACATCATCTCAAGCCACATGGAAGACGAGAAGAACACCACCCGTAAAAGAAGGCCCTTCGACCACTGCTCTTCAATTTTGAACATCCAGAAAGCAGTAAGTGAAAACAATTTAGTCATTGTTAAAAGTGATAAAGGGAATGGTATTGTGATTATGGACAGAGAAGATTATAACCGCAAGTGTGAACAGTTCATATCAGAAAATAAGTGCATCATTCTCCCCAAGGACCCTACACCTACATTCAACCTACGGGTTAGATCTGCTATCACCTCTAGCAAGATGCTTTTCCCTGGGAATGGAAAATACCGCCTGATCTCTATGAAACCCATAACACCCAGTTTCTATGGACTTCCCAAGCTACATAAAAACAACACGCCAATCAGACCGGTAGTGGCCAACACAGATTCCCCTACACATAAACTTGCATTTGAATTGAACCATATATTTAGAACCATCACCAACTTCCAAGGAAAATACACAATAGACAATTCCATATCTTTAGCTGAGAAACTGAAACATTTAACAATCCCCTTAAATTGTAAATTAGTTTCCTTTGACGTTTCTAATCTATTTACTTCCATCCCCACCTTGGAAGCCACACAACTGGCTAAAGACATTTTAGTACAAACAAACCTCCATGGATAAAATCAATCAAATGTATTCCTTAATGAATCTGTGCCGAGCAAAATTATTTCTGTTTCAACCACAACATATACCAACAACCCGAAGGTCTAGCCATGGGATACCTCCTATCCCCTCTTTTGGCCGAAATATTCATGAACAACCTTGAAGAGAACATTTTCGATGCCAAAAACCAACTGAAAGGGAATATCATCTATTGGTTTCGATACGTAGACGACATCCTCTGCTGCTGGGGTGGTACTAATAGACAATTGGATACTTTCATTTCATACCTCAATTCCCTACATAGGAACATAACCTTCATCGTAGAACTAGAAACTAACCAGTCCATTAATTTTCTATATTTGACGATCAAGAGGGAAGGCTTCAGCCATGATTTTTCTATCTATAGGAAACCCACTGCCACGGACCAAATAATACCAGAAGACTCCTTACATCCCATTTCCCACAAATTAGCCGCTTTCCACTTGATGATACACAGACTGCTACATATTCCACTCACTCAACTCCATTACGAGAAAGAACTACAAACCATTAAAGACATTGCCACGAACAACGGATGCAGTGAAAGTTTAATTAACAAATTAGTATACAAAAAACGGAAAACTTTAGCAATCCAGAGAGTCCCTTAACCCCCTTATCTTCTCCAACCACACAACGTTGGTGCAGAATTCCATATGTTGACCATTTATCTAACAAAATTGCAAACCATCTCCCTAAGGAGAAGTACAGAGTGTCCTTTTATACCCCTATGAATCTTTCTAAATTAATCAGCAGACCCAAAGATAAAGTGGACATACTAGACAGATGTGGGGTTTACGCACTAGAATGTGATTCCTGCAAAGGAATATATGTGGGTCAAACAGGCAGAAACTTCTACACGAGAATCAATGAGCATTGCAAGTGCCTTGTGAAAGGACAGGACACGTCCTCCGTCGCCAAGCATCTTATGGACACAGGTCATCAGTGCAGTTTTGTCCCAAACATTTGACATGTGGAAAAGAAAGGGAAAAAACTTGATGCCTTGGAACAATTAGAAATAATTCAACACAAAATTAATAATGTCCCACTCCTAAATGATAACACCTTTCCATCCCATTCCCCGTTACTGTCCATAGCACTTCGTTATTCCACTGCCACCCCTACTACCCCCTAGCCATCCACAATTTCCCCCTCCCTTTGGTAACACCACACTACTTCCTCCAACACTCCGAGCCGACGTTCTGG
Organism: Platycnemis pennipes; assembly: GCA_933228895.1. Taxonomy (NCBI): domain Eukaryota; kingdom Metazoa; phylum Arthropoda; class Insecta; order Odonata; family Platycnemididae; genus Platycnemis; species Platycnemis pennipes. The sequence goes on from OW121857.1 coordinate 80,850,866, forward strand.
ACATCCCCTACCCTACAGTCCCTCTCCCCACCCCCCCAAGAAAATTGGGTTTGTTTATTAACATACTTATCGTTCCTTTGCACATGTTTCAATTTCCTATTTTACCCATAATTATAGTACAATTATTTCTTACCTTACCGAACATTTTTTCGTTAAACGTCATTCGGGGTTCTTGCTGATTATGTTTATATCAGTTGACGACATTTTTGCAGCGTTTCAATACCCTTCCCCAAGTTGTAGTTAGTTTCAAATAGACAAACCCGGATAGGAATCCGAAAAACATTCACAATTTGAACTGCTGAAGACGTCATTTACTATTCTTTAATACTTTTAATACTCTTGGTTTTAACAAATGCTTTCCTACCTACTTGAATAGAGAGTAGCGCTCACAGTATGCCAGATGAAATGGCCGATCTCACTTCATGAATTAGTGGCAATGCCTCCTTTAATGCCTTCCCATATCCTCGCAAAAAGCACAATGTAGTTTAGGGTATCTGTCTATGATTAACTGTTTAAGCATCAATGATGTTTTCATTTCAGAGAGTACAATGGAAAGGACCTTAGCAACGCTCAGAATAGAACCGAAAAATTAATAAATTTCAGCATAAATTACACAATTTAGAGAAATTTTGAGAGCAAAGAGTAAATCAGCTGAAAGAATAAGAAAGTTAAAACATTTTCACATTAAATACAGAAAAAACAAAAGATATCGATTAGCATTTAGTTATTTTACTGATCAAAAGAACAAATTTTTATGCTTTCAAAAAGAAAAAGTCAATTTAAACCAATGTAAATACATAATTGGTGCTAGGAATAAAACCCGGGACTTTACAAAAAACGAGAATAGATTTCTGAAGCCTTCCAGAGAACTTATAGCACACAATGCAGTTTACAGCATCTCTCTAGGATGAGCCGTTTTTGAGATAGAGGGGGGACAGACAGATGGACGTACAGACAGAGAGACACTTCGAAAATTATATAGATGTTTAGAGGAGAGTAGAGACTTAAAAAGAAGTAAGTATTATGCTATGAAATACAGTACTAATATTAATTCAAAGGGCTTGAATTTACACGAGTGACCCCTCAAGAGATTAAAAAAATAAAAAGAACAGAAAAATAATCAACAAAATTGCAAAATACAGATCACAACACCAAAAGTACATACTTTATAATATTATTTTCAAAACTCTAAACATATATCTTTACCTTCATGCAGGATCTCCTCCCCCCTCTTCACTCGAAATTTGGCATTCTTTTTCAGAACTCCTTTTGTACATCTGCAACCAGCCACAGGAACTTTCTTTTTACCCTCTGTGATGATAAACTCTTGGAGGACATTTGCTTCACCTACTCGTCCATGGAAAAAAGGGAGAGAAGGAAGTTTGAGACAAAACACTCAATATGCAGCACAGGAGGTCCCCACATCTCACTGCTTCCCTTTCCATTGTTTTACTGATATGTCAGTGAAATATAATACCAGAGATCCATTACTCCATCATCTCGTTTTACTATTGCAACACATTGATTCTTTAACACTATGGTATTCAATATAGAAAATATGTAATAAATTAGACTGGTATGAATGCATACATATTTTCATATGCAAGTCAGAGAACACCAGTGAAAACTGTACAAGCATTCATAAACTGTTCATGAAAAGTATGTATGGAAAATCGTGATTCGCTACCTGTTGTGCTTTCTTTGTCATGTTGAGATTCTGATCCAGACATTCTTCAAGTAATCGTTGCATGCTCTGGATTTGTCACACAATGACTTTAATACTCATTATCAGATATAGGAATTTTTTGGTGGTTTGCGAGGGAGAAAAGCGGTATATACAAGCAGTGTAGTTTGAAATTAGAAATTCGGAACTTACAACTAAACATTTCGATGTTTTTGCAGTAACCACAAATTTATATACATACTGCACTTGAAATATTGGTTATTTCAAAGCCTAAAAAGGGTCACTACCTTTTAATAGTTTTGGTTGAACAATAGTTAAACCATGTGGAAAATGCCAGGAGATAGAGGAAGATTTCAAATAGACTACATTTTAGTGAAGCAGAGATTTAGGAATCAGGCGAAGGACTGCAAAAGCTACCCTGGGGCAGACATCAACTGTGACCATAATTTAGTGATGATGAAATGCCATCTAAAATTCAAGAAATTGAAGAAAACAGTGAAGAACGTGTGACAAGTAGAAAAACTGAAAGAGGCTCATTGCCAGCTGGCATTTCAAAAAGCAGTGGGAAACCACATAGGAGGGGACCTGAATGAGAAATCAGAGGAAAAGCGTTGGGAAAACATTAAATCTGGATTACAGGAAAACCCAAAAGAAGTTCTTGGAAGAAGAAAAGTTGTCAAGAAGAAGCCATGGCACACAGAAGTAGTCTTAGAACTGTTTGAAGAGAGAATGAAGTACAAGAATGTAAAAGCTGAAGAAAGGCAGCTTTGCTACATAAGAATAAAGAATGAAACAAGTCAGAAAGCGAGGAAAGCTAGAGAAATGTGAATGAAGAATCAATGTGAAGATGTACATAGCAACCTTGCACTTGGAAAGGTGGAAGCTGACTATAGGACAGTGAGGAACCACTTCAAGGAATGGAGCACAAGATGCAATGCCATAAGGGACAAGAATGGAGAACTTTTGATTGGAAAAGATGATAAAGTGAAGAGATGGAAAGAATATCTAGAAGAGTTATACAACAAACAATCTCAGCATGAAAGTGATCGAAGAGGAAAGCGAAGTCGAAAAGGATGATATGGGAGTATCAATATCAAGATCGGAATTGATGATATCCCCACAGAACTGGTAAGGAATGCGAGAGAGAGGACATTGGCCCATCTCTACAAAGCCACCTGCGACATGTACTCAACAGGAGAAATACCCAGGGACTTCGAGAAAAACATCAGAATTCCTATTCCCAAAAAGAAGAGAGTGGAGAAATGCAAAATATTTAGGACTACAAGCCTGACAACACAAGCATTGAATATACAAGGATCATCTATAGAAGAATAAAATCATAAACAGAGGAGTTCCTGGATGAAGATCAATTCATATTCAGGAAAAGTATGGGTACAAGAGAAGCAATATTGGCCCTGAGGCTGCTCATAGAGAAGGCTTTTGACAACGTGGATTGGAATTCAATGCTTGGAATTCTGAAGGGAATCGGAGTGTCCTACAACACCGAAGAATTATCCACAGTCTGTATAAAAACCAAGTAGCTATGATTAAATCTGGATCCAGCTGTGAAGAAGCAAGAATAAAGAAAGGAGTGAGACAAGGCTGTGCATTGTCTCCTGTAATTTCAATGTTTACATCGAGAGAGCCATCAATGAAATCAAAGAGAAGTCTTCTGCACTTATATGCATCTCTCTGCACTCTGGAAGAGGCGAAAGAGTTCTGTTACCTGGGAAGCTGAATAATCAACAATGGATGAAGCAAGAAAGAAATAGTGAGTAGAATAGCCCAGGCACAGAGGGCATTCTATCAAAAGAAGAATCCACTTACAGATGGAAATACAAGCATAGAAGTAAGGAAACAATTCATTAGAACGTACATCTGGAGCATGTTTCTTTAAGGCAGTGAGGCATGGATGATGACAGCAGCGGAGAAGGGTGGAAGCATTCCAAATGAGGTGCTACCGAAGAATGATGAAGATAAAATGGATCAACCGAGTGGCAAACGAACAAGTCCTAAAAAGAGCGGGAGAAAAGAGAAGTCTGCTGAAAACTATAAAAAGAAGATGGGACAACTTAATCGGCCATATCTTAAGACATGATGGCCTGATGAAGACAATCATTGAGGGAAAAGTGAACGGGCAGAAGAATGGCAAAGGAAGGCCTCGCATGAGATAAGGAACAGGCCATGAAGGATGTAAAAGAGAGTGATTACGTTACTATGAAGAGGTTGGCTGATAAAAGAATCAAGTGGAGGGCTGCATCAATCCAATCCTAGGATTGTTGACTGATGATGATAATGAATGGTTTAACCAAATATGATCTTGGTCAAATGTGATACCACTTTTTCCAATACCAAACCAATACCTCGATACCACTGGCCGATACTGATAGTATTAATTGCCGATACCTTACTTATTTATCTCCAAAAATTTGATCAGTGCTTTCCATCTCTTGAACTAAACTCAGTAATCAAAAGTGTTATAAAAGACTAATTAATGAAAGAAACTATATTGTGACAACTTTTTTACTTCACTATTCTTCCAATTAATCACTGGAATTAGAATTCAGACTCTAAGCCCTCTTGTATTTGTAGATACTGAAAAGTCTTTTTAAGAAATATGAACTGCTGAACAGGCTCAGCAGTTAAGAGGGTTCTTCTATCAGAAACCATAGCACCAGCCCTTGAAAAAATTTGCTCAGAAAACTCTAAACCTGCAGGTACACCCAAATAGAGTGGACTCGTCGCACTTTTTTGTACAGACCCGGAATCCTGAACGTGGTAACGAGGAAAACGTACTATATAGGTTAGGCCTTCCCGGGTAAGTCGAAGACGTACATGTGGGTTGCATAACTCGCAGGGGAACAACTATACGGGCCTCCAAGTAAGTTCATTCCGTGTATTGGTGGTGCTTATTTATTGTAACAAAGTTTCACTTTCAATTATTACACCTCCCAAGAAAATACATACGATACCTTGCGTTAATGCGCTCTCAATAATTAATTATGACGGAAATGACCAAAAGGCACGTTTTGTGGATACTATCCACGCAAAAAGTATATAGACTCGACTTTGAGACTTGATATCCCAAAAAAGGAAGAAGCGAAATTCATAGAGAGCGCATCAGCATGCAGATAATTTAGCCTTTCGTTAAATGCAGGTGAGATGTGTGTTCAACCCGAAGGTTGATTTTTAATAGGTGAGGATAGAGCTCACCCTGTACTAAGCCGTTGGCGTTGAAATTCACACATTAAGGGTAGGGGGGCCAGTTCCTTTCCCTGGGCCACCTACGATTTCGTACAAAGTTCTGGCATGCAGAAAATAAAATCGCGAAGATTTTAGGTGGGGGCGTCAAGAAAGACTTACCCGGGATTTGAACCCGGGTTCTGACCAAGATCCGGAGGGTCTGGTCCGGACCAGGGACCAGATCCAAACATGGAGAAGTCTTGAGCGGCTCAGTAGTCCGAACGACCGGGGTCGGTAGCTCAGTGCTGTACCCACTAGGCCACCACGATTTAAAGAACAAACTTTTTTTAATAATTGCTTTTGAGGCATGGTTTTGCAGTGAGGGTGAAAAATAGCACCTTTTTTTAGAGTCGCAGAGGGAAGTGTCACTTTGGAGGTTGTCATAAGAATATGAAATGCACACATGTAAGGAAATGCTGATAGAATACGAATTGTACTTTTGCCATGATGTCCTTTAAGTTTCAAATGATCTACTTTTTTCGTTTAAGTTATTCTAGGCATTTTACGAAACCGGGTTTTCTCCGTAAGTAGTACGCGGCATTGGAGTACGCGAACACCGTCTTCATTTTAAAATTTCTAATTCGAATCCAATAACGTCATAACCCTTGACCACGCCTCAACACTTTATTTGAATTTTATATTTTTTGAAAACGAGTTAGAAACGTAGGTGGACACGCCGAAGAACGCATGCGTTGAGCAGAACGAATTTGAGCTGACGGCAGAACATTAATTTTTGCCGCTATTTCGACACGCTTCATACGTGGATTTCCGTCTACCTTTCGGAGGTTGAACTTTTCAATTGATATTTTTTTCACCTCAGGTTTTCCCATGGCCGATTCTAAGCACTTGTCCCACTTTTACTGTCACGAAGTATTGGCACTCACGTAGTTTTGATGCGTAATCTACACTTGTAAAAAAACGAATATGCGATAAAATGCGGGGCTTTAGGGTGCCCATTAATTATTTCTTAAGTTTTTTTGACCATTTATACATATTTAAATATTTTTCTAAGCAATAACAATCTTTTAATGCAAACATTTAAACCTCTTGCGAGATTCATCGTCAATTCAACCTATACGGTATTTTCCTGGGACAAATTTCGTTCGATCCTCCCCTGCATTATTTACATGCACTGTGACGCGGACCCGGGGAAACGGTCGTGCAAACGAGGAAAACGTGCTGTCAAGGAAGCAAGTTGTCTTAAATTTCTAAATCTAATTTTATGATGCCAATAGCGTCAGAGGACTGCATAGAAGGGACCGAGTGACCGAATTATCCAATGATTTCGTGGAATTCTCCCACACAGATGACCGAGATATTTTTCGTCGTACTTCACAACGTCGCTTTCAATAGAAAACTCCTCAATTGCGCCGGAATACAGAACAATAAAATACCCTTGAGTACTCGCTGAACCAGTCACATGGGTGCATGAGTCATAAAGAACTGGAGAGCAGCAGAGTGCAGCAGTATCGCAGCAAAGAAAACAAATACGCAACGCGTTGCTACGTTAATTGAAGAAGGCGGGATATAATAATTAAATGTTTTTAGATGCTTTCCACCGAACGAATACTTTCGAATAAAAGTATCCGAAAACAAAACGAATACCAGAATGCATCTAAGTATCGGGAAAATGGCCGATACCCGATACTCTCTATCGGTATCGGCCCAAAACTAGTTATTATGTGACACTTCCCTTCTAGCCACGTTATGACTGAAGACAATCACCTCAGCGGTGGAACTGGGAAAGTAGTGCTAAATTTAAAAAAATATATAATCGTATAGCAACTCCACAGGGTGTTAGATGAAAACGAAGCATGTGCGTGTAAAAGAGTCTAATGGGGGGAGAAAAAGGGAAGTTCACCCAAACCCTGAAACTCGGCCTTTCGACCAGCTGGAGGGGAAGAGGCTAGCTGGTCGCTGGGGAAGGAGGCGGAGAGGGGTGGCATGATCGACAGCAGGCGGACAGAACCCTCTCTCAGTCAAATTGAAAGCTCGCGAACTAGCCACGACAACTTTAACGGCGTTACTCGCTGAATATCTGCTGATCTCCCTCAGTCGGCGGCCGCAGTAGGAGACAGACCTGGGTCTCCTGGGACGAGGTGGAGACCAAATCTACTCTCAAGGAACAAGCACTGACGGGAGGTGGAGTCGTCGATCATCAGCAGAAGTTGTAGGTGCGAAGCGGATGCGTGAGGATGGACTCAGCGCACCTCCCCTTACGTAATAATAGCAACGTCATTACAGTCCACGACATCTATAAATTACTGCACCGTTACGGAGCTACGGCAGCCCGACGAGAGATAGCGTGAGGCAGTTCCCTTTCTTCGGTCCCTTTCCCTTCGGTCGGCAGCAAATTGGAGGAGGTCTCTGTAAAGGGCGAAATGGCAACGACAGTTCAGGATGGGAGTGTAAGTGTCAACTTCCTTTTTTTTATGTTGATTGGGTGGGTGTGTCCACACTTGCCATAGCTTTTTGTATTTTCATTTTGGTTCACTTTCCTTTCGTAAGGTTTTCTTGCATTGTAATCTGCACCTTGGTTAGTGATTCCGGCAACCGGGGGTTTTGTTACTTTGTGTGTGAGCCTTATATAAGTTATTTCCTATTGTAGCTGTTGAAGGAATGCAATCTCATGATTCATGGTAACCTATGAACTGCCTTCCGTGAGTGCGATTTCAACTGAGAATCTATATCATGGCCTGCTTTCCTGCTGTGCTAGCCAGCTACCATATGTGACCTCAGCCTTGGCGCCTTGTACGGTTACAGTATATTGACATGGGGAATATGAAATGTAAACATATTTCACAGTATTTAACATAGTTAAACTTTAATCCTTCTTTCTATATGTACCTACCATTCAAATCACCTATTTTAAAAACCCCACTAGTCACATCTAGATATCACAGTATGTCAACCTCAAAATCCATCTTCATAATGCCAAGTACAATCAAATTACGTAATACCTTAAAAAATGAAATCTTACAAGGTACTGTAATTCTACGCACTTAAACAACTAAACTTACACACAAACTTCCATGGCTTTGTTAAACAGCCAAATAGCTGATGTTCTATTTCGGCTCAGAGTCAGTTCAGGCCATTAAGGGAACTGAGAAGCAATGCCACTCAATTTTTGCATACATTCACTCTGACTAGATCATATTTGCTTTAACCTTCAAAGTATTCTCCACTAAAGAGTTCGAGATTCTCTTGAGATATACGATGATGCTGTCACCCAACACACTTGTGTGGGAGGAAAAGAACCGTCAGTCTACGTTTGCACATGGAATCCAAATTGATTTCAACATGGCTTCACCAAATTTTGGAAAGGTACACGACATCACTAGCAACACTACTGCAATGTGTACTGTGATAATAAAAATGTCTTAACGTATGTTCTATGATGAACATAGCCTGTATCTGGATTGCTTTCAACTCTTCCTCTGAAATATTACGGAGAAAATCAACTCCCTCATTGTCACTGGTTATATCCTCACTGCGCATAAACCCTACAGTGTCCTTAACATGTTTTGCAAGATATGACACTGATTCATACCATGAGCACCACCTGGTTAATACTGGCTGTGGATAGTACATCTGTCATATAGTGGCACTACATGACTAGGATAGGTTGTGTTAAAATATTTTCTACAAAGGTGCTTTCTTTTGTTTGTTTAGGAATGCCATCTTCACTTTGACTACTGCTTGCTGCAAAATAGGCAGATATTTCCCTAGAGTACCCAGTACTAAATTAAGTCTAATGGCATTGAATGATCAGGACAACATCACTGTGAAACTGCAATTTTATTCACGAATTCAGTAGATGAATTAGAAAATACATTTTCTGTGAAGAAAAAATTCTTCTATACTGGGCCACTTAACTCTTAGATAAAATACAAAAATTTGTGAAAGTTTCCGCCAACTCGAAAAGTTCATGACATCATCAGATATCCGGTTTAGTTTCCAATTTGTTTGCTGGAAAGCGAAGGAAGGGGAATGCTGCATAGTGCCCACCATGATTAGATGGGAGCAGTGAGTGACATAAAAAACTCTCAATGTTCCTTTCCGTTAAAGGGCTAAGAACCTTGATGTTTCGCCGCAACTCGAAAAGTAGGCGACGAATCATAAACCAAAAAATGTCTCCCTTTATTTTTCAAGCTTATCAGAGTTGGCATTTAAAAAATTTTTGTTGAACAAGCCCAGTGAAATTAAATAACTCAAAGCGGCTATTCACGCATGTGCAGTCAATCTTGTCTTCAAATCCATAGCAGATTGTTGTGAACAAAAGTGAAGATTGCTCTTTCTTTTTTCGACCTTGGAGCAAAGAGCCACTGACAGCAATCTACTGATGGCTATTCCACTAAATAGGAAGCACTGCAGCATGGTGTGAGTGTCAGCTATCACTCCAAATTGAAAGCACCCTATGTCATCCTCCCACGATTGTTATCGTAACACTGGTTATGCCACGATGAACAGCAAACTCTTCTACATGCCTCATGAATATCTGCATGTGCGTTTGTTTCAATCCCATTAGTAAAAACTGACAACATTTGCTTGCACTTAAATGTTTTTCTCATGCTTGAAATGTACTCTTAACCATCATCTCATAAAAATAATCAAAATATGGCACAATTCGTATTATTTTGAGGATTCAGAATTCATTTCCCCAGTCAATATGGGGTATGTTGTAACTAATTACCACTGCTTGGAAACTTTCAGCCTAAATTGGCAAACATTGTGATTGCGAAATTTTCCTATTGCAAATCATTATACTTCAAAATTTTAGAGAAGAAAGCAATATGAATTGGGGAGAAATTTTCAGTGCAAACATTAGGAATTTGAGGAAAAAAGGTATGCAGCTTACAAAAAATGCAGGGAATTCTTGCACACTGCCCAACCACTTTTTTCGTAAGCATTTCGGGTACAAGGTGCATGGCTTACACAAGTAAATACAGTATAAGGGCATATCCACAGATCAGAGGACCCAAGATTCAAATTCAGGTGATGCCCCCAGCCAGCAAAAACATCCTTCACTCCAAGTCAATGAGCTTCTAATTTACAAATTGACTGTAGTAAAAGAATCCCTGAGTGAACAAAATTTACCCGATAATAGAGGAGCCAGTTCCAGTCTCTGACTACCAAAGGTAATTTTCAAGCATTTGGAATTCATTTAATCACACACCCAAGGTTTAGCTGTATGCATCCAACATATATCACTGCACTAGATGATGATGCGCAGTAACATAAATGAAACTACTCCCTGATAACCTAAACAGGAGAAACAAGATTTACTAAGATAAGTCACCTTAATATCAACAATACAATCCTTTAACTACAGGGAGATTCATTATTATTACTTTTGGCAAATATTAAACCAAAATAAGTTATTGAAGCAGGAGCACATAAAGTCATACTTTCAAATGCTAATTTTGTTGTTGGTGTTAAAATAAATATTATTACAAATGGTGTTGAGTACTCCTCAGGAATTTTGGATTCCTTACGTCAACTGATCTTTCTTCCCAATATAGCAACAATTGTCTTGCTTTGGCTGATATTTAAGTTCTTAGGGATGGGATTCAATGCTTGTTGATCCCTCGATACCACTCAATACATCGTGGCATTGAAAGTATCAAGTATTGGCTTGATACATACATAAACATTTAATGAGAGAATAGAGAGAAATTTGGATATTCCCTCCTCAATCTTACATTTTCCTTAACTTCTCACATTTGAGGTCCCAGTCAATTTAAAAATAATTTTTATTTCCTCTATTTCAAAATTTTCATTTTAAATTTATTTTACGTGGAAGTGGCTACAGAAGGACCTTCAAAGCTCACAATAGAAGTTTCATCATTAATAGTCAAGGTATTACCTGTTATATATTTGTAGACCATGGAAAAACAAATTTTTAACAGCGAAGATGGTAACAAAATAAAAATACCTAATGCTATTTAATGTGTGTCACCACTTATTTGAGGTATTAAATGCTCAAGTATAAAAAAATAATGGTATTGTGAATATTTTAGTTTAAAGAAATGAGTATATAACTTTAGGTATTAGCTCATCCCTAATATCAATTCTTTCGACCAAAATGATAACTAATTTAAATAATACATACAGGTATAATTTGAGCGATTAATCTAGTGGAAATAACACAGATCAGAATGAGATCTGCACAACTTCAGACACTTTGAGTTTTGCAATGACTATACTACCCAACCCAATCCAATAATGTTTTATACAGAAGATGGTACTAAGTAAAAAAAATTAACTAACAACTTCTCAGCAAGTGTTATTTGGATTTTAAAGTGAATTTAGCTCAGTCAAAAACTCACTGCAAAAGCTGAAGATTTACTTTATAAGTGTAATCACAATGTATTTATGTACCTAAAATGGCAAATGCAGGGGGGGGAGGGGGTATTCGAAAAAAAGCTCTTCTGTTTCTGAAAGGCTGATAGAGGAATGATTTTCAGGGTTCGACATTAGATTTACTCAAGTTTTTCTCATTCAGCAGAGCTCCCACAATAACTATGAATACCATTTGTAAGCAATCCCAAATCAAAAAGAAGCTTATCTCTATCTCCCTCATTGTCAAGATCTCTCTTAAAATTTCTAAAATGACTTCTGAGTAAATCATAAAAATAATTATTGGATAAGTTTGCCTCATTCATCAATGGTGATTTGTGCATCACACTGAATTCTCAAAAGTCACTTTTATCCCAAAGCCCCTTTTGGCTTAACTGTTTCACAGTTATTCGTGACAAAAAGATAATTTCTTTCAAAGGAAGATAAAATAAAAAATCTTAGAGAAATATTAAATGCATATTGACAATGGAAAATAAAGCGCCAAAAAGCTATTACTGATTACAAAAAAAAAAGCTTCAGTATACAGAGAAATTACTTGACTCACCCAATACATCTTCAACTTCCTTTGGGGGCAACCTCTCCTGTATTTGTTTCTTGATGTCCTCTATAAGGCGGTATATAACGTTATGCATTCGCACTTGCACTTGATTCTTGCGAGCAACTTTTGCTATCTTCTCTGGCATATTGACGTTGAAGCCATAGACTAAAGCTCCAAAAGCCTCTGCTAGCTCTATGTCACTTTCTATGACTTCTCCAACACCATAATGAACTATGTCCAATCGACAACCACAATTGCGTTCTGGCTCATATGTCTCTAGTGCATCTAAGATGGCCTCCACAGACCCATCAACATCACCTGCAAAACAACAGCATACATTGAATTAAATGTAATGGAGACCATTATGGTACAATTTTTAAGTTTTCTTTTTAACCACACATAAGAAGACAGTAAATCAAAGTTATATTGCTAAGGATAAATATTCCTTGAAACGTATGCACTGAAGAAACACTGAGGAATGACACTTCACTGTCCTTATCATTTGACTCTGGATGTCCAGCCCATGCAATTTCTGGTGTCTGAATGGAGAAATATGTATAGCACCGGGGGAGGGGGGATAGGGGCGAACCTTTAAAAAGTTCAAACTGGACCAAACCACTAATTTAAGAGGGCTTTGTGACATACTTGATTTAAAATATTAACAAAAAATAAATTACCATGAACCTAATTTCTCATGCAGGAAACAAAGAATTAGCACAATGTAACTTAAAAATAAAGGAATTACAGGTATTCCACGATGATAACAAATACCAATTGCATGGTGAACTACTCTTACATAGCAGAATTATGTACAATACACAACTTCAGATAAGAACAACCCAAGAGCCTTCTTGCACAAAGAGGAATATAATAACGTAAAGAGATGTGAATAGGTAACTGTGTGATTCTTAAGGAAAAATAACGTAACCTGAAGCTAGAGAAGTCTGTAATATTTCTGACAAAGAAGATGAACATTTTATAAAAATTCTGTTTCACATTGTGGGGAGTGCAGCAAGTGGCTTGCCTCCAATAAATTACTTTCGAACTGCAATAATCACACAATTTTTCTAATTTACCAGGACCCAAATAAATAACTTGCTTTGAAATTTCAAGGGGCATTCCATGATGAGAGCAGAGTTAGTTAAGGCTCACCTTTGATAACAACATTAAATCTTGGTCCAGAATACTCATTGACAATTTGCTTGCGCTGGGGACCAGAGGGCCTCACTTTGTACCGACCATGCTTCCTTCTTTCTTCCAATGCAGCCTTGTATTTCTAAACAAAAGAATTATATTTAAAAACACCTCATTACTTTAATTTCTAGTTAAATTATTACATGTTCAATTTGCAGCTGCAGAAAATGAGAAATCTTTTGTAAAATCCACTAAGTTAATAGGTAATAGACAGTATTTTTAAAAATTTTCTGAATGACTGAAAACATTTATTTACCTTCAAATGTTCTGCTTCCTTTAATTTCACAGCTTCATAGTCAAGTTCTTGCTTTTGCTTCAGCTTTTGAGCTTTCCTAAATCTCATAACTTCATGAGCAACCCTCTGAAATAGAAATGGGTTTTTACCATTTAAGCAGTCGTTCCAACTGGGTTATGCAGCACATCATTGACCATCTTGATTACTTAGAAATATCCGACAGATGACTTCAAGTCATATTAGATTCCCAGGAGAGAGAATTCATGATTTATCACATAGACTACTACAAAGGATTTCAAGTGGGGAGGGAGTAATAAATAAGGCTAGGGAGAAACTAGAAATGGAACAACATCACAGAAGTTTCAATAAATTCACTGTATCAGGTGTGATATGGTGGAAGTTGTCAACATTCATTTCTGAAATAATTGACTTGGCAATCCTCCATAGAAACTTGGCAGCATGACTCATTTCACCAATCTGCACCATAACCATGTGTAATTAGGGTACCCTACCCTAGTTCATAAATATAGAAAATTTATTGTGTACTTGGTTGATGAGATTCATCTCCTACAGAAAAGTGACAAAAACGTTTTTCCTCCTCCTCCACACATGACTTGGTATATTCATTGAGCTGGATTGCACACCTCCATTGGATAATTTAGCATAATCTACACAGCTGTAAAAACAATCACACAGCACTATCCACATAGGAGCAATTCAATTACATCAAAGATGGATAACTGCCTAAAGAGATAATGCCCTACATTAAATACATACAATGAGGGCACATACACATACTAGTGTCCATAACTGCTGAATTTTCATGGACACCAATCCTCCACAATACAAGTAAATTTTTATGGCTTAGGGCCAGTTTCACCAACAAAGATAATTGTTTTAACTCTGTTAATTTAGAGATTAACCAAGTTTGTGTCACTTCTCTGTTTCACCAGTACTATTTTCTCAATTTTGGGGCATTGTCTCGGTTAATATTTTTACCGGAGGTTTTCGTCAGGTGAAAGCTTATTATTGGAGATAATTCTATAGAAGAAATATGGTGCGCAGGCGATTTTGTGAGCTACTTTTAGATTATTAGTGACTTCGTCGAGACATTTGATCTCAATTGTATAATTTAAGGCAATTACTAGGTGGAGTAAGGAACGCGCTATCCGAGAAGCAGAGATTTTACTTATCCTGAGTTAATAAACGCAACAAAAGCACATAGCAACAATTGTTTTCTAGTTTACTTTCTCAGTACTGGGAATCCTCTAGATGGTAGGGCGATTTGGTGAATTTCTTGAACATTCTTATTCTCGGAACCTAAATATTTTAGGTAAGATTCATTATATCTCCTGACGAAAGGTATCACTTTGCCTTGATGCTCTGCTATCAGTTAAACGCATGGATTCTGTATCCACAACTTTAAGTAGTGCCCAACATTATATTACCATTGTAACCCTTTCCCCAGTTACCTTACTGTGTCCATCGTTCAGTTAAACCCCCCCCTCTGAAATGTTTCATCGGCGAGGAAAAAGAGAAAATAAGGGAGGATAAGAGGAAGGCTAGCCCCAAGCAGCATCGTATGGCAGTTATACGTCGGCCCAATGTCATTTTGACGTCACCAATGTCGTTTTAACATCGGCTGATAATTACGATATAAAAATGACACATAGGTAAATGATACCTTTCTTCGATGTAAAATTGATATCGTCGATCGTATCTTAAATTGATCGTTTTCCGATGCAAAGATAATGTCAGATGAGCTGACTAATAAAGGGCATAAAAATGATCATATTTTTCTGATCGCTGGATTTTATAATTTTGAGTATTCACATTTTTCCCCTGACGCCAGAGAGAAGAAAATCAAAAATTTGTGATTGGTCAGAACATCAGAAACCATTTGGAGGCCTACATATAAAATAAGAAATATGACTATTTAAGGATTCGATAACACAGAAAGAAAAAACATGAGCCTGCGTTATCATGTTTCGCTTCCACTCCATATCGCTTGAATCTTCAGAATTAGTAAGGATTCGATGTTTGCTTACGAATTCCGTTCACGCGGCAGGCTTGGAATATCCTACATTTACCGCCAAGCGTGGCTTTAGCGCTGGATGGGGTTCACCTTTGGTCGTAGCTTCTTTGAAGCCCTTTCTACCTTGCATTGCCATCCTTGATGGACCGCGAGGGCTCAATATCTAGTACCTTGAACCTCGGAAAATTGCCATGCAAATTAGGGATCCTGGGTAGCGTAATGGTCTGAGCAGCCAAAGGTCCGTGGTTCCATTCCCGGTCCAGGTGAATTTTTTCGCATGGCAATTAATGTGAACCCCCCATATTGGGTTATAACTCCAATAACTTCAACAGAAAACGAGTTTGAAATATTTTATTACAATGATAACGCTTAAAGTTACGTATCTTTCAGTAAGGGAAGTTTGGTCAGGAGTAAAGTAGGTGTCTTATTACTATCATAAACGCTTAAAATTACTCATTTATTTTCAAGGAGAGTTGGATCAGGGGTTAAGTGCAGAGTTCCCAATGTGAACATTCTTAGATCGAAACCAGCTCTCGCCATCTTTTGCCATCGCAGTTTCATTGAACGACTGTCATTGATTATAAATATTTTTAACACGTTTATCCAGGATACATTTTGGCTATCTTACTTATTAAATCATCCCAATATCATGTTAACGAAAAATCGGTCCATGTTAATATCAAACATGTGTCGGCCCTATATCATTTTTATGCCACTGTATAGTGGTGACAGATGTCTTTTTATCATCAAATTAATATCGGCCCAATATCATCAGCAAATGTCATTTTTATAACGGCAAATGTTATCACTTTTGACATTGGCCGATATCGGTAGCCAATATCGGATTGACCAATAAGTGATATGTAACGGAGTAAAAATGATATTGGGCCGATATCATGATGCTGCGTGGGGAAGGCTACGTTGTTGCAGAAACCGTGGACTCCTCCTTCAGACTACCAGTTCCCTCATAACGAAGTAATGAAGAAAGGAAAGGCTACAAAAAATATGCACAGAGATCACATTTTGACAAGTTCCACTGGCTTGTGCTGTCTCATAAAGACAGGGGGCTGTACTGTAAATATTGTGTACTTTTTTCATCTGGCTTAGGAAGAACTTAAGAAATTAGTAAAGGAACCCCTTAAAAAGTTTGATAATCTCTTAGGAGAAAAAGGTGACCTCACCACTCACGAGGAAAACCGATTCCATGTATGTGCAGTTGACAATGGAAAAGACTTTTTACTCACATACAATGAACCATCTTTAGAAATAAACAACCGACTAAGGGGATCGGGTTGGTGTGGTGGCTAGAGTACTGGCCTCCCATATCGAGGGCCCGGGTTCGATTTCTGGCAGTGGCAGATTTTTCAGTGGAAAATCGGTCCCCAGTTGAGTGCCTAGTGGAGGGTATTTCAAGTTCAGTACCTACTCCGTCCGTCGGATGGGACGTTAAACCCCCTTGGCACCTTTCGTTAGGAGTGGGCTAATGCTGACACCGGGTTTCTCTCCACCATACCTCCGTTTCCTGAAAACACTCCTACCGTTATCAAATTACCTACCTATCCTAAATGGCGCAAATGACCTCGGCTGTCGGTTTTTTTTAAACATTTTTGTATGCAATTATTTTCTACATTTTCCCACTTTCGTAATTTGAAAAAACTGATCATGAGTTGGCTTTCTATAAATTCTTTTTTTACATGATACTGATGATACCGTACAGCAATATTAGCACTCAACTCAAACTTTTTAGTTAGCCCCTTATCATCACTGTAAACCTTTTCCAATGAAATTTTTTCACATTATCTGTTGTATGAAACATTAATTTTTTATAATAATTTTAAACTTCAAGTTGGCTATTCATTTCTTCTCCATTGTTAAACTTCTTAAATGTCTAAAATTGTTCAATTTCATCTGTTGTGAAGAATACAAATTACAATACATATGAAACTTTAGGCTCCCAAGTGCGTAAAAAAATGGGTATTTAAAAAAATTTACGCGGGAGAACACCCCTCTTGCCAGGGGGGGAAGTATTCCATACTCCCCGGACCCAGGTCATGACCCCCCCCCCCCCCAAATTTGATGCTGAATCCGCCCCTGTTTCTGACATATGTCTAGTAGTTCGAGTACATCTTGTTCCTTTAGGCTTCTAAAATTCCACAGGAAAAAATGATGACTCGGTAACTTAATTGATTAAAGCACCAGACAGGTTAAATTAAATCACCTCGGAAATCAGGTTAACTGGGCTTTAGTCCTGGTCAATTGACCAGGTGCCTTTTACTCGCCTTAAGGCGAATGATTTTTTTCTCTGTGGAACTTCTACTATTGTGCAATTTCAGCGTGCACCGCCGTTAAGGTACTTGCCCCAGTTCGCGGTCATTCGATCTGTTCCTTAGGTTATCATAATGCTTCCTTGAAACTTGAGCTGCCACCTATATCCTAAATTGGTGATTTCTTCCATAGCAGTCCGGTGAATTAGACTCAGGAGAGTCAAAGAATTCATAGAAGTTACTTGAAAAAATCTTTTGATATTTGCATTTGTATTACTATACACAAAAATTATTCGAAGAAAGAGTCAATGGTTGCCTGCTTTAAACTATTAGTGCTGATGGGACTGGCTCTCCACCTCATTGTCGGGAGGTTCTCGTTCTATGGGAGTTCGTAGAAGGGCATCAAAATGCGTGCTTTTTAATGGCAGCTTGGTGGGACCAACTCCATTTGCTTGTTAATCAGAGGTGCTCGTTGTAAGGGTAACAGGAGGTTTTACTGTATTTAGTAATTTTGGCCACTGACACCCCAACCCCAATTTTCAGTGGTTTAAAGTTTGGACTATGATTTTGCTACCATATTAGGATAGGTACGTATCTTAGGCTATGTTAGGTTTCAACTTACACAAAAATTTGGTTTTAGTCACTCTCAGAGGATTGGGGGACTGTTATAAGTTAATAACTTCATGTCCAAACTACTTTGGACAGCTGTTTTCCTGGCCCTCATCAGCAAATTACATCACATATTTCCTTAACACGTTGCGTGCTGACAGTATTTTAGCATCAATGACTGAAATTTGGGTAAAATTTCAACTTTTTTTATTTATATTTAAACAAAGTCCTTGCGTGTAATTTGATGACTGGGCCATATTCCTATCTTTTTTTCATAAAATAGCCTCTACTTTTTTTAAAAACAGATTTTTAATTTTTACAAGTATCCTGCTATATAGATGATACGTCCATGCAATACACGTCATTTTTTTTCGCCATTTCTCTCCCTTCATGAATACTAAAGAGAAAAAGCCTGTATGCGGCAGAAATATCCCATAAACATAATAGAATATCAAGGTACACCATAACCTTTTCTGTTGCCCTGAAAATGCTTATCTAGCAATATAATTTGTTTTATTATATGCAATGCAAATGTTACCGATTGTGCTATTGATAATATTTTTCACAATTTTGTCTAATTAATTATCTCATACACGAGTAGATATTCTTGTCGGAGGTATTTGGTTGATGTCATAGAATTACAAGGCAAAAACATTTCATTATTTATTGTAATTAAAATATTTTTAAACTCAAACTATATATTCCAGCAGGTTACACGAAAAAATGAAGTATAAATATAAATAATGCCTTATAGTTATATTCATGAACATCAAATTTCTATTTACATCAAAACTTTTCCTTCATGTATATGAATACTTACTAACAATAATTTCAAAATAATACAATAATACCAAAACATAACAGCAAATATAAACAAGTACTCATATATTGCTATTATTGACAAAACATTTCTTGGTGAAATGCCCGGAAACATCCCTCTAAGCAGAGTCCTGGCTCTTCTGGGCAAGCGGGGCAGTAGTATGACGTATCTTTTCGTACATTCTTTCGAAAGCACTCCCTACACCGCTTCTGCTTTCTTCTTTTCTGTCTTTCGTCTTTGTCATAAAGTCGGGAGAAATGGTCAGACAAGCCTTTGGTTCTAGATGAGGCGGGTTGGGATTTCGGTTGTCTTTCTAAAGGGTTCGAAGTTTGAGAAAAAGCCAAAAGAGATTCTATTAGTTGCAGCCGAAAATCAATTAGTGAAATTTTCCTAACATTTTCTGAGTACAGTCACTTCCAAAAATAACTATTTAATAAAAATAGGTTCAGTAGGTCGATGCCCAATTTCTTGTACCACTTGATGGTCTTTCTTTCAATGGGATAGTATGACATCTTTTGATCCAAATGATCGATGCCACTCATCTTCTTGTTGTATTCTACCACTGCCTCTGGCTTCCGTGTACTATGCCCTCGCCTATTCGTTACATCAATCATTTGTGCACTGAAATCAGTGCTGATCATCAGCACTTCCCTCTTATCTTTCCACTTGAGGACACAGATTCCGTCCTCGGTGAAGGCCTCCATCACCTCACCTTTATGTTATTTTTTGGAAAGCACCACTTCCGGAATACCTTTCCTGTCTCGCCGCAGTGTCCCCGTAACGTAAGTCTTTCGACTCAGGAGGAATCTGGAAATGGCCACACTATTATAATAACTATCCATATCAATGGAATGGCCATGATCAAAGAATCTTTGCATCAACTTCGTCACAACCTTTTCTGCATGACCTTTTTCAGACACTTCTGAGTCGGAAGACCCTTGGTATACGAGGACCTGCAGAGCTAAGCCTTTAGCTTCGGTCAGAAGATACAGCTTCATCCCGTACTTGTGGCACTTTCCTTTTATATACTGACGAAATGCCAACCTACCACGCCATGGGACCATAGACTCATCCAAACTCAAGTCACGTGAGGGAGTCACTACTTTGTCCATCGTCTCATTGAAAGAGTCAATAAGGGGTCTGATTTTGTACAGTCTGTCCGTAGGAGGAGAGTCAGAGGCATCTGGATTTGGGTTGAAGTGAAGGGCATGGAGTATGGACATGAATCGATCATGCGACATGTGTCTCCTGAAGCACTGTAAATCATACAGATGGTGAGTTTTCCAATAATCCAGAATACGGGCAATTTTGATTGTTCCTGTATGAAATATCAGGCCTAAAAAACAGAAAAATTCTTCTTTTGTCACATCTTTCCATCTAGTGATTCTTGCTTCGGGAGACACATTGCTCAGCATGATCGACTCAGCAAAGTGGTTCGTTTGGGTTACAATTTGTTCTACAGTCTCGTCAGTCAGTAGCAGTCGGAAATAATCTAAAGGGAGGGAAGAGGAAGATTTCTGAACTTTGAGGCCAGGAGTTAGAGAGAAAGGAATTTTGGGTATGCTGGGTTTATTGCTAGTCCATTGTCCTGGAGTCAAAGGGGCAGGGGAAAGGGGTGTAGGGAGTGCAGCTGTGGGTCCTGCAAGGGTTTCGCCGTTACCTGCGGCAAGGTCATCGTCCTCCTCGGAGCTACCCTCTGTCGCACTTTGAAAGAGATCCATGTCGGAGTCCATTTCTCTAAATACGGCCGCATAAATATCCTCGGGCCGCGTCAATTTTTCCGTGGCGACTCCTAGTTGATGTTCGATAGTTCGGGCCGAGGAGAAGCCGTTCTTTTCGGCATTTTTTTCCTGCAAAACAGATGGTATAAAATGCTTTTATTGAATATGCGAACATAATAGAGAAAATATGCTGTAAAATTATCTGAGAGTTCATTGTAAATGTTAAGAGAGAACGTAAAGATAGGTATATATCAGGATATTAAGTGAACATAATTAAAAATGCATAGTAAAATGTGTAGTAAGAATTTTTGTATAGCATTTAGATATTCAAAATTTTGATCGCTTACCTAAGGTGGTTCTGCAGAGAATACCAAAATTAAAATTGCTTGACACCGAATTGCTTAGCAAATGAAAGTTACATGAGAACTCTGAAGTAATAAGAAAGCAAGAATTTAAATATTTATTGCCATCACTGAAATACACATACCTAGGGTCAAGCGTAAATTCGGCAACCAGTAGAGCAGTCACACGCTTTCGTGATTGAAATTCTGAAACAAGAGTGTGAAATCTGATATTAATATGCACTTTTATTCACCCTTGCAGTCTATATCAAATAAACACACAATACACTTAAATTAAAATATTTAAAAAGAAAGTATAATACCTTGGATCAAAATATTTTGAGATTCTTCCTGAACCTCAAATATCTTGTTCAAGATCTGAAAAAAAATTTAGGTGAAAAAATATTACAAAATACAATGTACAGTGGCAATTGCTGTTTTCCGCAAAATGAAACTAAAGTTCTAGTCAAAAAGAGTAATTACTCACCTCCAAAAGTGTCCTCTCCCAGCGAAGTACAGTAAAAAAAAACACGGCAAGAAAAGGGATTTTTTTTTTCGAACTTCTTCACTCAGCAGCCAGGCTCAGAATTGTGACTGACACTTTTCCTGCCCCAGTCGCCGCTGGCTAGTGCTCGGAGCCAAATGTACCGTTAGAGGGGACCATGAGGTAGCCCTTACGTCATCAGTCACCCGCAAGGGACTTCCGTGACATAGATGTTACGTCATGAGCACGGAACGTGTTAAGGTATTATCTAACGGGCTTCCTAAAGGTTCTGATCATTTTGCATCAGTGTTTACGTAGTATAAACAATAATGAAACATTTTCCTAAACTCAAAGGGCTCACCCACCTCGGAATCCACCTGAAGTATTTCATCCCCAGCAGATGGCAAATCTCGCCACCCAACAACTTCAACAGGCATGGAAGGTGGAGCACCATCTAGCACTTTCCCCTTGTCGTCAAAGAGCGCCCTCACCTTGGCCCACGCCTCACCAGCCACAAGGACAGCACCTTTGGTTAGTGTGCCACGCTGCACCAATGCTGTGGCTAACTTCCTGGAAGGGAACAAATCAGATTCATTTACGAGCACAATACGATAATTCATGTTCATGTTAATGAAAAAGAAAGATACTTTTTATGAATACTTATAAGGCATGACAAAAAAATTTTTATGAAAAGATGACATCATGGCTCAAATTCAAGAACTGTGACTTTCCGAAGTCCACAAATTTTTTTTTCTACCAAAGTGTAAAAGTAATCTTAATAGAAAAATGAGTGGGCCAAGGTAAGGAAATAGTGCCCATCGCTCTGAAAATGAGAATTTTGTGTACATAACAGCTAGACAAGCTAAATTAAAGGCAATCTTAAAAGTCAGCCATGTTTAGAGAAAAGGATTGAAACAATATTCATGTAAATATTTGGAGATGAGACATACCCTCTCCTAACATCAACTCTGGACTCCACAACAACAGCTTCAACGGGGTCTGACGGGTCACCACGTAAATCTAACAGCTCAGCCTGTAGAGCTATTGCTTCAATCAACTCATCAATTCCCTTAGCTTTCAAGGCAGATATTGGCACTGCTTGGACCTCACCACCAGATTCTTCCAATTCAATGCCCAGTTGCAATAACATGCGCTTTGTCCTCTCCTGAGGAATAATTTTGGAAGAACATTAAAACCATAGTCATACTGTACATAATTGACAGGCCATTGATATATCATGAGGGTAGACAAATATTTTGACTAATTTCAGATGAATACTTCAGAAACTTAAATATGATACAGTTCCTATACAAGTTAATTGAAGGACAGGAATAAGATTATCTTTATTTTGAATTTTCTGCAGTTATCCATGCAATAAAATATGGAAATGTAGGTTATCAATCTTCTTTCCTTAACAATACATCTTAAGGGTGATCTGGGTAAAGATTAATGGGTTAATATAAATGTTTACCTACTATATCAGCCTCTGGCTTGTCTATCTTATTGATGGCCACTAGGATTGGAACTGAAAAAAATGAGAAAAATAAGATTACCAGTGATTTGATAAGCAAACATGTGAGAAGCTAAAGAATATAAAATTATAGTTCTCATTTGGCTAAAAATAATTCTATAGCACGTAAATGAAGCCAGTATGCAATATAATGGCATTACTGCCACCCAACTAGCTTGTCTATGAAAGGTTAATAGTATTTCAAAATCTTGGCATTCAAATGTTAAAGTAATCTGTAGCAATGCTGCACATGATGACAAAGAAAATATAACTCTCTGATTCGTGATAGTCCATTTAAAAGAAAATTAAGCATACAAAAGTGCCAATTGGAATTGAATCACTAAAATAAGAGTAAGTTTTTCAGGTTTTGTCATGTGACTGTATATTAGTTGCATGGCTTCTCTCAATTAAAAAATTCCTTCAAAGAGGCTTGGTAAGAAAAAATTATTTAATTTTTGTGGAAGAGTATGATATCATGAAAATAAAACGAATGAAATGATTAAATATGATAAAAATTGGATCAGCAGATCATTCCCCATTCATTTAAAGATTGGATAGTTGCAAAAATTCTACACTAGATAACCATAAACCTTTAACCCCTCAAGTCTGCAATTAAGTTTTCTATCATCATCATCATCAGTCAACAATCCTAGGAATGGTTTGACGCAGCCCTCCACTCGATTTTTCTATCAGCCAGCCTCTTCATATTGACGTAGCTCCTCTTTTACATCCTTCACAATTTGCTCCATATACCTCACACGAGGCCTGCCTTTTCCATTCTTCCCGTTCAATTTTCCCTCGATGATTGTCTTCATCAGACCATCGTGTCCCAAGATGTGGCCCATTAAGTTGTCCCATCTTGTTTTTAATGTTTTCAGTAGACATCTCTTCTCTCCCACTCTTCTTAACACTTCTTCGTTTGTCATTCGATCGATCCATTTTATCTTCATCATTCTTTGGTAGCACCACATTTCAAATGCTTCCAGCCTGGACATTTCTGCTGCTGTTATTGTCCATGCTTCGCTGCCATATAGTAGAATGTTCCAGATGTATGTTCCAATGAAATGTTTCCTCACTTCAACGCTAGTATTTGCAGCTGTAAGCAGAAGCTTCTGTTGGTAAAATGCCCTTTTTCCTTGGGAAAACCTACTCGCGATTTCTCTTTTACATTGTCCATCACTGGTTAATTGGCTTCCCAGGTAGCAGAACTCTTCCACCTCCTCAATTTTTTGTTTTCCTAGTTTAACATTGGTCCTGGCTTCCTTTCTCCTACCGCATACCAATACCTTGGTTTTCTTTTTATTGATCTTCAGATGATATATGGTCATTATTCTTTCCATATTTCCTAGTGTCTTCTTTAAATCTCCTTCTGTTTCTGCCATGACTTCTATGTCATCAGCGAATCGTAGCATGCTAATTTTCTCCCCATGGATATTCACTCCCGGAGACTTTTCTTTGACTTCTTGGATGGCTTTCTCAATGTAGACATTGAATAATACCGGAGACAGTGCACATCCTTGTCTCACTCCTTTCTTTATGCTTGCTTCTATACTGCTGGGTTCTGATTTGATTGTGGCCACCTGGTTTTTATACAAGCTGTGGCTAACTCTTAGGTCATTGTATGATACTCCGATTTCTTTCAGAACCTTAAGCATCATATTCCAAACCACGCTGTCAAATGCCTTCTCCAAATCAACAAATGCAACAAACATTGCTAGATTTATTTATTTATTTGAAAAAGTCCCCAAAAACGGCACTAAGGCTAATTACATTGGTGGACACATAAAAACAAATAAAAATAAACAACAAATACAGGAAGATTACAATAGAAAGTAACAGATTAGTCATATAAACGTGCAACATGGAGAGGGACTTGGCGGGGTGTAGACAGAGAAGAGGGGGATTCTTCTCTATTCTCTTCTCTATAAGTAGCCTGAGGGCCAAAATCGCTTCTCTTGTGCCCTTGTTTCTTCTGAACCTGAATTGGTCCTCATCCAGGAACTCCTCTGCTTTTCGCTCTATTCTTCTATAGATGATTCTGGTCAATATCTTCGAGGCATGTGTCGTCAGGCATTTGGGATTCTATATAAATTCACCAATTCACCTCAGAAAACAGTTAACTGAAAGTTGTCGGAATCATGCTACTAATAGTCACATATATATAGTCAAAATCAAGGAGTCCAATACCATCAACATTTACTGGTGTGCACATAACAGTAACCAATGAGCAGGTAGCAAATGAATGAAATTCAGACTCGAGTATCTGAAACTAAGGATCCGAAACAGAGATAAAGATCCAAAACCCAGGCAAGGATCCGGTTCTGGATTCGACAATGGAGAAAAAAATCAGAGACTTTTTAAATTTTGCTTCTAGTAGCATGAAAAAAGGCTTATCTCAGTTCAAGATCAGAGGTACACGACCTCTCCTTATGAGTAGAAAATTCTCAAATTTCACTTTAAAGGTTATTATTAATAAGATTGATAGTTAATAATTACTAGTATAGCAGCTTGAAATTTTCTATAATAATTTTTTCGTGTTAAAAATGGAATCCCCAGATATATGGCTTAAATGGGATCTCTTGGCCGCATTACAAATTTTTTGTGCTTCTAAAAAAGAATTTGAAAGCATTCAAGGATTTGATTAATAATTGGAAAATAATTCCTTTGTTAATGAAAATGAACTTATGTTTCTTTTAACTGCACTCTAAAGAATAGTTGTACAGGTTTCAAAAATGTATTGCTTGATGAGTTTGTGATAAGGAAGGTGATCTTTATATTAGAAGTAATAAAATATAGTTATTG
The DNA here is from genome assembly GCA_933228895.1 of Platycnemis pennipes. Lineage (NCBI taxonomy): Eukaryota > Metazoa > Arthropoda > Insecta > Odonata > Platycnemididae > Platycnemis > Platycnemis pennipes. The sequence continues at coordinate 80,876,706 of OW121857.1, forward strand.
CATCCGTAAATCTTGATCCAGGAAAATTTATCCACATAGATGATAGGAAGTTGATTTTTTCTACAATAAATTTACTTGTTTTTTGGTAATTCTATTGTTGAATCTTGATACCACCGATTCTTGTGGAATGGTATCAGTATCGGGAATCAATCACATAAGTCGATACCGATATAGGTGATACCTTTATGAAACATAACTGGTTAAAGTCTGACTTCACCACAGCCGGTTGCCATGGTGATCGCCATCTTTTTTTCCCAACAACTCTTGAGTTACAGCCGCATACATCAGTTTCTGCCATAAGGAATTATTTAAGGATTGAGTTCTGTTTTCGGTAGTGCCTTAAGCAGTACAGGTAGTGCTATAGGGTGCCAGCAATTACCTACGTGTACCCACGATTTTTTTTATCAACTTACTTCATGAAAATTATCGACACACAAGGCGTAATTTTATGACTGTTTACCATTTACAGCTTAGGTTGTGTTTTTATTACTTTTGTAACTAATTATTAATCATATTAAAATTAAACTTATGAGAGTCATTATTTTGAATCTTTTATCACGTTTTTCATCTGATACTAAATGTGTTTTATTATTAAACATGACATTTGTGAAAATTACGCCTTGTGTGTCGATAATTTTCATGACGTAAGTTGATTAAAAAAATCGTGGGTACACGTAGGTAATTGCTGGCACCCTATAGCAACTACCTGTACTGCTTAGGGCACTACCGAAAACAGAACTCAATCCTTAAATAATTCCTTATGGCAGAAACTGATGTATGCGGCTGTAACTCAAGAGTTGTTGGGAAAAAAAGATGGCGATCACCATGGCAACCGGCTGTGGTGAAGTCAGACTTTAACCAGTTATGTTTCATAAAGGTATCACCTATATCGGTATCGACTTATGTGATTGATTCCCGATACTGATACCATTCCACAAGAATCGGTGGTATCAAGAACAGGTATCGAGAATCGACACATCCCTACTTCTAAAGGATAGAGTACTGAACTCATTAAAAATGCATTTCTCACCTTTGGCATCCTTTGCCATATTTATTGATTCCACCGTCTGTTCCATTACACCATCATCTGCAGCAACTACAAGCACCACAATATCCGTAATGTGAGCGCCTCGCGAGCGCATGGCAGAGAAAGCAGCATGGCCAGGAGTATCCAAGAAGGTCACTGTCTCACCAGTCCTTGCCAATTCAACTACAAAGATACAAATACCATTACTATTGCCATGAGAAAATGTGAATATTAATGACTCTAGCCCATAAATCTCAGTGTCAGTTATGGCTCTAGAGGTAATCAACAAGCCAGAAAACTTACAGCACAAATATATTGTGAGTAACACTCTTTTGCAACTAGACAGTTTCAACAACAGGTAAACACAAAACCAACAATTATGCTAATACAAAATGGTAGAAATTAAACCATGCAAACAAAAATTGCCCATTTCAAAACATTAGGTCTCTTTTCATAGCAGCCAGCAACTAATTAGATAACTAATGTTGGCACAAACTATACTGTAAACTTAAAATTGCCCATTTCAAAACATTAGGCCTCTTTTCATAGCAGCCAGCAACTAATTAGATAACTAATGTTGACACAAACTATACTGTAAACTTAAAATTGCCCATTTCAAAACATTAGGCCTCTTTTCATAGCAGCCAGCAACTAATTAGATAACTAATGTTGACACAAACTATACTGTAAACTTAAAATTGCCCATTTCAAAACATTAGGCCTCTTTTCATAGCAGCCAGCAACTAATTAGATAACTAATGTTGACACAAACTATACTGTAAACTTAAAATTGCCCATTTCAAAACATTAGGCCTCTTTTCATAGCAGCCAGCAACTAATTAGATAACTAATGTTGACACAAACTATACTGTAAACTTAAAATTGCCCATTTCAAAACATTAGGCCTCTTTTCATAGCAGCCAGCAACTTATTAGATAAATAATGTTGACACAAACTATACTGTTACTGCATCACCTAAATAATTACTCATGAGAAAATGGAACATTTGCTGCATTTTGTTTCCCTTCACTAATAACAGAGATCTTAGATAAATAGAGCTCTAGGAGGCAGTTCAAGATACCAGGATAAAATTCATTGATGAGAGAGATATTCCTTCTAAAACGTTTATTCATCGCTAAGACAAAAATGCCATGCAGATTCACCCGAGTGGGCATTACAAGGTCTAATCAGTTTCAACAAAACCGATATTTCATGCATTGAAAACAAGGGAGATAAAAAAGCTCGGACAACAGGAAGGCAAAGTGATTTGATTTTTACGATTATGACTCTCAATAGCCTTCATGGTCGGTCACCTTATGAAATTTTCCTGCTTTCAGGAAAATAATTCTTAAAAAATGTAAAGGAATGGTAGCAGTAACGGCACTTGGAAGGATAGGCGAACTTTCCTGAGGTCAATTTCCTCCCTAAATTTAAGTTACAAAATTACTTCAGATATACTATTTGAGCAAATATCTGAGCGGCAGGAATCATAGGTTATACTATCACATGAGGTTGATCCTACAGTATCAGAGTTGTGCATCAACAAAGTTGAAAGGTCACATCTGGTTACTGTATCAGTTGTATACTGGTTAGCTCCAACCCCATTAAATACGTGCAGGTACTATAAGACAACTTCGAAAGATATAGTTACAATTACCCTGGAGGGCAAGAAAAATCAAGAACAGTAATTTTGAAGAAGGAAATGAAATATAAGGGGACAATAATAAGCTATCTCTCTTCCATACAAAATTAATTAGGTCATCGTGGTTCAAACAGCTGATAAGAAGGAATTTATTCCAAAGTATAAGGTAGTGCCTTAAATTTTGGGATGCATCTGAGGTACTAATTGGTTTCCCACCAACAACTGCTTCATTCCTACTGCTCCTTTCCCAGCACTTTACTGGCAGAAAATAGATATTCCCTTAACTTGCCTAGAAGTCCAGATGGGAGTCACTAATATTGCTAACATTGGAGATGTTTTCCTGTGGGAACGTTTTCGATGTTTTTCTAATGCATTGTATCACACAATAATCCCATATTTAGTAATACCCCTTAATACCGGTTGGTAACAGAAACAAATAGTTTTATAAACACAACATTTAAAATGTTTAATTTTAGGCACACTCCGAACATGTTTATAACGTGTTATCTAGTGAGATATGGTTTCTCACCATTTTAGAACCCAAAAAAAAAGTTTAAATACGGGTCGGTGCTATGTGGGTATATTTCAATCCTTTAAGTGTCACTGTTACTCAGAGCACTAATAAAAAAATATTCAAAACTCCCAGCACTGCCCATAGCAACTCTAGATTTTCCAGCAACAAAATTAATATTTAAAAGAAAACTATTTTACTATTTTCTTACACAGTGCAATATAATTGTGCACGAAGATAGTACAATCGGAACCTTATGAAACCTTCAGACTTATATCATGAAAAGTATTTAAAATAAAGTTAAAAGTGAAGTCACAGGCATTAAAAAAGTAGTTCTATTATTTTATTATTTTGGCATAGGTATATTTATAAATATTCCAATACCTTGGCAATTGCAAGAAAATACTATGAGGACACTGCTTGGAACTCAGTGTTAATGACTTCTGACATGAATACCCATTTTTTTTCTCTTGTGACGTACTTTGATGAACTGCAGTAAAAAGGTATCATAAAAACTAACTGCAGTAAAAAAGTACCATATAAATTAACATGTATGTAGGAGACAACAATACCTGAAAAAGCTCCAATATGCTGAGTGATTCCACCAAATTCTGATTCTACAACATTGGTATGCCTAAGGGTGTCAAGCAAAGTTGTTTTCCCATGGTCTACATGCCCCATGATAGTGACCACAGCAGGACGTTTCTTCAAAAGGGAAGGATCCTCTGGTGGCGGCCTGCAGTAAATCAATTCCATAATTATAAAAAGCATAAAATTCAAAGAACATTTACCTTAAGTAAAAAAATATTTTCACAAAAAGAGACTAACCACAGCTCAAATCCACAAAATAAATATGTTCAACCATAGCAATATGCACCTTGTACATATAGTCATGTCTTTAATTATGATGCTCCGTGTGACCAATTTATATGCACTTACACAACCTATACTTATTATTATCATCAGAACTACACACTACACAACTAACTCAAACCCATTCCACGAATCTCTCACCATTCATCTTGAGTATATGAACATATGTGAAACAGTATTGGTGATAACAGACATCCCTGTTGAGCCCCCTCCATACCACTGCCATCCAATTCTCTATCTGCTACTCTCACTTGCACCTACAGGGTCATGCATAAATTCTGGATCAGCCTCATCTCTCCAGTCTGCTCTTATTTTGCACAATATTTTGATTAGCTTTCCCCACCTGACTCTGTCAAATAACTTTTTAAAATCAACAAAATATGCGAATACATTCTGATTATATTCCAAGTTCCTTTCCTCTAGTATTCTCATCACTCCTAAAGGAAGAGCCATCAATTCTGAGTAACCCTTATGAAATTTAAACTAATGTCCCCTAGGTATTTGTTTGATCTCTTTTCCATCCTTCTGATGATAATTATAAGTATTAGGTACAACCTTTGTTGCATGCAGGATTAAATTTCCTGTTCATTACCCAGGTAAAAATATTTGGTCTGTAACTAAACTGGAACAGGTCTGGAACCGGGGTGGAGCACGAGGTCTGTAGGTGGTCTGAAACTGGGAAGAAATTGAAACATGGCTCCAGACCAGTCTTGTCTGTAACTGGTCTGTACCGCTTGAGCTGATGCTCTGGAATTGGGCTGGATTTAGAGGGTTTATCTTTTCTGTAACTGGTCTGTTCTCTGAGGATCTATCAGGTCAGGAGCTAATCTGTTCTAGTGACTAGCTGGTTTGTAATTTTTAACTTAACCTGAGATAGGATAACTTGTTGACCAGTCAATCTCATTGATCTGGCTGGTTCAGCTCAGCCAATATGGAAAAGGAAACAGCCTAAACAGATAAATCTGAGAAGCAAGCTGCAGACTGCTTTCCCGGGTAGGATCGGCAAGTTCTTAGGAAGGAAAGGAAGGGTAATGAAAACGTACGTGGAGGCTTGAAAGCGTAAACGTAGCGCTTACATAAGTCCGAATACTAATAAAATTCTTTACTAATAATAATGCGCCAGGCAATAAAAATATTATTAATAATGCAAAATAGCGAAGTAAATAAGATATAATCCATTTTCAAATATGCAGTAGAAACTGAATCGAAGATAATTCGGGAAACAATAATTAAATCTTAATAAACATTTAGAAATTATTTACGGTAAAATTTCACAACTACGGTTATTTATTTTAGCAAAGGAAATTGAAACTTCTAATATCCGAGAGTACATTTATGACACAGCCTTTTGTAATGCTATCCAAGTAAAGCAACTCTCCATAAGGCATAGTGATGGGTAGTGGGTACCCTTAAACCCATGTGCAATTCATCTATGTGACAGCAAATATAAATTGCAACTCTTCTAGAAAAAACTCAGATAACTTAAAAAGTGAATCCTCCATATGGAGTCCTGAGCTATATAGCTCAGGATTCCTTATCCCATTAAGCATTAATACCTAAAATATATTCTAATCATTGAACAGTTACATATGAATTTCAGATCAATTGTAGATCACCGAATAAAATATCAGAGCTCTGCGTCATGTCAGAATCCAGACCAGTTAAAATCCATAGAAAATTTCAGCACAGTTACAGAATAGATCCAGACCAGGTGCAGACCATCGAATATTGCAGTACAGTTACAGGCAATGGATCCAGAACAGTTACACACTATCGAATGTTACAGTTCTGTTACAGGCCAGAATTCCAGACCAGTTACAGACCATTTTCCTTTGCCTCTTTGAAATCCAGACCAGTCCAGTCCTGTTACAGACCACTTACAGAACAAAATTCAGCCTTTCAGACCAGTTGCAGGCCAGATCCAGATTAGTTACAGACCAAATATTTTTACCTGGGTATTCTTTGCCTTCCTCTATTACTCTTTTTCAGTATGGATATTAATTAAGTTTTAATTAAATTCTTCAAATGTTTATTTATATGGCAGTTACACCAAATTATACCTATTCAAGTAAATACAGCAATAAAATATAAACATGCTCGTCTAATAATAAAATAAAGACGTAGGCACCACAAAATTCATTTGAAAAATAACTGAATCAACTGCATGGGCATACTTTTAAATCTAGCATAGCTGAAATTATTGGGCAATCTAGTATTCTCAATGTGGTGTCATAGTGGGTAGAGGGCTGACCTATGGACCTGGAGGGTTCCAGGTGGACCCTTCAGGTCCATAGCTCAGCCTTCTGAAGGGTCCATAGCAGACTCTTTCTGGACACACCCACTTTAAATCCACGCGATTCGATTTTCTCGCGTCTGAACTCGCAGGTTGCCTGGGGAAAGGAACCCCCAACCTTGAATGTGTGAATTTAACATGGATTAGTACGGTGTGAGCTGTACCCTCACCTATCAAAAACCAACTTTGGGATTGAACACAACTTTTTAGTATTCTTAATACATCACACCTCCCATTTAAATAACCGGACACAAACCTTTTGAAGACATCTTTCACTTTAACCTCCTTTTCCTCGGCCGTTTGGGGGTTAATAAACTGAAAACGAAATCCAGACTTCTTTATCACATCTTGTATCACTGTGGTGTTATCAATCTGAGAATCGTCCGAGTCATAATAAACCGCATTGTCCACAAAGGTCATAACTTCATAAACATGATCTGGAACATAATTCACCATTAATAAGTCTCCACATGAACTTAACGACAATCGGCGACATTCAATGCCCAAAACCATTAAGCAGTACTGCAGAATCACTTGATTCAGCTAACACTCACCGACATCCTTATCCATAGCTTGCGCTAACTCAGCTACGGTCATATTTTTCCAAACCTGTATGACTCGACTTGTGTTAAATTTCGACTTAGGAGTGAAATTATACACCTTGGGTGCTTTCTGGAAAAGAATGCAAAATTTGGAGCTAATTTTGTTCCAACAACATGCAACAAAAACTAAATAACAAGCGAATTTTCAACTCACTCTTTCTTCCGCAGTTTTCCGCCTTTTTGAACGGACGGCACTTACGTGGATACCGCATGATTTCAATACTAATTTGTTTGCGTTTTGATAATTTTTACACAAGACCATTTCATTGATACGGGCACTGTGAAAACAAAAACCCACAATCACACCCACAGCCCGCAAGTCTCCTCAGCACACTTTCATTAAATTGAAACAAGCATACATACCAAAAATAACCTGTGCGCCTAAAAAATGTAAACATGCTGATGTTCAAATTGATTATGAAGGAAATCACTTAACCCATTATCCCCTTGTTAATCTCATAATCGAAAAGACTATTTTCAACTAATTGAATACCTTCCAAAACACAGCACACAGTCCCGGCAGTCCCGTTACCTTGGCCCACGGAGTGAACGCATCCCCTTGAGCAACTGCCGATGAAGTTAGCCCATAATGATTTCAACCCACATTTAAAAAATGAAGCGCACAAGGGGTCGTCCGTTGTCTCATTGACCATTGACATTTATGTGGCAGTGACCACTTTCCCATATGTATAAATTAGTCTCCCGTGTTTTATCCATCCGCATAACTCATGGTGTATCCAAAAGGCTATTTGTCCCGTTTTTAATGGTTAATTTAGGGACTTTTGCACATGAAGAAAACCACGATATTTTTAACGTTCAAAAGCTTTCATGCAGCCTCAACAAAGCAGCTAACTCCAGGGTTCCAGAAACTAAGCACGTAAAAAGAGTCTGCAGTTCCTTGGTGGAATGAAGATTGCTCTAAATGTCATCAGCACCCTCATCAACTTTCTAACTAGGTACTTTTGTTTTAGACCATGCTCAGTTATAAACACAAATTCTGGCTACTCATAAAGATAAGTTAACTAAACCTCTTACTTTTTGTTCATTAAATGTTGTAAATTTTGATTAACAATGCCCAATATAAGTTAAAAGCTTGTACTGTATGGTCACATACATGGATATAACATTACAATGTTGACAATTGCCTGCTTTTGGCTTTTGGTGTTTAAGTTGCTTGTTCATCTTGTTATTTTTTTCTTCTCCTAGATCCCATGGGGAGAGTAAATGATAAGCTAGTGTTCACTAGTCTCTTTCAAGAAGTCAGTGCTAGTATCGTGTACTTCATTGGTGGGGGTGTCCCCTGGAGTCCACCCGCTTTTTTGTTGTGCTACACTTGAGGTCCTAGCAGTGTCCCTGCCCTGCCCAGGACTTTTGCCGGTTACTTTGTCCCCAGCACTGCCCCTGGCAGGGGAGTGTGCAGAGACCCATTAGCTTCATGTTGTCTATGCAGCTTCCTCCTAGCTGCGCTGCTCTGTTTGGGTTTTGTCTAGGCCTCTTATTCTGTGATGAGATGCTCCCCAAGGTGATAATTGAGGCCCCTGGGTTCAACACCATGCCCATGAGCGAACCCATTGCCTCTTTAATAATGAACTCTGAAGAGTCAGAAGGGATGCCACCCTCCTCTTCCTAGGGAGTTGGAGGGGTGGCCAAGGAAAGGGGGGTTCCCGTGGGTAGGGATAGGGTGGAAGAGGAGGAGCTCCCACAGGGATCCCCACCTGGGCTCTCCAACAGTGCTGCCTCCTCCTTAATGGAAATTGGACTTATAGAGTCCTTAGTAGTAGTTCGCTCAGCACCCTCCAAGGAAATTATTTTATTGTTAAGATCCATATATGGTCCCAGGAGTAGCTAGTGAAATAAAGGGTCCGGTCATACAGCCCCTTATGCATCTGTAGGGCTAAATAGAACTGGAGGTCGCTCAGTATCCAGAGTCTCTCTGTTAGCGACTTCTTGCCATCCCTCTCACAGATGTGGTCACCCTTACCACAGAGACACACCATGGTGATGGAGCTTTTTATCGACCAGCAGGTCTAGATCCATCATGTCCAGCGGAAACCTGGGGCACCTCGTGGAGGATGTGGCTCTTCACCATGCATGATTGTTTTGGTGGTCCATGGGCATATTCTGCCCTGTGTCCCGCCCCGGAGTCACTTACACCTTAGCCCCGTGAAACAATCTAACTCCCAAGGTATTTAACACATTCTATGCTCTTATTTCCTATGCTGTATGCTCATTCCAGAGAGGACTTCTTTTCCCCTAAGGTCATTATTATGCATTGAAATTCATTGCTACAATTTTTTTCAGATTTCATTTCATCTGCCATTTATCACACCACATTTGGATTTCCCCAAGGTCCTTTTATAGTGGAAGCTTGCTAATCATTTGATCACTGATTTTCCTTAACACTACTTCATCATGATATTTGCAGTAATTTATAAAATAAACAAAAGTAGGCTTTTAAATTTTTTCACAGTATAATGTCTTAGTATTACTAACTCGTGCATGCTTTGGGATATTTAAATGAATTAAATAATATAGTTATGAATAAATTCTTGACCAATAACTATCACATTATTATGTACCTATATTCTAGCAATTTAGTTACATGCATCTCATGACTACATATCAAACAGCAATATACAATTATGCTCGTATGCGCCGAGCATATATGTATATTGTCTCATGATGTTACAAGTCTATTCGCTTTCTTGAGGAACTTAATATTCAGTCGTACTAAAGTTTTGGGATTGAGCTAATTTTCATTCACATGTACCTAGGTACTTTTCTATTTTCCTGCTATTCAATTCCTTAAGCTTAATTCGCACTGTAAGTGATGCGCTGATGTGAAATGTATGCTCAAATGACTACTTCTGGAGTAGAGAACTCTGCTGAGCGAATCTCTGCTGAGCATCCGATTTTGAGAACATATTTAATTTAAAGGGTAACTTAATATGAACAAAAGATCAATGTAAAATCCAAAGTTTAGAGACAGCGTGGCTACTCAGTGGGAGTGAAATATTTCTCGTCCGATCTAATTTATTTTGGTGAAAAGTGTTATCAAATTGAAGATGGTGCTTTTGATTGATTGTCAAATAAATGTTTTCAGAGCCGCTCATTTGCCATTTTACTTGGGCAGTTTCGCCCTTCCCTGTGAGGTATTGCCAAAGATCTCAAGCGCAAACATTCTGAAATAGTCATAGGCTCTAGAATTATCCCATATTTAAGTACAACATTTCTCTTCGTTTTATGCCAACTCCATAACGTAGGTCACATCGGGATCGAAGGATATTCTGACTAATTAGTATTGTAATTTCATAGTGTCTCCAGAGTGCGGTAAATAGCACTGTTTGACATTTGTGTGGTACTTTAAAATGATGAATTTGTGTTGGAAGGGAGACAAGTGATGAATGATTGCGGACTTGGAATGTCGTTTACAAATATCCATAGATTTAGGACCTCACGAGTGATGTTTCCAAATTTTTTGGCCACTCTATTTAGGTGGATGTATTTGAATTCCGCTAATTTCTAATTTTGCATTCGGGACACAGCATGCAAATTCATGCCAAATCAAATCCGAGGTTCTAGCTTCAGAGTATCTCGATGTTAATCGGTGCCTGAATCCGCTTTCGGCGTCCCCCTATTCCATTAAGAATTTTAAATACTTGAGGGTCTTTGATTGATTTGCGATAATTAAGGGATGTACGCATGCTTCTACATTCTTGCCGTCATTTCGTATATTTTGTCACTAGTTTTGTTTGGGTTTGCAGATCCAATGATTGATCAAATGACATCCGAAAATTTCGTTGAGCATTGCGTCGATCTTGTGATGGAAAACGTCGGATGATTCCTGTGAGTGCTGCAGCGCAGGACCGTTCTTCGTTAGAACCCTCATCTCTGGAGAATCCGTTGCAGGAGAGTTCAACGGTGGGATGCCCGTAGGTGGAGATCGCAACGGTGGAGTTCTTGTCATCGGAAATACCAAGGAAACCACCTTGCTGGAGCATCCTTTACTGTAGGGACCGTCGCTGGAATTTTCGACGTGGGAGAAACCGTCATTGGAATGCTTGTAGCAGTATCACCAAATGTAGAACCATATCTACAAATCGGCGTAATCCCCTGGAAACAGCCACTTAGAAGATTACTCAGGATGGCAAAGATATACAGCAAGGAACTAGGATGGAATCTGAAAGGGTATGTCTTGCGTGACTCAACTTGCGCCATTTGTTATAATATTTGTTCCTCGGTGGAGGTTCTTTTACTCATTCATCTTCAGTTTTTTTATATTAACATGTAATATGTCTTGTTTCAAGTCACCATTTGGCAGGCATTCTTTGTGACAGATAAGCCTGGTTAAAAAAGTTCTTAAATTGTAGAGTGCAAATATTGTTTTCAATTGTTTGTAAAAACTCGCCACAGCTGATACACCTCATTGGAGCAGAACCATCTTATTACTCCTTCTCTGCATTAATAAATTCCGTAAATTAAATAACATCCCAATTATTTCCTATGACACGATAGTGCAAGGATAAATTCTCAACAAAGATTAGCCACTCTCGACAAACAACACAGAAGAAATTTTAGTCCGTTACATTGCTTCTAAAGATAATTTTGAATAATTTTATAGCAATGAAGGACATGCTCTTTTTGCTCATCAGGCATAGTGCCGGTAGAATCATGTAAAAAACTTGTTGTGACTATCACTCAAGACTTATTGTGGAGACAATGTTTGCGGGGGATAGTTAACCAAGCAAACCGTCAGCTAGGGATGCTAAAAATTTTTATTGGTAGATATGTGATTAAAAAATATGGAAGCTATGCTACTTCCAGGGTTGGGCACGAATCACCTAATATTGATTCGAGTCACGAATCACGAATCTTTGAAGGAAATTAGATTCGAAGCACAAATCACGATTCACTGCTGGAAATTTGATTCAAATCTCGAATCATGAAACATGTGATTTTTTCTTTAAATATGATTCGTGCGGTTCACGAATCATATTGTTATTGCAGAATGACAATAACACTTAGTATTGGTCACATTCTGAACATTGCTTCCATTTTTGTGAACCTATACCAATTTTTTCGCCCGTTAATTAACACTTGTGTAGATACAGTGTGGATTAACTAAATATCATAAATTACCAGTTCTTATGTACATCTACATAATACCATGCAAGTCACCATAAAGGTGTGTGGCAGGGGGTGAATTCTCACCAAACATGCACCACAAGCATGCATGCAAGCAAGCTACTACATGCATGCAAGCAAGCTACTTCATGCATGAAAAAGGATTAGTAATAATATATTAGTCTAAACCTCATTATTAAAACAAATAAATATAGCAAAGTAAGCATGCAAAAACATGCTGTTAGTTGGGTTACCTTCAAGTCCTTATATCAACATGCAGCTACCTATGATTTACATTGATTCACTCGTATTGGACATATTTACACTATTCATATCCCTAATTGTACGAGGAAAAAAGGACATTCTGAATCTGTCAGTTCGACAACCAAAGAAATATAATAAGAATATAAAAGAATAATAAGAAAGTAGAAGAATAATAGAAAGTGATAATATACCAGTAGAATTATCTCATTCTCTCAATAGCTTTCTATGCCAGTCTAGTTGAGTGTTTACAATGTCATTTGCAAACTTTGGCACCAGATGGCGAAGCGTCGATTTAAGTGCTTCGGTTAGAAAAGAAGGTGGCTCAACGTTCAGGCTGAGCTAAATACGCTGAGCGCAGGCGGACGTGTAGAAGAGGCATAATTTAGTGTAAAATATATTATTGAATTTATAAAACATTCTCGGGTTTCTAGCCGAGTAAGATTTTTTGTTGCTGACGTTTCGACGGAATACTCCTCCATCGTCTTCAGAGCAATAAAGCTTGCCGGGCATTCCGCCTGCGCTTATATAACCGTCTCATCCGGGGGGCATTGTTGTCTCCTTTTTTCCGTTATTTTTCGAATTAACGGTTTCCATTCTCTGCTGATGATGTACCCAGAATCTCGATTTAATTTGTTGTTGTTTTAAGGAATCTTGTGCCACAAGCTCCGGTACCACCAAGGCTATACGGTCTGCCAAAAATACACAAGAAAGAGATACCTTTGAGGCCCATTGTGAGTGCCATTGACTCTCCCGCTTACAACCTAGCCAAACATCTCACCGGGGTATTAGCTCCCTACGTGGGAACATGTGAGCATCACATAAAGAATTCGGCACAGTTTGTGAAGACCCTTTAAGATTTCCACCTGGCTCAAACGGACATCATGGTTAGTTTCGATGTCGTGTCCTTATTCACTCAAGTTCCATTGAAAGAAACGCTTCAGCTCCTGGAAGCCCGTTTTGACCAAAAGACATTCAGTTTATTTCATCATGTGCTGACCTCTACGTATTTCCTCTACAATGGAAAATATTACGAGCAAGTTGATGGCGTTCCAATGGGATCACCACTCTCTCCTGCCATTGCGAATTTCTATATGGAAGACTTCGAAGAAAGAGCCCTGGCTTCAACCATGCTCAAGCCGAAGCACTACTTCCGCTACGTAGACGACACATTTATTGTTTGGTCACATGGGCCCAAGGAACTAGAGAATTTCCTTAAACACATGAATGAACAACATCCAAGCATTCAGTTCACGATGGAGGTGGAGAAAAATAATAGCTTACCATTTCTTGATATTTTAATCCAACGGAAGGAGGACGGTACTTTGGGTCACCGAGTGTATCGAAAACCTACACATACGGACTTGTACTTAAATGGCGAAAGTCACCACCATCCGTCCCAAAAAAGAGCTGTTATCTCTACGCTCCTGCATCGTGCAGACACTCTCCCAAACCCACTGCTAGAGCTTGTCTGCCATATGTTTCAACCGTTGCCGGAAAAATCTCCAGGATCCTAGGGAAATGGAACATCGAAACCATTCATAAACCACAGAAAAAACTGCGGGGCGATTTAGTGCGCGTCAAGGACGAATTGGGACTCAAAACACCTGGAGTTTACCTTATGCCATGTCAGTGTGGAAAAATATACATCTGAGAGACAGGGCGCACGATAGAGACGCGAATAAAAGAACACAGGAGGTGTATTAGGTTGTAGTCCACCCCGAAAAATCTGCCTTGGCTGAACACAGCTTATCGGAAGATCACATCATCTCCATCGATGAGGCTCGCTTGGTGTCCAAAACAAATGGGTATTGGGATCATCTCCTTAAAGAGGCCATAGAAATCAGGCTGGAAGACAACAAATTAAATCGAGATTCTGGGTACATCATCAGCAGAGAATGGAAACCGTTAATTCGAAAAATAACGGAAAAAAGGAGACAACAATGCCCCCCGGATGAGACGGTTATATAAGCGCGGGCGGAATGCCCAGCAAGCTTTATTGCTCTGAAGACGATGGAGGAGTATTCCATCGAAACGTCAGCAACAAAAAATCTTACTGGGCTAGAAACCCGAGAATGTTTTATAAATACCATTCGCCGAGAAAGAACAAAATCATATATATTATTGAAGTTTGCATTAACCATATTGTTGCACTTCTGACTTATACTTACACGGTATCTGTCGGTTAAAGAATGATGTACGTTTCTAGCAGTGAAATCAGTGATATTAATTCGTGATTCGTCAGTGAATCGTGAGCTGCATGTCAAAAATTCGGCTCACGATTCACCTCAACTAAAAAAAAAGAGTTGACTCCCGGATCACGAATCATTAAAAAAAAATTATCCGAATCACGAATCACAAATCACAGTTTGTGATTCGCGAATCATGATTCATGATTCATGAAGACGAATCATGCCCATCCCTGGCTACTTCCTTATTTGAAACTCTTCAGCTGCAGAGCTCTTGCATGCAATTAGGTTTATACTCTGTTACCACCCACCTCATGTATTTTGTTTTATAGATAAGTAGATTATTTTTTTCTGATTTTCTTATAATGGAGCATGTGAAAAATCTGGAGGAATTGTGTACTTCAAGGTTCGTATTCGTATATATCCATGGATATTTACTGTTGGAAAATGAAAAAAACTGTACTCACGCACATTATTATCAAAGTATTTCATTATGGTCATGAGATTAATGAAGTAGACACAATTTATAGATAAAATTGAGTGCGCATAGCCACTTAGCATAAATGAGTGAACAAAACAGGTGTCATAAAACTCTTGGCTTCTTTTCTTGGTAGAGAGTCTGTTTGCATGCTTGTACATAGGGATTGTCATATGGTAACACTTATGTTGGCCTGCCTTGAACAATATCTGGAATTTGAACCATGTTGATTGCCGATCAACCCACAAGTGATAAGTAGTTGGGCACTTTTACATCACACCTTTAGTAGCATTATCCTGTACACTAACTCCGTGGTTTCCTCCAAATGTAGCACATCTTTTAATAGTTTTTCTACTAATTGCATGCTGATAGTACAATCCTTACCTCAATCACCTTTGAGGTGATTTGCAGGGTACTCTGCAGATTTAGTCAAAATCTCTCCTCTCTTTTTCCCTTCTCGCATCGGAGAGTAGACACTACTACTAGACTCTAGAATTTCTGATAATCATCTTAATGTAGAAGTTAACTGGAATGACTTTGATTTTTATGCATATTCTAGTGTTTCATGTAAAAAAACCTGATGGAATCTCTGGTGACTCCCTCTATCAGTCAGTGATAAGAGGCCATCCATTAATTATGTAACTGTATCCCAGCCATCCTATGGATGTCCAAATGTCCCACTTGTGGACATCCAATGGATGTCCATTTAAGGATTTGGTAAGGACGTGAGCAAGTATTTCAGTTTCTTGGGATCTACAGATGCAACCCATATGCAGTGTGATCTTAAGAGAGAATAATTACGTAATTAAAAAAATTATTCAGTAAATTATCCTTAAACAACATGTACAGCTGCAGCTTGAACAGTTTTTTTTCCTATTGCTACTGTGCCTCAGCCAATCCCTCGTCACTCTTTCCACTTCTATTTTTGTGGCTGCAGTGAATTTCTTGACACCTGTCAGTATAAGCAAATTATCAGAATACGACATAGTTCAAACATCCTTGATATATGTAATAGGTTTAACATTGCACTTGTCACCCAGGCTAAAGCCCACGAATCTCGATTATCTAAGGCAGTTATTGTGACTAATTACATGACAAAACAATAAAAACTCACCTGAGAGGTCAGCTAAGTTGTGCCATTTTGTTAAGCTGGTGTCATAACTATTATTGCATGAGATATTTTAATGATTGTGATGATTTATTTGCCCACATTATTCTTATGATACGAATTTTATTTTCCCACATTATCCAATAGGTAGAGGTCCGTGAAAGTGGTTTTATTTTTTGCTAAAATTGGTTTTAAAACTATGTGATTTCGGTGTTATAGAAAATCTTGGCGGTGTTATTATAATGTTACAATTTTTGCACATTTCTAGGTGTTTTATTATTTTTGGTACAGATTTTGTGAATGCTTATACTTTTATTAAGCATTTTACATAACAAGAAAGGCAGGGAAAGAAGCACGCATAACTAAGCACAATCCGAAACAAAGAAACTTGAACTGGGGGTGTGTCGAAACAAGGAGGTGTCCTTGTGTCCAAGGAGGACCTCCGTGTGTCGAAATGATTTTTTTTTGTATTGAAGCTCAGTGGAGCGCCGAATATCCGACGATCAGTAAGTAGCACCCCCTCTCATCCTATCTTTTCTGTTACTTCCCCCCCTTCCCCCAACTGCTAGCGCTTCCATTCCAAGCCAGCGGCCGTGTTTAAGTCTACAAAATTGTTACATTAGGCCCACACTAAAGGTTTTCCTGCAACAAGGTATCCAATTACGCTGTCTACTGCGTCGCGGTGAGTCACCGGAATTACTGCTCAGCATTGATGTGTGCCGGGCACATGAGCTTATATTTCCGCTCTTCCGCGGCCGTGTTAAATTTCTTTCAGCACATTATTGATTCAGAATATCTAATTTTTCAGGAGAGAAAGCACGTCATTCTAGATATTTCCGAGAATTTCAGGATTGATAAATGTGAATCGAAGAGAGAGGTGAGGATTAATTTAACGGCAAATTCCGGCGGAGACATCACTACAGTGCGCGATATTACGCGAATGCAATATGCGCGAGACAAAACAAGCCAATTGACCTTTGAATTGTAATGAGATAGAGCGAATGAACATCAGCAGCATTAAACAATGAAGGCTTAGGCTTTAATCGATTATGACTCTTTACGTGTGATTTTTTCGCTAATTCACGTAAAATTTGCGAAAAAGGCGAAATTTCGTTTTATTTTCCTATTTCGCATTATTTCGCGATATGGCGTCTTGAGAATTTCACGGATCTCTACCAATAGGTGATAAATTTAAGGCTCATCATGCCGCGAAACCAAGTCAACGTCTTCCATTTATTTCACTTTTCGAGTCTTCTGAGCACATATGTAACACAACTCATGAGCAATAACAAGACAGTCTCAACATACAGGCTGACACTCACTTCTATGACATCATGAGTGATCCAACGAGAACACGTAGTGCGGAGAAATGGGAGATGTTTTTGAATATGTTGACTCATTTAACATTTTTAATCGATGTTGTTCTAATTCAACTAATAATATTCCATTGCCTACCTGTTATACACTTACCACCACAATTTGAATGAAACAATCTAAATTTGATTATAATTTAGGCACTTACTGAACACAACTTTTGCTACATTTTGTAACATTTTGCCATTTCGTTGCATCACTTTTATTTTTACATTAATTATTCAAAAGCGTGTTACTCATTGTCCCAATATTTTTCTTATCAGCATTGTAATTGTGGCACTCAAATACAAACCGCTCAGAGAAAAAAAACATACCTATGTCACACATGTTTTTGATTTATCTAATTTTTCTGTCTATTTTTATATTTCAAACTTGCTCTGCTAAATCGCATGATGTTATACAATATACCTTATTCATACACATGCTTGGATAGATAAGTTTCTCGCCAGGGCAGCTTTTGCCGATCCGTCACAAAACTTAAGCGCTAAATTTAATTTATATCAGAGTCACCAAAGAGCAGAACAAGTGTGAGACATGAAAATTGTCACTAAAAGTTACCTATATGTTCAATTAAGTTGGGAACTTCATTTGGTTCTTCGTGAGCAGCACTGCATACTAATAACGCTACTTGGGTTTTCTTAATTCAAAATGTTCTTGGCAGCCATTAAACCACTAATACAAAGTGAATCACAACATGGTTATTAGAAACTAAAAGAAATACAGCTTTCAAGTTTTCCCGAAGGTAAAGAATGCTGGCAAAATACATATACAAACCCAAAGAAAACATATGAAGTATTTGACAACAGTTACGAGGAAATGGGAAGGGTTGGGAGGGGAAAGTTATTGGGTGTATTGTACATAGAATATGGTTTACAATTTTTTTGTACATAGTTATGTTTGCCTGAGGTAATTTGAAGTTGCTATCTTGCAACCTAGTACGCCAAAGTAAAGAATGAATTAGGCATGTTATTTACCTGTCTAATTTTGTTTTACCACTGTGCACTTCGCTGTCGTAGGATTCCTTAACCACAACGAAGCATATAAAATAGTAATATTGCACAAATAATGCAAAGAAACACAAGTACATGTACGATTAAAACAGCACGTTTCACACTCCTAACCGTGAGCATACAAATATCAACAATAAAAGTCTTATAAACAAGCCGGGGAAACAATTGAGCAACACCTTTCGTTCACATTTTTCTTGACGCAAGAGTAGTTTTCGAATGCAAGATATTCCACAGAGAAAAAATCATTCGCCTTGACCGGGACGGTCCCATTGCATTCGTGCATCTCAGCGGGAAATCCGTTTAAGTTTTCGCGGCTAGCTCGCGAGCTTTGAATTTGTTAGTAGTTTTCGTCCCATGCAGCAGGCCTGTATATCAGATTACCCTTCAAACTCATTTACAACTAAAACCTTGGACAATTGGTCTTCATTTCCTGGCCACCATATTGATGTCACTGCATGGGCCTTTTTGGGATGTCATTTTCCTGACGTCCAATGGGCATCCAAAGGATGTTCATAAGGGACTTATGGATGTCAGAATGTTAAATGGACGTCCATTGGACGTCATGCGGTGGCTGGGATAGGGCAATCTGTTACTGTTATGATGTACTATCGACTGGGGTGGTTGAATGTTCAGCATTCCATTGCATACAAAGGAAGATAGTTATAAATGCCTTTTTTAATAAAAAATTAAAAACATAATTAATGGTAAAATAATAGAGTTGAGAAATAAAAAATTCAAAGATCCTTTTTAGCACTTAAAAAATGAGTAATTGGTACCTTTATCTAATTCAGGGGGTGATAAATAATTTTAGGGAGCGTTCTTGGAGGATTAGGGGGTTGAAAAAAGTGTGAATTCAGCATTAAGTTATACGTTAGATTCCTGGTAATATTAATCCTACACTCTGTTTCGCTTTATTTCATCTTTAGTGACAAAAAGTCTATTTGTTCTTCCAATTCGTTTACTGCTTCTAATGTTAATTTCTCATTTACCTATTCAGGGATTACTTCACCTCTGATGTACTCCAAAACTTCT
The DNA here is from genome assembly GCA_933228895.1 of Platycnemis pennipes. Taxonomy (NCBI): domain Eukaryota; kingdom Metazoa; phylum Arthropoda; class Insecta; order Odonata; family Platycnemididae; genus Platycnemis; species Platycnemis pennipes. Next base: position 80,896,230 of record OW121857.1, read on the forward strand.
TTAAAATGTCAGTTTGATTCATTTTAGTCTACCTATATTTGCGTCCATCCACTTTGAGTCAGTAAATTAGCAGTTGTCCTCACTAAGGCCATCATTTAACCATCAGTTAACACTTAAGCATGCATATAAATTCATCCAAAACTCAGAACATATTATTTTCAGAAATATTTGTTACGATTTAGTATTTTTTCCATTTGTGATTGGGGTTAGGGTAATGTTCAGGGTAGTTACAGAAAATACTATCTCCATATCATACTTTCTCTAGAGGGGAACCCTTTCGCAATGCAATGCTAGAGTATGATGGTAAATTTTAGAAATATAATGGTATTTCTAATTGAACTTACAATTAGCTAGGGTATAGGGCTTTCATTGTCCCAATTGGTTCTTTCCCTATTTTTCTTTTCCCTTACATCATGGGTGGGTGTGGGTAGGCTCCCAATTTGGTTTGATTGTGAAGCCTGTAGTTTTAGGTAATACTTGATATCTTTTTCAGCTGTTTTTGTAGCTTGAATTTTTTCTTAAAATTTTCATAATCAAATACATTCGGAGGTATCTAAAAAAATTCCACTCAACGATTATCTTAGAAAATTTGCGCACTTTGGATGTTATTTTGCACCGACAGTTCAGTATTTTAAACCATTCCTGTGGATACGAAATTAATGGGTCAATGGTGTCAGGTTCAGGGACGTATTTATGACCCCTGAGCCCTCCGGCGGAATCTATAATGAGGACCCTAATGTTAGTCTTTATACCTGGCTGCTTGACATAGACTTTTCCCAGCATATTAAAGCAATACATAATGAGTACAAATATTTATCACTATTGATACTTTGCTAGTAGGTGCCAGGTTACTCACAACTATATTAAAATTTTCTCTCTTGAGAGGCCCCCGGGTGCTGTCGGGTATGCAATATGGTAAATACGTTCAATGTTCATGTTATCGTCAATTTTTGTTGAAAATTAATTAATTTGAGGTTTGAAATCTAAAGAAAGAGGATAGTCTTATTTTTCCTTCTATATTGGAGCTGCCAGTGCCATTCTATCATTTACACATCCATGTATTTTTACTGAGAATAAAGGGAAGATGGAAAATGCTATCATGTGTAGGTAATTCCAGTGGTTAATTAAGAGATGAGATCGGGAGCTTTCTCATGTACAATTATAAACGTACGTTTGCTCTATCCAGTATGGTAATTTTTTCTTTCTTAGCTACCAAGGCAGTGTATATGTTAAATAAGTACTCTGATTGCTGGTATCAATATGCATTAGTAGCTCAGTAATTGAAAAAAGTTCATAAAACTGTATACTCTACAAAATTTAGTCTTGTTCAGCCAAATGTCAATGTAGTTATTTTAACATTAAGTTCGGAAAAAGCAAAAGATTTAGATGCATTAAGTTTACTGTGGCAACATAAAGACCTAAGCTTGAATACTAAGGTTAAAGTTTGGGCAGTACTCCTTAGAATATCTAATCATCAACGATGTGTTAAATTCTGAAGTCTTAAATTTCATGGCCTCTTCATTCAAAATTTAACAATTATTATGAAGACATATATGAATACATGGCCATGACATTGTTTATAATGATTTTATTTAATAATTTACATAGAATCACACTAAATTCTGTCAGTGAGGGTATTACTTTAGGAAATGAATGAAATTGATTGAACCTCAAATGGATTACCAAGTTCAGCATTGTTTCCCCAGTTGAGAATCAACACTGTTGAGTATAAAGCCATAAAAATATACACATTATGAATTCATCAGATTATATAACTCTTTTCTATAAAATTCTCTCAATCAACCTATTTTGGGCTCTAGGAACCCTATTAAAGTATTTAAAATTTACTCAGAATAACACTGTTTATAGCTTGAAAGATCAAGATTCAAAATTGAAATATTCCTTGAACGGTTGTAGTCATGACTGTGGTAACCATAATTATTTAACCAACCATTTATTAATTCCAAATCTTGAATAATTAGGTATCCTAGAAGTGATGGAAAAGGCAGTGTGCTCAATGTGTGTACATTGAGGATAGTAAATTAAGTACCTATATTATGATTGCATAAGTACTTTATAGACTTGATCTGTTCCCAACAAATAGTGATCTTTCCTAACCAACATAAGAAAAATTAATCTTAAAGTGAATTTAAACTTTATTTTTTCCGTAAGTTTTTCGCTCTGACAACTATTTTTTTATAAATGCTCTCCTGATTTGAGAGCTTATTATGACTTTGGGTGAATGTAGTATGTATTCCCTAAATTTCCTTACCTACTTAGTTTTCAGATTAAATACATTGCAAAAAGGGGGTATGATCATAACTTTGAGATGGGTACATTGGAAAGGGAAAGGAAATTCTCCATTTATTTTCATGGGCACAGGATAATGATTAGGATTCCTATTGGGATTTGGATTGAGAGAAGTAACTTGAAGTGGACCAAAAAATGAGCTCATGTATGCTTCTTGGAAGACAGAAGGCTGTGAGAAATACCAAAGGAGATTAATGTGGAAAAGGAAAATGGGTATATTTTTTACAAAAAGAATGAAAATGAAAAATCTCTCCTACGGAATGCATAGACAAAATTTTCATACCATTGAATGGTAAATGGTCTTTGAATTGAATGGTCAGCAAAATAATGTTGATCAACATTATTTCGGTGAGGAAAAGTATACATGCTGTCCATATTTTGTATTATTTTGAAAGATTACTTACTAGAGTAATCGAAATAATATTCACCTATCTTCTACTTAACGCTCTTAGTGCCACTGAATTTTGGTAGTACTAGTGAAAATTGCCAGCATGATTATGAGAGTTTTGTAACTCCTTTTGAAAATTATAAACAATATGAAGTTACTTTTTAGATATGAATGTAATATTATTTTTATTTAACAAAAATTGGATTAATTGTTTTTTTATGGTATTCTGATACTTTGCATAAAGGATTAAAGTAATTATTACAACAAAAATAGCTTAAACATTAATTCGCTCCTCGAGCCGATATATCGGCTCGTGGCACTTTTCGGCCGTGGAGCAAAAGCCGATATATCGGCCCGCGGCACTAAGAGGGTTAATTACTCATCACTCTAGACACCTCTTCATAAATCATGATACAAAAAGATAATAGGGTTTACTTTTACTTTTTCATAGTTTCTCCCACTAATAAAGCTTTTGTTTTTCAGCTTGGAGGTTTATCAAGACACTTAGAGTCGGACTACTGTTTTAATCATTAAGATGGAAGGTGCCAAGAAGAAAGATATATTAGGCAGGAACTCAACACTTCTGTTGCCTAGCCCTCTGCATAAAGTAAGTGCTTGATTGAGGGGATATTTTTGTACCTTTGAGTATGTTGTCAAAAGCAGCATCAGCAATCATTGAAATTTAATAGCTACGAAATTTATCTGAGAAACTTCTTATCCTGTGATCTTATACTTGATATGATTCTTGCGCAGTTGCATTACTTCTTTAGGGCATAGTTTTAGATTCCTTCAGCAGGAATCCTATTTTCAGTGGTGGTAGGATGAGTGCAAATCTTTAAATGATTAGTTATCTCATTTTGAAAGCATTTTAACAAGTGACAGGAACTGTTTTTTCCCTGTAAACTGTTGTCCACATGTTTTTATGCAGTTAGTCTGTTGATAGAATGTAAATAAATTTAATTCTAAAATCAGTGATGCACTGAAATTGACCAGGATAGAGAACTTCACAGGTTCATTTTTCTGTCTTCACTGTTGTGACTGTTGGCAGAACTGCAACAAATTGCTCAAGAACACTGTATAAGTTGTACAGTGTTATTAGTTCAATGCAACTAGATGATTATGCGTAGTCGGATGTTCAGTTACTCAATTTTTTTCTAGGTTTATGCTGATGTGATTCAAATTGCTAATTATTTTTTTACTTGATTAAAGTCTGCCATGATAGTAGTATTCATCACTTCTACTGCACATCAGTTAAAGTTAAAACCTCGGAGTATTAACTTTCTGTTCACATGCCTATTCTGTTATCGTGAATCCGAATTGTTGTATGTACTGCATTAAAATCACCACATTAAGTTGAAATATATATCAGTCAATTCTTTGTGGTCTATGGTCTAAGGATTTCCAGTGCTTCATGGCATGGTGTTTATCCAAAAATTAAATCTCTTTGGACAGTTGGTATGACACATTGACAAATTGGTTGGTATGTTGCTTGCTCTTATGACACAGGACATTGAATGAAAACTATGGATCATTGATATCTCACTTTCCAATCAGTGTCAACTGACTTAGTAAGTCCAAATGATTTTACTGTGTGCCTCTATTTACATGAATTTGAGGGGTTTGAGATGTCATGACAACTGCAGTTTCCAATGGTTTGTTGTATGCAATGAATTTGACTATATTCGTGAGTGACATTGATGATCCAGGTAAATTATTTGCGGAATTGGAGAACAATGGAACATCAGCCAATTCGTACTTTTCCACAGATTTATAAAATGGACATGCTAGAATGACATCTACAAATTATAGAACAGTTTTCTCAGGAAGGAATTGATATTTGCTGTTGCAAAGCCCACATTTGCCCACATAGAAGGAACTAGAAAAAAAGGGAAAAAGTTAATTTGGGAAAAAGAACTTGATAACTTCAGAAGAAATACTGCAGAAGAAAATCACCACATTAAGTTGAAATATATATCAGTCAATTCTTTGTGGTCTATGGTCTAAGGATTTCCAGTGCTTCATGGCATGGTGTTTATCCAAAAATTAAATCTCTTTGGACAGTTGGTATGACACATTGACAAATTGGTTGGTATGTTGCTTGCTCTTATGACACAGGACATTGAATGAAAACTATGGATCATTGATATCTCACTTTCCAATCAGTGTCAACTGACTTAGTAAGTCCAAATGATTTTACTGTGTGCCTCTATTTACATGAATTTGAGGGGTTTGAGATGTCATGACAACTGCAGTTTCCAATGGTTTGTTGTATGCAATGAATTTGACTATATTCGTGAGTGACATTGATGATCCAGGTAAATTATTTGCGGAATTGGAGAACAATGGAACATCAGCCAATTCGTACTTTTCCACAGATTTATAAAATGGACATGCTAGAATGACATCTACAAATTATAGAACAGTTTTCTCAGGAAGGAATTGATATTTGCTGTTGCAAAGCCCACATTTGCCCACATAGAAGGAACTAGAAAAAAAGGGAAAAAGTTAATTTGGGAAAAAGAACTTGATAACTTCAGAAGAAATACTGCATTTGTCATGCCATTACCAAACAAAATTTTCTGTTTAATGATTCCTCTTACCTTAGCAATCCCATTTCCCCCTGTTACTTACGGAACAGTTTTAATGATTTTGAAGAAAAATATTTCATTTGAACATTATTTATTGAAGAACATTGTAAATGATATTGATATGTCGATTTTCTATGCTGCTGGGTATGGATATTTCACCAGTTACACTAATTTCTAAGTTTTTTAAATATCCATCACGAAAATATTTATATACAATCTAAAAGGTAATTTTCCCTTCATTGTGACCTAACTCTAGCTAGGATGGGAAACGACCACCACTTTGGATTTTTCATTTCATTGGGTTGAATGTATGCGGTGACAGACATTAGCAGCCTCGACTTATCAATTGATATGCCCTAGAATGCACAGCATTAGCAAAAGTATGAATTATTCTAAAAAATGTCACAATAGTAAATGGTTGTCACATTGTAAATTAATAGGTTACTGGTAAAAAAGAAGATACTCTAGTACGTTTACGTTTTTACACCGTCACTGATAAGAGAATTGAAAATAGTGAAAATTGCCTTTCCTAAGTAAAATCTTCTATACTAGTACTTAATTACTACCATAAAATGAATTTAATTGCCTTTTACTCCCATTTAAACTTCATAAACAGTCGTGGAAACACAGGCAATTAACGTGACACAGATAAATTGTTCTGACTGAATTGTGACATGTAAGGGGCTATATACATGGCTGTAATGGGAAGGATTTCCAAAACTGTATTTAATTGAAATTCCAACACACTGTGGGGAAATCGAACCATTTATCTCTCACCTAGTGAGACACCTCAGAGCATTTGCACATGAGCTAGTGGATCCAGGAGTATCTATACTTAGAAACTAATAACTGAAGATTTAATATTCTGTGAAAATTAGAATGTTCTATTCAAAAATGAAATATCGTTAAATAACATCTTTCTAAACTATTTACATTTTAGCCAAACAATGTCCCAACTGTTGGGTCCATTACTTTCGTTTTTGATCCTTAAACTTGCATCTCATCCTGGGGCTCACCAAACAGAACTACTGATAAAATAAGAAAGGAAGGAATGACTTGCCATTAGGATCCTCAGCGTATTAACTGATATTCCTCTAGAACCCACAGCTTAAATGAAAGAATGAAATATTATAAAACATGTTGCAATAGTAAATGGTTACGTAGCACTTTGAATGGATGGGTTAGGGTTGTGAATTCCTTCCTAGGAAACCAGTTTTATAACCGGATGAAAACACAATCCTAATGTGAACACAAATGGGAATACCTAGCATTCCAGATCATCTGTGGAGAAGTAAGTTTTTTCATGGCTGTTCCATTATCTACGACTTAGTGCCTGAATCCATGTATCGGGGAATTTAATCTTAGGTGTAAATTATTATACTCTCCAATCTCTCGTAGGATTCTTGGATGAATTTTTCTAATGTGTTCAAAACTTTTTTTTTTAACATCAGTCAATGAAGAGGGCTTCCATGTGTATCTCCATATTTCTTCAGCAGTTAAAGCTTTTTTCCATTTGTTCGTAGTGTGTCGTACCCAGGCTGCGGATAAAATTTAATCATTGTGAAGAGACTCAAGACTGGTATTTGAGATTTAATAAATTGGAAGTTTTATCTATTTCCTGATAGTCCAGAGTTCAGCCTATGCCATTACAATTTTTCTCTTCATTAAGTATTTTTAGTGAATCCTATTGTTGTCTTCGTTTTCCTTGGTCATCCTACTTATTCCGCCCAGTGCATCTTTTCTAAACATGTAAACTACTTTATGGTTGACAATGTGCCTTTCCGTAAACCTTTCTTGTGTTATCCAATCGGTTTGCTTCAATTCATTCACTTAAGACTTCACAAATTTTATAAATGAGAAATCATAGCAGTGATATGATCATCTGTTCTAACCGGTTTAAATTTATTGTAATCTTCTAACAAGTTAACAGTTTAATTCATAGTATGTATAGGGTTCTAATTATGAATAGGCATTTTGGACAGATAATGAAAATCAATTTTGAAGATTGTAGCTAATTTTTAGGCAATGCGCTTCAATTTTTATCCCCTCTTCAATCCCTTCTGTTCTTTTGCATTGTGGTCCATATAGGACCATGGGTTGCTCCGTCACGGCTTGGGTCTTCCTCTCTTCAGATTTCTTCCTCTCCCATTCTCCTTCTGAATGGCTTCAAATGTCTGCAGGGGATAGATCTTCAACCTGTGACTGGGGTGGGATTATGGGGTCCTTCATTAAAATCATCGCTGTTGTTATTAGTAACAAACTCTTAGTGGAACACATTGTTCAGTTATTTTCCTGTACCAGTTGTGAATTGTTTTTGGAATTATGTGATGAAATGTGAAGGATGTTGATAAAGATTTTGCTCTATTACTTACATTAAAAAAGTAATGCCAGTTCATGCATAAAATAGATTTGTGCATGAACTCTAGATAGATATTCTCAACTCCATTCCTCAATTTGACGTGTTACTTGACTCTATTACACATTTTAATGAACTAAGCTGCTCTAGGATGCACACACTATTCGGTTCCAAAATCATACATAGTTCATTTGTGACCATAACATTAGCTGCACGTTTTACATAGGGTATAACTGAACTGCAGTTTAGCCAAATTCAAGTGTTTTTGTGAATCCGGCTTCCTCTTGGCTTGACCACGTATTTTCCAGATTTAATTCCTCATATTTGGGGTTCAGTGATCGTAACAAATAGGAACGTCTCTGATTCAGTGTTAATAATTTATGATCTCTTGATGTTTCAATATCGATTTGGTTAACTTCATTAAAATATTTAGGTTAGGTTCTAAACTTGTTTTCTGTAATCTTATCCCCATCGCTTGCCAGTGATTACCTACCTACAACATCATCATCGGTCAACAGTTCTAAGATTTGTCTAATGCAGCTCTCCAATAGATTCTCCTATCGGCTAACCTCTTCTGAATGACTTATTTATTCTCTTTCACATTCTTCAAAACTTGTTCCAATTATATCATTGAAGGCCTTTACCATTCTTCCTGTTCACTTGTCCCTCTTGGATTGACTTTGCGAGGCCATTGTGTCATAATATATGGCCAATTAAGTTGCTTGTCTTCTTATTAAAGTTTATGAAAGGCTCTTAACTTTTAGAGACTTCTTAGTTTGTCACTCGGTCAATCCATTTTATATTTTTGATTCTTATGTAGCACCACATTTAGAGGCTTACAGCCTAATCTGCTACTGTAATCGTCCATGCATCAGTGCCATTTATAAGCATGCTGGAGATGTAATTCTAATGAAACGTTTCCTTACGTCCATGCTTATATTTTCGGCTGTAAGCAGATTCTTCTTCTGGCAAATGCCCTTTTCCACCTGGCCTATTTAGGAAATTTTTTTGCTTTGTCCATCGCTGCTACCTATGCTTCTCAGATAATGGTACGCTTGCACTTTTCAGTTGTTCTTTTGTTAATCCAAGCTCACATAGGATCGGAATGGGCATTAGATGGACAAGCAGTAAAGCATTGTCCATCCACCTAGGCCCGCTCATTCCCGCCACTATGCCTGCCCGCTCGTTCCTGCCTCTAGACTGAAGCAGGCGATGCTTGAATAATGTTTCAGCCAGGAATAGAAATTGAAAGTATTGAGCTGTTAACTTTTTCACTCTGGTTTCGCATACTTTTCATCACTTCAATGGTTTTCTTACCTTCGCACATCGATCTTTTGTATAGCTTTATTTCAATTTCTTTAGAATTAAAGTTTATGGATTAGCCTGTGATTAATGATTGTATGTATCTTCATCATCTGTACTTATACTTTGCTCAATAAATATGTTAAATGATACTTTGCTCAATAAATATGTTAAATGAATAGTTACTCCAGTTTCATCCCTCTGTTATAGAGTGATCAAATGAGCATTTCCTTTTTTCCAATGCTTTTCTATATGTGAAAAATGTATTCCAGTTAATAAAGGGAGATTAAAATCCTCTTCCTATTATCATATCGTGATCATTTCTCCCTGAAGTTACTTAGTTAATCTCAAATTCTTGTTAGTCAGACATTCTACACTGCATAATAGTGCATGTTGGCTGGTTTACATTATGCGAATGCGTAGATTTTCACACTGAATTATTTTCAATGGTAAAATGTTTTCTAGGTAGCCCTCATTAGTACACTGTTGAACCATGAATCCTCGACTGCAAGGAAACCCTCTGTCGATCATCGTTGCATTTCAATCCTTGGGTGACAGCCACCATCCTTTTGTCCAAATTTCTTTTATGGAGTTAGGTGGAAAAAGGGACTATTTAGTCCTAATATCACTCGAAATAGACTATTATTATTACTATTCATCATTATCTAAGTTGTCCAAGCCTAATTTTGGTACTCCAGCTTTCCCTAGGTTTTATTTAATCGGCCCACATACTAATTCCTTGTTCTTCCTCATAGTGCCATTCTATTTTACTTCATATTTATCAATTTACGAAAACTCCTCCGCATCCTCCATTAAATATGTATATATTTTCTGAAAACTATGCATTAGGGAAAAAACATTGGGTGCATCCAGGGGGAGTAGCGCTCACTGAGCGGTTGGGTGATCTCCCCCTGGATGCGACTGCTACGTAGCCGCTCAGTACTGAGCAGTCGCCATATTTGTGAGCGGTGTTTTGGACCGCTCACTGCTCTCAGCCCTTAGGTAGCGGCGCGCAATCGAAAAGTTAGAAATAGCAAAGAAGGGTTATAAAGCCGGTTGTACATGGTTCTGTGAGTTTTAAATTACTTAGATCAGAGAGAAATCAACAAGTAGCACTAATTAGAAACTGAAATTGTAGAAATATATTTTAAAAAACATCGCTCGATATATCCTCCATTCTATAATGTCGCGGATAAAGGTAGAAATCGTACTATTTTAATTAACACTATTTCTCATTAGACTTTGCCGAAATGTGGAGATAAATATTTGGTCATATTTGGCCTTTTCTGAAAAACAATCATCTGAATGAGTACAAAATAAGCTTAATATCGGTCGTCATGTGGCTTCTTCGTTTCTATAGCAGACGACAGTGCTATGGTGTATCTTGACCTTCTTACGGAATTAAGTCCGCTTTGTTTCACTTTCACATTTATTCTAAATATAATTATTGTCCTTTATTACATACCATCGAAAAGAAAATGTCAAACCACGCCTAGTATATAGTGAAAGACATATAAATCGACCATTTGCCGAGTTGGTACACGACGAACGATGAAAATCTCGAAAAATACTTTGATGCAAGACTTCAGGATCCAAAATTTTCTATGATGTTCGTGACCCTAAACAAAATTGATTTAATCGTTAGTTGGGAAATATTCTTGTTTTATCAAGTGCAGGCAAATATGTTTGAATCTTCCAGCATATATCACAGTGATAATTAATCAAGTGTTGTTTAAACAACCCAAAATTAGAAAAGAAAATTATTTGGAAGTCATCCACTGAATTGGTAACCACATTGTTCTGTGGATGACTTTCAAATAATTTTCAACCTTGCATTAGTGTATCTAGAAGCGGCTGAAGGGAGGCGTGGGAGGGGTGTCACCACTGAAACCCCCTTGTAAACGGGGGGTCGGGGAATTTTTAAAACTATATATTTTTTTACCAATGGGGGGGGGTGGGGTTACAACCCCAAAAAACCCCCCTTGATACACCTATGCAACCTTGTAAGCTTGCAGAGACACAGAGCTAGAATTCAATGTATGAGTAGAATGATACATTATTCCAAAAGTACCTATCCATGAAGTTATAATAATGGGTTTCCATTAATGGAAGCAGTTCTTGTTAAACGAATGGCCCCCAAGTCCTCTGAGTGAAATTAAAATTTTTAATTATATATGTAATATCATCTTAATAGCAAGCTAATAGCAAGCAAATAGCAAGCAATCTAATACAATAGCAAGATCTTGCTATCTAACCATGATTATGGAGGAAGAAGCTTCTCCTAGAAGATGGGTGAAAAGGGAATCAGTCAATTACCCAACATTTTCTGAGTGCTAATTTGGACAGCTATGGCAGGAAAGAGTAAGTGGGAATATAGAGCAGAATTATATACATAATATGTATTGGAATGGAACAAGATAGATTATGATCATGGTAGAGTTCCTCACAAAGGAGGCCGCGAGGGACTTAGACCTATATAGGTCCATTGTGCCAACCACCCTTCTAGAAAAATCACCCATAAAGGCCAGTCGCCTTGCTGAAGACCAATAGGTCCCCTATGGGGATCTCCACTCCAAGTACCAATATAGGTATAGAATATATTCTATACCTCATCACAGCGGGATACCCACATAGTATGTGGGATGTGGATTCATCCACTTCTTCGCACCACCTACATCTGGGTGTATCTACGATTCCCAGGAGGTATAGGTGCCTCAAATCACTTGGTAGTGCCCTTAATGAGTCCCACTACCATTCGTAGTTGACCCCTATTTAGTGACAGAAGTCTTTTAGCAAGGCCAGGCCTAGGTTCTCCTATATGTAGTTTTGCCTGTCTAAAACTTGGTATTGTTCCACAATTGAACTGCGGTTGGATCCATTCTTTACCAGCTCATCAGCCATCTCATTTCGTTGGAATGGGGAAATCAATTATAATTCCTGAGAAGGAGAAGATGTGGGTGGAGAGAGGATAGTTTCATAACAAGATTGTTTCTGAAAGATGGAAGAGAAATATTTTCAGACCCAAAATAGCAGTCTGAAAAAAGATTAAATTGTGTCATGAGGCACACCTTTTGACATAATTTCTAGTTCTTTTTCTATGGAATGGGAGAGTGGGTAGGTCATGTATAGAACAGAAAGAAAGAGCATGGGTGAAAACAAAGAAGTCTGTGTGCACACATGGGTGCATACTCTCACCACCAAAAGCATAAAAAAAGGACTATGAAAGAAAGTATGTGGTATATTTAATAAGGATGAAATATAAAAAGCATATAAAGAGAACTAATGAAATGTGAAAAGGAAAGATTCAAAACAGGGCCATCTTTAAATTTTGATGAGATAAATAGAATTAAAGGCGAAAGGCAACGCTGTTAACAGTATTAAAAAGAATGGTTGAAAAGGTAAGTATATGCTGAAGAGACATAGGTATGTTAGATAGAAATACTCACTTCAAACTATGAACAAGATAGGTATTAAGTGATATATTTAAATGCCTTAAGAGCACAATTGCTATGGTTATGGTATAACCATGGTTATACTCAAGACAATCATGCTTATTACAAAAAATTTTATGCTCATCTGCATTGTGAAACTGAAGGTGGTTCATGAAATGCATGCGTTACATCTGCAGTGAAGAAATGAAGTCTTATATCATCTGAGCAAAAACTCAAAGATAGGAAGAAAGTTAACCACATTAGTGGATCCTGAATGCTCCATAATAATGCTTCTCAAGGTCTTACAATCATGATCTTAGTTTATATGATGCTATATAACCTTAGCCCTTTGAGCACTGAAGTACCCCTAGACTATGACAACTAAAAATGTTTACTATCCCATTTTTATTTTAGAAATGGCCCAGAATTAATTGGACTTGTCAAAATTTACTTTCGAGTTGTCAGATTGTTGAGGTGAATCATGCGATAACTTAGTGGCCAAATCTAGGAATATATGCGAAAAACTATGAAAATTAACATGCATTGATTTACATTACATTCACTGATGAATAATGCACGATATCATCATGTTAGTTATGCTTTTTATGGAATTGGCAAATTAGGATATAGTTAACTGCAAAACACCAATGACGAAACTTTTTGAACTGGAAGAAATTAGTCTCAAATGGTTTATTCATTTTCATGTGTATGGAGTGAAGTTTGTTCATGCACCCTACCGTACATTTGGTAATTAAACTCATCAACGACTTTTGGTAAATGAAGCCTTCGGTTAGAACTTTTCATTTTAGAACAAATTTCCGAGGTGATTCATGGGATAGTGAGGGATTTAAAGACAATATTATTATCCTTAAAGAAAATTGTTGAAATCATCCAGATGAATACAAGTTTCGTGGAATGAACATTGGCTTCTCGCCCTCATCAGGCAACATCACAGTTAATGAGTGCCTCCAATGTCAACAAATTCCATTAAGATAGTTTTGAGGTTCATAGAAAGTGTTTAAAACTTAGGATATTTAAAATATCTTTCAAGGTAGTACGTATTTGGATAGTTACATGCGTGTTTACGTTCACTATCACTACATAGGTTTTAACTTGTTCATCATTTGATTGAAAATAATTTCATGGTTAGTTATCATTTGTCTGGAAAACTTATTGTTAGCTTATTCTGTGGAGTTTATACAGACTTGGAGGGATATTTCATCCTAGATAGTGGACAAAAGTTATTTCACTGAGGATAAAATCTTGTTTTGGAACATGAGACTGCTTAAAATTTAATGAAATTACTTGAAAGAATTTTTTTCCTGGTTAAAATAATCATCCTTGGCAGTATTTAATCTCGATTATTCAATTTTTCAGGTGTTCTGTATCCATACTTGCTGTTTTTCTGGACAGACCTCGCTGAGATTTCTTCACGCCTCCAGTTTGCCGTTGTGTGTGCTGTAACTGGAGCTCATGCCCATGGATTGGATGAAGAGACTTAATACTCCAGCTGATTGAATTGGAAGAATGAATCACTCGAGTGCCTGGACCAATAGTCTCAAGATATTCAGCTGCTTGTGATGCTTCAGGAGAACTTTGTTGCATTGACCACCATAATTCTCATGTACTGTATGCAGCCATGCCAATAAAAGAGTTGGTTAGTATGGCTGAAAACTCTTACTTATTCTTTTTCATGCTTTGCTTTTTCGATACTTGATTTTATTTGTTGAATGTACTTTGCTTTTTTGCTCCAATAAATAGATACCAACTGCCAGTGCATTATTTATACTCCGGACTTAGAATATTTCCTTTGTTTACCATTTGGACAGTTGTTTTTTTCTGTTTACATTTTGGACTTGGAATATTTTTGACCACTTCTCACTCATAATTGAGAAATATAGCAAAAAGAGGAAAATATGAGAAAAATAGCTCCTCGGAGCCAATTTTAGGCATCAATTTTGTCTATTTGCATTTGTACGTAGAAAAAGATGCAAGAAGGATAATTGAAATACTAAAGCAAGCAAGTACTTACCGAATAGTTTTCCTCTGCTTATTAGTCCTCTCCACCCTGTCCCTGCCTGTATTGTGAATGGCATAGCCTCCTAATTAGAGGCGAGTTGGTCGAGGGGATTCTACGCTCTTCCTGTTTTATCTCTCATTCTCCATTCATACTCATGTGCTTGGCAATGCAATGACTCAAAATGAAAAGTCATTTCCATTTCTGCTTCCTAGATCACGTGTATCAAATTATTTTGTAGACATAAGGAGAGGAAACAATAGTGTGACTGTAAACAGCAACATTCATTCACTCCTCATTTTGCACCACTCCTTTCCACTCTCTTCACCGCACCACAAACTTACCAACCTCCACTTTCTCTCACCTTTCTTTCATTTCCACCACCTAGGGCTGTCCTTAGGGATTAAGGGACCCAGTGAAAACAAAAGTTGGGGCCTACCATTCCATTTCTGATACAGTATCACCCTTCAAGCATATTTCATGGAAAGAAGGAAATTATCCGATGAACTGTCCAGTGAGTTCAAGAAATTTACATATGGTCTTACCATGTTTAATGGGATTGGTGGAATGAAAGGATAGTGATTTTATTCTGATGAAATTTACATAGGTACCTACGTTTTAATGACCCATGTAAAATTTTATCATTAAATAGTAATGAAGAACAAACATTTTACAACATGATATCCTAGATCCTAGCAGTATTATTTCATTTTGAAAGTCCCCTACAACACTTGAAATATTGAGTTCCCTTGAACAATGTGGAATCACAGATGCATCTTTCATGTTATCGAAATCTGTATCGATAACACTCACCCCTGAAGTAGCGCAAGGTTAACAATAACCATCAGGAAAATTCACTCTACTGATAAGCAATTTAAAGTGCTGCACGAAAAATGAAGAACACCTTCTCTCTGACATAAGTTAAATAAAAAAATGACGATAACACTAGCCTTATGAAGAAACATCATCGAGGCCCAACTTGGGAAATAATTAAACACTTTAGGCATCCCAATAAAACATTTCCCATAAAGCAATGGTACTCTGGATATCCCTCTCTCTACCACATATTCAAATTAACAATGTTTTGTCCAAAAACAAACTTATTATACTTTTGTGTTCAGACTTTATTAACCACCATATCATCATAAATAATCGGGCTGCAAATAACATAAACTATGCATGAATTCACTTTCTTGCAGTAGGTATCTATTGCTTAACTTTGAATTAATTTCCTACATTCCTGTCCCCTCTCGGTGAAACAAACACCGGGCCCTCGCTACACTACTGATGGTCAAAATTGAGTTGATACGTCTCTTCATACTCAAATAATATCATTAATTGAGACAGGAGTAAGACCTCCGCTTCTAAAGAATCGTTAATTTACAGGTGCAACATTTATTATTTGTGTGAAAATCGAAGTCGAATTATACTAAATTTTTTTCGCGGGAGCATTGTTAGTTGCCTATACACAAGGATACTTTTCAGGGATATGTACTTACTTTCCAGGATAATCTCACCTATACTTGTTATATTTATGAAAAGCTTTCCTCCGTTGTCGTTAATATTGATAAAAAACAGATATGATGCATGTTAAATTATATATGTTATAATACCATTTGCTGTTGTAATATTGCTATGCTAATTGAATGCTACAATAGGCACCTGAATTCCTGGTAGGTACTATGATTAGACCGACTGCCTGTGGACATTTAAGCCAATAACGTGGTTAACAAAACAACAGTCATGACAGTATTCATAAAATCAATTTTTGTATATGTACGACTACGGAGGAAAGCCTTTCAAAAATAATATAGGCGGAGAACTTATTTTTATAATTACGATGCGTCCCTTTAAAGTATCCTAGTCATCCTGGTGTATAGGCAACCAACAATACTCCCGCGGAAAAAAAATACAAATAATATCCTTCAACTTCGATTTTCACACAAATAATAGATAGTACAGCTGTAAATTAAGGATTTGCCAGAAGCGGAGCTCTTACACCTTAAAACGGTACCTCAATTATCGATATTGTTCGCGTATGAAGGAACGCATTGACTCAATTTTGACTATCGGTAGCGTCGTGACGGCTTCGAAAATCCCGGCGCTTGTTTCACCGAGAGGGGGCAGATATGCAGGAAAGTAAATTCAAAGTTCAGCAATAGATGGCAATGGCAAGAAAGTTAACTCCTGAACAGTTTATGTTATTCATAGGAATAATTTACAATGATTTGGTGGTTAATAAAGTATGAACGGAAAAGAACAAAACGTTAGTTAACAAATAAAGCATTTAAAAACCCTTATTGTTTCAAGGAGCAGGTATTATTAACATTTTAAATTATCTCTCACGATCAGGTGCTGCGTAAACAGTATTCGAGTACGCCAGACTTGGTTTATCCGGTTGCCGACAGAGCATGACTGGTTCACTGCCTGCGCACTGTCCTTTACTGGCCCGGTGAGGCCGCCGCCATGGCCCACCCTTGTAGCTGGTCGTAATTGACGCCGCGAGGCTTTGCATCCATGAAGCCGATCCTTTAAGGTGGCATGGCTCACTCGGCAGAGTAGGTGTATGCGGTTCTCCGCTATGTGGGTTAGCTTGAGAGAGGGGACTTAAGGGGTGGGGGGAGTCCGTCGTGGAGATGACGGCTCCTTTGCTGGGGGACCAGTTCGTGGTTGATGGCTGGTCCCTCGTGGGCGGGGGGAGTGTCCCGGAGGGGAGGCTCCCCCTCTGCCCTGGGGTGGAAAATTTATCAGAGGGGGGGGCTATGTCGGTCATTTCTTCACTCTCTAATATTGTCTCAATAACCAAAGAAACATGACTTTCTTATACCATTTCTTCGAAATGAATTTAAGAATGTAAGGTAAGAAACTTTGATTATGAAAGTGTCCACCTTCAAACCCCACCCCCAATCCCCCGGGAACATGTTCCCTCTGTTTCATGTCTTCCATTTTCTACATATTGATTACTACTCATTGTTTTTCCTCATTTACTCACTTAATTATGGCGATTTCCAAGCACAGTTTACTGCGTTACAATTCTCTCATTTCACCCCACCTAACCATTACAATTAATTTACATTATCATTTATACTTATCCCTCAAAATCAAAATTTATTAACCTACTCGTCCACCACTGCTGTAACGCCACAGGGAACACACCCACGGCCGACTTCTACCATGCATCGCTAGGTGCTCCCACCCTTCAATTTTATTCCCTAATATTACTATACAAATTTATATCTTATTCATGTCATTATCACCAATCGCACCATTATTCGGCGCTGAGAAATAAATGGATTTGTGAAGGACTTCCATCATTCATCAACTTAATTCTGCCTTCATTTGCACCTTTAACTCTGACTAATACACACCTACACGGCAAGGATAACCATTCAATGTTAACACAACACCAGTTCAATTCACTTTTTATTTTCATTTCAAAATATGCATTACAATTCCAATCAACTTTTATCACTACAATACCAAGGGTTTCACATGCATCATTCATAATATCCATTTCTTAATCGCTATCATTACATCAACAACTAAATCTGCAGCTTCTGTGTTTGTCGCCAAACCAGCTCTCCAATCCTACTTCTTGCTGCCGCTCTCCTATGCTCAGCAACACCTGAAATCAAAACATCCTTCCATCAGTCTCACCAAAGGACGTGATTTGCATCCAGAATATCATAACTGCTCCAGCCATCATGCATTCCAATGAGCTCTATCAATATCCAACTTATCGCGCTTCATCTTTACCTCCCACAGTTTTCACCTCAAGCCATTACAACCATCTCAGCAGACCATGAATCACCCTCGCTACAATATTTTATGCTACGTGCAGTATTATTTCATTTTAAAAGTCCACTACTACCTACAACACTTCAAATAATGAGTTCCCTTGAACAATGGGGAACTGAACCTGCTTGGGAAAGAAATTATCACTTTTTCCACAGCTTCCCAATACAATAATTCTGGGTGTTCTAAATGGGTAAAAAAAGGAAGTGAACAATGAAATTGAGGAAAAGAGATAGAAGGAACAGGAATTTGGATGGTCATGGGTTAGAAAAGGAACCACTAGAGGAGGGGAAAGTAAGTGGTGGCTTGTGAGGGGTTGGGGAAAAGGAAGCGACAAGTGAAACCCGAAGGGGGGAGAGGCAGGGGATAGGACAACAGAAAGGGTTAAAATAGACCGAAGCACTAAGCGGCTCATAAACATTTTTACCAAGGACGGGTTTTTCCAAGGAGAATAATGTAATATTGGTGGGTTTTTCATAGGGACAATGGCAGAATGTCTGCCATGACGAATTCTCAGGCATGCTACGAGCGGGCGACACCCAGCGGACGAGTGATAGCATGGGATTCCAAAATAATTTGGCGTGATCGCCAATTATATTATGGTAAATAGGAGCCAGAGAGTATATGCAGTTAGGCTGGCGCGTATAACTCTAGTGATAGTGCTGCTGCCTGAGCTACGATCAATATAATTTTATAGTTCTTAAGTGGCTTTCATGGAGACAAAATCTTTGCAGCGCCTAGAGATATGGGGTTTTTTCTTGTACATTACGGAAGGAAAATTTAAGGAGTACAAGGAGAAGGAAAATTTTAAACACTACCGAGTAAAATTTATTTAACCATTACGAATAGAGAACACATTTCATCTTCATATAACCGAAATATTTTACAGCAAAAAAATGTGATCAAGGTAAGTGTAAATTATATGCATTCTTACAGAACAAAAATCAAAATTTAAAATATAAGCAGACAAATACCTGTGCGAAAACTTCTTTGCTAAGATAAAAGCAACCATTAACCTCTTACTGAACTTAATCAAGACAACAATTTGAAGTTTTCCTGTAAAATTTCGCTGAAGAAACGAATCACCGCATCAATTGTGCGGGTTGCATAAGCCAGGAAACTTCGCCAGGATCAGGGCCAATCTGTAATCATAGTGAGGAAATACTTGCGTATCTCTTTCTCATGCCATGGAACAGGATACAAGACAATGAGAAACTACTTGCTTTCACATATTAGTAAACAAAACCAACTGCAAACCTAAACCACCTGCAAAAATAACTCTCAACCACCTATCCATCTTCCGAAAGATGTTCATTTCCCAAGACAATCTATGAAATGGAGTGTGCAACCTAAAATTATTCACTACTCAAGAAATAACTAAATACACTGGTATTTTTAAACGTCTTACAGGGTGCACCCGTCGTTTGGATACCTCTACGGTTTTTCCTCGAAAAAGTCAAGTCGTTTTCCAAGTGGTTACTCATCTGCTTCACATTTCCAAAGAGTTGATTTAAGTGAAATGCTAACCGTAAGATGCCGAAAGAATTACATTACCATTTGGGGGACTAGGTTTCCATAATCTAAAAGCAGAGAAAAATACAGGGACGATCTTCAAAATATTTATATCTTAGTAAAAATGTTTCAGATCCAATTGATACTAGAATTTTTTTACAGTATGTTTCTGTATCCCTAACTTAGCCAAAAGTTGTATGCCAGGTTCGCCCACCCTGTGGATGTAGCAGCAGATCAAAAAATAACGACTTTATTCAGACTTCGTTAAATGGACAAATGCACGAAGAAATACAAATGATATATTTTCACTCGAGTATAATTAGCAACATACCTGTGTACCATCATTCTATGCATGGCTTGTGTCAAAAGAAGTAAAGTTAAAATTTTCAAATAATATTAACAGAACAAGTATTTAAAATTGTCCTCCTGTAGGTAACAGATACAGGAAGTGCCAAATGGATGGATAGCTGTCACTGAATTCTCTCAGCAGCCACTGTGAGACATTTTGGAAAAAAAAGAATTATCAGAGAATTACTCCCACATAATGGAACATTTCTGTCTTTCACCGACAGTTACTGTGTAAGTATAAGTAGAAGTGGAACAATATGGTTAATGCAAACTTCAATAATATGTTTTACACTATATCACAGATTTGTTCAAATGTGACTTTACATTGTTTTGAAAAAATAGCAATGAAATGTTCTACATTTAAATGATGACCACGAATATTACATTTATTACATGTAGACTCCTTGATGATGACCTACAAAAAATTGAAAAATAGTGTGATATATGGCAGTTAGAATTACATTTTAAAAAAGTGCGTGGTAATGAATTTTTGGAAAAAGAATTGTTCTCCATCTAGCACTTCAAAATAAGTAATAATGAATTAGCAAATGTGGAATCAGGGTGGCTACTGATAACCAATTTTCAAATTCCCTGACTTTTCCCTGACTTTTCCCTGATTTTTCCCTGATGGCTTTACCAATTTCCCGGACCGATCGCCAAAAGGTCTCCTATTATCGGAATATTATATTTCTGCTGAATTAAATTTTCGTCAAAATTCATAAAATGTTAAAAGCTGAAATAATTACATTAAAAGCTATAAGAATGAAAAAATATATGGAACCTCCGCCTTAATGAAAAAATTTATTAAACTTTCACAAGTTAAGCCCTCACACTAATTGTACACACTTTTAATACATTTATCCGTGTAGCCGTGTACCTATCGTTTTCCGTGTCCGCGTATGTTTCCTTCGGTAAAATTACAAATGCACAATGTCTAATTCTTCAAGGAAGAGGTGTGTGTCGTAGTAGTTCTGGGAAGTTGAAGAATACTGAAAAGGCATCGAAGGGAAAGTTAATGGCCAATTTACTGGCGGACTCCGGCACAGGTATCACGAAGCTACGCGAAAAATACAAACCAAAGCCAATTTCTTGGACTGGATCAAAATCGGATGGCACGAGTTAAAGAAGCGAATAACAATTTTATTAACATGGTCATAACCCCTTGATTGTAAGAGGGAACCAAAAATGTAAAACTATTTGTATAAACAAACAAAACGTAATCGCGCCACTGCGAGCGAAAACAGGAAGAAATTAGCAACGGCAGCGTCATATTTGAGGTGGTTTGTGACCTGACTAAATTGCTTCGAGAGGGAGCTAAGGGGGCCATTCAATAATTACGTCAAGCGTGAAAGGTGGGGAGGGGAGGAGAACTCTTCTTATGGTCTCACGAAGGGGGGTGTGGAAATCGAAGATGATCTCACGCAAGATTTTGTTTACACGTGTGATCGTACTTGTATTACCGTTTTAATAATCATCTTCTCGTATTTTTAGAACTCTAAGCACGTATTTACTGCAAGCTAGTGTGCTCCAACTACCTCTCGACCTGAGTCTCGGAAGTTAAAAAAACGCGAGGTAAAATATTCCGAAAAACATAGCCTCGGATTCCTTGTGATGAGCAGAATACACGGTGATAATGAATTTTAACACTACTAGGCAAATATCGCACTAAGGATATACACAAGGGCTACATCGTACGACTGATTCACTGCTAAATAACTAAGAATCACAACTGAATGTTCAACGAATTGACGATGAAATGTTTTGGTGAAATAAAGGGCGGGAAAGACAGCGCGGTAAACGTAATGGTAGAAATATACCGAGAATTTCCTATCCCAATTTCTCCCTGACTGTTACGAGAATTCCCTGACTATTCCCTGACTTTTCCAGATTTCCAAAATTCCCTGACAATTCCAGGTTTTCCCGGTTTTCCCTGACGATCGCCACCCTGGGAATCCATTAAATATCTTGGAATAAGACTGTCACATGATCTTTCCTGGGGTAAACACATACGTGAAATAATGGGTCAAGCTAGTCATAAACTGGGATTCATCAAAAGAGTACTGGATAAATGTGACGATCATGTACGAGAAATCAGCTACTTTTCCCTTGTTAGACTTCATTTGGAATATGCTGCCAGTGTATGGGATCCCTACGAAATCGGTTTCGCAGCTGAGCTTAAAGCCACAGAGTGCATCCACCGGGTTGCGGATGGTGGGTCGACCTCTAGATATAGAGGTTAGCTGCAAGATAAGCGAGTTTACTCGTCGAATAAGCAGTGGTGGACAAAAAGCTACGGCATTCCGAGGGGGTATTGGTCTATCCCTGGGTAAGGTAGGTCTCTAAATAATACCGAACCTGTGAAGATGCCATGACTTGGCGACGAGAAGCCGCTAATAATTACGCTTCTCATCACCCAGAGAAGAGGGCAGCAGCTCTTCTTCACATGACTGAAGGTGGAATGCGTGTGAAGAGCTTCCTGCAGTACAAAGAAAGATAATAATGGTGAAGATCGAAACCAAACCTGTAGATACCGGAGTGGTGCAGGTTAACATGCATACAACGGACTATGAAGATGAAGAAGTGGAAGACGTCTACGAAGATATCACGGAAGTTATAAAACAGGTAAGAGGAGAAGAAAACCTAATTATTTTAGGAGACTGGAACGCTATCGTCGGCGAAGGTCAAGATGAAAGAAGAACTAGAAAATACGGATTGGGAATCTGAAACGAAAGAGGAGAAAGACTGATGGAGTTCTGCTCACAGCATAAGTTAGTGGTAGCCAACACATTGTTTAAAAATCACAACCGAAGAAGATACACATGGAAAATGCCAGGAGACAGAAGAAGATGTCAAATAGATTACATTTTAGTGAAGCAGAGATTTAGAAACCCCGTGAAGGACTGCAAAAGCTAGGGTAAAAAGTAAGGGTACAAGGGAAGCAATATTGGCCCTTTACTTGACTACTCATAGAGAAGAGAATGGAGAAGAACAAGCCGACGTTCATTGCATTTGATTGCAATGAACGTCGGCTTTAGATTTAGATATTTAGAGAAGGCTTTTGACAACGTGGATTGGGATTTAATGCTTGGAATTCTGAAGGGAAATGGAGTGTCCTACAATGACCGAAGAATTATCCATAGTCTGTATAAAAACCAAGTGCCTGTGATTAAATCAGGACCCAGCTGTGAAGAGGCAAGAATAAGGAAAGGAGTGAGACAAGGATATGCACTGTCTCCTGTCATTTTTAATGTTTACATCGAGAGAGCCATCAATGAAATCAAAGAGAAGTCTTCTGGAGTGACTATCCATGAAGAAAAAATAATCATGCTGCGATTCGCTGATGACATAGCACTAATAGCAGAGACAGAGAGGGATCTGAACAAGATTCTAGTAACCATGGAAAGGACAATGGCCAGATATCAGGTGAAGATAAATAAGAAGAAGACTGAGATATTGTCGTGCAGCAAGAAAGAAGAGACGAAAACCAATGTCAAACTAGGAAAACAAAAACTTGAAGAGGTGAAAGAGTTCTATTGCCTAGGGAGCTGAGTAACCTACGATGGACGAAGCAAGAAAGAAATAGTTAGTAGAATAGCCCAGGCAAAGAGGGCATTCTATCAAAAGAAGAATCTCCTTACAGCTGGAAATACAAGTGTAGAAGTAAGGAAACAGTTCATCAGAACATACATCTGGAGCATGTTTCTTTACGGCAGTGAGACATGGACGATGAGAGCAGCGGAGAAGGAAAGGGTGGATGCATTCGAAATGTGGTGCTACAATTAGAATGCTGAAGATTAAATGGATCGACCGAGACAGTAACGAGGAAGTCCTAAGAAGAGTAGGAGAAATGAGAGGTCTGCTGAAAACTCAAAAAAGAAGAAGGGACAACTTAATCGGCTATATCGTGAGACTTGACGGCCTGATGAAGACTATCGTCAAGGGAAAAGTGAACAGGAAGATTGTAAAAGGCAAGCCTTGTATGAGATACATGGAACAGGTTGTGAAGGATATAAAAGAGAAGAATTACGTCACAATGAAAAGGTTGGCCGATAGAAGAATCGAGTGGAAAGCTGCTTCAAACCAATCCTAGGATTGTTGACCAATGATGATGATGATGACGAAATTGGTGTAAAAAATGAACTTGAACGTGTGCAGCGAACATCGGCAAGATTTGTAAAGGGACGGTACGATAACTATTTTAGTGTAACCAGTCTATTAAATGAATTAAAGTGGGAATCATTGTCTGATCGCAGGTTGAAATATAGAGTTCTTCCCCTAAATAAATTCCAAGATAATATTTTCAGTGATGATGTTAAAAATATTTTGCGAACCCCACCTTCCTATGGTAGACTGGACCATAATCACAAAGTTAGAGAAATTGATTGCCGAAATGACAGATTCTAAATGTCCTTTTTTCCTCGTACAATTAGTAGGGATGTACGAGTACTCGAAAATTCGAGTCGAGTCGTTGGTACTCGACTCGAGCACTCGAGTATTTTTAAGAAAGTCGAGTCGAGTCGAGTAGTTTTTGTCGACGGAGCCGCCAAGGCCAATATGTTAAGAAATCTGCCGACAGGAAGCGCTATCATCAAAATCGAGTAAATCTCTGGTTACATGGCAGATAACACGTACGTTTGCGTGAACGAATGGATGAATCGGTGGTTACACGGTCCATGAAGCCGGATATGTACCGTATTCCTCCGAATATAGCTAGCCCCCCCTTTTTGGCCGAAATATTCGCGGAAAAAGTCTGGGGTGGGAGACCATATTCGAGCTCAAAGCACCTAATGTCCGTTGTAAAATTCCATCCCCTGAGTTTGAAGGTTTAGATCACAAAAATGAGTAGTTAAATTTTAAAATGAAGTATATCGAACTAAATCTTGTTTATTTATACGTTTAATAATGTCAAAAATATATTTTTAGCTTGTTATATTAATTAATTTTTCAACAGACAGATAAAAATGCCGGATATTATTCAAGTCGCGGGAAGCAAGTTTGACGCCCACTTGAAGATACACATGAAAAGCCACTTCTCTTTTCTTCGCATAAGATATGGAACATATATTTATCTTAGACTAAATAAAGTTTAAAATAGATTACTCAGTTACTAATTACGTAACGAAAAATATTTAAAAATTCGCTATCTCAGCATGCGGAAGTCGGAAATTTAATTCGATTTGATGGTATTCTTCGTGTTTGAAAACTAAGAACGTGTAAAATGACTTAACAAATTGGGATAATTAGATATGCTTTCAACGTGTACATATTTATTTCGGAAAGCGAGCTCCACGCGACAGGACTTTTGGCCAGGAGAGATAAGCTGCTCGAGGTTAAGCTGTAAGCTACCGTAGGTACCGCGCGCACCAAACACCACGCAAGAAAATTTCTCTAGTATGCACAGGAAAAATATCCTTGCCTATGCTTGAATAAAAGTTTATACGTTGCAGTATTCACCAAAATAAAATCAGCGATAAGAGCTTTTGTCCCCACATTTCTCGGCTTCTCGACGAAAGAAACAAATTGCACTTTAAATTATCTTCAACTCCGTCTCCAAAATCTTTGCACGAGGAGGCATAGTGACAGTATGCTTCCAAAGATACCATCAGTTCTTAAAATGAGACTGACTTGCATTCTTAAAGGCGATACTTTTTTCCGCTATTGTCAAGTCCTCATGACTCATTCACAGCGATAGGCGATAACGATTTCATACATTATAAATACATAGTACTAAACATTGGGAAAAGTTATGAGATGAAAGAAAAGTCATGTGTCACCTTCCATGCCATAAGGTACTAGCCATTAAATTGGCAAAGGACACTATCAGTTGCATTAACAATAAAACCATTAAGAAACTGATTAATGAGTTTTTCCAGAACAACAGAGCCTTTACACAGAGACGAGGTCTACATGAAGCAGGTGAACCTGCTGTAAAACAGAAAAGATAGCATGTTCCATGAATAAGGGTATGGCTACAGCAAAGATCAGAGGAGAATAGCCCAGCAGAAAGAACCGTCTGCTGTTAGGAGAGTACCACTGTTAATAGAATGCAGCAGATGTGCCAAGAAAAACTACTGTAGAATCTGATTGAGATAGGTATTTTATGGCATAAAAACTGACTTTCAGGAAAGAAGATCAGTGATAAAAGACTAAAATAGATACTGTCTCTGATGTGTAGATGCAGAGGGGGTAAGTTAAATGGAAGTACAGAACAAGGAAAATAAAAAAAAAATACTAGGGGAAATGTAAAAAGGAGATAGAGTACACAAAAAGGATGATTATTTCTCCCTGCAGAGATGATCCATTACTGAAATGTCAAGGAAATATAGGCCCTGAATAATTCATTCAAGTAATTTACACATGAAATAATAATAAAGCTATAAAAAAATGTGATTTTTTGCCATTATATTCCATTACATGATGGAGCAGTTTCATGCATCAAACAAAACAATGTTGTCAGTTAATTACAGCATAAAGGGAACCATACCAATGTATCTTTTATCTTCTCTTCCTAAACACAGTCATCTAAACTAAAGAAAATCCAACTAAACCATATTTTTCTCATTTATTTCTACGTTAAGTCATACGCAATTAAAATTTTTAAGTTACATTTTAGTACTTTTCACAGTCTGAACAAAAAAGGAGCAGTTTTTTCACGCACAAGAATTATGCCGAAATTAAGAATTCATTTCTCAAAAACAGGTGATTTCCAAGCAAAATGTAACACATTAAAACTAAGAAATTAAGAATTCCTTTCTAAAAAACAGGTGATATCCAAACAAAATGTAACACATAAAAACTAAAAATGTTTTGCATGTTTTTTATAGATTTCAGAATTTTATCTGCCAAAAAATAGAGTTTTCATTTTATCGTAAGCTGTTATCTCGGCTCTTAGCAGTCAATCAAATGCAATCAACCTAATCAGTGTAGTAAAAAGTAAAGGAGAAAAGTTGGACGATAAGATTAAGACATTTGTACACAGAGTTAAAAGAAAATAATCGTTGACCCAGGTTACTAACTGGTAAATTTTTAGTCACCTCCTGAGTGGCACAATGGGATTCGCAGACAATGCTACCAGTTTAGTAACAATAAATATGTGATCATTAGTCAGGGACTCCTCTGCCATGCCCCTGGGCTACCAGTTACCATTATTCAAGCTTATTATGAAAGGTCCTTCTCATGCCTTTGGTAGAATAGTTTTTTGCATCCTCCCTTGGACCTACTATTGTGGGAGCAATGACTACTACTCCTGGCAGGGTCACCCATATGTAGCTGTAGTTCCAAGGGTAGGGGTCTAGCGAAAGGAAGTCCATGTACCGTACTCGCAGTGTCTGTTCCTCAGTGAGGCAGGTTCCTCTGTGAGATGGCATCTGATCCCAGGCCTTTCTAGTGATGGTGTCACGTTAAACACACTAAGTTACTCACTACCACTAGGATGTGAGTACCCTCGCCTGTTGACTATGACTTGACCTGTGCCTAATTAAAAGCTGGTATCTCGCACCTCTGTCATTTGGCATTGGTGAAGAACAGCAGACTGGCATTCACCTGTAATGAAGAGGGAAAGAGAAAATTTTCCATCTGTAGTTCCTGTGAAGATACGATGCTCTTATTACACTATCAATTTACATAATAAAATACAGTATAAGTATGAATAACAAAGGATAATCATTATCACAACGAAAGGTATCCCATTTGAAATTACTTCCAGATTTAAATGGGTATCACAAAACGGCCATCCAGGTAACAGTAGAAAAGTACTTTGTTTGACTTAATGAAAAAAATATGTTTCAATAATAACTGCAAAAAACTAATCACATAAATATCAGCTAAGGTGAAAGACATAAGGCCAAAGGTAAATATCTCACAAGTGAGTCTTTACGGGGCATAGATTTTGAGAAATAATAGCAAAAATGAGAAATATAACTCAATTTTAGGCACTTTTTGGCCAATTGAATGACAAAGTGCAAGTTCAAAATGTGAAATTTTTTTAATAATTGATTGGATAAAGCTGCCTTGGAATGCCTAAAATGTCTGATCTGTTAGTAGCTGGTAATACTATATGTATTAACTATTAAACAAAAGAACTGATGGAGCACAAGGCTCCATCAACAAATGAAGAAAAAGATAGACAAGTTAGTCAGCAGTAGGAGGAGATTAGCAAGATGACTCAACTCGAATATTAATGTCTTTCATTAAAGTAGAAGGATGAAAAAGTGGATATCATGGTGTCTTGAGACGTGATATTGTTTTTATACAACATCATAAAATCTCTTAATCCATTTCCACCCAGAAAAATTTTTGTCTGCTATTTTGAAGAGTTAATAGTATATTACTCATATGCTCACCTTAAGTACTGATGCAAAATATTTTGGCGATATATAAAGTCGTTTCCACAGAATGACGCGTAGCCATATGGCTACTCTGGGCGGTAATGGGGTCAATATCTCGCACACTGCGATTTACATCTCTATGTCTAAAAAAATAATAAAGAGTCTGTGCAAACATAGTTTGGTATTTATAGGGAAGTAAAACATCAGTTTCTATACAAAACTTTAATTTCTTCAATTAATTGCATCTTATTGCACAATAATAAGAGCATTAGTCTTTTGTGACCCGGACAGTGGTAAGATAACGTTTTACTCATAGTCTTCCTCTGAGCTATCTAAATACAGTAAGAACAATATATTTTTAGGAACTATATTTCAGTACATGCCTTAGAAATAGGCTTTTGACAACATCTCACTATCACATATATAAACTTATTCATTCGAAAAAAGTAATGATAAAAATTAACTTCTACAAAGACATCTCTCTACAAAAAATTCAGCAAATAGAGCAATAAAGTACTTCGAAAAAGTTGTCTCTGTACTGGGCCAATATTTAGGGACTTTTTTTGCAGAGGGGGTAGGTTAAATTGAAGTACAGAACAACAAGGAAAATTTAAAAAATACTAGGGGAAATGTAAAAAGGAGATAGAGTACACAAAAAGGATGATTATTTTTCCCTACAGAGATGATCCATTACTGAAATGTCAAGGAAATATAGGCCCTGAATAGTTCATTCAAGTAATTTACACATGAAATAATAATAAAGCTATAAAAAAATATGAATTTTTTCCAAGTTAATAAATCAATGGAATAACAATTTGCAAATGAACATGTTAAAATATTCATAATATACTTATTTTGAAATTTTTAAAGTGGAACTTCTTTGTATCGACTTCTTCAAATAACTAGATATGCCAGGGACGTAAGCTAATCATACAAAGAGGAGTTTTGGATGTCTGGACCACCAGATGCACTTTTATCATAGTGCCCATTGGTGAATATTTATAAACAAGAAAATTATCGAAAAAATGAACTTCCGGTCTGAATAGCCCACTTCCGGTGTAAATCGGAAGTTGATTTTATGACCATTCGATAAAGCATACCCCATTCACTTATGAATGAACCAACAGTTTTTGAAAAATAATCTTTCCTGGCAACTTTTATGGGGTGGAAGTGTGGTTTTGGACACCCTGTAGAAACTATTTTTCAGTACATGCCTTAGAAATAGGCTTTTGAAAGCATCTCACTATCACATATAAATTTGTTCATTTGAAAAAAGTAACGATCAAAATTAACTTCTACAAAGATATCTCTCCACAAGAACTCTTGGGGAAAATACTCAATGGGAAAGCAGGAAAAAATAATCCGGAAATCAGATAAATATTCAGAAAAAATTATTTCATCATGCCATGTAGAAAATCACAACGATAAAATTAGAGAAATAGAAATTAGGAGTGAGTGGTTCAAAAATGCTATTCTGCATGCACCAATAAGTGGGAATGATTGATAGAATTGGAGTTACCGAATAGATTATTAGGATCGACAATATTGATTTTACCCACTTGTATGGACTCACGGCTGAGCTTAAAGCCACCAGGTTGCAGATGGTGGGTCGACCTCCACATATAGAGGTTAGCTGTGAGATAAGTGAGTTTACTCTTCGAATAAGTAGTCGTGGAGAAAAAGCGACTGCATTCCGAGGGGGCATTGGTCTATCCCTGGGTGAGGTAGGTCTCTAAATAATACAGATCCTGTGAAGATGCCGTGACTTGGCGACCGGAGGCCGCCAATAATTACGCTTTTCATATGCTAAAAATATGTTTTAATAATAACTACAAAAAACTAATCACATAAATATCAGCTATGGTGAAAGACATAAAGCCAAAGGTAAATACACAAGTGAGTCTTTACGGGGCATAGATATTGGGAAATAATAGAAAAAAATGAGAAAAATGACTCATCAGAGGCAATTTTAGGCACTTTTTGGACAAATTTTTGAGCAAAATAAGATGGTAAAAATTATTATAAGTCCAACGCAAATAAAATTAGTCTCTGTTCAGCGTTGAAACTTCAATAAGTAAAATTTGGGTAAGGTCCATAAAAAAATTTATTGAATCGCACTGAGTGCAGCATTTTAGACAGAGGGCTGCACTCCCTCGAATGTGGAAGACATTGGGAGTTGGCAGTGTCTGGAGTCAAAGTCCCGATGCCATGCAACACACAAGGGGCTGCCAAGAATCGAGACAAGGACTCCAGACACAGCCAACTCCCATTGTCCTCTGCATTTGAGGGAGTGCAGCCCTTGAAGATTAGTTATGACATAGGAGAGAATCATCCAGCAGCTGGGCTCTTGGTCCGAACACCACCCTTCTGGCCCATGGAACCCCATCAAAGAACGCTTGGCCCCTGGAATGGCATCATTGCTGATCTGGGGTTGAAAGAACCTCTTGGTTGGAACTCATGGACATCATCTCCATCATGGCTAAGTGGACGCCTTCTAGTATGAAAATGAAAGATTCTGAAAATATGAGAAAATCTGACATAAACCTACTTATGATAATTGAATGTTTGGAGAAAGTCAATAGTGTCTAAAGCAATGATGGTTGTTAACAAAAGAGATCAAGTGCAAGAATAACACAGATGTTAGAAGACCCGAGTATACATTACAGTTTCAGGATGTCGATTGGCGGCCCAATTTCAAATTCCCGTATGTTTCCCGTATTTCCCGGACGATTATTTGCTAAATTCCCGTATAGGAGAAGTCCGTGTAATTTGAACCGGCGTGTAATTCGGACCGATAGCTTTACTTTGTATTCATTATGGGTAGCAACATATTTAGGGTGTAGACGTTTGGGTGTATCTTTGGAATGTCTTCTCTCCAAATTTCATCAATCAAGCCCAGGTGATTGAGGCATGAAGGCTAAGTGAGCGAAATCATGAAATTCCCTTCCCCCACACAAAGCATAAACAACGAATACACACTCTAGACAAATACACCCATTAGGCTCAATACCCACACTAGGCTCTGACTCCTAAGGCGACAGCGAAATATTAAGTTACTTTTGCTAGTTGAAATACAGAAATTACTCCACTCTTATCATAATTCGTGTAGAAAAGTGCAAATAATTCTCTTGGGTGTTTCTGTGAAATTCAGTCTCATTTTATTTTGATCCTCATTATTTCGGACCACAGAAGAGATTGAAATTTTGGACCGGTCCAAATTACACTGATAGTTACAAAATAATTCGCCATATGCATTATCTAATGCAACAGGTAAAATAAAGTGATCAAACTTTCTATCTTATTAAATTAGACTTTCGAACCGGATAAGTCACTTTATCACGCTGCATTTTTCGACAAAATCGTGCGACGCGTAACCTACTACTGTGGCAAGGGCGACAGACGTTGTGTGTGTTGACACACTTGCCGAGTCAGCCTCACGTGCGCTGAAATGACAACCTTGCGCTCAGTGGGTTACGAAATCTTCATGGGCTAAACACTGCGACTCCCGCACTGCTAAGGTCCCATCAACCGAAAATATGGGGATCTTCTGGATCTGTTCATTACAGAGCATTTCTTGAAATTTCCCGGACACTATGCGAATTTCCCGTATATTTCCCGTATTTTCCAGGGTAATGTTAATTTCCCGTATATTTCCCGTATCTCCTGTATTTCCCGTATCGATCGACATCCTGAGTTGGTGGCAGGGGATTAATGGCTTTAATGTGACTAGAATGACAAAGTGCAAGTTGAAAATGTGAATTTTTAAAAAATAATTGCATGGATAAAGCTGCCTTGGAATGCCTAAAATGTCTGATCTGTTAGTAGCTTGTAATTCTATATGTATTAACTATTAAACAAAAGAACTAATGGAGCACAAGACTCCATCAACAAATGAAGAAAAAGATAGACAAGTTAGTCAGCGGTAGAAGGAGATTAGTAAGATGACTCGACTCGAATATTAATGTCTTTCATTAACCCTTCAAGCCCAAAGGAGGTTTAAATGGATTTTAACCAAGTCGCCGGAGGAGATTTAAATGTTGTGATGCTTTATGAAGACTTGTGATCAATGAGTTATATTTCAATAACTAATAGTTCTATAATTTGGGGATTTTTATAGGTGGTTACTAAATCTTACTCATTTTATATACAGCTTAAAAACATTAAATAACTTAATTAATTTAGGAGCTAGACACCAATAAATTCATTCAAATTAAAACAATTTTTAGGACCGAATAGAAAACATTCTCGAAATAAATTAATTGCCAGACATATTTTTGAAGAATACAGACTAACGTCAACTCATTATACATACATATAAAATACTATAATCGAATGATTTGATAGAAGTAGAAAGTCAATGTTCACATTACCACGGCAGATGTTGGTTTGAGGCATTTCCAAGGCCACCGCTGGAAATCCGAGCTCGTATAGCAGTCGTCGTCTTACGTAGAATACTGATCAGAATTCGAAATCTTTCGAAAGAGTCCGTTTTATAATATGCCCATTCTAAAAGTTATTCAGAACGAAAAATTAGTGCTGAAAATCTTTTGAGTGATAAAAAAATACAGTAAAAGTACTTCACCTTACAAATTCTGCTTGGTGTGGTATTCCTCAAAACAATCGATGTCAAATGTCCGGTGTCAAGGCTTGCACCAGCAAACAGTCTCTTTCCTATTCCCGTGTTTGGTACAGGCTGCATAGTGTCTTTGAGGTTTGGCCTTATTACCTTTAGGAGGTATTCTTTTTATGAAATGCCTTTCAGTTAGTCTTGGAAGCTTATTGTCTGGTTTATGGAGGCATGGCACTTATTGTTGTACAGCAGAAAATGTTCTATTGTTTGTTTCACTAGTTTGATCTGCATAACAATTAGTTTCCTCTACAATCATTCCTACTAACTCGTTATCAAAGAAAATTTCAAAAATATCTTCAATGCTTTCCAAATTATTAGCTTTGCCCTGTGGACTGGTATTGCCAATGAAAATTTCTCTTTCTCCTTTATAATTGGAAATGCCCTTCCAAGCATAATACGAAGTTTCGTCCTCTACCTCATCCAAATCACAATATAACAACGTGTCAACTTCGGAGTGATCGTTTATGTCATTCACACTGTCACCTTCAGAACTCAAAGCACTTTCATCACTTGCCTTTCAAGCAAGACGTCCTCAGCCTGTTCATCACTCAACTCCTCCAATCTTTTCTCTCCTGCACACACCATAATTGATGGTAGATGAGTAACAACCCTGATAAACACACTCACAAATATTCCGCGATTTGAACCGTACAGCTTGCGGAACGAAGCACTTACGGAGGAAGTAATATAAAGTGAAAGACTAAAATGTTCGTAAGAACAAAATAACACTCCTAATATATTCCTTCCAGAAAAGCGACTTAGGTTCGACTGACTCTGACTTTGGTAGGTTTACTGAGCTGCACGTCTTGAAAGAGAACTTGAGTCTCTTCTCTACAATTTGCTCTCCCACGCTCCCTTCCACGCCGACCCTTCGACACCCTAATCTTTCGTCATGAGCGCTTGGGTCTGAATGAGTTCCCCTGTCCCTTGGTCATCTCTAAGCTATAAAAATGGTGCACATGGCCCCCCTAGATACTATGCTGGTCTAAACGAAAGAGAATGAAAACATCGTCACTCTCACTGCCCTTGTCCATATCGCTTGTTGTCTTTCCAAGCCGAAATGAAGCTCGTCTCAAAGGGGCCTTGGAGAAACCAGGCGTCAGTGACCGGATATGTTTACGTTGACAGTAGGTCATCAAATTTTTATCTATGCGCTGAATATACTCTCCCTTAACCTCGAAGTGGATGGAAAATTTCTGTCCTTATAATTTCAAGAGTCTGAGATGAAAGTCAATTGCTTATTTCGCGAAAAAGTGTAGAATAGATGCATCAAATGAAGACGCAATATCTTTTCAAAAATTATCAAAAGCATTAGTAAATATGCTAAAAATAAACAGTATGGTTTATTATATCAGTATGCAAAATATGAATGCGCTAGAAAAATTTTCAATTCCTCGAAAAGCATATCAAAACATAGCGTGACACAACTCTGTATAGCACGTAGGACTGTGGGACCATAGGACCACATGGGTGGTTTAAAGGGGTCGGTGCCCTGCACGTAGGACAGCGTTGAAGGGTTAAAGTAGAAGGATAAAAAAGTGGATATCATGGTGTCTTGAGACGTGATATTGTTTTCATACAACATCATAAAATCACTTAACCCATTTCTGCCCAGAAAAACTTTTGTCTGCGATATTGATGAGTTTCCGGTATTTTACTCAATTGGTCACCTACAGTACTGATGTAAAATATTTTGGCGATATATAAAGTCATTTCCACAGAATGACCCGTAGCCATATGGCTACTCTGGGCGGTAATGGGGTCAATATCTCGCACACTGCGTTTTACATCTCTATGTCTAAAAAAATAATAAAGAGTCTGTGCAAACATAGTTTGGTATTTATAGGGAAGTACATAAAACATCAGTTTCTATACAAAACTTTAATTTCTTCAATTAATTGCATCTTATTGCACAATAATAAGAGCATTAGTCTTTTGTGACCCGGACAGTGGTAAGATAACGTTTTACTCATATGCCTAAATTTTATGGAATATTTTGCTAAACTGAACGTACACAAATCAGCCTTCCTCTGAGCTACCTAAATACAGTAAGAATATTTGTAGGAACCATATTTCAGTACATGTCTTAGAAATAGGCTTTTGACAACATCTCACTATTACATATAAACTTCTTCATTTGAAAAAAGTAATGATCAAAATTAACTTCTACAAAGACATCTCTCTACAAAAACTTCAGCAAATAGAGCAATAAAGTACTTCGAAAAAGTTATGTCTGTACTGGGCCAATATTTAGGAACTTTTAGTACAATCGCATGTAAAAGTGAAATAATTGTCTAACGCCAGAAACTCAAAGTTTTCTTGAAAAAAAAGTCATTAAAAAAAGCATTTACCAGGGTTTGCGTTACTCAGTATGATAATTTTGAAGCTCGTAATGCAGGGTCCAAGGTGGCATTTAGAACAAGAATTTCACACTTGGCTGCTGTAGTACTCGCCAGCAGACTGTAACCTCCTGTTGTCCGTTTTCTGAGCGGCAAAGTAATCCAAACAGTCAAAATGGAAGGTAATGATTTCTGTTTTATATCGCACAAAGTCTAAACAATGGTACGAAGCATTCAATTTTTGGCTCATTTCTGCCAGCTCTGCGACTCATATACAAGCGTTGAGTACGCTTGCACCAGCAACCACTATTTTTCCGCACCCTGGATAGCAAAGCCTTGGCCCATCAAGTCTCTTCCATCCATTGTGTGGTTGTACTTTTCAATGAGATGTGGTTGCTGCGCAATTGTGTCTTTTAGTGTTTTTTTTCAGTGTATTTGTTCCTCACTCTTTTTCATGGTTGCAGATTTTTCTCATTTGAAATGCGAGTTCAGCTTCTTTTTTTCCTTTTCGCCAAGTTTCAAGTTCATAATCTGAGACTTCAGAGTTTGCACCACCATAAATATAGTCTGGGTCATCTTCCTCTTTTTATTCAGGAAATTTTGCAAACTGGAATGAAGCGTGAGCCCTAAAAGGACGGCCTGAGAGATCATCAGCAAATCCACCTGTATCTTCGCCGCCAAATTCTTTCCCCGAAATGCTGCTCATTTCTGGAGGTTCAATATAAAGCCCTTGTATCGATGTCATCCGCCAAAATGTCTCAGATATCTAGAAGCGTCAGATTCATGGGAGAAATTCGAGAAACCATATATATATATATTTCTACGTAAACACCTTTATTTATTAATTTAAACACGTTACCTAGTGTAAAATATCCCTAAACCCGGTAACCCTGAGAAACAAATGGATTTGGCAACTTCAGTAACCTCCCAGCGTAGCCATATGGCTACGGCGGTATTTACTCTGCCACAAAAATTGTACTGTAAAAAAATTACGCCAAGGAAAATGAGCACACGACGCCCCTATCCTTTAAGAAAAAAGGAAACATATTTTAAGTTCACAACAACTGATTACACAGCAAAAAGTTACACGTTTACCTCCAGCAGGCATCCATTTTGCTCCTCTGACGTGCACACGACTTTTCCCACACCTAGATTCTCGATCCGAACAGCTTCCAAAACAAAATAACACATGGATCTTGTGATATTGACCTTCAATTGACAACTGTAATTAAGTATTATGTAACAATTATTGTTCACTTTCACTTATTCTGTTTATTTCTGTACTCTGTTCCGACCTTGTGGATCCACCCTTGGGCAGGGGGAGGTCCCCCCCTCCCCCTAAACAATGATTTCAATAATACATATTGATAGACTGCTCTTTCCATTGGATGATGGGTGAAGGTTTTGTAGCACAAGACTGGTGATGCTCCCAAAACTAATGTCAGGGTCTGCCCATGCCACAACTACACACAATCACGGTGGCTTGTATGGTATAACGTAGATGCCAATGTGAATGAGATAAAATAATAGTTTGAAAATGAAAGAAAAGGGAAATACTCAATCAGAAAGCAGAAAAAATAATCAGGGCAAAAATGGAAAATATGGAGAGTTAATCATATGGAAGCCCCAACAATCATAAAGATGGAAACAGAGTAATTGACTGCTGGTGGAAATACTTTGAAATTCATCGCTCAAATGACAAGGATGATGATTCATATGAGATTGTGTGGTAGTATCCTACAAGTATCACAACAGAAAATGAACAGAATAAGTGAAAATGAACAATAATTATTAGCTAATTCATAACTACAGTGATAAAATGCCTCGCTGTAGAACAAAATCCCTATACTACTACTAGAATCAGGTAGAGAATCATTATATGATCAGAGGCTGAATTGCAAAGTAAATATTCTGCAGAAATATTTACTAAAACATATATATTTTTAAAAGATATATTTGGAAATAAATGAAAAGGGAAATACTCAATGGGAAAGCAGGAAAAAATAATCCGGAAATCAGAAAAAATATTCAGAAAACAATATTTCATCATGCCATGTAGAAAATTAAAAAGATAAAATTTGAGAAATAGAAATTAGGAGTGATTGGTTCAAAATGCTACTCTGCATGTGCCAATAAGTGGGAATGATTGATAGAATTGGAGTTACCGAATAGATTATTAGGATAGACAATATTGATTTTACCCTCTTGTAAGTATGGACTCACGGCTGAGCTTAAAGCCACCAGGTTGCAGATGGTGGG
This sequence comes from Platycnemis pennipes, assembly GCA_933228895.1. Taxonomy (NCBI): domain Eukaryota; kingdom Metazoa; phylum Arthropoda; class Insecta; order Odonata; family Platycnemididae; genus Platycnemis; species Platycnemis pennipes. The sequence continues at coordinate 80,933,832 of OW121857.1, forward strand.
TCGACCTCTACATATAGAGGTTAGCTGTGAGATAAGTGAGTTTACTCTTCGAATAAGCAGTCGTGGAGAAAAAGCGACTGCATTCCGAGGGGGTATTGGTCTATCCCTGGGTGAGGTAGGCCTCTAAATAATACAGATCCTGTGAAGATGCCGTGACTTGGCGACCGGAGGCCGCCAATAATTACGCTTCTCATCACACGGAGGCGAGGACAGCAGCTCTCCTTCACATGAGTGAAGGTGGAGACCACAGTGGTCGGTACAGCAACAATTATTTCAGTACAGATGTGGTAACATTTACTTTAACGGCTGTAGTCCTGCGATGTGTAAGGCAAGGGGAAACCACCACATTAATTTCCCGAGGAGTTGCAACTACTCCACTCTTTTCTTTCATATTTCAAGACATGATGGAACCCTCTCAAGTAAAATATTCTGGAGGTAAAATAGTCCCCCATTCGGATCTAAGGACGGGGACTACTCGAGAGAGTTCATCAGACAAGTGTGATCGTCATTATAGTGTAGGAATGTGGAACGTGCAAACACTTTCGACCTGCGGAAGACTGGAGAACCTGAAGTTAGAAATACGAAGAATGGACCTCGAAGTATTAGGAATCAGCAAAATGAAGTGGCCTGGAGGAGGAGACTTTTGGAGTGGAAGCTACAGGATTGTACATCAGGATCATAAACCTTTTCCACTCGGGTGTCGAGTGATACTCGACACAGCATAGGTCACTACCAACTCGCGCAACATGTGTAATCCAAGGGAATTTCAAATTAAATTCCGAGCGGACTACTGGTATAGAGGGTGAAAAAATCTAGGTGGAAAAGGTTAAATGGTAATGCTGGAGTACGGATCATACTCAGAAATAGCATCGGAATGCGTGTGAAGAGCTTCCTACAGTAAAGTGAAAGGCTAATAATGGTGAAGATTGAGACCAAACCTGTAGATACTGTAGTGGTGCAGGTTTACATGCCTACGATGGAATATAAAGATGAAGAAAAGGAAGACGTCTACGAAGATATCATGGAAGTTATAAAATAGGTAAGAGGAGAAGAAAACCTAATTATTTTAGGAGACTGGAACTATCGTTGGCGGAGGTCAAGATGGAAGAATAACTTGAAAATACCGATTGGGAAACAGAAATGAATGAGGAGAAAGGCTGTTGGAGTTCTTTACACAACATAAGTTAGTGGTTGCCAACACATTGTTTAAAAATCACAACCAAAGAAGATACACATGGAAAATACCACGAGACAGAATAAGACGCCAAATAGAATACATTTTAGTGAAGCAGAGATTTGAGACCAAGTGAAGGACTGCAAAAGCTAACCTGGGGCAGACATCGACATTGACCACAATTTAGTGATGATGAAATGCCATCTAAAAATCAAGAAATAGAAGAAAACAAAGAACAATATATTGCAAGTAGAAAAACTAAAGGAGGCTCAACATCACCTGGCATTTAAAAAAGCAGTGGGAAACAACATAGTAGGGAACCTGAATGAGAAATCAGTGGAAGTGCATTGGGAAAACATTAAATGTGGATACAGGAAGCTGCCAACAAGTTCTTGGAAGAAGAAAAGTTGCCAAGAAGAAGCCATGGATCATGGAGGAAGTCTTAAACATGATTGAAGAAAGAAGAAAGTACAAGAATGCGAAAACTGAAGAAGGGCAGCTTTGCTACAAAAGAATAAGGAACAAAATAACTCGCAAAGCTAGGAAAGCTCGAGAGATGTGGTTGAAAAATCCTTGCAAAGATGTACAAAGCAACATTGCACTTGGAAAGGTGGAAGCTGCCTACAGGTCATAGTAAGGAACCACTTCAAGGAACAGAGTGCAAGATGCAATGCCATAAGGGACATGAATGGAGAAATTTTGATTGAAAACGAGGACATAGTGAAGAGATGGAAAGAATATCTGGAAGAGTTATACAATGGAAAAAATCTCAGCACAAAAGCTATTGAAGAGGAAAGCTATAATATGGGGGCATCTATATTAAGATCAGAATTCGATGCTGAAGTAAGGGACCTTTGGATGAATAAGGATTCTGGTATTGTTGATGTTCCTGCACAACTAATTAAAAATGCAGGAGAGAAGACATAAATCATCTTTACAAAACCACCTGCAACACGTACTCAACAGGAGAAATTCCAAGGGACTTCGAGAAAAACACCATCATTCCTATTACCAATAAAAAGAGAGTTGATAAATGCGAAAATTTTAGGACTTTAAACCTGACGACACATGCATCGAAGATACTGACCAGGATCATCTACAGAAGAATATATAGAACGAAAAGTTGAGGAGTTAATGGATGAAGATCAATTCGGATATTCGGGATAAATAAGGGTACAAGGGAAGCAATATTGGCCCTCAGGCTACTCATAGAGAAGTGAATGGAGAAGAACAAGAGGACGTTCATTGCATTTGTGGATTCAGAGAAGGCTTTTGACAACGTGGATTGGAATTTAATGCTTGGAATTCTGAAAGGAATTGGGGTGTCTTACAATGACCGAAGAATTATCCACAGTTTGTATTAAAACCAAGTAGTGGTGATATTTAGCATTATACCTATACTACTCACCCAAGTGATTTGGAGACGCGGGATGCACCAGTGGAATAATCCGTCAAGTGGGATAGTTCCAATGTCAACGTTTCCATGAGCCAGGACTACCTGAGAATGCCAGAAAGATAAACTACGAGTGAAAAATCACGCATGGGAAATGGTACGAATGTTGTCTACTTTTGAATGCACATGAAGATCGGGAAATAAAAGTTATTCGTACATCATAAAAATTTAGCTTAGTAAAGAAAGCAATAACAGTCAAACTAATATTATCTAGATGCACACAACAAAATTAACAGTATTATTTACAGCAAGTTTCAACCTTTCGAACCTCTTTCGATGTGCCTCCATGCAGTCCCCCCATATAACTGAATGTTTCGTTGAAAATTCGCCAGGTGGCGTGACGTATTTTAGGCAACATCGGCAGCGTTATGTCGGTGGGAGGTTGAATAGCTTCCCCAAGAAAAGCCTGCATGTAAAAAAAGTACACTGCTTCATTTTATGATGCACGAATAACTTTTATATCCCGATATTCATGTGCATTCAAAAGTAGACAACATTCGTCCATGTAAAAAAAAATACAAAGCACCCGGGCACCTGTTGAGAGGCCAGCACTCTATCCGCTACACCGAAGCGAGCTCTACCCTCGGAAGTGCTTTCGGTTGTGAATGATAGCCGCAGACACCGCAGAATTCCATTTGACGTATTATGCTGACAGGCACTTGGCAGCTATGGGTTTCAAGGCTCCGTTCAATGGAACTTCGGAACGAATTTTCCCGTTGGGCATATATTCCCCGAATTGGGCATATACGTCGCGCAACCTGACGAATTTTCAACGAAACATTCAGTTATATGGGGGGACTGCATGGAGGCACATCGAAAGAGATCCGAAAGGTTGAAACTTGCTGTAAATAATACTGTTAATTTTGTTGTGTGCATCTAGATAATATTAGTTTGACTGTTATTGCTTTCTTCACTAAGCTAAATTTTTATGATGTACGAATAACTTTTATTTCCCGATCTTCATGTGCATTCAAAAGTAGACAACATTCGTACCATTTCTCATGCGTGATTTTTCACTCGTAGTTTATCTTTCTGGCATTCTCAGGTAGTCCTGGCTCATAGAAACGTTGACATTGGAGCTATGCCACTTGACGGATTATTCCACTGGTGCATCCCGCGTCTCCAAATCACTTGGGTGAGTAGTATATAATGCTAAATATCACCACTACTTGGTTTTAATACAAACTGTGGACAATTCTTCGGCATTGTAAGACACCCAAATTCCTTTCAGAATTCCAAGCATTAAATTCCAATCCACATTATCAAAAGCCTTCTCTGAATCCACAAATGCAATGAACGTCCTCTTGTTCTTCTCCATTCACTTCTCTATGAGTAGCCTGAGGGCCAATATTGCTTCCCTTGTACCCTTACTTATCCTGAATATCCGAATTGATCTTCATCCATTAACTCAACTTTTCGTTCTATATATTCTTCTGTAGATGATCCTGGTCAGTATCTTCGATGCATGTGTCGTCAGGCTTATAGTCCTAAAATTTTCGCATTTATCCACTCTCTTCTTATTGGTAATAGGAATGATGGTGTTTTTTTCGAAGTCCCTTGGAATTTCTCCTGTTGAGTACGTGTTGCAGGTGGTTTTGTAAAGATGATTTATGTCTTCTCTCCTGCATTTTTAATTAGTTGTGCAGGAACATCAACAATACCAGAATCCTTATTCATCCAAAGGTCCCTTACTTCAGCATCGAATTCCGATCTTAATATAGATGCCCCCATATCATAGCTTTCCTCTTCAATAGCTTTTGTGCTGAGATTTTTTCCATTGTATAACTCTTCCAGATATTCTTTCCATCTCTTCACTATGTCCTCGTTTTCAATCAAAATTTCTCCATTCATGTCCCTTATGGCATTGCATCTTGCACTCTGTTCTTTGAAGTGGTTCCTTACTATCCCCAGTAGCCACCCAATATTGGCCAATGTTGGCTATTCATTGGCACCCCATATTGGCTATATGTTGGCAATGAGATGAGAACCAATGAATAGCCAATATTGGCAAGCCCATGAGCAGCCAATATGGGCCCAATATGGTCTACCCCATGCAACCCAATATTGGCTATTCATTGGCCCTCCATATTGGCTATATGTTGGCAATGAGATGAGAACCTATGAATAGCCAATATTGGCAAACCCATGGGTAGCCAACGTGGGCCCAACATGGGCTACCCCCACATTGGCCACCCCATGAAACCCCAGGTTGTCATACCTGTAGACCTCACCTGCATAAGCTACCCAGTGAGACCCTACAAAATGCGTAAGAGAAGAGAATTTTAAAAAAAACTATAAGCTGCTCCCGGAGATACATCATGGAACTCCCACCTTCTCCTACTCCAAAAAAGCTGAGGAACTAGAGAAAGCTGAAATAACACATAGCAAGACCTCGGATAGGATATAGCATATCACTTTTAATTTGATTCGGCATAATTTTGCACACGCCCACTATTCACATAACTCGACCGAACTAAATCCGTGAACGTATGGCGTTTCTTGATGTCACATAAGGAATTCACAATTTTATTAACACACTTAAGCGAGTTAGAATTTTAAACAAACAGTACAGTTTATAAATATATTATATTTATTGACACTACTTCCAGTTTCAATCATTGCATTCACTTGCCTTTGTAAAACATAGGATTCCAAATCTGAGGCATAATCTCAAAAATAACCAATGTGACAATAACAATATTAAATAAACCACTTGACATGAGAATGAAAAGCTGTGATCGAGCTTGCTTAATGCATAAAATTTTATTTTAATGGTTGATCAAGGTGTTCAACAACCAGAAGTCTTTTGTTGAAAAATAACGCTCCTCTAAAAAGTGAAACTATATTTTTCCAACGGGGAGTTCGTTTAAATATCATCGAAAGTCATCACAGCACTGTCACAACACACACACAAAATATTCACGTTTATCATGTAGCTGAATGATGATCTGAATTCTCATTGGAACATTCCGAATGTTCCAATTTGTTTATGACTTTTATGTGCCTGAAAAATGATAAATACAGTCAATGCCTGTGTCAGCAATTCAAAAAGCCGGCATGGACAAATTCGTCCAACATAATCGCTTGTCATGACAATCATTTACTCACCGTAACGTTATTGTCCATTAAAATTAAAAAATAAGCTTCATGATCACTAATTAAAAGAAAACGTATATACTTGAGGAGATAATTCTTTCTCACGTTTCTCGCCATGAAAATGGATATGTTCGTGTTTCTCGCTATGATGACAGCCATTTTGAATTTCGAAATGATCTTGCAACTAATCGATAGTAGTCTATTCGATATTGGTTGATACAACCAGACAACTTTCCACAAACCGCGAACTACAAAAATGTGAATATTCACGTTACAATTACTCGTGGGCACGACAGTTGTTACTTATGGTTTATGATATTTTTCTCTTTAAGAAAGAAGTTTCCTAAACTTCATTGAACTGAACGGACTTGGAATTTCATCGTTGAAAATTAAACCTCAATTTTTTAAGGGCATACCTACAGTAAGGATTTTATTTCCCATTTCCATACTATTAACGAAGAATTGTTTTTAAGTTTAATACAGCTAAATCGTCAGTGAAATCTAGCTTTTTACCTTATTATCAAGGAGGTAAAAAGTTTAGTGTTTCTCCACGTTTTCAGCTAGTTCTTGACTATTATTATACTTATCAGTGTTTACAATGAAGGTGATTATGGTGGAATAACTATGAGATTTGCAGAAATTTCGAGGTATTGAGGTAAATAACTCTTTGGGTTGTAATTCCATAGATTTTTAAACAAAGAAACGTATCCCCTCGAGAAAGTCAGACAAATGCAGTACATCATTTAGCAAATAGCCAGGCTTCACACTAAAACTAATAAATAATAATAAACTAAAAATTCAATGTATGCACCACCTCAAATCACCTATTTTCTCCATAGACTTCAGCCTCAATTGACATGAAGCACGCTTCTTATAACACTAACAGATATTTCTATAAGACTCATATGGCTTCTCATAACACTTACATGTCTTGCAAGAAATCTTATAAGTTCTAATGAGGAGTCTCATAAGTTCTCAAAGCTTCTCATAAACTTCACATAAGAATTCATGCTTCTCATAAGATCTCATAACTTCTCATAAGATCTCATAGCTTCTCATAAGATCTCATAACTTCTCAATAGATATTATAAGAAATGTCTATGAGAAATTTCCAATAGGGAGTTAGCCAGGAATCTCCTATCCAGAGGACAAATATCCCATAAATAGAGGTGTTTGGAATATAATAAGTCCACTTACTGCTCTTTAAATACTTTTTAGCATTAGAATAACTACTATCACCAGAATTATACGTATATATGAAATTAAAATGCTAATAAACATTTAATTACAAATTTGTGTCTGGACAAATAAATGGGCCTTGAATATGTAAGTGGGAAAACAATCATGAAAACGTGTGCGCTGAGGCATAAAATATTGGTGAACTCTATGATTAACCATTATAAATATAATGGGGTGTAAGCCAATATAGAGTTTCATGGGGTAACCAATGTAACCACATGGGGTAGCCCATATTGAGTTTCGTGGGGTAGCCAATGTGGGGTTACGTGGGTTAGCCAATATTGGGCCATTATGGGCTTTCATTGGCAGTCCATGGCCAATGAAAGCCAACATTGCCATCTTGGTCCAACATTGGCCCAATATGGGCCCAATGTGGTAGGCTACTGGGGTATATTTATACCTGTAGGCAGCTTCCACCTTTCCAAGTGCAAGGTTGCTTTGTACATCTTTGCAAGGATTTTTCAACCACATCTCTCGAGCTTTCCTAGCTTTGCGAGTTATTTTGTTCCTTATTCTTTTGTAGCAAAGCTGCCCTTCTTCAGTTTTCGCATTCTTGTACTTTTTTTTTTTCTTCAATCATGTTTAAGACTTCCTCCATGATCCATGGCTTCTTCTTGGCAACTTTTCTTCTTCCAAGAACTTGTTGGCAGCTTCCTGTATCCACATTTAATGTTTTCCCAATGCACTTCCACTGATTTCTCATTCAGGTTCCCTACTATGTTGTTTCCCACTGCTTTTTTAAATGCCAGATGATGTTGAGCCTCCTTTGGTTTTTCTACTTGCAATATATTGTTCTTTGTTTTCTTCTATTTCTTGATTTTTAGATGGCATTTCATCATCACTAAATTGTGGTCAATGTCGATGTCTGCCCCAGGTTAGCTTTTGCAGTCCTTCACTTGGTCTCAAATCTCTGCTTCACTAAAATGTATTCTATTTGGCGTCTTATTCTGTCTCGTGGTATTTTCCATGTGTATCTTCTTTGGTTGTGATTTTTAAACAATGTGTTGGCAACCACTAACTTATGTTGTGTAAAGAACTCCAGCAGCCTTTCTCCTCTTTCATTTCTGTTTCCCAATCGGTATTTTCCAGTTATTCTTCCATCTTGACCTCCGCCAACGATAGTTCCAGTCTCCTAAAATAATTAGGTTTTCTTCTCCTCTTACCTATTTTATAACTTCCATGATATCTTCGTAGACGTCTTCCTTTTCTTCATCTTTATATTCCATCGTAGGCATGTAAACCTGCACCACTACAGTATCTACAGGTTTGGTCTCAATCTTCACCATTATTAGCCTTTCACTTTACTGTAGGAAGCTCTTCACACGCATTCCGATGCTATTTCTGAGTATGATCCGTACTCCAGCATTACCATTTAACCTTTTCCACCTAGATTTTTTCACCCTCTATACCAGTAGTCCGCTCGGAATTTAATTTGAAATTCCCTTGGATTACACATGTTGCGCGAGTTGGTAGTGACCTATGCTGTGTCGAGTATCACTCGACACCCGAGTGGAAAAGGTTTATGATCCTGATGTACAATCCTGTAGCTTCCACTCCAAAAGTCTCCTCCTTCAGGCCACTTCATTTTGCTGATTCCTAATACTTCGAGGTCCATTCTTTGCATTTCTACCTTCAGGTTCTCCAGTCTTCCGCAGGTCGAAAGTGTTTGCACGTTCCACATTCCTACACTATAATGATGATCACACTTGTCTGATGAACTCTCTCGAGTAGTCCCCGTCCTTAGATCCGAATGGGGGACTATTTTACCTCCAGAATATTTTACTTGAGAGGGTTCCATCATGTCTTGAAATATGAAAGAAAAGAGTGGAGTAGTTGCAACTCCTCGGGGAAATTAATGTGGTGGTTTCCCCTTGCCTTCCACATCGCAGGACTACAGCCGTTAAAGTAAATGTTACCACGTCTGTACTGAAATAATTGTTGCTGTACCGACCACTGTGGTCTCCACCTTCACTCATGTGAAGGAGAGCTGCTGTCCTCTCCTCCGTGTGATGAGAAGCGTAATTATTGGCGGCCTCCGGTCGCCAAGTCACGGCATCTTCACAGGATCTGTATTATTTAGAGGCCTACCTCACCCAGGGATAGACCAATACCCCCTCGGAATGCAGTCGCTTTTTCTCCACGACTGCTTATTCGAAGAGTAAACTCACTTATCTCACAGCTAACCTCTATATGTAGAGGTCGACCCACCATCTGCAACCTGGTGGCTTTAAGCTCAGCCGTGAGTCCATACTTACAAGAGGGTAAAATCAATATTGTCTATCCTAATAATCTATTCGGTAACTCCAATTCTATCAATCATTCCCACTTATTGGTGCATGCAGAGTAGCATTTTGAATCACTCACTCCTAATTTCTATTTCTCTATTTTTATCTTTGTGATTTTCTAAATGGCATGACGAAATATTGTTTTCTGAATATTTTTTCTGATTTCCGGATTATTTTTTCCTGCTTTCCCAATGAGTATTTCCCTATTCATTTATTTCCAAATATATCTTTAAAAAAATACCGTATTTACCCGATTCTAAGACTACCTTTTTTTCATCTAAAGATATCTAGACTCGTCTTAGATTCGAGTACAACTTATAACTGTGTTTACGTGGTGCTACGCTATGAATACACAAATGGGTGTGAGTAAGTGATTAACAGAGATCCATTCCACGTGAATCCATTGCCATAATTACAAAAATAAACAATACTTGAGGTGAAATTTTATTACAATTGCATGTATGATAATTTTTTCAGCACTAACGATTATCTATAGCCAGAGCGATGTATTTCAAACGAGCCCCTCGGGCATATACACAAAAACAAACTAAGGCTGGAATTCACTTTCAGTGGCTTTCACATTTATCAGAAGTTTTGAATTCGAGACTGAATTGTACCTCACGTATGTAGCACTTAAAACTGATAGATCATGTAGAAATATGTGGCGTGAGTGCGTAGGGAAAGTTAACCAAATGTATTAGACATAGCTACGATGCAAATTTGAAGCTACTTGTCGTACAACATGCCAATAAAACGAATAACTGTGATGCCAAGTAGAAAGTTTGGAGTTACTGAGACAAATGTGCAAAGATGGAGATCTACAAAACAAAATGCAGGACGTAACATCTACCAGGAAGTCATTTAGAGACTTAGTAGACATGCGACGAAATAATTTTCCTTTACAGCGCAGGACTTCAATGTGCCAGAAATTGCCCGAAGACTACATCGAAGAATTAATCGCTTACCAAAAATATGTGATTGGACTTAAAAAAAAAATAATTATCTTTTGAGCCAAATAGGAAATTCGGACGAAACTACAGTGTGTATTTTTCATTTTACAACTTAGTGCAAGAAAAGTAGAGAACTGATAAATATAAGACAAATAGCTTAGTTATAGGTAATTTAATGTCATTATAATTTCAATTTGGTGTTCAAAATGAGGGGTCGTCTTAGAATCGGGTAAATACGGTATATGTTTTAGTAAATATGTCTGCAGAATATTTACTTTGCAATTCAGCCTCTGATCATATAATGATTCTCTATCTGATTCTAGTAGTAGTATAGGGTTTTTATTCTACAGCGAGGTATTTTCTCACTGTAGTTATGAATTAGCTAATAATTATTGTTCATTTTCACTTATTCTGTTCATTTTCTGTTGTGATACTTGAAAGGATACTACCACACAATCTCATATGAATCATCATCCTTGTCATTTAAGCGATGAGTTTCAAAGTATTTCCACCAGCAGTCAATTACTCTGTTTCCATCTTTATGATTGTTGGGGCTTCCATATGATTAACTCTCCATATTTTCCATTTTTGCCCTGATTATTTTTTCTGCTTTCTGATTGAGTATTTCCCTTTTCTTTCATTTTCAAACTATTATTTTATCTCATTCACATTGGCATCTACGTTATACCATACAAGCCACCGTGATTGTGTGTAGTTGTGGCATGGGCAGACCCTGACATTAGTTTTGGGAGCATCACCAGTCTTGTGCTACAAAACCTCCACCCATCATCCAATGGAAAGAGCAGTCTATCAATATGTATTATTGAAATCATTGTTTAGGGGGAGGGGGGGACCTCCCCCTGCCCAAGGGTGGATCCACAAGGTCGGAACAGAGTACAGAAATAAACAGAATAAGTGAAAGTGAACAATAATTGTTACATAATACTTAATTACAGTGAGGATATATCTGGTACCCTATTATACTTTTGTGATCACGTGCTCTATATTCTTTCACATGACCCATATTTTAACCAAATGCAATCAGGAGACTACCAAGTGATGGGCATCCTCAGTTCACTACTTGTATCAATGCTAAGACATCAATACATCCATAATGCTGATTACCTCAATATTACTATTCAGCTTTCAATACTACTCAATCTCCTCACATATCTGCAGATTGGAATCTATCTTGTTCATAAGATCACTCTCCCTCTAAGTTCGAAAATTAATCTTTTTTTTATTTTGACCAATGCATTCAAGAAAAAATTCCCTTTTCAATGCGTGGACGATGTTTTTATCTTCAGGATTCACCTGAAGGCCAGCCACTGACCTAACAATTTTTCCAATGTTTTACAATGGAGTGGTTCTTGTAACATGCCACTTTTCTTTTGTTATTACCATTTTTTTCATAATATGTACTATCCTTCTTTTGCCTGAACAACATAAATCCTCCTTCAGATCTTCCAAGCACTCACATTTCACTGAATTTCATTTAGTCAACCCACTGTCACATAATATGAAACTTTCTTTTCTTCCTGTGTCAGGAACAGAACGATACCAAGGAGGGCATTAGTCATTGGGGCTCGTACTTCCTCATGACTGAGTTGAGGCTTCCATAAGATATTAACTCTAGATTATAATTTATGCACACAATGTCACCTCCTGTGCATGATGCCCAATCACTGCAATCAAATTCTAGTCATCAAAATTACCTCTTCTTTGCATATCTCCAACAGTACCTTATTGAAAGTGTCAAAATCAGACTGCAAAACTTGAAAAATTGTCTCCTATTAAAATATTAATCTAAAATATATATCTCCTCTTTGAATGATTTCTCTTTTGCTGACTTTTTCCACTGAGTTTCGTCTTAAGTCTTTCAGGCCCACATATCAGTTAAATAATAGTAACTGGTTCGATTCATTTTTTTACCTGCTATGAACAGAGAAAACATTACAGGTAACCGGATGGTCCTGTGTAGTTGCAATCCATTAAAAATGCACACATAAACAATAATATTTTCCAGCTAGCAGTTTCATGCCATGAATGGTGATGGATGAAACTTAAAACTGAACAGTGTTCCTTCACCTCCTTAACATCATCCTCGATAACCATCATTAATTTTAAAGCACCTCTTCATGTACATCGACGTAATACCTTGCAAGCCATCTCAAGGGTGTGTTGTAGGGGATGAATAATCACCAGGCATGAATTCCAATTTCTTACTACCATGTCGGCATGCAAAAAGTATACAACCCTGTTTTCATGCTGCTTACATGAAACCAAGAATCACTATTCTACCACCATGAGGAAAATAATGAGAATTTGAGTGGTTAGTTATGTTAAAAATAAAATTTTTCTATGTCCATGTGTAGAGCAGACTCAAGGGCTTCGTGACGTGCTCTCACATTTTTCTATTTTCCTCTGACAAAGACCTCGAACATGACAAATAATGTGTAGTAAAGATTTGTGATGTTGATTTCATGTGGGAAAAATGGTAGGAAATGGATTTGTTGGGATTTAGCATGAAGACCTGTTAAATTTGTTTCGGTGACGTACGAATTCATACTCGGCATGACGACAGGTATATCTCTGATATTAATGAGCAGCTGATGCAGCCAAATTTACAAAGGTAGTGTGATAAGTCGTCGTACACTGCACTGTAAGTGAAAAAGCATAAACCGTGGTGTTTTCCGTGAGATAAGTACTGTTGGAAAAACATTTACCGTGTCAATCACATCCTCATTGTTGTTATGATGTAAATGTTTTGGAGATTTTGTGGTATTGCATATATTTTTCGAAATAAAATGGTACTGTCATAAGTAAATTTTTAAGCCATATGGTAAGATAAGTACTGTTGGAAAAACATTTACCGTGTCAATTACATCCTCATTGTTGTTATGATGTAAATGTTTTGGAGATTTTGTGGTATTGCATTTATTTTTCAAAATAAAATGGTACTGTCATAAGTAAATTTTTAAGCCATATGGTAAGATAAGTACTGTTGGAAAAACATTTACCGTGTCAATTACATCCTCATTGTTGTTATGATGTAAATGTTTTGGAGATTTTGTGGTATTGCATTTATTTTTCGAAATAAAATGATAGTCAGAGTCAGCAGTAAATTTTTAAGCCGTATGGTAAGAAATGAGTAGTTCCTATGTGGTTGATGTCCATGATGAATAGAATGCCTTGAGTGTGAAACTGATTTTCTGAGGAATAACTGTGTTAATACAAAGTAGAAGCTTTGACTTTAGTTCAGCGTAGAATGTCTGAGCAAATTAATTTAACATGCAGAATCAGCTTGGTGAGTGAGGGAATCATTACAAGATGCATAGACTAAGGCAAACTAAAGAGAAGGATGTAGGTGCACCAAGATTTATTGTTATGGTTTAACACATTTATTTCATTCTATTTGACAATTTTTAATGTCTTGGGCAAGTTATCAGATTCATAGGGATCAAAGTTTGAACCCAGTGTTAGTGTGTATTTCAGTGATAACTATCTCAAGCAAGATTTTCAATTTCAATAAACTTATCATAGGTAGTCTCGTAGGATAAGAGCTTTGATCTGCTTTCTTTCCTCAGTAAGCTTGCTCTCGCTTCTGCCTGTGCATAACCATTTTTAATGAGAGACAGCGGCTTTATTCAAATAGCGAGAGGAAATAGTCAAGGAATGGCTTGAGGTTGTTGTAATAAGAGTACGTAGTTGATTATTTGGTAAGAATTCCTTCAAGACGTGGGACAATTACATTATTGTCTACCGTTGCCGTTGAAATCTTGTGCTGTAAAATATTAATAATACATTACAGTGCCATGGAAAATGATTCCCTTTCAAATGACTTGAAGTTCCCGCAGGGTTTTTTGCTTTAGCGACAGTAAATTGTTTTGTATCTCGTAAGTTGGCAAAAAAACTTGGAAACGTGTGTGATTTTTAGCTTCTCTCATTGGGGGAAAATCAATGTGTCGTCATCAATTTCGATGGTGTCACTGCCATTTAAGGCCGCACAGACTATGCCATGTAGGCATGCAAAACGATTTCTACCCTGTTTTCATACTGCGTACATGAAACCAAGAATCACTATACTACCACCATGAAGGAAATAATGAGATACATGAAATGTTGGCTATAACACTCTTTTCGATATAAATTCGACCTTACCTTCTAAGATTAATAATTGGACCAGAAAGTCTCTAAGGATAAAATATTTCTTCTTTGAATAATACCAATTGATTTCGTGTTCAATTTCTATAAGATCTTGGCTGCATCCTGAGTGACATATTTCCATTTATGTCTTTTTATCTGTTGTAAAATGTCAATGAACACATCCCTTTGGTTCCTTCATTTACCCATTTCCGCCTACCTTAGCCATATGGCTACACCCTGACGTGCCGAGTTTATGACGCTCTGTAGGATGAACCGTGAACTTTATCCTAATAAACGTGTCAAAACTGCATAGTTAAAGGTCAATATCACCACATCCATGTGTTATTTTGTTTTGGAAGCTGTTCGGATCGAGAATCTAGGTGTGGGAAAAGTCGTGTGCACGTCAGAGGAGCAAAATGGATGCCTGCTGGAGGTAAACATGTAACTTTTTGCTGCGTAATCAGTTGTTGTGAACTTAAAATATGTTTCCTTTTTTCTTAAAGGATAGGGGCGTCGTGTGCTCATTTTCCTTGGCGTAATTTTTTTACAGTACAATTTTTGTGGCAGAGTAAATACCGCCGTAGCCATATGGCTACGCTGGGAGGTTACTGAAGTTGCCAAATCCATTTGTTTCTCAGGGTTACCGGGTTTAGGGATATTTTACACTAGGTAACGTGTTTAAATTAATAAATAAAGGTGTTTACGTAGAAATATATATATATATATATATATATATACATGCGATTGTACTAAAAGTCCCTAAATATTGGCCCAGTACAGACATAACTTTTTCGAAGTACTTGATTGCTCTATTTGCTGAAGTTTTTGTAGAGAGATGTCTTTGTAGAAGTTAATTTTGATCATTACTTTTTTCAAATGAAGAAGTTTATATGTAATAGCGAGATGTTGTCAAAAGCCTATTTCTAAGACATGTACTGAAAATGGTTCCTACAAATATTCTTACTGTATTTAGGTAGCTCAGAGGAAGGCTGATTTGTGTACGTTCAGTTTAGCAAAATATTCCATAAAATTTAGGCATATGAGTAAAACGTTATCTTACCACTGTCCGGGTCACAAAAGACTAATGCTCTTATTATGGTGCAATAAGATGCAATTAATTGAAGAAATTAAAGTTTTGTATAGAAACTGATGTTTTACTTCCCTATAAATACCAAACTATGTTTGCACAGACTCTTTATTATTTTTTTGGTCATAGAGATGTATGTATGTATGTATATGTGATGATCGCAGTGTGCGAGATATTGACCCCATTACCGCCCAGAGTAGCCATATGGCTACCGGTCATTCTGTGGAAACGACTTTATATATCACCAAAATATTTTACATCAGTACTGTAGGTGACGAATTGAGTAAAATACCGAAAACTCTTCAAAATCGCAGACAAAAATTTTTCTGGGAAGAAATGGGTTAAGAGATTTTATGATGTTGTATGAAAACAATATCACGTCTCAAGACACCATGATATCCACTTTTTCATCCTTCTACTTCAATGAAAGACATTAATATTCGAGTGGAGTCATCTCGCTAATCTCCTCCTACCGCTGACTAAC
Source organism: Platycnemis pennipes (assembly GCA_933228895.1). Taxonomy (NCBI): domain Eukaryota; kingdom Metazoa; phylum Arthropoda; class Insecta; order Odonata; family Platycnemididae; genus Platycnemis; species Platycnemis pennipes. The sequence goes on from OW121857.1 coordinate 80,949,746, forward strand.
TTGTCTATCTTTTTCTTCATTTGTTGAAGGAGTCTTGTGCTCCATCGGTTACTTTGGTTAATAGTTAATACATATAGTATTACCAGCTACTAACAGATCAGACATTTTAGGCATTCCAAGGCAGCTTTATCCATGCAATTATTAAAAAAATTTTCACATTTTCAACTTGCACTTTGTCATTCTAGTCACATTAAAGCCATAATTCCCCTGCCAGCAACTGTAATGTATACTCTTGTCTTCTAACATCTGTGTTATTCTTGCACTCGATCTCTTTTGTTAACAACCGTCGTTGCTTTAGCACACTATTGACTTTCTCCAACCATTCAATTATCATAACAGGGTAGGGTTATGTCAGATTTTCTCATATTTTCAGAATCTTTCATTTTCTTACTAGAAGGCGTCCACTTAGCCATGATGGAGATGATGTCCATGAGTTCCAACCAAGAGGTTCTTTCAACCCCAGATCAGCAATGATGCCATTCCAGGGGCCAAGCGTTCTTTGATGGGGTTCCATGGGCCAGAAGGGTGGTGTTTGGACCAAGAGCCCAGCTGCTGGATGATACTCTCCTATGTCATAATTAATCTTCAAGGGCTGCACTCCCTCAAATGCAGAGGACAATGGGAGTTGGCTGTGTCTGGAGTCCTTGTCTCGATTCTTGGCAGCCCCTTGTGTGTTGCTTGGCATCGGGACTTAGACTCCAGACACTGCCAACTCCCAATGTCCCCTGCATTCGAGGGAGTGCAGCCCTCCGACTAAAATCCTGTACTCAGTGTGATTCAATAAAATTTTTTATGGACCTTACCCAAATTTTACATTTTGAAGTTTCAACGCTGAACAGAGACTATTTTTTTTGCGTTGGACTTATAATAATTTTTACCATCTTTTTTGCTCAAAAATTGTCCAAAAAGTGCTAAAATTGCCTCTGATGAGTCATTTTTGTTATTATTTCTCAATATCTATGCCCCGTAAAGACTCACTTGTGAGACATTTACCTTTGGCTTTATGTCTTTCACCATAGCTGATATTTATGTGATTAGTTTTTTGTAGTTATTATTAAAACATATTTTTTCATTAAGTCAAATGAAGTACTTTTCTACTGTTACCTGGATGGCCATTTTGTGATACCCTTTTAAATCTGGAAGTAATTTTCAAATGGGAGACCTTTCATTGTGATAATCATAACTTTTGTTATTCGTACTTATAATGTATTTAATTATGTATATTGATAGTGTAATAAGAGCATCTTATCTTCACATCATAACTTTTGTTATTCATACTTATACTGTATTTTATTATGTAAAGTGTTAGTGTAATAAGAGCATCGTATCTTCACAGGAACTTTTGATGAAAAATTTTCTCTTTCCCTCTTCATTACAGGTGAATGCCAATCAGCTGTTCTTCACCAATGCCGAATGACAGAGGTGCGAGATACCAGCTTCTAATTGGGCACAGGTCAAGTCATAGTCAACAGGCGAGGGTACTCACATCCTAGTGGTAGTGAGTAACTTAGTGTGTTTAACGTGACACCATCACTAGAAAGGCCTGGGATCAGATGCCATCTCACAGAGGAACCTGCCTCACTGAGGAACAGACACTGCGAGTATGGTACATGGACTTCCTTTCGCTAGACTCCTACCCTTGGAACTACAGCTACATATGGGTGACCCTACCAGGAGTAGTAGTCATTGCTCCCACAATAGTAGGGCAAGGGAGGATGCAAAAAACTATTCTACCAAAGGCGTGAGAAGGACCTTTCATAATAAGCTTGAATAATGGTAACTGGTAGCCCAGGGGAATGGCAGAGGAGTCACTGGCTCATGATCACATACTTATTGTTACTAAACTGGTAGCATTGTCTGCGAATCCCATTGTGCCACTCAGGAGGTGACTAAAAATTTACCAGTTAGTAACCTGGGTCAACGATTATTTTCTTTTAACTCTGTGTACAAATGTCTTAATCTTATCTTCCAACTTTTCTTCTTTACTTTTTACTACACTGATTAGGTTAATTGCATTTGATTGACTGCTAAGAGCCGAGATAACAGCTTACGATAAAATGAAAAAACTATTTTTTGGCAGTTAAAATTCTGAAATCTATAAAAAAACAATCAAAACATTTTTAGTTTTTGTGTGTTACATTTTGTTTGGATATCACCTGTTTTTGAGAAATGAATTCTTAATTTTGGCATAATTCTTGTGCGTGAAAAAACTGCTCCTTTTTTAACAAATTCAAAGCTCGCCAACTAGCCGCGAAAACTTTAACGTAGTTACCAGATGCACCAATGCAAGATATTCCACTGATTGATTGATTGAAGAATGATTTTTTCTCTGTGGAATATCTTGCATTCGTGCTCCTTTTTTGTTCAGACTGTGAAAAAAGTACTGAAATGTAACTTAAACAATTTAATTGCGTATGAGTTAACGTAGAAATAAATGAGAAAAATATGGTTTAGTTGGATTTTCTTTAGTTTAGATGACTGTGTTTAGAAAGAGAAGATAAAAGATACATTGGTATGGTTCCCTTTATGTTGTAATTAACTGACAACATTGTTTTGTTTAATGCATGAAACTGCTCTATCATGAATGCTGTAGTGGTGTCTTCCAGTTTCGTCTTTACTAGAATATCTAAATGGAGCTTTGAATTTCCTTCATACAATGCTGTGAACTCCGGTTTCACAATGGTAAAAAATCTTAGATCACTCTCATAGGACCCTGAAACAAATGGGAAGGATGCTTAAAAAGCAGTAGGGAATTTTTCTTACCATTGTGAAGGCCACTTTTGTAATGATATGCTTGTATCTGTTAGTATTTTGCAAGATTGAGCATTGCCTTGCTATTTAGGCACTTAAAAGTTGCTATAACTCATTTTATCTATTGATCAAACTAGGTTAGTGCTCATCATCAATATTCTCTCTGTTCAATGGAATTCTCAACTGACCAAATAATAATTTTCTTGTTTATAAATATTCACCAATGGGCACAATGATAAAAGTGTATCTGGTGGTCCAGACATCCAAAACTCCTCTTTATACGATAAGCTTTCGTCCCTGGCATATCTAGTTATTTGAAGAAGTCGATACAAAGAAGTTCCACTTTAAAAATTTCAAAATAATTATATTATGAATATTTTATTAATTAATTATTAACTTGGAGAAAAAATCACATTTTCTTATAGCTTTATTATTATTTCATGTGTAAAATATTTGAATAAACTATTCAAGGCCTATATTTCCTTAACATTTCAGTAATGGATCATCTCTGTAGGGAAAAATTATCATCCTTTTTGTGTACTCTTATCTCCTTTTAACTTTTCCCCTAGTATTTTTTTTATTTTCCTTGTTGTTCTGTGCTTCCATTTAACTTAACCCCTCCACATCTACACATCAGAAACTGTATCTATTTTAGTCTTTTATCATTGATCTTCTTTCCTGAAAGTCAGTTTTTATGCCATAAATACCTATCTCGATCAGATTCTACAGCAGTTTTTTCTTGACACATCTGCTGCATTCTATTAACAGTAGTACTCTCCTAACAGCTGACGGTTCTTTCTGCTGGGCTATTCTCCTCTGATCTTTGCTGTAGCTATACCCTTATTCATATAACATGCTATCTTTTCTGTTTTACAATTCTGTCCTTTGCCAATGTAATGGCTAGTACCTTATGGCATGGAAGGTGACATATGACTTTTCTTTCATGTCGTAACTTTTCCCAATGTTTATTACTATGTATTTATAATGTACGAAATCGTTATTTTTTCCTCTCACTTTTCTTATCAGGAGTAGAGTTAGTTTAGTTTTCTATCGGTGAAGATAGGTCTAAATGGACATAACTTATTCCAACGATGACTGCATTTCATACCATATTTTCATCTCGATAATCTTAACCCAATTTTTGTGATTATAATGACTTTGTTACGTATATTTAGGGACACCAAAAAATGGTAAATAAAAATCATCAAAAGCGGTGTTTAAAAAATGACAAATACGGTAAATAAAATAGTTTTAAAAAGGTGAAAGCTGTGAATGTTGGGGAAAAGGAGTCTTAAAGGAAGGGTTTTTTTTATAAATATTATTAATAAAGTCTTCATACCAATGTGAACAAACAGTTAATAGTACATACATTAGAGATCCAATACAGAAGTTATGGCTACCCTGCGCAACATAAAAAACACAGTAGGCAAAATTAAGTTAAAGGCAAATTAATGAGATAATGGTAATAACAATAACGGAGTGGAGTAGTGCACTGCAGGTCATGAAGTTTGATTCTTATTATTATTATAAGTATTCTACCGGTGAAGGTAGGTTTAAATGGACATTTAATTCTTCCCACCCCCTAAATTTCACACGATATCCCTCTTCAGCCCCACATACCTCCTGCCACCTATCATTCCATCCAAGCTACCCGTTCTTCTTCTCCCTCTTCCCCGCTTACCCAACGATCTTCCCTCAATCACCTCCTTCAAAACACCATCCCCTTTTATTACCTTTTCCATCCACACCTTCTGCCTTCTCCTAATTTCATCTATCAAATTTCTTTCCTCTCCTACCAATTCTAACACTTCGTCGTTCGTTTTCTTTTTGACCCACTTTATTTTCTCCATTCTTCTCCACACCCACATTTCAAAAGCCCTAAGTCCATTTTCATCTTCTTTGCGCAAAGCCCACGTTTCCGCCCCATATAGTGCAACGCTCCATATTAAACTTTTCACTAGTCTTTTCTTCACTTCCCTACTCAACAGTCATTAGTTCACGCCTACGAGTAAAAGCTTCTTTTGCCAATGCAATTCTCCTTCTCACTTCAATACTGCTATACCCTTTTTCTTCCAACACACTACCCAGATAGCTAAATTGCTTTACCTGCTCTAGCTTCTGACCTCCCACTTTTATCCTTATTGGCCCTTTTTGTTCTTGAAAACCGCATTACTTTCGTTTTCTTCTGGTTTATCTTCATCCCGTATCTTTCGCACTGTCCCTGCAACGCATCCAGCATTTTTTGCAAGCCACGGGCTGATTGGCTGACTAGCGCTTGGTCATCCGCAAACCTCACTGATTTTATCAATTTCCCCCCGACCTTTACTCCAGCCTCCAGCTCATCCCAAGCCTCTCTCACCATTTCCTCCGAATAGATGTTGAAAAGTACCGGCGATAACGGACAGCCCTGCCTAACCTCCCTCCCTATCGTAGCCCAATCGGATTCTCCATCGGCTACTCTCACTTGCGCCTTCTGCGCCATGTATAAATTCCGGATCAGTCTCCTGTCTCTCCAGTCTACTCCTATCTTCCGCAATATTTCCATTAACTTGTCCCACCTCACTCTGTCGAACGCCTTTTCGAAATCAACAAAGCACACGAATACGTCCTGATTGTATTCTAGATTCCTTTCCACTAGTATTCTCATCACTGCAATCGCATCCCGAGTGGCCCTCCCCTTCCGAAATCCAAACTGATCCTCGCCTAGGAATTCGTTTGCTCTCTTTTCCATTCTCCTATTGATGATTCTAAGCACTACCTTTGCCGCATGAGAAATCAAACTTATCGTTCTATAGTCTTCACATTCCTTTGTCACTCTCTTTTTCGGTATAGGTATTAGCACAGTTTTTACAAAATCCTCCGGCCAAGCCCCCTCCTCATATATTCTACGAACAAGTTTATAAAATCTGTCCCTTCCCCCTCTTCCTAGGTTTTTCAGAAGCTCAGCTGGGATGTTATCTACCCCCACCGCTTTACCTGCCTTCATTTCTCGCAGTGCCTTCTCTATCTCACTATCCAGTATTCCGGGGCCCACGTCATCCTCATCTACGTCCTTCTCCTCTCCTATGTCCAAGTTTCTAGGCCTATTTTTGCTATCATACAGTTCTTCAACATATTCCTTCCAACGACGCTTGATCTCCTCTGGCTCCATTGCTAAATTTCCCCTTCTGTCTTTGATGCACGGGACCGTTTTCCCTTTCTTGATTCCCGATAGCATTCTAACCTTTGAGTACAGACTGCCTATTTCTCCTTCTTTCTGGAGTCTCTCCAACTCCTCGCATTGCCGGCTCCACCACTTTTCTCTTGCTCTCTTTGTTTCTCTCCTAAGCCTGTTGTTAATCTCCTTATAATGCCTTTTGCCTAGCTCTGTATGTACATTTTTCCATTTCCTTCTTTCCTCGATCCTTTCCATCATTTCAGCTGTTACCCATGGTTTCTTGATCCTCCTAGCGTCTACTGTTCCTATTGTTTTCTCAGCTGCTTCTTTTATGCCCGTCTTAATCATCTCCCATCCTTCATCTATTGTTCCTCTTCCCTCATGCATCTATCCACAATCTCCTGGTATTCCCTCCTCTTCCCTCCAATCAGTGCTCCTACATCCCACTTTTTTATTTTCCTTCCTACTTTTAACCTTTTTAGTCTCATCTCACATTTCATCACCACCAAGTTATGGTCGGAGTCGGCATCTGCACCTGGGAAACTATGCGAGTTCTTTACGCTGTTCCTGAATCTTTGCCTAATCATGATGTAGTCAAGTTGGTACCTTCCAGTATCCCCCGGCATTTTCCACGTGTACCTACGCCTAGGGTGGTGTTTAAACCACGTGTTTGTAATCACTAAATTATTCCTTCTAAAGAACTCCACTACTTTCTCGCCCCGGTCATTCCTTACACCCAGACCATACTCCCCTACTTCACTTCCGTCCCTCCCTTCCCCTACTACAGCGTTCCAATCTCCCATAATTATTAGGTTCTTCCTGCCCATTACTTTCCCGATTAATTCTTCCAACTGGTCATATACTTCGTCCACTTCCTCTTCTCTATGCCCCCCTGTTGGCATGTACACCTGTACTACGACTATATTTGCCGGTATCGCTTTGATTTCGATAGCTAGTATTCTATCGCTTACCTGTTCCACATTCAACACCCTTTTTCCTAATGTTGCATTCAATACAACTGCCACTCCCCGCTGGCTCTCTTCCCCTCCACTGTATATAACCCTGTACTTTTCACTCCAGAAGTCCCCCTGGTCTCTCCATCTTACTTCGCTAAATCCCAACAAATCGATCTTTCCCCTCTCCATTTCACGCTTAATAATCTCTAGTTTTCCTGCCCTTAACATAGTCCTAACGTTCCATGTCCCGATCCTTAGCATTGCTGCTCTCTTCTCTGGTTTATTCTTCGGCGCCGCTGCTGTTGCCGCTGCTGCTGTCATTCTTTTCGTGCAAGGATTTCGTGAGATGACGACCGCAGAGTCCTTGCTTGCCCTGCTGCCGGGCACGACACCCGTTCCAATAATTTGGTCCCGGGCCCCGTAGTTGCCAGGATTCAATTCTCTATTGTTCAAGTCCATTGTGATCTTGGGAGAGTTTAATTGAGGTGGTTTCCCATTGCCTGCCTCAATAGTGTTTTTAACGTGACACCATCACTTGATAGGCCGCCCCACTGGGGTCAGACGCCTTCTCACAGCCGCGTCACTGAGGAACAGACGCTGCGAGTACGGTACGTGGACTACCTTTCGTCAGGCTCCTACCCTTCGACCTGTCTGGCATGGGTGACCCTACCAGGAGCAATATTATTTACTCCCGCCAGTGTAGCTCTAGGGGTCACGGGAACACGCAAGCCCCAATCCCACCACGACAAGGCGTAGTCCATGGGGAAGGGCTGATTCTTATGCTGTTTAAAATTTTTCTTTCAACCATTGAATAAAAAACTTTATCGTCCTTCATTTCCAAACTTTGTGTGTGGATACTGACTTTTTTGTACTTCTGTCGCTTCAACTAGATTTACAAATGCGTCACTCAAAAATACACTGTACAGTTAACATAATAATTCCGTGATTTAATTCTGTAATATAAATTTTTTCCAATCATTTCCTTTCACCTAATTTAATTATTTTTTTAAATTATCATTTGGCATGAAATTTCTGATAATCTACTTTTTTTAACTGCCAACTAGCATTACTCTAGGAACACAGCACGGCTGTATTCTTAGGTAGTGATAAGGATCGAACTCGCGACTGGCAGTACACTAGCCCTCATTTTTAAAAACTACACTCTCATAAGTTCATGGGAAATATGGCGAATGTAGGCGACCCGGATGACTTTTGGCTTAATTTTTTTTCTCGCACATCCGGGCCTATGGAGAAAAATGTCAAGACTAGTATTTTTTATTTTCTTTTCCTCGTTTGTGGAACGGAAAAAATCTTCTTCTCATTTCGTGACCCGAATTACTTAACATCTCCTTGTTGGTATCTACCATACGTACATTCCATTCGCGGGGTGCATCGATCACGAGGCCGCAAGATGTTTTAATCTCCGATCCGGATATGAATTTTTACTGTCCCTGGATATGATTTCAGTTGCGAATGAAATGAAAGACCCGTGGTTCTTTGGACCCGACCCGACCATCCTTAATTTATGAGTGGTACATTTGTAAATCTAATTTAAACAACAAAGTATAATAAAGTGAGTAATCAGATGTAATGGTTTGAAATTGAATATGATAACATTTTCGATGCAGTGACTGAAAGAAAAAATTAAACTGCGATTGGGATCGAACTTCAAACAGTACACTAGCTCTCGTTGTACGCCTGATCCCACGAATATATGCTACCCGCATGATATCATACGTATTTTTTTTTCCCCCGCGATACCGGGGTAATGGGGGGAAAAAGTCATATTTATTTATTTTGCTTCTAGTTGCACGGGTACATTTTCATCTAATTACGTGACCTTAGTTACACATCCTCTTCTTGTCAGTATCTACCGCACCTACATTCCATTCACGGGGCACTTCGATTGCTAAGCCACGAAAATTTAAAATCTACGATCCGGATCTGATTTTACTCCGAGTCTTTGGATCTGAATCCGGAACCGAGAAAAATGAAAGATCCGATCCGGCCATCACTAAAGAAAATATTTCATGCTACAATAATTCGGCATTTGCAAAATATCTCAAATTTCGTTAAAAAAAATCGCGTTTCAAAGAAGACACGGTTAATTTTAGCAGGTGGTTTAGGTTTGCAGTTGGTTTTGATAACCAATATGTGAAAGCAAGTAGTTTCTCATCGTCTTGTATCCTGTTCCATGGCATGAGAAAGAGTTACGCAAGTATTTCCTCACTATCATTACAGATCGGCCCCACTACTTTGTGTTCATGATGGTCTAGTTAGAGGATTTTACACCATCAGGACGTAGTGGTATTAAAGAATAGATAGGTGTGAAGAGCAGAGCAGCTTCGAAAGTAGGATTGTCTCAGTTTTCAATGGATTGAATACTATATTAATTGGGATGTAGGTGGTAGAGAAAGAGAAATGTTTTATTGGGAAGCTGTGGAAAAAGTGATTACTTCTTTCCCAAGCAGGTTCAGTTCCGCATTGTTAAAAAAAAATTGTAAAAAAATTTCACATTTTGAACTTGCACTTTGTCATTCAATTGGCCAAAAAGTGCCTAAAATTGAGTTATATTTCTCATTTTTGCTATTATTTCTCAAAATCTATGCCCCGTAAAGACTCACTTGTGAGATATTTACCTTTGGCCTTATGTCTTTCACCTTAGCTGATATTTATGTGATTAGTTTTTTGCAGTTATTATTAAAACATATTTTTTTCATTAAGTCAAACAAAGTACTTTTCTACTGTTACCTGGATGGCCGTTTTGTGATACCCATTTAAATCTGGAAGTAATTTCAAATGGGATACCTTTCGTTGTGATAATGATTATCCTTTGTTATTCATACTTATACTGTATTTTATTATGTAAATTGATAGTGTAATAAGAGCATCGTATCTTCACAGGAACTACAGATGGAAAATTTTCTCTTTCCCTCTTCATTACAGGTGAATGCCAGTCTGCTGTTCTTCACCAATGCCAAATGACAGAGGTGCGAGATACCAGCTTTTAATTAGGCACAGGTCAAGTCATAGTCAACAGGCGAGGGTACTCACATCCTAGTGGTAGTGAGTAACTTAGTGTGTTTAACGTGACACCATCACTAGAAAGGCCTGGGATCAGATGCCATCTCACAGAGGAACCTGCCTCACTGAGGAACAGACACTGCGAGTACGGTACATGGACTTCCTTTCGCTAGACCCCTTCCCTTGGAACTACAGCTACATATGGGTGACCCTGCCAGGAGTAGTAGTCATTGCTCCCACAATAGTAGGGCCAAGGGAGGATGCAAAAAACTATTCTACCAAAGGCGTGAGAAGGACCTTTCATAATAAGCTTGAATAATGGTAACTGGTAGCCCAGGGGCATGGCAGAGGAGTCCCTGACTAATGATCACATATTTATTGTTACTAAACTGGTAGCATTTTCTCCGAATCCCATTGTGCCACTCAGGAGGTGACTAAAAATTTACCAGTTAGTAACCTGGGTCAACGATTATTTTCTTTTAACTCTGTGTACAAATGTCTTAATCTTATCGTCCAACTTTTCTTCAATGAAAACCAGATGTAACAGTGGAACAAAGGGCTCCGCCAAGCTGAAGTGAAGCTGTCGCCATGATTGGTGTATTGAACATAAGTTGGTATTTACATTTAATAAAGGAAAATCATTGAGGTTCTCTGTTAACTGTCTTAGATAATGTAAAATATTTCGCTAAATTATTCCATTTGTTCGAAGCAGTAGTTAGCGGCAGCTCTCAATATAATCACTAAATAACATAAACTTCTTTACTTTTTCAAACTAGAGAAAGAAAGGGAAGAGGCGAACACCGAGTGCATACCAGGACCTTGTCAGAGTGCGAGGAAGAAGCGAAGTTCGGAGGAAAGGCTCGGCTGTCAACTGTCAACGTAAACATATCCGGTCACTGACGCCTGGTTTCTCCAAGGCCCCTTTGAGACGAGCTTCATTTCGGCTTGGAAAGACAACAAGCGATATGGATAAGGGCAGTGAGAGTGACGATGTTTTCATTCTCTTTCGTTTAGACCAGCATAGTATCTAGGGGGGCCATGTGCACCATTTTTATAGCTTAGAGATGACCAAGGGACAGGGGAACTCATTCAGACCCAAGCGCTCATGACGAAAGATTAGGGTGTCGAAGGGTCGGCGTGGAAGGGAGCGTGGGAGAGCAAATTGTAGAGAAGAGACTCAAGTTCTCTTTCAAGACGTGCAGCTCAGTAAACCTACCAAAGTCAGAGTCAGTCGAACCTAAGTCGCTTTTCTGGAAGGAATATATTAGGAGTGTTATTTTGTTCTTACGAACATTTTAGTCTTTCACTTTATATTACTTCCTCCGTAAGTGCTTCGTTCCGCAAGCTGTACGGTTCAAATCGCGGAATATTTGTGAGTGTGTTTATCAGGGTTGTTACTCATCTACCATCAATTATGGTGTGTGCAGGAGAGAAAAGATTGGAGGAGTTGAGTGATGAACAGGCTGAGGACGTCTTGCTTGAAAGGCAAGTGATGAAAGTGCTTTGAGTTCTGAAGGTGACAGTGTGAATGACATAAACGATCACTCCGAAGTTGACACGTTGTTATATTGTGATTTGGATGAGGTAGAGGACGAAACTTCGTATTATGCTTGGAAGGGCATTTCCAATTATAAAGGAGAAAGAGAAATTTTCATTGGCAATACCAGTCCACAGGGCAAAGCTAATAATTTGGAAAGCATTGAAGATATTTTTGAAATTTTCTTTGATAACGAGTTAGTAGGAATGATTGTAGAGGAAACTAATTGTTATGCAGATCAAACTAGTGAAACAAACAATAGAACATTTTCTGCTGTACAACAATAAGTGCCATGCCTCCATAAACCAGACAATAAGCTTCCAAGACTAACTGAAAGGCATTTCATAAAAAGAATACCTCCTAAAGGTAATAAGGCCAAACCTCAAAGACACTATGCAGCCTGTACCAAACACGGGAATAGGAAAGAGACTGTTTGCTGGTGCAAGCCTTGACACCGGACATTTGACATCGATTGTTTTGAGGAATACCACACCAAGCAGAATTTGTAAGGTGAAGTACTTTTACTGTATTTTTTTATCACTCAAAAGATTTTCAGCACTAATTTTTCGTTCTGAATAACTTTTAGAATGGGCATATTATAAAACGGACTCTTTCGAAAGATTTCGAATTCTGATCAGTATTCTACGTAAGACGACGACTGCTATACGAGCTCGGATTTCCAGCGGTGGCCTTGGAAATGCCTCAAACCAACATCTGCCGTGGTAATGTGAACATTGACTTTCTACTTCTATCAAATCATTCGATTATAGTATTTTATATGTATGTATAATGAGTTGACGTTAGTCTGTATTCTTCAAAAATATGTCTGGCAATTAATTTATTTCGAGAATGTTTTCTATTCGGTCCTAAAAATTGTTTTAATTTGAATGAATTTATTGGTGTCTAGCTCCTAAATTAATTAAGTTATTTAATGTTTTTAAGCTGTATATAAAATGAGTAAGATTTAGTAACCACCTATAAAAATCCCCAAATTATAGAACTATTAGTTATTGAAATATAACTCATTGATCACAAGTCTTCATAAAGCATCACAACATTTAAATCTCCTCCGGCGACTTGGTTAAAATCCATTTAAACCTCCTTTGGGCTTGAAGGGTTAATGAAAGACATTAATATTCGAGTCGAGTCATCTTACTAATCTCCTTCTACCGCTGACTAACTTGTCTATCTTTTTCTTCATTTGTTGATGGAGTCTTGTGCTCCATTAGTTCTTTTGTTTAATAGTTAATACATATAGAATTACAAGCTACTAACAGATCAGACATTTTAGGCATTCCAAGGCAGCTTTATCCATGCAATTATTTTTTAAAAATTCACATTTTCAACTTGCACTTTGTCATTCTAGTCACATTAAAGCCATTAATCCCCTGCCACCAACTCAGGATGTCGATCGATACGGGAAATACAGGAGATACGGGAAATATACGGGAAATTAACATTACCCTGGAAAATACGGGAAATATACGGGAAATTCGCATAGTGTCCGGGAAATTTCAAGAAATGCTCTGTAATGAACAGATCCAGAAGATCCCCATATTTTCGGTTGATGGGACCTTAGCAGTGCGGGAGTCGCAGTGTTTAGCCCATGAAGATTTCGTAACCCACTGAGCGCAAGGTTGTCATTTCAGCGCACGTGAGGCTGACTCGGCAAGTGTGTCAACACACACAACGTCTGTCGCCCTTGCCACAGTAGTAGGTTACGCGTCGCACGATTTTGTCGAAAAATGCAGCGTGATAAAGTGACTTATCCGGTTCGAAAGTCTAATTTAATAAGATAGAAAGTTTGATCACTTTATTTTACCTGTTGCATTAGATAATGCATATGGCGAATTATTTGTAACTATCAGTGTAATTTGGACCGGTCCAAAATTTCAATCTCTTCTGTGGTCCGAAATAATGAGGATCAAAATAAAATGAGACTGAATTTCACAGAAACACCCAAGAGAATTATTTGCACTTTTCTACACGAATTATGATAAGAGTGGAGTAATTTCTGTATTTCAACTAGCAAAAGTAACTTAATATTTCGCTGTCGCCTTAGGAGTCAGAGCCTAGTGTGGGTATTGAGCCTAATGGGTGTATTTGTCTAGAGTGTGTATTCGTTGTTTATGCTTTGTGTGGGGGAAGGGAATTTCATGATTTCGCTCACTTAGCCTTCATGCCTCAATCACCTGGGCTTGATTGATGAAATTTGGAGAGAAGACATTCCAAAGATACACCCAAACGTCTACACCCTAAATATGTTGCTACCCATAATGAATACAAAGTAAAGCTATCGGTCCGAATTACACGCCGGTTCAAATTACACGGACTTCTCCTACACGGGAATTTAGCAAATAATCGTCCGGGAAATACGGGAAACATACGGGAATTTGAAATTGGGCCGCCAATCGACATCCTGAAACTGTAATGTATACTCTGGTCTTCTAACATCTGTGTTATTCTTGCACTTGATCTCTTTTGTTAACAACCATTGTTGCTTTAGACACTATTGACTTTCTCCAAACATTCAATTATCATAAGTAGGTTTATGTCAGATTTTCTCATATTTTCAGAATCTTTCATTTTCATACTAGAAGGCGTCCACTTAGCCATGATGGAGATGATGTCCATGAGTTCCAACCAAGAGGTTCTTTCAACCTTAGATCAGCAATGATGCCATTCCAGGGGCCAAGCGTTCTTTGATGGGGTTCCATGGGCCAGAAGGGTGGTGTTCGGTCCAAGAGCCCAGCTGCTGGATGATTCTCTCCTATGTCATAATTAATCTTCAAGGGCTGCACTCCCTCAAATGCAGAGGACAATGGGAGTTGGCTGTGTCTGGAGTCCTTGTCTCGATTCTTGGCAGCCCCTTGTGTGTTGCATGGCATCGGGACTTTGACTCCAGACACTGCCAACTCCCAATGTCTTCCACATTCGAGGGTTTGCAGCCCTCTGTCTAAAATGCTGCACTCAGTGCGATTCAATAAATTTTTTTATGGACCTTACCCAAATTTTACTTATTGAAGTTTCAACGCTGAACAGAGACTAATTTTATTTGCGTTGGACTTATAATAATTTTTACCATCTTTTTTTGCTCAAAAATTTGTCCAAAAAGTGCCTAAAATTGCCTCTGATGAGTCATTTTTCTCATTTTTTTCTATTATTTCCCAATATCTACGCCCCGTAAAGACTCACTTGTGAGTATTTACCTTTGGCTTTATGTCTTTCACCATAGCTGATATTTATGTGATTAGTTTTTTGTAGTTATTATTAAAACATATTTTTAGCATATGAGAAGCGTAATTATTGGCGGCCTCCGGTCGCCAAGTCACGGCATCTTCACAGGATCTGTAATATTTAGAGGCCTACCTCACCCAGGGATAGACCAATGCCCCCTCGGAATGCAGTCGCTTTTTCTCCACGACTACTTATTCGAAGAGTAAACTCACTTATCTCACAGCTAACCTCTATATGTGGAGGCCGACCCACCATCTGCAACCTGGTGGCTTTAAGCTCAGCCGTGAGTCCATACAAGTGGGTAAAATCAATATTGTCGATCCTAATAATCTATTCGGTAACTCTAATTCTATCAATCATTCCCACTTATTGGCGCATGCAGAATAGCATTTTGAACCACTCACTCCTAATTTCTATTTCTCTAATTTTATCTTTGTGATTTTCTACATGGCATGATGAAATAATTTTTTCTGAATATTTATCTGATTTCCGGATTATTTTTTCCTGCTTTCCCATTGAGTATTTTCCCCAAGAGTTCTTGTGGAGAGATATCTTTGTAGAAGTTAATTTTGATCGTTACTTTTTTCAAATGAACAAATTTATATGTGATAGTGAGATGCTTTCAAAAGCCTATTTCTAAGGCATGTACTGAAAAATAGTTTCTACAGGGTGTCCAAAACCACACTTCCACCCCATAAAAGTTGCCAGGAAAGATTATATTTCAAAAACTGTTGGTTCATTCATAAGTGAATGGGGTATGCTTTATCGAATGGTCATAAAATCAACTTCCGATTTACACCGGAAGTGGGCTATTCAGACCGGAAGTTCATTTTTTCGATAATTTTCTTGTTTATAAATATTCACCAATGGGCACTATGATAAAAGTGCATCTGGTGGTCCAGACATCCAAAACTCCTCTTTGTATGATTAGCTTTCGTCCCTGGCATATCTAGTTATTTGAAGAAGTCGATACAAAGAAGTTCCACTTTAAAAATTTCAAAATAATTATATTATGAATATTTTAACATGTTCATTTGCAAATTGTTATTCCATTGAATTATTAACTTGGAAAAAAATCATATTTTTTTATAGCTTTATTATTATTTCATGTGTAAATTACTTGAATGAACTATTCAGGGCCTATATTTCCTTGACATTTCAGTAATGGATCATCTCTGTAGGGAAAAATAATCATCCTTTTTGTGTACTCTATCTCCTTTTTACATTTCCCCTAGTATTTTTTTAATTTTCCTTGTTGTTCTGTACTTCAATTTAACCTACCCCCTCTGCAAAAAAAGTCCCTAAATATTGGCCCAGTACAGAGACAACTTTTTCGAAGTACTTTATTGCTCTATTTGCTGAATTTTTTGTAGAGAGATGTCTTTGTAGAAGTTAATTTTTATCATTACTTTTTTCGAATGAATAAGTTTATATATGTGATAGTGAGATGTTGTCAAAAGCCTATTTCTAAGGCATGTACTGAAATATAGTTCCTAAAAATATATTGTTCTTACTGTATTTAGGTAGCTCAGAGGAAGACTGATTTGTGTACGTTCAGTTTAGCAAAATATTCCATAAAATTTTGGCATATGAGTAAAACGTTATCTTACCACTGTCCAGGTCACAAAAGACTAATGCTCTTATTATTGTGCAATAAGATGCAATTAATTGAAGAAATTAAAGTTTTGTATAGAAACTGATGTTTTACTTCCCTATAAATACCAAACTATGTTTGCACAGACTCTTTATTATTTTTTTAGACATAGAGATGTAAATCGCAATGTGCGAGATATTGACCCCATTACCGCCCAGAGTAGCCATATGGCTACGCGTCATTCTGTGGAAACGACTTTATATATCGCCAAAATATTTTGCATCAGTACTTAAGGTGAGCATATGAGTAATATACCATTAACTCTTCAAAATCGCAGACAAAAATTTTTCAATGTGGAAATGGATTAAGAGATTTTATGATGTTGTATAAAAACAATATCACGTCTCAAGACACCATGATATCCACTTTTTCATCCTTCTACTTTAATGAAAGACATTTTATTCGAGTTGAGTCATCTTGCTAATCTCCTCCTACCGCTGACTAACTTGTCTATCTTTTTCTTCATTTGTTGATGGAGCCTTGTGCTCCATCAGTTCTTTTGTTTAATAGTTAATACATATAGTATTACCAGCTACTAACAGATCAGACATTTTAGGCATTCCAAGGCAGCTTTATCCAATCAATTATTAAAAAAATTTCACATTTTGAACTTGCACTTTGTCATTCAATTGGCCAAAAAGTGCCTAAAATTGAGTTATATTTCTCATTTTTGCTATTATTTCTCAAAATCTATGCCCCGTAAAGACTCACTTGTGAGATATTTACCTTTGGCCTTATGTCTTTCACCATAGCTGATATTTATGTGATTAGTTTTTTGCAGTTATTATTAAAACATATTTTTTTCATTAAGTCAAACAAAGTACTTTTCTACTGTTACCTGGATGGCCGTTTTGTGATACCCATTTAAATCTGGAAGTAATTTCAAATGGGATACCTTTCATTGTGATAATGATAACTTTTGTTATTCATACTTATACTGTATTTTATTATGTAAATTGATAGTGTAATAAGAGCATCGTATCTTCACAGGAACTACAGATGGAAAATTTTCTCTTTCCCTCTTCATTACAGGTGAATGCCAGTCTGCTGTTCTTCACCAATGCCAAATGACAGAGGTGCGAGATACCAGCTTTTAATTAGGCACAGGTCAAGTCATAGTCAACAGGCGAGGGTACTCACATCCTAGTGGTAGTGAGTAACTTAGTGTGTTTAACGTGACACCATCACTAGAAAGGGCTGGGATCAGATGCCATCTCACAGAGGAACCTGCCTCACTGAGGAACAGACACTGCGAGTACGGTACATGGACTTCCTTTCGCTAGACCCCTACCCTTGGAACTACAGCTACATATGGGTGACCCTGCCAGGAGTAGTAGTCATTGCTGCCACAATAGTAGGGCCAAGGGAGGATGCAAAAAACTATTCTACTAAAGGCATGAGAAGGACCTTTCATAATAAGCTTGAATAATGGTAACTGATAGCCCAGGGGCATGGCAGAGGAGTCCCTGACTAATGATCACATATTTATTGTTACTAAACTGGTAGCATTTTCTGCGAATCCCATTGTGCCACTCAGGAGGTGACTAAAAATTTACCAGTTAGTAACCTGGGTCAACGATTATTTTCTTTTAACTTTGTGTACAAATGTCTTAATCTTATCGTCCAACTTTTCTTCTTTACTTTTTACTACACTGATTAGGTTGATTGCATTTGATTGACTGCTAAGAGCCGAGATAACAGGTTACGATAAAATGAAAACTCTATTTTTTGGCAGATAAAATTCTGAAATCTATAAAAAACATGCAAAACATTTTTAGTTTTTATGTGTTACATTTTGTTTGGATATCACCTGTTTTTTAGAAAGGAATTCTTAATTTCTTAGTTTTAATGTGTTACATTTTGCTTGGAAATCACCTGTTTTTGAGAAATGAATTCTTAATTTCGGCATAATTCTTGTGCGTGAAAAAACTGCTCCTTTTTTGTTCAGACTGTGAAAAGTACTAAAATGTAACTTAAAAATTCTAATTGCGTATGAGTTAACGTAGAAATAAATGAGAAAAATATGGTTTAGTTGGATTTTCTTTAGTTTAGATGACTGTGTTTAGGAAGAGAAGATAAAAGATACATTGGTATGGTTCCCTTTATGCTGTAATTAACTGACAACATTGTTTTGTTTGATGCATGAAACTGCTCCATCATGTAATGGAATATAATGGAAAAAAATCACATTTTTTATAGCTTTATTATTATTTCATGTGTAAATTACTTGAATGAATTATTCAGGGCCTATATTTCCTTGACATTTCAGTAATGGATCATCTCTGCAGGGAGAAATAATCATCCTTTTTGTGTACTCTATCTCCTTTTTACATTTCCCCTAGTATTTTTTTTTTATTTTCCTTGTTGTTCTGTACTTCCATTTAACTTACCCCCTCTGCATCTACACATCAGAGACAGTATCTATTTTAGTCTTTTATCACTGATCTTCTTTCCTGAAAGTCAGTTTTTATGCCATAAAATACCTATCTCAATCAGATTCTACAGTAGTTTTTCTTGACACATCTGCTGCATTCTATTAACAGTGGTACTCTCCTAACAGCAGACGGTTCTTTCTGCTGGGCTATTCTCCTCTGATCTTTGCTGTAGCCATACCCTTATTCATGGAACATGCTATCTTTTCTGTTTTACAGCAGGTTCACCTGCTTCATGTAGACCTCGTCTCTGTGTAAAGGCTCTGTTGTTCTGGAAAAACTCATTAATCAGTTTCTTAATGGTTTTATTGTTAATGCAACTGATAGTGTCCTTTGCCAATTTAATGGCTAGTACCTTATGGCATGGAAGGTGACACATGACTTTTCTTTCATCTCGTAACTTTTCCCAATGTTTATTACTATGTATTTATAATGTATGAAATCGTTATCGCCTATCGCTGTGAATGAGTCATGAGGACTCGACAATAGCGGAAAAAAGTATCGCCTTTAAGAATGCAAGTCAGTCTCATTTTAAGAACTGACGGTATCTTTGGAAGCATACCGTCACTATGCCTCCTCGCGCAAAGATTTTGGAGACGGAGTTGAAGATAATTTAAAGTGCAATTTGTTTCTTTCGTCGAGAAGCCGAGAAATGTGGGGACAAAAGTTATTATCGCTGATTTTATTTTGGTGAATACTGCAACGTATAAACTTTTATTCAAGCATAGGCAAGGATATTTTTCCTGTGCATACTAGAGAAATTTTCTCGCGTGGTGTTTGGTGCGCGCGGTACCTACGGTAGCTTACAGCTTAACCTCGAGCAGCTTATCTCTCCTGGCCAAAAGTCCTGTCGCGTGGAGCTCGCTTTCCAAAATAAATATGTACACGTTGAAAGCATATCTAATTCTCCCAATTTGTTAAGTCATTTTACACGTTCTTAGTTTTCAAACACGAAGAATACCATCAAATCGAATTAAATTTCCGACTTCCGCATGCTGAGATAGCGAATTTTTAAATATTATTCGTTACGTAATTAGTAACTGAGTAATCTATTTTAAACTTTATTTAGTCTAAGATAAATATATGTTCCATATCTTATGCGAAGAAAAGAGAAGTGGCTTTTCATGTGTATCTTCAAGTGGGCGTCAAACTTGCTTCCCGCGACTTGAATAATATCCGGCATTTTTATCTGTCTCAGTCGAAAAATTAATTAATATAACAAGCTAAAAATATATTTTTGACATTATTAAACGTATAAATAAACAAGATTTAGTTCGATATACTTCATTTTAAAATTTAACTACTCATTTTTGTGATCTAAACCTTCAAACTCAGGGGATGGAATTTTACAACGGACATTAGGTGCTTTGAGCTCGAATATGGTCTCCCACCCCAGACTTTTTCCGCGAATATTTCGGCCAAAAAGGGGGGGCTAGCTATATTCGGAGGAATACGGTACATATGCGGCTTCATGGACCGTGTAACCACCGATTCATCCATTCGTTCACGCAAACGTACGTGTTATCTGCCGTGTAACCAGAGATTTACTCGATTTTGATGATAGCGCTTCCTGTCGGCAGATTTCTTAACATATTGGCCTTGGCGGCTCCGTCGACAAAAACTACTCGACTCGACTCGACTTTCGTAAAAATACTCGAGTGCTCGAGTCGAGTACCAACTACTCGACTCGAATTTTCGAGTACTCGCACATCCCTACTAATTGTACGAGGAAAAAAGGACATTTAGAATCTGTCATTTCGGCAATCAATTTCTCTAACTTTGTGATTATGGTCCAGTCTACCATAGGAAGGTGGGGTTCGCAAAATATTTTTAACATCATCACTGAAAATATTATCTTGGAATTTATTTAGGGGAAGAACTATATTTCAACCTGTATTTCAACCTGCGATCAGACAATGATTCCCACTTTAATTCATTTAATAGACTGGTTACACTAAAATAGTTATCGTACCGTCCCTTTACAAATCTTGCCGATGTTCGCTGCACACGTTCAAGTTCATTTTTTAGACCAATTTCGTCATCATCATCATCATTGGTCAACAATCCTAGGATTGGTTTGAAGCAGCTTTCCACTCGATTCTTCTATCGGCCAACCTTTTCATTGTGACGTAATTCTTCACTTTTATATCCTTCACAACCTGTTCCATGTATCTCATACAAGGCTTGCCTTTTACAATCTTCCTGTTCACTTTTCCCTTGACGATAGTCTTCATCAGGCCGTCAAGTCTCACGATATAGCCGATTAAGTTGTCCCTTCTTCTTTTTTGAGTTTTCAGCAGACCTCTCATTTCTCCTACTCTTCTTAGGACTTCCTCGTTACTGTCTCGGTCGATCCATTTAATCTTCAGCATTCTAATTGTAGCACCACATTTCGAATGCATCCACCCTTTCCTTCTCCGCTGCTCTCATCGTCCATGTCTCACTGCCGTAAAGAAACATGCTCCAGATGTATGTTCTGATGAACTGTTTCCTTACTTCTACACTTGTATTTCCAGCTGTAAGGAGATTCTTCTTTTGATAGAATGCCCTCATTGCCTGGGCTATTCTACTAACTATTTCTTTCTTGCTTCGTCCATCGTAGGTTACTCAGCTCCCTAGGCAATATAACTCTTTCACCTCTTCAAGTTTTTGTTTTCCTAGTTTGACATTGGTTTTCGTCTCTTCTTTCTTGCTGCACGACAATATCTCAGTCTTCTTCTTATTTATCTTCACCTGATATCTGGCCATTGTCCTTTCCATGGTTACTAGAATCTTGTTCAGATCCCTATCTGTCTCTGCTATTAGTGCTATGTCATCAGCGAATCGCAGCATGATTATTTTTTCTTCATGGATAGTCACTCCAGAAGACTTCTCTTTGATTTCATTGATGGCTCTCTCGATGTAAACATTAAAAATGACAGGAGACAGTGCATATCCTTGTCTCACTCCTTTCCTTATTCTTGCCTCTTCACAGCTGGGTCCTGATTTAATCACAGGCACTTGGTTTTTATACAGACTATGGATAATTCTTCGGTCATTGTAGGACACTCCATTTCCCTTCAGAATTCCAAGCATTAAATCCCAATCCACATTGTCAAAAGCCTTCTCTAAATCCACAAATGCAATGAACGTCAGCTTGTTCTTCTCCATTCTCTTCTCTATGAGTAGTCTAAGGGCCAATATTGCTTCCCTTGTACCCTTACTTTTTACCCTAGCTTTTGCAGTCCTTCACGTGGTTTCTAAATCTCTGCTTCACTAAAATGTAATCTATTTGACATCTTCTTCTGTCTCCTGGCATTTTCCATGTGTATCTTCTTCGGTTGTGATTTTTAAACAATGTGTTGGCTACCACTAACTTATGCTGTGAGCAGAACTCCATCAGTCTTTCTCCTCTTTCGTTTCAGATTCCCAATCCGTATTTTCTAGTTCTTCTTTCATCTTGACCTTCGCCGACGATAGCGTTCCAGTCTCCTAAAATAATTAGGTTTTCTTCTCCTCTTACCTGTTTTATAACTTCCGTGATATCTTCGTAGACGTCTTCCACTTCTTCATCTTCATAGTCCGTCGTATGCATGTTAACCTGCACCACTCCGGTATCTACAGGTTTGGTTTCGATCTTCACCATTATTATCTTTCTTTGTACTGCAGGAAGCCCTTCACACGCATTCCACCTTCAGTCATGTGAAGAAGAGCTGCTGCCCTCTTCTCTGGGTGATGAGAAGCGTAATTATTAGCGGCTTCTCGTCGCCAAGTCATGGCATCTTCACAGGTTCGGTATTATTTAGAGACCTACCTTACCCAGGGATAGACCAATACCCCCTCGGAATGCCGTCGCTTTTTGTCCACCACTGCTTATTCGACGAGTAAACTCGCTTATCTTGCAGCTAACCTCTATATCTAGAGGTCGACCCACCATCCGCAACCCGGTGGATGCACTCTGTGGCTTTAAGCTCAGCTGCGAAACCGATTTCGTAGGGATCCCATACACTGGCAGCATATTCCAAATGAAGTCTAACAAGGGAAAAGTAGCTGATTTCTCGTACATGATCGTCACATTTATCCAGTACTCTTTTGATGAATCCCAGTTTATGACTAGCTTGACCCATCATTTCACGTATGTGTTTACCCCAGGAAAGATCATGTGACAGTCTTATTCCAAGATATTTAATGGATTCCATATTTGCTAATTCATTATTACTTATTTTGAAGTGCTAGAAGGAGAACAATTCTTTTTCCAAAAATTCATTACCACGCACTTTTTTTAAATGTAATTCTAACTGCCATATATCACACTATTTTTAAATTTTTTGTAGGTCATCATCAAGGAGTCTACATGTAATAAATGTAATATTCGTGGTCATCATTTAAATGTAGAACATTTCATTGCTATTTTTTCAAAACAATGTAAAGTCACATTTGAACAAATCTGTGATATAGTGTAAAACATATTATTGAAGTTTGCATTAACCATATTGTTCCACTTCTACGTATACTTACACAGTAACTGTCGGTGAAAGACAGAAATGTTCCATTATGTGGGAGTAATTCTCTGATAATTCTTTTTTTTTCCAAAATGTCTCACAGTGGCTGCTGAGAGAATTCAGTGACAGCTATCCATCCATTTGGCACTTCCTGTATCTGTTACCTACAGGAGGACAATTTTAAATACTTGTTCTGTTAATATTATTTGAAAATTTTAACTTCACTTCTTTTGACACAAGCCATGCATAGAATCATGGTACACAGGTATGTTGCTAATTATACTCGAGTGAAAATATATCATTTGTATTTCTCCGTGCATTTGTCCATTTAACGAAATCTGAATAAAGTCGTTATTTTTTGATCTGCTGCTACATCCACAGGGTGGGCGAACCTGGCATACAACTTTTGGCTAAGTTAGGGATACAGAAACATACTGTAAAAAAATTCTAGTATCAATTGGATCTGAAACATTTTTACTAAGATATAAATATTTTGAAGATCGTCCCTGTATTTTTCTCTGCTTTTAGATTATGGAAACCTAGTCCCCCAAATGGTAATGTAATTCTTTTGGCATCTTACGGTTAGCATTTCACTTAAATCAACTCTTTGGAAATGTGAAGCAGATGAGTAACCACTTGGAAAACGACTTGACTTTTTCGAGGAAAAACCGTAGAGGTATCCAAACGACGGGTGCACCCTGTAAGACGTTTAAAAATACCAGTGTATTTAGTTATTTCTTGAGTAGTGAATAATTTTAGGTTGCACACTCCATTTCATAGATTGTCTTGGGAAATGAACATCTTTCGGAAGATGGATAGGTGGTTGAGAGTTATTTTTGCAGGTGGTTTAGGTTTGCAGTTGGTTTTGTTTACTAATATGTGAAAGCAAGTAGTTTCTCATTGTCTTGTATCCTGTTCCATGGCATGAGAAAGAGATACGCAAGTATTTCCTCACTATGATTACAGATTGGCCCTGATCCTGGCGAAGTTTACTGGCTTATGCAACCCGCACAATTGATGCGGTGATTCGTTTCTTCAGTGAAATTTTACAGGAAAACTTCAAATTGTTGTCTTGATTAAGTTCAGTAAGAGGTTAATGGTTGCTTTTATCTTAGCAAAGAAGTTTTCGCACAGGTATTTGTCTGCTTATATTTTAAATTTTGATTTTTGTTCTGTAAGAATGCATATAATTACCTTGATCACATTTTTATGCTGTAAAATATTTCGGTTATATGAAGATGAAATGTGTTCTCTATTCGTAATGGTTAAATAAATTTTACTCGGTAGTGTTTAAAATTTTCCTTCTCCTTGTACTCCTTAAATTTTCCTTCCGTAATGTACAAGAAAAAACCCCATATCTCTAGGCGCTGCAAAGATTTTGTCTCCATGAAAGCCACTTAAGAACTATAAAATTATATTGATCATAGCTCAGGCAGCAGCACTATCACTAGAGTTATACGCGCCAGGCTAACTGCATATACTCTCTGGCTCCTATTTACCATAATATAATTGGCGATCACGCCAAATTATTTTGGAATCCCATGCTATCACTCGTCCGCTGGGTGTCGCCCGCTCGTAGCATGCCTGAGAATTCGTCATGGCAGACATTCTGCCATTGTCCCTATGAAAAACCCACCAATATTACATTATTCTCCTTGGAAAAACCCGTCCTTGGTAAAAATGTTTATGAGCCGCTTAGTGCTTCGGTCTATTTTAACCCTTTCTGTTGTCCTATCCCCTGCCTCTCCCCCCTTCGGGTTTCACTTGTCGCTTCCTTTTCCCCAACCCCTCACAAGCCACCACTTACTTTCCCCTCCTCTAGTGGTTCCTTTTCTAACCCATGACCATCCAAATTCCTGTTCCTTCTATCTCTTTTCCTCAATTTCATTGTTCACTTCCTTTTTTTACCCATTTAGAACACCCAGAATTATTGTATTGGGAAGCTGTGGAAAAAGTGATAATTTCTTTCCCAAGCAGGTTCAGTTCCCCATTGTTCAAGGGAACTCATTATTTGAAGTGTTGTAGGTAGTAGTGGACTTTTAAAATGAAATAATACTGCACGTAGCATAAAATATTGTAGCGAGGGTGATTCATGGTCTGCTGAGATGGTTGTAATGGCTTGAGGTGAAAACTGTGGGAGGTAAAGATGAAGCGCGATAACTTGGATATTGATAGAGCTCATTGGAATGCATGATGGCTGGAGCAGTTATGATATTCTGGATGCAAATCACGTCCTTTGGTGAGACTGATGGAAGGATGTTTTGATTTCAGGTGTTGCTGAGCATAGGAGAGCGGCAGCAAGAAGTAGGATTGGAGAGCTGGTTTGGCGACAAACACAGAAGCTGCAGATTTAGTTGTTGATGTAATGATAGCGATTAAGAAATGGATATTATGAATGATGCATGTGAAACCCTTGGTATTGTAGTGATAAAAGTTGATTGGAATGGTAATGCATATTTTGAAATGAAAATAAAAAGTGAATTGAACTGGTGTTGTGTTAACATTGAATGGTTATCCTTGCCGTGTAGGTGTGTATTAGTCAGAGTTAAAGGTGCAAATGAAGGCAGAATTAAGTTGATGAATGATGGAAGTCCTTCACAAATCCATTTATTTCTCAGCGCCGAATAATGGTGCGATTGGTGATAATGACATGAATAAGATATAAATTTGTATAGTAATATTAGGGAATAAAATTGAAGGGTGGGGGCACCTAGCGATGCATGGTAGAAGTCGGCCGTGGGTGTGTTCCCTGTGGCGTTACAGCAGTGGTGGACGAGTAGGTTAATAAATTTTGATTTTGAGGGATAAGTATAAATGATAATGTAAATTAATTGTAATGGTTAGGTGGGGTGAAATGAGAGAATTGTAACGCAGTAAACTGTGCGTGGAAATCGCCATAATTAAGTGAGTAAATGAGGAAAAACAATGAGTAGTAATCAATATGTAGGAAATGGAAGACATGAAAGAGAGGGAACTTGTTCCCGGGGGATTGGGGGTGGGGTGTGAAGGTGGACACTTTCATAATCAAAGTTTCTTACCTTACATTCTTAAATTCATTTCGAAGAAATGGTATAAGAAAGTCATGTTTCTTTGGTTATTGAGACAATATTAGAGAGTGAAGAAATGACCGACATAGCCCCCCCCTCTGATAAATTTTCCACCCCAGGGCAGAGGGGGAGCCTCCCCTCCGGGACACTCCCCCCGCCCACGAGGGACCAGCCATCAACCACGAACTGGTCCCCCAGCAAAGGAGCCGTCATCTCCACGACGGACTCCCCCCACCCCTTAAGTCCCCTCTCTCAAGCTAACCCACATAGCGGAGAACCGCATACACCTACTCTGCCGAGTGAGCCATGCCACCTTAAAGGATCGGCTTCATGGATGCAAAGCCTCGCGGCGTCAATTACGACCAGCTACAAGGGTGGGCCATGGCGGCGGCCTCACCGGGCCAGTAAAGGACAGTGCGCAGGCAGTGAACCAATCATGCTCTGTCGGCAACCGGATAAACCAAGTCTGGCGTACTCGATAACTGTTTACGCAGCACCTGATCGTGAGAGATAATTTAAAATGTTAATAATACCTGCTCCTTGAAACAATAAGGGTTTTTAAATGCTTTATTTGTTAACTAACGTTTTGTTCTTTTCCGTTCATACTTTATTAACCACCAAATCATTGTAAATTATTCCTATGAATAACATAAACTGTTCAGGAGTTAATTTTCTTGCCATTGCCATCTATTGCTGAACTTTGAATTTACTTTCCTGCATATCTGCCCCCTCTCGGTGAAACAAGCGCCGGGATTTTCGAAGCCGTCACGACGCTACCGATAGTCAAAATTGAGTCAATGCGTTCCTTCATACGCGAACAATATCGATAATTGAGGTACCGTTTTAAGGTGTAAGAGCTCCGCTTCTGGCAAATCCTTAATTTACAGCTGTACTATCTATTATTTGTGTGAAAATCGAAGTTGAAGGATATTATTTGTATTTTTTTTTCCGCGGGAGTATTGTTGGTTGCCTATACACCAGGATGACTAGGATACTTTAAAGGGACGCATCGTAATTATAAAAATAAGTTCTCCGCCTATATTATTTTTGAAAGGCTTTCCTCCGTAGTCGTACATATACAAAAATTGATTTTATGAATACTGTCATGACTGTTGTTTTGTTAACCACGTTATTGGCTTAAATGTCCACAGGCAGTCGGTCTAATCATAGTACCTACCAGGAATTCAGGTGCCTATTGTAGCATTCAATTAGCATAGCAATATTACAACAGCAAATGGTATTATAACATATATAATTTAACATGCATCATATCTGTTTTTTATCAATATTAACGACAACGGAGGAAAGCTTTTCATAAATATAACAAGTATAGGTGAGATTATCCTGGAAAGTAAGTACATATCCCTGAAAAGTATCCTTGTGTATAGGCAACTAACAATGCTCCCGCGAAAAAAATTAGTATAATTCGACTTCGATTTTCACACAAATAATAAATGTTGCACCTGTAAATTAACGATTCTTCAGAAGCGGAGGTCTTACTCCTGTCTCAATTATCGATATTATTTGAGTATGAAGAGACGTATCAACTCAATTTTGACCATCGGTAGTGTAGCGAGGGCCCGGCATTTGTTTCACCGAGAGGGGACAGGAATGTAGGAAATTAATTCAAAGTTAAGCAATAGATACCTACTGCAAGAAAGTGAATTCATGCATAGTTTATGTTATTTGCAGCCCGATTATTTATGATGATATGGTGGTTAATAAAGTCTGAACACAAAAGTATAATAAGTTTGTTTTTGGACAAAACATTGTTAATTTGAATATGTGGTAGAGAGAGGGATATCCAGAGTACCATTGCTTTATGGGAAATGTTTTATTGGGATGCCTAAAGTGTTTAATTATTTCCCAAGTTGGGCCTCGATGATGTTTCTTCATAAGGCTAGTGTTATCGTCATTTTTTTATTTAACTTATGTCAGAGAGAAGGTGTTCTTCATTTTTTGTGCAGCACTTTAAATTGCTTATCAGTAGAGTGAATTTTCCAGATGGTTATTGTTAACCTTGCGCTACTTCAGGGGTGAGTGTTATCGATACAGATTTCGATAACATGAAAGATGCATCTGTGATTCCACATTGTTCAAGGGAACTCAATATTTCAAGTGTTGTAGGGGACTTTCAAAATGAAATAATACTGCTAGGATCTAGGATATCATGTTGTAAAATGTTTGTTCTTCATTACTATTTAATGATAAAATTTTACATGGGCCATTAAAATGTAGGTACCTATGTAAATTTCATCAGAATAAAATCACTATCCTTTCATTCCACCAATCCCATTAAACATGGTAAGACCATATGTAAATTTCTTGAACTCACTGGACAGTTCATCGGATAATTTCCTTCTTTCCATGAAATATGCTTGAAGGGTGATACTGTATCAGAAATGGAATGGTAGGCCCCAACTTTTGTTTTCACTGGGTCCCTTAATCCCTAAGGACAGCCCTAGGTGGTGGAAATGAAAGAAAGGGGAGAGAAAGTGGAGGTTGGTAAGTTTGTGGTGCGGTGAAGAGAGTGGAAAGGAGTGGTGCAAAATGAGGAGTGAATGAATGTTGCTGTTTACAGTCAGACTATTGTTTCCTCTCCTTATGACTACAAAATAATTTGATACACGTGATCTAGGAAGCAGAAATGGAAATGACTTTTCATTTTGAGTCATTGCATTGCCAAGCACATGAGTATGAATGGAGAATGAGAGATAAAACAGGAAGAGCGTAGAATCCCCTCGACCAACTCGCCTCTAATTAGGAGGCTATGCCATTCACAATACAGGCAGGGACAGGGTGGAGAGGACTAATAAGCAGAGGAAAACTATTCGGTAAGTACTTGCTTGCTTTAGTATTTCAATTATCCTTCTTGCATCTTTTTCTACGTACAAATGCAAATAGACAAAATTGATGCCTAAAATTGGCTCCGAGGAGCTATTTTTCTCATATTTTCCTCTTTTCGCTATATTTCTCAATTATGAGTGAGAAGTGGTCAAAAATATTCCAAGTCCAAAATGTAAACAGAAAAAAACAACTGTCCAAATGGTAAACAAAGGAAATATTCTAAGTCCGGAGTATAAATAATGCACTGGCAGTTGGTATCTATTTATTGGAGCAAAAAAGCAAAGTACATTCAACAAATAAAATCAAGTATCGAAAAAGCAAAGCATGAAAAAGAATAAGTAAGAGTTTTCAGCCATACTAACCAACTCTTTTATTGGCATGGCTGCATACAGTACATGAGAATTATGGTGGTCAATGCAACAAAGTTCTCCTGAAGCATCACAAGCAGCTGAATATCTTGAGACTATTGGTCCAGGCACTCGAGCGATTCATTCTTCCAATTCAATCAGCTGGAGTATTAAGTCTCTTCATCCAATCCATGGGCATGAGCTCCAGTTACAGCACACACAACGGCAAACTGGAGGCGTGAAGAAATCTCAGCGAGGTCTGTCCAGAAAAACAGCAAGTATGGATACAGAACACCTGAAAAATTGAATAATCGAGATTAAATACTGCCAAGGATGATTATTTAAACCAGGAAAAAAATTCTTTCAAGTAATTTCATTAAATTTTAAGCAGTCTCATGTTCCAAAACAAGATTTTATCCTCAGTGAAATAACTTTTGTCCACTATCTAGGATGAAATATCCCTCCAAGTCTGTATAAACTCCACAGAATAAGCTAACAATAAGTTTTCCAACCAAATAATAACTAACCATGAAATTATTTTCAATCAAATGATGAACAAGTTGAAACCTAGGAGAGCTTATGTAGTAATAGTGAACGTAAACACGCATGTAACTATCCAAATACGTACTACCTTGAAAGATATTTTCAAATATCCTAAGTTTTAAACACTTTCTATGAACCTCAAAACTATCTTTATGGAATTTGTTGACATTGGAGGCATTCATTAACTGTGACGTTGCCTGATGAGGGCGAGAAGCCAATGTTCATTCCACGAAACTTGTATTCATCTGGATGATTTCAACAATTTTCTTTAAGGATAATAATATTGTCTTTAAATCCCTCACTATCCCATGAATCACCTCGAAAATTTCTTCTAAAATGAAAAGTTTTAACTGAAGGCTTCATTTACCAAAAGTCGTTGATGAGTCTACATAATTACCAAATGTACGGTATGGTGCATGAACAAACTTCACTCCATACACATGAAAATGAATAAACCATTTGAGGCTAATTTCTTCCAGTTCAAAAAGTTTCTTCATTGATGTTTTGCAGTTAACTACATTTATCCTAATTTGCCAATTCCATAAAAAGCATAACTAACATGATGATATCGTGCGTTATTCATTATTCATCAGTGAATGTAATGTAAATCAATGCATGTTAATTTTCATAGTTTTTGCATTAGTATATTCCTAGATTTGGCCACTTTAAAAAAAAAACCTAAGCATCGGGTTCATAGGATGTCAACAGTTAGTATCAAAAATATCAGCAATCTATTTGCTTCATGGCCATTTCTTCTTCAATATCCACATTCAAATTGTTTAGCAGTTATTTTCTTAAGGCACCACGCAGTATTTCCGAAGTGAACCATATACTGATGAATAAATAAAGAAAAATACTTAAATACCAATAGCTTGAGAATTATAGTTGACTAAGAATAGACCAGAAAAAGTAATTTCAGTTCCTAATTCTGGTATCATTTCTTTTAAAATCCAGTAGATAATTTGGGCATTTGTTTATAATGATATGTCTTTATCACACATCTCAAGTAATAGTGCCAGAGCGAAATTATTTTCGATTCATAACCTAGAACGAAATGCCTAACACTGAAAGATCGTCTGGTAAGATAGCTCTCATTCCAACTAGGTATTAACTGTGCGGCATACACAGCTTTTCCTTAGTTCACGAGACATTCCTGTGCTTTCATAGGTGTTTCAGTAAGCTGATCGTAGTTTGAAAGATATCCAGAGTAAATTCTCATATGGAAACATGCACTACATTCTTGGAACTATCATTCATAATAATGGCAGGACGCAATTCACATATACATAGTATGGTTGAAGTTAGCCAAAGCCCAATTACTGACACAACTTTAAACTATCTCCACTTAATGAAAGCAACTCTTATGTAAAGCAATGAGGCAGTAACAAGAACTGAACTTCAATCCTTTCCATTGAAAACTGACAAAATAACAAGATTCTTTGATAAAGCTATTCAATATTGGTCACAGATATGAGAATGCATTACGAATCCAGATCAAGTGAATTATAGGGACTCGGGATCAAGAAAATGTGAGCTGAATCAAAGCATGAAAATATTTTTCAACATTTTATTTCATAGCAAAAGGTCACATACTACATATTTAAAAATTAAACACAGAGTATCACCTAATAATGGTGATAAGGAGATATCTAATAATAATGATAAGGAGAAACTATTGGAGAGCTGCATTAAACAAATCTTAGAACTGTCGACCGATGATGATGTTGTAGGTAGGTAATCACTGGCAAGCTATGGGGATAAGATTACAGAAAACAAGTTTAGAACCTAACCTAAATATTTTAATGAAGTTCAGCAAATTGATATTGAAACATCAAGAGATCAAAAATTATTAACACTGAATCAGAGATGTTCCTATTTGTTACGATCACTGAACCCCAAATGTGAGGAATTAAATCTGGAAAATACGTGGTCAAGCTAAGAGGAAGCCGGATTCACAAAAAAACTTGAATTTGGCTAAACTGCGGTTCAGTTATACCCTATGTAAAACGTGCAGCTAATGTTATGGTTACAAATGAACTACGTATGATTTTGGAACCGAATAGTGTGTGCATCCTAGAGCAGCTTAGTTTATTAAAAGTTGTAACAGAGTCAAGTAATGTGTCAAATTGAGGAATGGAGTTGAGAATATCTATCTAGAGTTCATGCACTAATCTATTTTGTGCATGCACTGGCATTCCTTTTTTAATGTATGTACTTAATAGAGCAAAATCTTGATCATCATCCTTCACATTTCATCACATAATTCCAAAAACCAATCACAACTGGTACAGGAAAATAACTGAACAATGTGTTCCACTAAGAGTTTGTTACTAATAACAACAGCGATGATTTTAATGAAGGACCCCATAATCCCACCCCAGTCACAGGTTGAAGATCTATCCCCTGCAGACATTTGAAGCCATTCATCAAATTTTAGGTACTCAAAGTACAGTCAACCTCACTTATATCAAACCCATTTATAACTAAGTGAAGGCCATTCCCCGTCAAAGAGATTCGAAAAAACTGGTCCTCATATAACAAAGTTCGGTAATTACGAAGAAAATATTCGGCCCCCTCAACTTCATTATAAATGGACTTGACTGTATATTTAAGGATAATAAATTATTTTTAAAATTCCATCCTATTGTGTTTGATTAATTCTAAGAAAATTTTAGAGATTAAGGCAGAGAAGTTGACTTCATATTTTTCCCACACAACAAGGGAGAATAATATATTAGATCAATGTTACCGGGGTGATACAAGAAGCACTGAACATTTTAGGCTTTTCGCATATGTCCATGTAAAGTACGATGCATGCGTGATAGATTAAAGTTCTTTGAATATAACCAGAAATATTAGCTCAAGATTTGTGCATTGTGTGTCAAACATGTTGGATTGGGGTCTTGGGTTGATTGTCTACGGTGGTGTCATTATTTACACCTACAGAATGTATTTTAAAATACTTTGTTGACGTAAATGACTTGAAACTCTACCAAACCCCTGCATTTCACTAAAACAATCCTGACCCATGCTAACAGAAAAGATCGAAAGGATTACACAAAACTGACATAATGAGTTATTACATTAATTCTGAAGCCCATACAAATCTAAAATTATTCCAAATAATTGGCTATTTAAACATTTTCAACAGAATTTCCAGGAAATTAATGCCTTGGCATTGGCCAGAGGGGATGGTCACATCAC
The DNA here is from genome assembly GCA_933228895.1 of Platycnemis pennipes. Classification (NCBI taxonomy): domain Eukaryota; kingdom Metazoa; phylum Arthropoda; class Insecta; order Odonata; family Platycnemididae; genus Platycnemis; species Platycnemis pennipes. The sequence goes on from OW121857.1 coordinate 80,982,963, forward strand.
AGAAGGATCCTTATCTCAACACAATATATTTGATGTCATCAAGAGTTTTAAATTTAATGCAAGAATGTGAAAGAATTCATATTCAGGATCTCGGCCAGGCCAAAAAGATTGACAAAAAATTAAGGAGGTGGAATCAAATTCTGTACTATGATCGTATCTCTGAATTGCTTTAAATTTATCATAAACTTTGAATAATTTTAATTATTCAAAGTTTTAAAAAACAATAATTTTAATTATTTTACCATTTTTATTACCTAACAGCCAATAGGTATAAATACAATATCTCATATGAGGATGAAAAGCAGTTACATAGAAAATAAAAACTAAGTGGCAACGTTACTATTAACAACAGCGATGATGATAATGAAGGACCCCACAATCCCACCCCAGTAACAGTTGAAGCTACTGCAGTTTACAGTTGGCTAATAAATTTACTATGGAACCAATAACCACCTGGATAAGATGGTATCGATGACAAACCACTCAAGATTGGAGGATGACTGACAAACAGGAAATTCTGAAGCAGAGAAAGAAAAGGAGGTAGAGGTATCTAAAGATTAAACAGCTGGAATCTTTAAGTCTTATGTTTATAAAAGGCGAACAGATAAAATCCAGAAAACCTTTGAGGTATTAATCTAAAGTGCCCAGTTAATAATTGTTGCAAGGATAATCAAAAAAATATTGAAGAACAAAATTAGCCATAAATAAAAAAGTTTTCAGAAGCAGGCGAGCTTATTGTGAGAAATTATTGAAATATTGTTCCAGTTTAATATCCATGTACGCATTTGTTCCATAGGGACACGCTAAGAATTTGAATGCCTACGAATGATTGATATAACTTATATACTACAAAAGATGGGATCACGATGAAAATTAAAATAATAAGAAGCATTAAAGCAAATTAATAAATTCTCAATAAGCAATCTTAAAAAAAAACTGAAGACAATAGCCTGGGAGAGTCATTCCACTGTGTTTTTGTCGAATGATGGACAATATAATAGCAAATAGAAGATATGAAAGAATAATGAATGGGTGCTAACAATATAAGAATGATAGGGATGTGCGAGTACTCGAAAATTCGAGTCGAGTAGTTGGTACTCGACTCGAGCACTCGAGTATTTTTACGAAAGTCGAGTCGAGTCGAGTAGTTTTTGTCGACGGAGCCGCCAAGGCCAATAGGTTCAGAAATCTGCCGACAGGAAGCGCTATCATCAAAATCGAGTAAATCTCTGGTTACACGGTAGATAACACGTACGAACATGTACTTACGTACGTTCATTTACATTTGCGTGAATGGTTTCATGTACGTTTACGTGAACGGATTCACGTACGTTTGCATGAACGAATGGATGAATCGGTGGTTACACGGTCCATGAAACCGCATATGTACCGTATTCCTCCGAATATAGCTAGCCCCCCCTTTTTGGCCGAAATATTCGCGGAAAAAGTCTGGGGTGGCGGACCATATTCAAGCTCAAAGCACCTAATGTCCGTTGTAAAATTCCATCCCCTGAGTTTGAAGGTTTAGATCACAAAAATGAGTAGTTCAATTTTAAAATAAAGTATATCGAACTAAATCTTGTTTATTTATACGTTTAATAATGTCAAAAATATATTTTTAGCTTGTTATATTAATTAATTTTTGGACTGAGACAATTAAAAACGGCGGATATTATTCAAGTTCCGGGAAGCAAGTTTGACGCCCACTTGAAGATACACATGAAAAGCCACTTCTCTTTTCTTCGCATAAGATATGGAACATATATTTATCTTAGACCAAACAAAGTTTAAAATAGATTACTCAGTTACTAATTACGTAACGAATAATATTTAAAAATGCGCTATCTCAGCATGCGGAAGTCGGAAATTTAATTCGTTTTGATGGTATTCTTCGTGTTTGAAAACTAAGAACGTGTAAAATGACTTAACAAATTGGGAGAATTAGATATGCTTTCAACGTGTACATATTTATTTCGGAAAGCGAGCTCCACGCGACAGGACTTTTGGCCAGGAGAGATAAGCTGCTCGAGGTTGTCAAGTTGTAAGCTACCGTAGGTACCGCGTGCACCAAACACCATGCGAGAAAATTTCTCTAGTATGCACAGGAAAAATATCCTTGCCTATGCTTGAATAAAAGTTTATAAGTTGCAGTATTCACCAAAATAAAATCAGCGATAAGAGAGATAGCTTTTGTCTCCACATTTCTCGGCTTCTCGACGAAAGAAACAAATGGCATTTTAAATTATCTTCAACTCTGTCTCCAAAATCTTTGCGCGAGGAGGCGTATGCTTCCAAAGATACCGTCAGTTCTTAAAATGACACTGACTTGCATTCTTAAAGGCGATACTTTTTTCCGCTATTGTCGAGTCCTCATGACTCATTCATAGCGATAGGCGATGCAGATGATTCCACGCGCGCGCTACCTTTCCAGGCATGCTCTGGACATTTGAGCGTGCTTTTATAGCCGAAAATAAATGTATATCGATATCAAATAATCAACGAATTCTACTGAGATTTCATAAGTGGATTCATATCAATGACTCGAGAGCAAGAGAAAGGTCCAAACGGTGATTTCCGGAACGGAAAGCGTGCGGGACGGAAAATAACGCAGTCTGACAAATTCATCAATAACAAAAATATTGTTGAACTTAATAGTATGAAACTTCGTGTAACTATTAACAAAGCCCTTAGCTACAATATGTGAAAAGGAAGTTTGATATCTCGATCTGTGTTGTTCTTACCATGCCCGAATTCGATGGATCCATCCGGTATCAAAAAAAAATTCGCTAAAAATCCGTTCTTAAACACGTACTTCAGTAAAAAAAATTGTAAAAATATTTTAATACTACCAGTAAACGTAGAAATAAACAAGCTTTAATTTGATATACTTTATTTTAGAATCGCTTTAGCCATCTTGGAGATATTGGTCTTCAAACTCACGGGTGAAGGAAATTTTGTAACAGATGGTAGGTATCCCATTATAAGGGCATTACGGATGATATAGGTATCGTATAATTTACTATTCCATTTTTTTATTTCCTATTTAGGATTATTAATTACATCATTAATTTCAAGTTCCTACTCATATCTTAAGATAGATAATTATAAATTTCTATAGATAATTATCTATAATAAATTTTCGTTCAAATATATTTCCTTAGAAATCGAAAACTTTAATCCACAGGACTCTATAAAAAATTCATGTACCTGCTCACATTTATCCGGGGATGATAATTCATTGTTCAAACATTATTAACTTGCATTAATGGATATTGGAAATAACCCGTGCTGATATTGGGTGTTCATGCATCGTGCAAATGGGGGTGATTGACACAGATAATTTTTATGATTCTAAGTTCTGTCATGTTTAGGCAGAAATCACCGATTTTGAAGAGATGGTGCCATTAATTGGAAGAGGAAGAAAAGTTTATGTTAAAAAACTAACTATGTAATCAACGGCCAATCATAAATTTGAGGCGCGAGCTTATCAAATATTTACTGCAGAAATAAGGCATATTGTATGAAATTCACTGTACTGTTGGACTAACCCCGGCATACACGACATCACTGAGAAAGCGTTTAGCTCTGAAAAGAAATACATAGGAATGTGAAATACAAGGAATGCTCTTCTAATTAGGCTTATGTATTCCTTAAGAAAAAATATTTTGCCTCCTGGCTTACTTTAAAGTTAACAGGGCATGTCACTCATATAGGCCTCATATTATGCCTAAGTACACTCTAGGTACCGTACTGCAAGCTAATTTACACATTTTTGAGTAATCCTAGGAATGAAGGTAATTTTCTTATTTCGAGAGCTACCGGAAAATTTCCATTGTGTCTTTTGGCCTGCGCTACGTGCCATATTAATTTGACTGTTTATAACTATGCATTAGGTAGGTAGACCTGCCATTTGATAGTCAGATTGCTGGATAACTTCAATTGCGATGACTTAAGTAAGAACTGGGTCTCTTCACTCATGTACAATAATGTACAAACTCGACTCGACTCGATACTCGCGAGTACTTTACAACTCGACTCGATACTCGACTCAAGGTCAAAAAGTGCTACTCGCACATCCCTAAAGAATGATATATGTAACAATATCCTATGCACATGAAGCTGCAGCTGAAGAAGTACATGTACTAGTTGCTGAAAATTAAGATATGCTGTGAAGGATTCTTCTTAAATTTCATAAAACTATTGCAGCATTCTGGACTTCTATATCCAAGAAAACTAAACTTGTGACAATATGGCCTTATCCATACGGGAGTAGGAAATAAAATTATAGAACATATAATGAAAAAAAAGCAGCTAAGACTCAAATCAACAAAAATTGACTTTCAATGAAAATGTCAATGGGTAATGAAAGAACAAGTTGTTAGAGCCAGTAGAATATCTGGATGCTTAACATTTAGTACACTGGAAATTTACAAGGACAACATTAAGAAACAGCAGAACAGAAAGAAGTAACGGAAACAAATACGCAACTTCAAAGATAAAACCAAAACTGGAGACTGCTGAAATGAAAGTGTTAGGTGTACTCAAAATATCAGAAGGAGAATGGGAGAGGAAGAAATCTGAAGAGAGGAAGACCCAAGCCGTGACGGAGCAACCCATGGTCCTATATGGACCACAATGCAAAAGAACAGAAGGGATTGAAGAGGGGATAAAAATTGAAGCACATTGCCTAAAAATTAGCTACAATCTTCAAAATTGATTTTCATTATCTGTCCAAAATGCCTATTCATCATGGGCGTAGCTAGGGGGGTCCCTGGGGGGGCCCGGCCCCCCCCATAAGGCTCGTGGCCCCCCCCAGAAAAATTTGACATATCGAAATTGTGGTGGCCACGCTTCACACAGCGCTGGCAACCGCTCGCCTTCGGCCGAGCCACAGCACGGCGGTGCGGTCCCTTTGGCTCCGTTCACACTACTAGGTTAGAAAGCCAGTAACCCGTACCTATATGCTAGTAACTTGAGTATCAAGTTCGTCCTATGAACGCAGGTTGGAGAAACGCTGGTAAACTGATTTTACCAGCCTTGAGTTGCTAGGTTTGGCGCAGGTTTGAATTTGTGGATTTCGAATTTCTGGAAAAATCAGGGATTCCTCGTATCAGTCAGGGAGAAACTGGGATAGGAAATTCTCCTTATTTTTCTACCATTAATTTATCGGCCAGTCTTTCCCGCCCTTTATTTCACCAAGTAAAACTAATGTCCGTCGCTGACGTGCATGGAATAAGCTCCGACGCCGTAAGCCGTCGTAATTCGTGGAGCATTCAGTAGTGAATCTTAGAGTTATTTACTCGTGAATCAGACGTACAATCCCTTTTGTATATCCGTGTTGCGATATTTGCCTAGTTGTGTTAAAATTCATGATCACAATGTATTTCGCTCATCACAAGGAATCCGAAGCTATGTTGTTCTGAAAATTTTACCTCTCTTTTTTTTAACTTCCGAGACTCAGGCCGAGAGGTAGCGGGAGCACACTAGCTCGTAGTAAATACATTCTTGCAGTTCTAAAAACACTATTCTTATTAAAATGGTAATACAAGTATGATCTCATGTGTAACCATAATCTTATGCAAGATCATCTTCGATTCCCATACTCCCCTTCGTGAGACAAGAAGAGCCCTCCTCCCCTCCCCACCTTTCACGCTCATTGAATCCCCTTACCTCCCTCTCGAAGCAATTTAGTCAAGTCACAAAACACCTCAAATATGATATATGATGCTGCCGTTGCTAATTTCCTCCTTCTTCACTTGCAGACTGAGCAAACATCGCGCCTCAACGGCGCGTAATAATTTTTCTTAAGATCAAAACGTTGTAACTCCCTTCACGATTGAGATAAGGAAATGATTTTTCACTAAGTTAGCAGGCGACTACTTTTTACCTTACAAAAATTCAAATTTTAGTCCTTAAGATATTTAAATCAGAATAACAACCTTTTAGCTCAATTAGCCACAAAAAACGTGTGCACTGTTACGAAGAAAATAGTATGAGAAACCTTTATGTACAAGTTTTAATCCAGCATGAGGAACGGTTTGCCGACAATCGAGTGAAGAAAATACAGTGAAAAGAACCGGTTTTCTAGGGGAAGTTTAAGGAAATATTTTTTATAAACTTTTTTATAAACTGTATCGAAAAACTATTGGCACCACTAAATGAAACGTCTCTTTATGCATTATGGCACATTTTTATACAGTGCATAGTGCAATATTAATTTCAATGCTGCATTTGACAACAGCGCACCTCCGCCCTTGTGGAGATTAACATGGGAAACGTATCTCCATGAGAGCCCATACTGTCAACTAAATGCGGAAAGCACTATAGTGTTGTGCAGTTGATTAAGTTTGGCGCAATCCTGTGATTTTTCCCTTCTATTTTGTTTTTCTTTAGGTGCAAGATGAAGAAAGTTTCAGATATATTCGATCATTTTTCAAGAAAACTCTCTCTCCCCCTCCAAGAAATGATCAATGTGAAGATGATGATTCTCCCAGAGACGACTGCGCATTCCCCTCCTCTCCACCGTCAACGTTTGAAACTTCAACGAAACCCACAGATGAAAAAATGGAAGTAACCGAGGAAAGGGCATCTGAACCGACAGATCTTGGTACTATGGAAACTGGACCGAAACAACTGAAAATTAATTTCCCGAAAACACTATTTGGAGACAGAAACCGATCATTTGCCGACACTTACTATGAAAAACACCAATGGTTGGAGTACAGTGTGGAAAAAGGACGAGCATACTGCTTTGTGTGTAGACTTTTCTTTACCGGGGTTGTGCGAGACCAAAATGAAAAGTTTATTAAAACGGGGTTTTGTAAATGGAAAAAATTAAAGGATGCGATCGAAAAACACTAAAAATCAGGATCTCATTTGGATTGTCATCAAAAGTATCTGGGGTACCAAATGTCTAACGCATCTGGTACTGTACACGAGAAAGTCGTAATTCAGAGTAAAGAAGAGATCGTAGAGAAAAACATGTTACTTGACAGAAGTAGCTGACATTTCCTGTCTCAGTTGTCAAGGTATGCCACCGAGAGGACATGATGAGAGCTCTGAATCTCAGAATAGGGGAAACTTTGTTGAATTGTGTAAGCTTTTTGCGAAGTATGATGACTTTTTTGCAAAACATTTTGAGCAGTGCCTTAACTACTGCGCCCAATGGTTCAGAACGAAATAATAGAAGTTGTAGCCGGTCTAACTCTTCAAGAAATTATAAAGGAAGTGCGTTAGTGTGGGTTTTATTCATTGATAGTTGATGAAGCCAAATGTTACAAAGAAGAACGGTTGTCAGTAGTTTTGAGGTACATACGTAAGAGGATTGGAGCCCATCGAAAGGTTTCTGGGTTTCTTAAATTGTTCCACAGCAAGAGATTCCGAGTCGCTAAGCCAAATGATTCAAGATTTTTTAACTAAATACAGCTTGGACGATATACCAATGATTGGACAATCATATGATGCTGCCAACGTAATGTCAGGAAAGAATGCAGGTCTCCAGGTGAAAATGAAAGAGTTACACCCACAGGCAATTACTGCTTAGCTCACAAAGTAAATTTGGCCGTTGTCTATTCCTGCAACGATATCCAGTCAGCTTACATTTTCTTTAATACTCTTGAAGCCCTCCATGTGCACTATTCACAACCTGGTAATCATGCCATCTTAGCAGAGATTCAGGCATTAAGGGTGGGAAAGAAATGGGGAGCTTAAGTGTACAAGATGGTGCTGCCGTTACACAAATTGTAACGTTGTAATAAATAACTTCAACGCAATCAAAGAAGCCCTTGAGGAGGAAATCAACGCTGCACGAGATGGGAGTATGGTGGAGGCCATCGGTTTGTTGAGATTTATCCCAAAACCTGTTTTCGTTGTTAATCTTTTCATAATCCACTCAGTATTATCGGTGACCAACGTGCTGAGTAAGTATTTGCAAGGCTCAGATGCGACGCTCGGGAGAGCAAGTTCAATTATTGCCAGCATTCAAACAACTTTTGCAGAGAGCAGAAATGATTTTGATGGTTTATAAGCTGAGCTAGTAGAATTTGCGAACAACAACGACATTTTGCTAGAGTCTGTGTCTGTCTCAAAGAAAAGAAGGCAGCAGCCATCCGCAATAATGAGCGATTACTATGTTGAAACTACCGTAGGAAAAAGCCAGCTGACCGACCTACCATCTGACCAACCCCAACACTTGAGGTTACTGGAAAATCAATGTGTAAAACAGGAGTTTTGGATAATGTTATTTCACATTTTCAGCACAGGTTTGAGTTCCTTCCCCTGGCAAAGGCAGCGGATGCCTTTACACAGTTGAACTAAACTGAAGCTGAAGATTTCATTAATAATTACAAAGAAATTTTGAATATTGATACCCATTCCTTAAATGCCGAGGCAACACTATTGAGAAATATATTAAAAAACTAGGAACTAAAGCTCAAACTTAAAAATGTCTGAGCAGAAATAAATGAAGATATCATGCCGAATATTTACAGACTTCTCCAAGTAGCAATCGGCCTGCCCGTCAGCTCAGGTGGATGTGAAAGAAGTTTCTCAGTCATGCGAAGAATTAAGTCGTGGGTTCGACCTACAACCGGCCAATCAAGATTTTCAAATCCATCCATTCTTCACATCGAAAAAAAAAATTGTTAAAGAAAGGGTTCCCAGCACTACCATCATTGAACATTTTTGTCAAAAAAACAGAAAATTCCTTTAAACCAAATTTTTTGTTTCTTTTCTTTGTTTTCACTTTAATATTGAAGTTGTATTTAATTTATTAGCAGATTACCATCCCATCAAGTTTACTATGATCCCTCTGAAAATGTGTGAATCCTCGGTGAAAATAAAAGGTATTTTATTTTCCAACTCTGTGTGATCATTTTCTAGTCTACAACAATCCCGTTCAGTAATTTACAAAATGTCATCAGCAATTAGGCTCAATTTCAGTTCTAAAAAGGTTAAATAAAAACACATTTCCGGGGGAGAAACACCCCCTCTTGAAGTGGGGGTACCCCCCAGAGGTGGTCCCATGGGTGGAGGGTGGGTGGTCCCATGGCCCCCCCCAGCCAAACTCCCTGGCTACGCCCATGCTATTCATAATTAGAACCCTATACATACTATGAATTAAACTTAACTTGTTAGAAGATTACAATAAATTTAAACCAATTAGAACAGATGATCATATCACTGCTATGATTTCTCATTTATAAAATTTGTGAAGTCTTAAGTGAATGAATTGAAGCAAACCGATTGGATAAAACAAGAAAGGTTTACGGAAAGGCACATTGTCAACCATAAAGTAGTTTACATGTTTAGAAAAGATGCACTGGGCGGAATAAGTAGGACGACCAAGGAAAACGAAGACAACCATAGGATTCACTAAAAAATACTTAATAAAGAGAAAAATTGTAATGACATAGGCTGAACTCTAGACTATCAGGAAATAGATAAAACTTCCAATTTATTAAATCTCAAATACCAGTCTTGAGTCTCTTCACAATGATTAAATTTTATCCGCAGCCTGGGTACGACACACTACGAACAAATGGAAACAAGCTTTAACTGCCGAAGAAATAGTAAATGTCAGTTATAAAAGCAGTACCTCCAACTCTTTGATTTAGATACTTTGGTTCTGAGGTTTCCATGGGGTTTATCACCAATGAAGAGGGTTTCTGGGTATTCCTCCACGTTGGCTAGTCTCTGTGCGACACCAGTTTCTCCAGCCATCCTGCTGGCATCTTCAGGTCAGAAGGAACTGTTGTCGCACATAACAAGCCAATGTGGAGATACACATGGAAGCCCTCTTCATTGACTGATGTTAAAAAAAAAAGTTTTGAACACATTAGAAAAAGGCTTCATGGATACTAAAATACTGATATGCTATGGCTATGGTTAGCTAACGAGTCCCACACTAGTCTGTAGGGGAAATTATTCAAAATTATTAAGAACATGAAGTATTACACCCAACCATATGGACTGGACATCTCGGGCAGATTCTATTTCACACCATGAGATCAATGTAGATTACGGACGTTGAGGCATCAGTTAATTGCAAAATTCATCCAAGAATCCTACGAGAGATTGGAGAGTATAATAATTTACACCTAAGATATAATTCCCCGATACATGGATTCAGGCACAAAGTCCTAGATAATGGAACAGCCATGAAAAAACTTACTTCTCCACAGATGATCTGGAATGCTAGGTATTCCCATTTGTGTTCACATTAGGATTGTGTTTTCATCCGGTTATAAAACTGGTTTCCTAGGAAAGAATTCACAACCCTAACCCATCCATTCAAAGTGCTACATAACCATTTACTATTGCAACATGTTTTATAATATTTCATTCTTTCATTTAAGCTGTGGGTTCTAGAGGAATATCAGTTAATACGTTGAGGATCCTAATGGCAGGTCATTCCTTCCTTTCTTATTTTATCGGTAGTTCTGTTTGGTGAGCCCCAGGATGAGATGCAAGTTTAAGGATCAAAAACGAAAGTAATGGACCCAACAGTTGGGACATTGACAATGTCAACATTGATTGGCTAAAATTTAAATAGTTTAGAAAGCTGTTATTTAACGATATTTCATTTTTGAATAGAACATTCTAATTTTCACAGAATATTAAACCTTCAGTTATTAGTTTCTAAGTATAGATACTCCTGGATCCACTAGCTCATGTGCAAATGCTCTGAGGTGTCTCACTAGGTGAGAGATAAATGGTTCGATTTCCCCACAGTGTGTTGGAATTTCAATTAAATACAGTTTTGGAAATCCTTCCCATTACAGCCATGTATATAGCCCCTTACATGTCACAATTCAGTCAGAACAATTTATCTGTGTCACGTTAATTGCCTGTGTTTCCAAGACAGTTTATGAAGTTTAAATAGGAGTAAAAGGCAATTAAATTCATTTTATGGTAGTAATTAAGTACTTGTATAGAAGATTTTACTTAGGAAAGACAATTTTCACTATTTTCAATTCTCTTATCAGTGACGGTGTAACAACGTAAACGTACTAGAGTAGCTTCTTTTTTACCAGTAACCTATCAATTTACAATGTGACAACCATTTATTATTGTGACATTTTTTAGAATAATTCATAATTTTGCGAATGCTGTGCATTCTAGGGCATATCAATTGATAAGTCGAGGCTGCTAATGTCTGTCACCGCATACATTCAACCCAATGAAATGAAAAATCCAAAGTGGTGGTCGTTTCCCATCCTAGCTAGAGTTAGGTCACAATGACGGGAAAATTACCTTTTAGATTGTATATAAATATTTTCGTGATGGATATTTAAAAAATTTAGAAATTAGTGTAACTGGTGAAATATCCATACCCAGCAGCATAGAAAATCGACATATCAATATCATTTACAATGTTCTTCAATAAATAATGTTCAAATGAAATATTTTTCTTCAAAATCATTAAAACTGTTCCGTAAGTAACAGGGGGAAATGGGATTGCTAAGGTAAGAGGAATCATTAAACAGAAAATTTTGTTTGGTAATGGTTGACAAATGCAGTATTTCTTCTCAAGTTATCGAGTTCTTTTTCCCAAATTAACTTTTTCCCTTTTTTTCTAGTTCCTTCTATGTGGGCAAATGTGGGCTTTGCAACAGCAAATATCAATTCCTTCCTGAGAAAACTGTTCTATAATTTGTAGATGTCATTCTAGCATGTCCATTTTATAAATCTGTGGAAAAGTACGAATTGGCTGATGTTCCATTGTTCTCCAATTCCGCAAATAATTTACCTGGATCATCAATGTCACTCACGAATATAGTCAAATTCATTGCATACAACAAACCATTGGAAACTGCAGTTGTCATGACATCTCAAACCCCTCAAATTCATGTAAATAGAGGCACACAGTAAAATCATTTGGACTTACTAAGTCAGTTGACACTGATTGGAAAGTGAGATATCAATGATCCATAGTTTTCATTCAATGTCCTGTGTCATAAGAGCAAGCAACATACCAACCAATTTGTCAATGTGTCATACCAACTGTCCAAAGAGATTTAATTTTTGGATAAACACCATGCCATGAAGCACTGGAAATCCTTAGACCATAGACCACAAAGAATTGACTGATATATATTTCAACTTAATGTGGTGATTTTAATGCAGTACATACAACAATTCGGATTCACGATAACAGAATAGGCATGTGAACAGAAAGTTAATACTCCGAGGTTTTAACTTTAACTGATGTGCAGTAGAAGTGATGAATACTACTATCATGGCAGACTTTAATCAAGTAAAAAAATAATTAGCAATTTGAATCACATCAGCATAAACCTAGAAAAAAATTGAGTAACTGAACATCCGACTACGCATAATCATCTAGTTGCATTGAACTAATAACACTGTACAACTTATACAGTGTTCTTGAGCAATTTGTTGCAGTTCTGCCAACAGTCACAACAGTGAAGACAGAAAAATGAACCTGTGAAGTTCTCTATCCTGGTCAATTTCAGTGCATCACTGATTTTAGAATTAAATTTATTTACATTCTATCAACAGACTAACTGCATAAAAACATGTGGACAACAGTTTACAGGGAAAAAACAGTTCCTGTCACTTGTTAAAATGCTTTCAAAATGAGATAACTAATCATTTAAAGATTTGCACTCATCCTACCACCACTGAAAATAGGATTCCTGCTGAAGGAATCTAAAACTATGCCCTAAAGAAGTAATGCAACTGCGCAAGAATCATATCAAGTATAAGATCACAGGATAAGAAGTTTCTCAGATAAATTTCGTAGCTATTAAATTTCAATGATTGCTGATGCTGCTTTTGACAACATACTCAAAGGTACAAAAATATCCCCTCAATCAAGCACTTACTTTATGCAGAGGGCTAGGCAACAGAAGTGTTGAGTTCCTGCCTAATATATCTTTCTTCTTGGCACCTTCCATCTTAATGATTAAAACAGTAGTCCGACTCTAAGTGTCTTGATAAACCTCCAAGCTGAAAAACAAAAGCTTTATTAGTGGGAGAAACTATGAAAAAGTAAAAGTAAACCCTATTATCTTTTTGTATCATGATTTATGAAGAGGTGTCTAGAGTGATGAGTAATTAACCCTCTTAGTGCCGCGGGCCGATATATCGGCTTTTGCTCCACGGCCGAAAAGTGCCACGAGCCGATATATCGGCTCGAGGAGCGAATTAATGTTTAAGCTATTTTTGTTGTAATAATTACTTTAATCCTTTGTGCAAAGTATCAGAATACCATAAAAAAACAATTAATCCAATTTTTGTTAAATAAAAATAATATTACATTCATATCTAAAAAGTAACTTCATATTGTTTATAATTTTCAAAAGGAGTTACAAAACTCTCATAATCATGCTGGCAATTTTCACTAGTACTACCAAAATTCAGTGGCACTAAGAGCGTTAAGTAGAAGATAGGTGAATATTATTTCGATTACTCTAGTAAGTAATCTTTCAAAATAATACAAAATATGGACAGCATGTATACTTTTCCTCACCGAAATAATGTTGATCAACATTATTTTGCTGACCATTCAATTCAAAGACCATTTACCATTCAATGGTATGAAAATTTTGTCTATGCATTCCGTAGGAGAGATTTTTCATTTTCATTCTTTTTGTAAAAAATATACCCATTTTCCTTTTCCACATTAATCTCCTTTGGTATTTCTCACAGCCTTCTGTCTTCCAAGAAGTATACATGAGCTCATTTTTTGGTCCACTTCAAGTTACTTCTCTCAATCCAAATCCCAATAGGAATCCTAATCATTATCCTGTGCCCATGAAAATAAATGGAGAATTTCCTTTCCCTTTCCAATGTACCCATCTCAAAGTTATGATCATACCCCCTTTTTGCAATGTATTTAATCTGAAAACTAAGTAGGTAAGGAAATTTAGGGAATACATACTACATTCACCCAAAGTCATAATAAGCTCTCAAATCAGGAGAGCATTTATAAAAAAATAGTTGTCAGAGCGAAAAACTTACGGAAAAAATAAAGTTTAAATTCACTTTAAGATTAATTTTTCTTATGTTGGTTAGGAAAGATCACTATTTGTTGGGAACAGATCAAGTCTATAAAGTACTTATGCAATCATAATATAGGTACTTAATTTACTATCCTCAATGTACACACATTGAGCACACTGCCTTTTCCATCACTTCTAGGATACCTAATTATTCAAGATTTGGAATTAATAAATGGTTGGTTAAATAATTATGGTTACCACAGTCATGACTACAACCGTTCAAGGAATATTTCAATTTTGAATCTTGATCTTTCAAGCTATAAACAGTGTTATTCTGAGTAAATTTTAAATACTTTAATAGGGTTCCTAGAGCCCAAAATAGGTTGATTGAGAGAATTTTATAGAAAAGAGTTATATAATCTGATGAATTCATAATGTGTATATTTTTATGGCTTTATACTCAACAGTGTTGATTCTCAACTGGGGAAACAATGCTGAACTTGGTAATCCATTTGAGGTTCAATCAATTTCATTCATTTCCTAAAGTAATACCCTCACTGACAGAATTTAGTGTGATTCTATGTAAATTATTAAATAAAATCATTATAAACAATGTCATGGCCATGTATTCATAATAATTGTTAAATTTTGAATGAAGAGGCCATGAAATTTAAGACTTCAGAATTTAACACATCGTTGATGATTAGATATTCTAAGGAGTACTGCCCAAACTTTAACCTTAGTATTCAAGCTTAGGTCTTTATGTTGCCACAGTAAACTTAATGCATCTAAATCTTTTGCTTTTTCCGAACTTAATGTTAAAATAACTACATTGACATTTGGCTGAACAAGACTAAATTTTGTAGAGTATACAGTTTTATGAACTTTTTTCAATTACTGAGCTACTAATGCATATTGATACCAGCAATCAGAGTACTTATTTAACATATACACTGCCTTGGTAGCTAAGAAAGAAAAAATTACCATCCTGGATAGAGCAAACGTACGTTTATAATTGTACATGAGAAAGCTCCCGATCTCATCTCTTAATTAACCACTGGAATTACCTACACATGATAGCATTTTCCATCTTCCCTTTATTCTCAGTAAAAATACATGGATGTGTAAATGATAGAATGGCACTGGCAGCTACAATATAGAAGGAAAAATAAGACTATCATTTTTATTTATATCTCAAACCACAAGGGAAATTAATTAATTTTCAACAAATTTCAACGATAGCAACACTTTGAACAAGTTAAGAAAATATTGTTGAAACATTCTCAAACAGCCTCTTGTTAAACACATTGGTAGAAATGATATTCAGCAGTTAATGATGGTGCTTACCATAGCAAGATTCCCTCAAAAAAAAACATCGTGACCAGAATAATTCAGTTAAGATTTTTCATGGATAGTTTATAGTCCTTTAATTTGTTTTTGCTAATATTCACAAAACGATTTCCCTTCTTTTTTAAACCCAGAGGAAAAAAGGTCAAAAATGCAAAAACTGTATTACACAAGAAATTAACCAAGATATTATAAATAAAGTAACCTAAATAGTGTTGAAGTGAAAATGAGGAAAATTACTACTTGTTGATGGGTTTAATTAAGTCATCTGACACCATAGAGCTATTAATTTTGTACCCACAGTAATTGTTAAAAATACCTTAACTGTCGGTGCACACAGCATACAAAGTGCACAAACTTTCTAAGATAAATAATGAGTGGAATTTTTACCGATTCCCCCAAATGTATTTGATAACGAAAATTTTAAGAAAAAATTCAAGCTACAAAAACAGCTGAAAAAGATATCAATTGATATCTTTTCACCTAAGTATTACCTAAAACTACAGGCTTCACAATCAAACCAAATCAGGAGCCTACCCACACCCACCCATGATGTAAGGGAAAAGAAAAATAGGGAAAGGACCAATTGGGACAATGAAAGCCCTATGGCAAAACAAGCTAAGTTCATAAACAATATCGATTCAGGCGAGATGTGGTGGAAACGTTCCATATTAAAGGAAAGATAATGCAATTTTCCACAAGTAAACAATTTTTATTCCGACTAGTTTCGGTGTACTACACCATTTTCACGTGAAGCTTTCTTTTACAAACAAGTGTATATATGAGCAGAGGGAGGGAGGAGTGGGGGGGGGGGGGGGGGGGGGGGGGGGGGGGGGAGGGAAAGGGAGTGAAACGGAACAGGGAAAAAGGAGTGATCTGGTTGGCGCGTGGGTGAGAGGGGCAGGTCAGTTTATTCAAATTTGTAAAACCCGGTGTCGGTTGGTGACGATGGGGGAAGATGGGAGAGGGAACAGAAGGAGAAAAACGCCTTGGGTCGTCGTTGTCATCTTAGGATCCCTCGTTGATTTAATGGCTCTTGCGGCAGGGTTCGGCAATTGGAGACCAGTGGGTGATGTCCCGTGGTGTTGCTTTTCGGCGATGCTTGAGGAGTCCTCCGGAGGTTGGGGGGGGGGGGACCGCAGGGTAGGGGATGTCCAGAACATCGGCTCGGAGTGGTGGAGGAAGTAGTGTGGTGTTACCAAAGGGAGGGGGAAAGGTGGATGGTTAGGGGGTAGTAGGGGTGGCAGTGGACTAACGAAGTGCTATGGACAGTAACGGGGAATGGGATGGAAAGGTGTTATCATTTAAAATTGGGACATTTTTAATTTTGTGTTGAATTATTTCCAATTGTTCCAAAGCATCAAGTTTCTTCCCTTTCTTTTCCAAATGTAAAATATTTGGGACAAAACTGCACTGATGACCTATGTCCATAAGATGCTTGGCGACGGTGGACGTGTCCTGTCCTTTCACAAGGCACTTGCGATACTCATACTTGTTTGTAAAAGAAAGCTTCACTTGAAAATGGTGTAGTACACCGAAACTAGTCGGAATAAAAATTGTTTACTTGTGGAAAATTGCATTATCTTTCCTTTAATAAGCTAAGTTCAATTAGAAATCACATTATATTTCTATAATTTATTATCATGCTCTAGCATTGCATTGTGAAAGGGTTCCCCTCTACAGAAAGTATGATATGGAGATTGTATTTTCTCTAACTACCCTGAACATTACCCTAATCCCCACCACAAATGGAAAAAATTCTGAATTGTAACAAATATTTCTGAGAAGAATATATTCTGAGTTTAGGATGGAATTATATGCATGCTTAAGTGTTAACTGATGGTTAAATGATGGCCTTAGTGAGGACAACTGCTAATTTACTGACTCATAGTTGATGGGCGCATATATAGGTAGACTAAAATGAATCAGACATTACAACAAAGTTTTGGAGTACATCAGAGATGAAGTAATTTCTGAATAGGTTAATGAGAAATTAACAACATTAGAAGCAGTAAACTAATTGGAAGAACAAATTGACTTTTTGTCACTAAAGCTAAAATTTTACGAAACCGAGTGTAGGATTAATATTACCAGGAACCTAACGTATTATGTAATGCTTAATTCCTACTTTATTCAACCCCCTAATCCTTCAAGAACGCTCCCTAAAATTATTAATCACCCCCTGAATTAAGTAAAGGTACCAATTACTCATTCTGTAAGTGCTAAAACAGATCTTTGAATAATTTATTTCTTAATTCTATTATTTAACCATTAATAATTATGTTTTTAATTTTTTCTAAAAAAGGAAGGCATTTATAACTACTTTCCTTTGCATGCAATAGAATGTCCCACCACCTCCCAGTCGATAGCACATCATAACAGTAACAGATTGCCCCATACAGTTACATAAATATTGGATGTCCTCTTATCACCGACTGATGGAGTCACTAGAGGTTCCATCAGGTTTTTTTACATGAAACACTAGAATATGCATAAAAACCAAGGTCATTCCAGTTTACCTCTATATTAAGACTATTATCAGAAATTCTAGAGTCTAGAAGAAGTGTCTACTCTCCGATGTGAGAAGGGAAAAACAGAGGAGATATTCTGACTAAATCTGTGGAGTACCCTGCAAATCACCTCAAAGGTGATTGAGGTAAGGATTGAACCACCAGCATGCAATTCGTAGAAGCACGTAAAAGATGTGCTACATTTGGAGGAAACTACGGAGTTAGGTATGTACAGGATACATGCTACTAAAGGTGTGATGTAAAAGTGCACAACTATTTATCGCTTGTGGGTTTTCGGCAATCACCATGGTTGAAATTCCAGATATTGTTCAAGGCAGGCAAACATAAGTGTTACCATATGACAATTCCTATGTACAACCATGCAAACAGGCTCTCTACCAAGAAAAGAAGCCAAGAGCTTTATGACACCTGTTTTGTTCACTCATTTAGAGGCATTGCAAATAATTTGATCAGATCTTTTCTTACCAATAGAACACAAGCAGTTACTATTACAGCTGAAAATTGGGTTAAACATGCTTTCTCTTATCAGGAAGTAATTAAGGGTGTTCCACAAGGGTCCATTCTTGGGCCCTTGTTATTCTTATTATATATCGATGATCTTCCTTCATCCTTAAATGGTAATATCTTTATCGATGCTGATGACACAAATCATCTTTTAAAAAGTGAGGGAAACATTGCAGCCACTTCCCAAAAGGCTATCAATATCACATGGAGATTTAGTGCTCTGCAAATAAGGTTCTAATAAATGAAAACAAATCATCTTATATTTTGTTCCATCCTACCCAGAAAAAAATTGACTATAGCCTATATATTAAATTTGCAGATGGTAGTCTTAAGCGGGCTACTGACTCTTAAGTTCCTGGGATCTAAGTTTTCGGCAATCACCATGGTTGAAATTCCAGATATTGTTCACGGCAGGCAAACATAAGGGTTACAATATGACAATCCCTATGTACAAGCATGCAAACAGGCTCTCTACCAAGAATAGAAGCCAATAGCTTTATGACACCTGTTTTGTTCACTCATTTACGCTAAGTGGCTATGCACACTCAATTTAATCTATAAATCATGTCTACTTCATTACTCTTATGACCGTAATGAAATGCTTTGATGATAATGCGTGAGAGTAGTTTTTTCATATCCCAATAGTAAATATCCATGGATATATACAAATACGAACCTTGAAGCACACGATTCTTACAAATTTTTCACATGCTCCATCATAAGAAAATCAGAAAAAATAATCTACTTATCTATAAAACAAAATACATGAGGTGGGTGGTAACAATATAATCCTAATTGCATGCAAGAGCTCTGCAGCTGCAGTTTCAAATAAGGAAGTAGCATAGCTTCCATATTTCATTATCACTTAAATCTACTAGTAACAATTTTTAGCATCCCTAGCCGACTGTTTGCTTGGTTAACTATCCACTGCATATGTTGTCTCCACAATAAGTCTTGAGTGATAGTCACATCAAGTTATTTCCATGATTCTACTGGCAATATGCCTGATGAACAAAAAGAGCATGTCCTTCATTGCTATAAAATTATTCAAAATTAACTTTAGAAGCAATGTTAACGGACTAAAATTTCTTCTGCATTGTTTGCCGAGAGGCTGACTAATCTATGTTGAGAATTTACCTTGCACTATCACATCACCATCAGAAATAATTGGGATATTTAATTTACGGAATTAATAAGATGGTTCTGCTCCAATGAGGTATATCAGCTGTGGCGAGTCATTACAAGCAATTGAAAACAATATTTGCACTCTATAATTTAAGAACTTTTTTAACAAGGCTTAACTGTCGCAAAGAATGCCTGCCAAATGGTGACTTGAAACAAGACATATCACATGTTAATTAAAAAAAACTGAAGATGAATGAGTAAAACAACCTCCACCAAAGAACAAATATTATAAACAAATGGCGCAAGTTGAGTCACGCAAGACATACCCTTTCAGATTCCATCCTAGTTCCTTGCTGTATATCTTTGCCATCCTGAGTAATCTTCTAAGTGGCTGTTTCCAGGGGATTACGCAGATTTGCGAAGATATGGTTCCACATTTGGTGATACTGGTACAAGCATTCCAACGATGGCTTCTCCCGCGTCGAAAATTCCAGCGACAACCGCTACAGTAAAGGGTGCTCCAGCTAGTGGTTTCCTTCGTTGGGATTTTCAACGACAGGAACTCCACCGTTGCGATCTCCAGCGACGGGCGTTCCACCGTTGAGCTCTCCTGCAACGGATTCTCCAGCAACGAGGGTTCTAACGAAGAACTGTCCTGCGCTGAAGCACTCACAGGAATCATCAGAAGTTTTCCATCACAAGATCAACTACATTCTTGGATGTCATTTGATCAATCTGCAAACCCAACATAACTTGCGACAAAAAATACGAAATGACAGCAAGAATGTAGAAGCATGCGTATATTCCTTAATCATCACAAATTAATCAGAGACCCTAAAGTTTAAAAGCCTTAATGAAATTAGCAATGCCGAAAATGGATTCAGGTACCAATTAACAACGAGAAACACTCAAGCTAGAACCTCGGATTTGATTCTGCATGCATTTGCATACTGTTCCGTCTGTAGGATGAGAAATTTGCTGAATTCAAATGTCTCACCCAAATCAAGTGGCCGAAAAAATTGTATACGTCACTCGTTAGGTCCTCAACCATATGGACTTACGTAAATGACATTCCAACGCCTCAATCATTCACCACTCGTCTCCCTTCCAAAACAAATTTGTCATTTTAAACTGCCACACAAATGTCAAATGGCACTATTTACTGCACTTTGGAGACACTATGAAATTAAAATTACTAATTAGTCAGAATAATCTTAGATCCCGATTTGACCTACGTTACGGAGTTGGCATAAAACGAAGAGAAATGTCGTACCTAAGTATGGGATAATTCTAGAGCTCATGGCTATGTCATAATATTTGCGCAGGAGATATTTGGTAAATCCTCACAGGGAAGGGCGAAATCACCCAAGTAAAATGAAAACATTTATTTGACACGATCACTCAAAAGCACCAGTTTGACAAATCTAAAAATTTGATCAAGCTTTTTACCTAA
Source organism: Platycnemis pennipes (assembly GCA_933228895.1). NCBI lineage: Eukaryota > Metazoa > Arthropoda > Insecta > Odonata > Platycnemididae > Platycnemis > Platycnemis pennipes. The sequence goes on from OW121857.1 coordinate 81,003,890, forward strand.
ATAAATTAGAACGGACGAGGAATATCTCAAATACTTACTGGTTAGAATAGGAAGGGAGTAGATCTCAAAACGTATTAACATTAATTGAACTTCGAGATTGAGACGTATTTGGTGTAATATCGCATTCGCGAGAGAATTATCCCTTTTCTTAGCTCAGCTGCCGTGATGATATCTTTGCAGGAGAAAGTTAACGTACAAAATAGCCTACCATCATTTGAGACCTATTGGTAATTTTACTGTCCCGGATTCCAATTTTATCCCCCAATAAACAACTTGATGCACTCTCACTTAGTAGCCACGCAGTCTCTGAACTTCGGATATAACATCAATCTTTTGATCGAAGGTTTCCACGGCGTGGGTTAGATGATCTCTGCATTCTTCCGGGTAATCGTTCGCGTTGGTTGGCTGGTAGACAACAGTTTCCTTCGACCTGAAGACGCTGACAGGACAGTCAGCGAAACTGTTGTCTACCAGCCAACCAACGCGGACGATTACCCGGAAGAATGCAGAGAGCATCAATCTTTTGTTTAATTTAAACATGTTTTCAAAATCAGATGATAGAACACTTCGCTTGGCCGAGTTCTCTACTCACGTATTCATTGATCATACGTTTCACATCAGTGCGTCGCTTATGGTGCAAATCAAGCTTAAGGAATTGCATAGCAGGAAAGAAGAAATGCAGGTACTTGTGATAGAAAATAGGCTCAATCCCGAAACTTTGGCACACACAAAATTAAGTTCCTTAAGGAAACGAAGAGACTTAATACACCACGAAGTCAATATATATTCTTGACACTAAGGAGCATTGGAAAATTACTCCACATTTCAAAATGAAAACTTCTTTCGGGTAATTCGCGACGCATAAGTGACCTGGAGAGTTGGCTCGTGGCTAGGTTTTTGACAGTTTTTCGAAAATACAATAATTACAGGATTAATTTCAACCCAAGACGGACATTTGAAGGAATAATCATTCATCAGCTTACGTGACAAGTATTGGAATACAGTCCTCACTCAATGGTGTACGTTGCTGTGGCCACGTCGCCGTGAATCGAAAGGAGAGGACGCAGAACCCTACGGAGCCATCTTGGCAAGTGAGCGTCCGCCTCGGGAGGTGTCAGGAATGAAAGAGACCTCACAAGTGTCTTCATTAGAGATAAATGTAGTATAAATTATTCAGCAATATTTAAGAAGTTAGATCATTACAATTTATGAAATAGATATAAAGGGACAATAATTTATTAACCACATTTGTGTTTTTCTATTCCTCCTTTAAGCACTTACATTGGCACCATCTACTTTTGTCGGCAGAAGTTAAGGCAATCCCTGATGAACATAATGCACAATACCCTCACAGCTACCTATTTTGAGGATTTGGTCTCCCAAGTAGAAAATATATGCACGCCCATGATAAAATCCATTTAATAAAAAACAACAGGCTCATAAAGGCAGCCACTGACTTTTTAATGATATAAAATATACATAGTTCAAGGGGGCATGGCACCCAAGAAAATTCTTTGTACTATATTGAATGGACAACAGAAGAGTTAAGTATACATCTTCTCTTATTATGCCAACCATAGAATTTGGGCATTTCCAACAACTTTATGGTTTATTTTAACCTATTGATGAATGCACATTTTTAGAAAATGGGCATGTTCTCATCACTCAAACAGTATAAGTTTGGATTTGATGGCAATGACCTAAAGTCAATGGAATGTTTTCATGCTTATCTTTACTAATATTACAAATAGAAAACTGCTGAAATTATTGGGAATGGTTGTAACAAACCAATTAAATTTAAGAACGGATGAAACAATATTTCACAAAGTCTTGATGATTTTTCTATTAACACGAACTCACCGTAGAACTTTCAATGAAGATATCATTCAATAGGAATGGTTATCATTCTTCCCATAAAAGAGGAAATGGTAAAGATTTTTCCCATAATGGCAAAGATGACATGAAAATAATGGAGTATAGTTGGTGATTTTATTCTCCCTTTCCATAGACAACAACTGCTTCCACACAGTGCTAATGAAGCTTTAGTTTGGTGAATGTAAACATTGTTTACCCAGATGATCACATAATTTTCAGACAGCTTTTGGAACACTGTTCTCATACATAAGACATAAAGTGAACGGTAAAAATATAATCCAATCTTGACAGAATCCTTTTTGAACATTATATAACACAATTTTGGCATAAAACATGCATGAATCATTAAGAAGTTTCTCATACAGTTTCAATCAAAACACGTCGATCACTAAAAATCCCTTAGAAAGTAGAAGGATGCAACTGTTTCCACAAAAAACTCTTCACTAGTACACAATCATCCGACACAATCAAAAGGCACCATGCCGTAACAACAATGTAATTTCAGGAGTCTCTTATGAATGTCTCACAGTTTGAAAAATAAATACCTTAATTAGATGCACACTAAGGACAGGATGTTTTAAATCATGCATTCCTGAGGAAAATCCTGATTCCAGAAATTATTAGGATATCCTAAATGACCATGAACAAGGTGGAATCCAAATCAACAGCACAAATTCTCACTTACATTCTTCATGGCTTCACAAAGTCATTTTACTCAGCAATTCAACTCTTGAAATTGAATTAAACTGAGTCACCATCGTAGCAATGAAAAAAATCATTACCTGGTAAAGTTTATACAGGAAACCATACCTTTATGTGTACCATCCATTAACATGCTTTATCCTTGTCCAGTAATACAACTTAACTTTTCCAAACACAGAAAACATTAGAAGGGTAGCTTCCCAGCACTGCCTGCCTTCTAATGACATTTCACACGATGGCATACTGTTCATACAACAATTCTCTTACTCTGTAATATTCTTCAGATAGGCAACCTTCAAGCACGACACGGCCTGCCTCATGCTGCAGAAAATTCAGGATAAATTAGAAAAGAAATGATCACTTTTTCATTCTTTATAATGGGACAATTAAGTGACACATGCAATTAAAGCAATATGGAAAAATAATTTAAAATAACAACTCTTAGTGAATCAAAAGTTTTTAACATTTATATATAAAATTTTCAAAAGAATTTTAACCCTTTCGCTACGAAGGACGTGTTAAAACGGCGTCAATTTTTCTACGCAAGCGAACGAAGGACGTGTTAGAACGGTGTCAATTTTTCTACGCAAGCGAACGAACGACGTGTTAACAAGTCGTAGTCGCTAAGCTAGCCCCAAGCAGGCCAGAAAGGTGTGTGTTATAAAGGCCCTCTTCTCGGGACGTCTTAGGTACCCTTTCTCGGTCCGCGGGAGAGGATTATCCTGACCCTTCGTTGCAGTGCGCGCCCCAATCCCAGCAGGGGTCCGCGGTCATTTGCTTGTTGGTGCAGTGGAATAACAAACTTAGAAGTTATTGTTTAATTTAAAAATTGAGCATTATAAGTATATTCCTTATGTTTAGTTCTACAACTGCAAATTTTAAACGGAGCTCTACCGTTATTTTTAGCGTAGTTCGTGAGTTAAAGAATCTCCGAACAAATTTTTGTTAATTATTTAGTTGGTTATGAGTGATTTTTTCATGTTTTTATTTAGTTTATGTTTTTAGGTTCAACAACTGAATGCTATTTTTTCATATGTGTTGATGGCCATATTTTTCGTGAGTTTCAATGTTTATTTTTCCCTGCAATTACTCAGTCTAATATAATCATGACAGCTGACTATTTCACTTTCTTTCGTTGGTCAATGGTTTCCGCCTAAAGAATACAGTGATTTCTGGCAGTCCTTCGAATCGAAATTAAGGATTCCGTAGACCGTACATCTCATGAATTAACATGCTGAATATTTCGAAGTATCGTTTCTTTGATTAGCGCTCTGATGATGTCAAAGGCCTGAAAAAGGCTTTTTTAAATTCATAATAATTTTCTCGCAGAAAAGTGGTCAAAATAATTTACGAGTGTGACAAACGGCAAAATTATTTGCTTAACCATTGATACAATTTTTTTGCTAGAGAGCTTAATATTAATGGTAGAATTTCGTTTAAAAGCTGTAAAGGCACTGTAAAACTAAAATAATTCGTTTCCGATAAAATTAATATCAACGCTGCAGCAACAATTTTTTTAGCAAAACCATTGCATAAACAAATAGTTGACCGCGACGACATGCTGTTAAGGGGTCCCCAAGCGGGAAAGGGTGAAGATTATCTCGGCCCGGTGCCCGAGAAAAAGGTTCGACACCCCTCTGGGCCCCAACCCAACTTAGGGAAACAGGTACCGGAGAGGATCCTAGCGTAGCGAAAGCTCCGTACTGGCAATGCAAAGAATACTTTATGGCATTCGTGGGGGAAGTAGCATTTTCTAACATGTAGCTCCGTCGCGAAAGGGTTAAATTTGTATCCACAGAAACACAATAAATGAAATAATTAAAGAGTTTTCCTCACCCTCCGAACAGCAAGAATACCTCCACAACACCATAAAACTCCTCCAGAGAATTCTGAGGGTATTCCATGCTTTATCAACACCTGCTTGAAATCCGACAGCTTCAATTCATTGATAAAAACTGTTTGATGACCAGGGACCTAAAAATAAGAACCATACACTAAACATTCAAAGATAGTGAAATGGGGTTTTCTGTGTAGAATGCAAGAGGTGGGTATTTCAGCAGCGAGCAATTCACGGTAAAAATGGCTTTAAAATATAGTTTCTAACTAGAAGAACATTTTAAATACCACATTTTCCAGCTTATAGGATTCATGTGATTTTTTAGACTAGATTTTAGAAGAAACAATAAAAATGAACACCTGCAATAGTTAAAAATTCTTCGGAAGAGAATGGAATCGTTACTTCCAGGAAATAAAAATGGTATTAAACCCTTTGTATATTTGCCTGTAAAATTACATTAAAATATTTTCAGCCAAATAATATTTGTCCGTATACTTCAAGCCCATGATCTACAAACACTAAAAATTGAGAAAACCAATCATTTTTTTGAAGAAAAAAAAAATTAACTCTAGAAGTAATGGAGTGATGTAAAGTGCACCTCTCAATGCCACAACTCAGTATACAGGGCAAGTATGGCACCTTCAAAAGTAATGCATATTCTGGAGAATGAAAATGTATAAATATAAATGAATATGCATATTGAAATTCAATATATAAATGAGAATGCATATTCTGGAGAATGAAAATGTATAAATATAAATGAATATATATGAATACATCTTGGTGATTTCCATATGCTTTATTCAATACTATATCTTACAACCAGTTGCGGCACTTACGCTGTCATCTGGTACAATGAAATGTATTCGGAAGCTTTGCACCATATAATTGTACCTGATGATAGCATAGCTGCTGAAACTGGTTGTACAATTTAGTATTTTAAAACATCATTAGGAAATCACCAAAACATATTTATCGATTAAATTATAAATTATCGATTAAATTGGAAATATTCCACAACGTTAAATTATCTTCATTTTATTACAGTATTTATACATGGACGCAAAGGAAACAGAATTATAATTTGCCATGTTTAAGTTGTTTATGACAGAGATAGAACATGCTTGCCTTTCTCACCTTGTTTGTAATTCATATTCTGTTTTAACTAGGTTGTTTTAAATGATGATTAAAACACAAGGTTTTCACTTTTATGTCAGGACCAGTTTTGAAATAATCATTTCTAGTGATCATTAACTTCCAGTTATCTTCCAACACTTTAGATTCCTTAACTGCCCTAAGAAAAGTCATGAAGTGAATTTTGACTGTGTTCTTCAATGTTATTTAAGGGAAAACAAAATACAATGTAAGTTACCTTCCGGTATATATTTCAGCTATGGGCCACATTAATACCATTTATACATATAACCATAGAGTAAGTATAAATATATATTATATTATACTCACTCTATTATATAACTTATTTCATACAAGGTTCATAAGCCCTAAAGATAGTGTTAACATTTAAGAACAAAAAGAGCTACTCATTTCAATGAACTTAAGAAGTTTTGCAAAAAAAACAGAAGAGAAATCAACTACAAACATGAACATGAAACACAGGAACCTAAGGGGAAACTATTCAGTGTTTATAAATATTAATCGTAATTTACTGACTACTACTTTCTGCAGAAATTGAGCACACTATTTTAGAGACAAGACAAAGACATACGGACAAGAAGTTGTTTACTCCTGATTAATCCTATAAATAATTCATAGGTCCTCATCATATGATTCTATATAAGGAGAATCAACTCATGTTCATCCTGGCTGGACGCCCCAGTGGGTCACAATAGCATCAGTCAACAAGGTAGAGGGACCCAATGATTGTCATGCCACTATTAGCTTTGTAAGTAAAATTTAAGTGAACCCATTGGTTTGTGATCAAATCTGACTTCTCTGCCAACAGATAAACATTTAATCCTCAATATTGCCCCACTGCCTGATAAACAACATCCCTTTAGCATGAAATAGAAAATCATAACCTGGCTTGAATGGAATCATTCGTCTAAAACACCATCTATGCTACATTGTTGGACTGGATGCAGCCCAAATGTCCAGGAATGATATCCGTAGTTTCAATGACCAGCCAATTATCTATTCAGATGTTGAAAATGGCATCTTCTATGGGATACTGTTAAATGATAGTCACCTATGTATCAATTTTTATGTAACTTATTTATAAATGACTACATATATCCATTAAAAGATTAAGGATAGTCTTTGATAATTTTCCTACCACTGATTATCACTGATAATCAATAGTATTTAAAGTAAAATCAAGCATGGAAATCATCTTGTAAGAAATCATTGTTGACATTTTCATACTTTTGTGTAAAAATGCCATGGTCTGCAGGTTCAAATAAATTTCATTTAGGATTTTACTGATATAGTTCACTAGTTATGCAGCTGTGTTTGAAAAACAGCCATGCTTCGTAATAAGCAAATACATACATTTATGACTTTTCTTCAAGGTCAAAGTAGTTATGAACAAGGAGCATTTATAAAAGTACCTAGTATTGATTCTTCTATTTCATAAAAATATCTGAATAAAACACGAAATTTAACATGCTAAAAGAGCCAGATGGAAGGAATGGAAAGTCATATGCCACCTTGATAACAGATGGCATCAATCCAGGTTAAGGAAAATACAGTAATGCATTTCTTTACAAGAGTTGCTTTGGAAACTTCAATATGCTGCATGAAAATAATATGACATTCTTTGTGGATTTAATGCAAGCTCTTGCTGCATTAAATCCTAGCTTTGGCAAAACAATATTCAATTACCCTTGCCTTCCGTTCTTGTCCTCATACCTTTCCTCCCGGTCTGAATCGCCTATTTGTGCGGAAATAACTTGAAAACACCCCAAGAGGTTTCAGGAACTAACACATACTTTCCATTTTGATGACAACTCCAAGAACTTTTGAAACAAAAAACTGAAGAACTGACCCATATCAAAATTTTTAAGTCCACAATGACACAGTTACAGTCACTAATAACACAAAAACAGTAAGTTCTCCACTAACCTGATTGGCAGGGAGGGGTTCCAGAGTATATATTTGGTCTGTCTTCAGAATATCTGAAAGAAAGAAAAAGGTGACATGGCAGTAAATACAAAAGACTCGAGAATTAACTGTTATAACATTTTTGTCACAGGTTTTTATGTTTCTGTGGTGTTGGGCAGAAGAATTACTTTAATGGCTCTTTGGGTCTCCACCACATGTGATGCTTTTGGTGAAACTGCAGTCACCTAAACAACACACATTGCATTCTACAGAGGAGTATATTATTTCCCATGATTATTACACGATGAAAACTGAGATGGTTCATGATTAGTTAAATGGGAATAATTCAAAGAAGGTAGGTTAACACCAGGAGTGAGCATACTGTACTTCTGTTAAAGGCTTTATCTGCTTTGGCTTTATCCTAACTTCTACTTAATGAACATAGATCACCTAACTCTATCCTCAAACAAAATAAATGGATAACAAAAATATAATTTAATCACTTACATAGGAACTGCTACTCCAAATGTGTATCATCAAGGTCAGGCTTATTTCTTCATTAAAGAACTTATCATTACTTTTATTGTCTATTCCCTCATGATTAACAAAATTCGAAGAAACACTAAGGCCAAGAGGGACATAATTTTTAATTTTCATCAAGGGGACCTAATTATCAAATTTATTTACACATAAAAACAAAATTAATTTGTAACACAAATATTACCAGCGACATCTATTACCACCCATTATAATCCATACACTTTCCAGGGATATGGTAGCCAACTTCTGATCATTGATTTGGTCCCAGTGAAATTTTGTTTTTTTAGTACAATTAACAGATGCAAAAGTTACATAAACCCATAGATGCCAAGCCATCAGAATCACTTGGTTTAAATGCCATAAGAGACGTACACGTAGTAAATGCAGGAGGATACACAAAATAACTGTTAAAGTAATCATCTGTGACATGTACTTAACAGGAAGACATTAATGGGTTTCCAGAAGAACATTATTACACCAATATTCAAAATTAAGAGGGAAAAAATGTGAAAACTTAAGGACTCTAGGCATGAGAATACATGCCATGACGGCATGAGATGGATCACGGCGGGGACAAAACTTGTCTACAAAACCACCCAACTTGTCTACAAAAGACAAATTGGGCAGGCAGATATTTCCGATTCTTAGTATCTCTGGATAGACTAATGTCACCTCGTGTTTATTGTTAGATCAGAACTAGTGTTGATCAGAAAAAGTATCTCTGTAGACCATAATGTTAAAAATTGTCAGCATATTAGATTGTCAAAAGTAGTTTGAAACTGATATTAATGTATATTTGACGCAACAAGGTTTATGTATAGTAGACGCAACTTTGAATACGCAGAGAAGCAGCACCAAGGAAATTGGTCATAGGCATCCCACACAACACCATCCTTAGGTTAGGTGGCCAATGAGTCACCTTTGTTATGGCCTGTATTTTGTATACATAACTGTGTATTTCACCAAATTTCAATGAAGATAGATAAAATAAGTTCGATATATCAATTTATGTCTCTAATCTTTGTTAGTTTAAATTGAGAAATGAGTAAATATTTTTTTCACTACTGGAGCATGAAATTTTCAATTTTTGCACCACTGGGACTATGATTTTTACACTGCTTTCCCTCAAGTTTATTTACCACTTTTCTGGGTCACTACCAATAACGGAATGAATAGGAGAGCTGCAACAAAACAATCTTAGGATTGACTATGAAAACCAAAACAAGAAAAATTAATACTACAAAATCTCTTGAGTTGAAAAAAACATGTGTTAATCATAGGGAACGGAAGGGGAAGATAACCTTTATAAGAAAGTTAGTGTAAAAAACTTTTTTCCTTGCTAATGACTCATAAAACAAACTTTTGGTCAAAATCTCATTTGAAACATTTGTTATGAATGATGCAATGGCATCATATTAACACAATAAATTGAATATTTTATTACACTTACTTTTCTTCTCACTATACACCTTGCTATCTTCCTCCTCCTCTTCCATAGGCCTTGCATCACGCTCCCCCTCTGTGTCTGCAATCTGGGCATCCAACCATGCAACCTCAGCTTCTTTGCCTTTGTTGAACTCCAAAGATGATACCAGTGCATCTGTTAACCTCACCTTAGGATATAAGGAACCAAAGCATACTTTATCAGTTAATTTATCCCATATACCTATATTTGCAGAAAAAATATTCACTCCAGGATAATATAAGATCGAAGGCCAAAAGACTACCATTCTGGAATCAAGTCTATTTTTCTCTTTATACCTGCCAACAACACCAAAGTACAACTTTGTTATCTAAAAGATGATCATAAGCATTCATTGACTTTGCTAGTCAACCAATCTGAAAGTAAGCCTTAAATTTACTTGCCTTAACCCATTCAATGCGGGTCCGTCTGAAGAAATCGCTCCGGGTGTCGGAACTCAATATTTCACATTATCGTATTTGTAATTGTATTGTGAGTGACCGTCAATATTTATAATTTATATTTTAGTCTTTTTTTCCCAGTTTTTGGAAATAAAAAAAAATGTCATTCATGAATGACATCCGCTCCGCTGAAAATCCGTGTGTATGCAACCCGCATTGCTTTATCTCTCGCTGCCTAATTTTTCCGTATTCTTCTACGAAAATATTATTTTTTGCCGTTTGAACATTTTTAATTGAAATTTATTTGCACTTACCACAGTATGACACGAATAAGGGAGTAATGGGTATCATATCTATGTACATTTCTATTTTTCGTATTCCTGGAATTTTTAACAAATTTCGTACGCTTTTATCTGAAAATTAATACCAAATAATATTTAATGCGTTAAAATTTGGCTGTCAAAAATATTTCATGCACATTTTGTGGAGAGACGTGACCCGGAAAGGCACGTTACATTTTATGCCGTACCTGGGAGGCACCCGAACTCGGACTACATGCCTCGGCTTTGAATGAGACGGAACCCTTCACCGCAGGTGGTTTATAGCACCAACTGACCAGTCACACTATAGTTTATAACTTCTTAAAGTTAAACATAAATCACAAAGTTATGTTCGTCTTTGTGTTGTACTATTCACGTTGATGAAAATGGTTTTTAAAACACAGTTATACGATATATATTAACCATTTTACGTGCATTAGTAAACCAAACCAGTTTAATGTACATTAAATTACTAAAGCATGTAAATTGGTTAATATGTATCGTATGACTGCGATGAAAAAACCATTTTCATCGGTGTGACTAGTGCAACACAAAGACTAACATGGCTTTGTGATTTATGTTTAACTTTAAGAAGTTATAAACTATAGTGTGACTGGTATGTTGGTGCTATAAACCACCCGTGGTGAAGGGTTGGGTCTCCTTCAACGCCGAGGCTCGGACTCCGAGTTCGGTTGTCTCCCAGGTACGGCACGAAACGTAAAGTGCCTCTTCGGGATACATCCCTGATTTTGTGAACTGTTTATCCATTCCTTCACACGTGTTTATTCCTTCCTTTCTCGGAGTCTAGCCCCGGGTGGCATTTTTCCGCGTAGGTTTTCCTCCCGGCAGTAATTTGCCTGCAGCTGCACCCAAGCGCCCACCCCCTGCCCGGTCAATATATTTTTATGACCAGCTAAGCGCGTCGCACTCTTGTCCTCTCTCCGCAGAAGCATCCCTCCTTTGTTGCCTCACCCACCCTTTTCTCAAATCCCTTCTTGTCCACCGTCGGCATTCCTAACTGGTCCCTTTCCCGCTACTAGTTCTTTTTCTCAGCCTCACTACCGGAAACTTCAAAAGCTTTCCATTTCTGTGTTTTTGCCGATGTCAACGCACTTTGCTTTTTTACCCATACACATGACCTTTTCATTTATTTATGCAGTAATTTAATTGTTACCTACATTTTAAACTTCACGACGTTTCGAATGCCGAAAAAATATTCTTCATCCTTGCGTTAGGTTAATTTTCTAAAAAAAATTAAAATGGCCATAACTCAAGATAAAAGTACAAACGCAAAACGCAGGTTTAACTGTTTATGTCATCTAAATGAAACATGGTAAGAATGTATACTACAATAATGTAGACACATAGAATTTTAAAAGTTATATCAGAGCACATATTTATTATTACTATCTTAAAAAATTACAGTAAAAAAAACAAAAAACATTTCTCAAAAAAGTAATTGATAACAGAATCACGGAATAAGTTCAGTAACATGGTGAAAAAAGGAACTGAAAGTGTGGCAAAAAATAAAATGTAGATAAATAGGTAGTTTAGGATAAAGCACTTGTCGTACCAAAAAATGTTCAACATTTACATGCTTTTACAAAAATAATCAAAGCCTCACATGTCACGCCCTTCAAATCAGTTTGAACTATGCCCAATGTAAATTTATATATTAATACAATATTTACAATAAAAATCACAATACTCATAATTTCTTATGGTATTCTTGAAAACAAGGGCGTAAGCAAAGCCCTGGTTGACCCTCACAGTCGGGACAGATACTTACAACCAATTTCCTTAGACCCTTCGCATGACAAACGCGGCATCTTTTTTGCAGCTTCTTTCCCTTATTCGTGACTTCTGAGGGGGCAGGAAAATGGGAAAGAGCAGTCACTGATGATAAGGTTCTCACTGAGTCATTTGAAATACTTGAGAGCAGAGAATCAATTAGCTCCAGTCGGAATTCATAGAGACTTTTCCGTTGGCCGCTATATTTATTGAATAGAATATAGCTGTTTACAAGCATAATTTGAAATAGATGAATGGCAACTTTTTTATACCATTTAAGTGTCTTATGCTCACAGGTATAATACGAAAGAAGCTGATCGCAATGATCCACTCCACCCATGAATTTGTTATATGCAACCACCGCCTCTGGTTTCTCCCTGCCTGGTCTGGTGGTTGCAACAAAGTTACTTCCAAATTCAGAAGAGATCATTGCAATGTCCCGCTTGTCTTTCCAACGGAAGACACATATTCCCTCCTCGCTCCATCTGGAAGAAACTTCTCCTTTCGTCAATTTGTGGCCAAAAGCCTCTTTAGGATTTTCCTTTCTATTGGATCTCAATGTTCCTGTGCAGTATGTTTTTTCAGAAAGAAGGTCCCTCGCCAAAGCTACATTGTTGTAGTAATTGTTCATAAACACACTGTGGCCACGATTTTCAAAATTTTCCAATAGTTTCTTTACCACTTTATCTCCATGCCCCCGTCCACCTAATTCTTCGTCCCCAGAGCCTGTATAAATTAATAATCGGTGGACTAAACCAGATGGCTCGCAAAGCATATAAATCTTTATACCGTGTTTGTGCTTCTTACCCTGCAGGTATTGACGAAAAATTAGTCGGCCTCTCCACAGTAACATTGACTCATCTATTGTAACCTAAGACGGAGTTCATATGGACACGGACCTATTTATACAAGCAAGTATGCAACACGATTTAAAAGGACAGATATTCAACACACAAATTCAAATTATATAATATACTCTCCCATCCATGCAACAACATATAGCTACAAATCAATACATGTTCCGATGGCGGAAACATAGCAAAATATCTTCAATACCTCCAAAACTATCCACGTCACTTTATCAACCCAAATGCCATATGCTCCGCCACAGCACCGATCGGTCCATACAGTTCCACACTTCGCCTTCCCACTCCTGCCAGTCAATGCACTTCTCACTTGGTACTCCCACCTCCAAAACTTCCTCCTTCCCCCAATAAAACAGCCAAAATTCCAACACCAATCTCCGCCTCACTCGTGCGACGTGCCGCTCTCGCTCCTCTTCCTGGACTGCCTGTTGTTGATTCTTCCCCTAGCGACCGCGAACTACTATGGCGGCCTTGCGTTATGTTACATTTGCCCCGTCGAAAGAAATTTAGAAAACATTGAGAAATTCTCTTTCGAAACCTCTAAAATGATCTATGGAAGGTGGCCCCGACACCTCTAATTTTGACTTAGGCTAAATTTCATAGATAAATTAAACCTCCTTATGGTCCGTGACTGTGCATCTTACAAACATGTATACACTAATACATCAAATAAATATATATATATATATACACTGATAACATCAAGTAATAAGCAACGCAAATCCTTACTTTCTAATTTTTACAAACACCAAATAAACACTTCCATTTTATCATCATCATCATCACATATCATTACTTTCACAAATTTCAGTGGTCACCAAGGTAACCTTTGTCCTGCTCTATTCATTCATGTCCACTGTACAGCTGATCATTTGACATACCTCACTTTTATCACCACAGTTCACCAATCTCCTTCATTTCACCTCAACCTCAGTTACATGTTCATACACCCATACAAGCCTCAGAGGTAAGCCAGGACAATGTATACATTCTAAGACATGTCTCAATCCTTACAACATCAACTCCTATCCGTGCCAAAATGAACTCCTTATCTTAAAACATATCTCGAAAGGCATTTCTAATTACCTTGTAACTATTTCTTCGCTACATATTCGCTGCCTAAGTCCTGCCCCTCTTACTATCTTCTTTCTCTTTCTATATTCTTTCTTTCTCTATCGTCTTTCCCCTTCCTATATCGTGACGTATTCACGCGAATAGCTAGTATTCAAAATGCATTGGGTGTTGTGTGGTGTGTTCGATTGAACTCCCCGCGATACGGCTTTAGATTAGATACATGGAAAACACCTCGGTCTGCTCCAGTCTCCGGATGTCGCAACATAAATGAAAATTTTCCCCGTGTGTCTTTTATCTCATATGGTCCTTCATACAATGGTAAGAAACCCTGGTAGATTTTATTTTCTTTGTGTGATACTGGGCAAGTACGGACCAACACTCTGTCCCCTACTTTTAAGTTTATTATCCCTCTTCGTTGTTTTCTTTCATTCCTCATTCTTCTTTTTTCTCCTTTTGCTGTGATACGGTCTCGGATCGAATCAATAAGATTTTGGATGTCCTCTTCTTCCCGCATGTTCACCGAGGCCAACCACTTATCCCATACGCGCTCAGGCTTCCTCCTGAAGTGTGCCTCTGTAGGCGTTACTTCTATCGTATCGTTAATAGAATCGTTCATGCATGTTTCTACTGCCGGTAACCATTTTACCCAGCGATTATGTGTGCGATGACAGAAAATCCTCAACAATGTTTTTACTGTTCGATGGTAACGTTCCACCTGATTTCCTTGTGGGTGGCGAATGCTGCAGAATACTGGTTTAATCTCGTTCTCTTCCAATTTTCTCACCCAATTCCGACTAGTGAACTGTGTTCCCCTGTCGCTCAATATTCTTTTATATGCTCCCAGGCACGGCATGTGTTTTTCAAAAATGGCTTTAATAATTCCCTTGGTTGTCGCAACTCTTAGCGGGTACAATTTAATGTATTTGGAAAATGCATCTAAGGCTGATAATATGTATTGATAACCATATTGGCCTTTCGGTAATGGACCTACTAAGTCAACACAGAGGAGGTCATTACTCCTTTCTGGAATTACTGTCTGCAGATCCGTATAAATACTGACAGTGGGTGCCTTCAAACGCTGACAAACTTCACATTTCGCCGTCAATTTTCTTATCTCCCGATGGCATCTGGGGAAAGTAAATCTTTCCTTTATCATCGCGTATAATTTAGCTGCCCCCAGGTGGCCATACATCTCATGTGTTTCCTTTATTAATGTCGGGAATATTTCCTCCGGGACACAGATCCGCGGTTTGCCCCTTTCTTCTCGCACTAATCCCGCCTCCGTCATTCGGTATTCTTGATTCCTTTGTTCTCCTCTCTCCTGTTCTTCTCTCTTCTGTTTTTTTTCTCTCTTCTGTTCTTCTCTCTTCTGTTCTTCTCTCTTCTGTTCTTCTCTCTTCTGTTCTTCTCTCTTCTGTTCTTCTCTCTTCTGTTCTTCTCTCTTCTGTTCTTCTCTCTTCTGTTGCGAATCTGACTCTGCCCCTCTTCTACTCTTGCTATGTAAGCGTAGACATTTTCGTTCCATTCGGCTTTCGCTTCCTTTATTCTCTCCTCAAAATGAGCTGCTAGCCTTTTTTCTATTCTCTCTCCCAATTGTTCGGATTGTTCGACGAACATGGTTCTTAGCTTCTCTCTTCTTTTCTCTTCTCGCTCCATCCTTTCCTTCTTTCTCTCCTCTTCCCTCACTCTTTCTTTTTCTTCTAACCATGCAATAATGTTAGATCCGACTGCGGGAAACTCCATTATTTTAAATTGATGAGTATCAATATTTATTCCCTTCTCCTCAAATGCCGATCGTAATCTGTTAATTAATTCTTTCTTAATCCCCACGGTATCTAAACCCAGTTGTTTTAATTCCTCGACAATTTCTGTCTTCTTTAATTCACCCAAATATTTAACAACCGTGGCCATTTTGCCCAAAACGAACGCCTCGACGAGAGAATTTACTTTAATTGTTGTGAATGCAATTTTTTGTTGACTGGACGCGCACGAACCTAAGCGTCCTTATTGACAAATTGTCCCGATATTGTTGACTCGCCTAATGGTTGCTAAATTCCCGTATTAAAACGCTTCCATAAATTCCGCTTTCTCAGGTCTTCCGCGTGGTATATACTACTAACGTTTCCCTTATTAATTTTCCTCGCAAACGTTAATTTAATAAATCGTGCCCTCGTTGAGCGCCAAAATGTAACCTAAGACGGAGTTCATATGGACACGGACCTATTTATACAAGCAAGTATGCAACACGATTTAAAAGGACAGATATTCAACACACAAATTCAAATTATATAATATACTCTCCCATCCATGCAACAACATATAGCTACAAATCAATACATGTTCCGATGGCGGAAACATAGCAAAATATCTTCAATACCTCCAAAACTATCCACGTCACTTTATCAACCCAAATGCCATATGCTCCGCCACAGCACCGATCGGTCCATACAGTTCCACACTTCGCCTTCCCACTCCTGCCAGTCAATGCACTTCTCACTTGGTACTCCCACCTCCAAAACTTCCTCCTTCCCCCAATAAAACAGCCAAAATTCCAACACCAATCTCCGCCTCACTCGTGCGACGTGCCGCTCTCGCTCCTCTTCCTGGACTGCCTGTTGTTGATTCTTCCCCTAGCGACCGCGAACTACTATGGCGGCCTTGCGTTATGTTACACTATACAGAGTTCCCGTCCCGGGAAGACAGCATTTTCCATTACCTCCCTGAAGCCATCTAAAAGGGGTCTTATTTTATAAAGACGATCTTTAGGCACCTGGTCATTTTCACTGGGACTTTTTGCGAAATGTAATGCTTGTAAAATCCCGAGAAAACGATCTCTTGCCATTGATTCACGGAATATAGGTATGTTAAAAAATTTGGATGTTTTCCAATAGTCCGACATTCTATTGATTTTAATTGTCCCCATATGGAAAAGCAATCCAAGCCAGACATTAAATTCTTCCCTTCTAAGCGGCTTCCAATCTGTAATCCTCCCCCTTGGTGAAGGATTCCTGAGAAACAAGTCCTCTGCATTTCTCTCAGTTTCCTGGAGAATTAAGCTATAAATATTTTCTGCAAAAACCATGGAGAAATAGTCCCTAGCAGTCGCAGCAGGTCTTCCATTGAGCCCAGGGGATCCCATGAAAGGAATTCTTGCCTTGTTTTGTGGGGGTTCAGGGGCCCAGACGACACAGGAATTAGCGGTACCTGCCATACCAGCGGGTGTAGTATCCAACGCCATTTCCGTGGTCGTAACGGGCTCTCCATCGCTGTCCGTTTCACTAGCAAACTCAATTTCACTTTCTTCGCCATTGGAAAAGTCTTCACTAGATGTTTCTTCTTCCGAAAAACTCATCAAGGCGTACGAAGATATTTCTTCCTCTCTAAGCCTTCTCCGGAGGCATTTTTTTGGCTGCACTCCTGAAATAAAATGAATCTATGTTACTCATTGCTTTCATTTATCAGTGGGTGATTTATGCAAGAATAATAATGAAAATAGATATAGATACCTGAGAGTCCAGAAGGGCCGGCGGCATCCTCAACACACGGGTTCACGTGTGACATACCACTCCTTCCTGAAAAAAATGTCTCTATGTATTTAAAAAGTTTAAAAACTGTCCCCCCTTTAAAAAACATATTTTTTTTAATTTTCACTTGAACTTGAAAATATTCAAACAATAATAATTCAAATCTGACTTTTCAATCATGGAAATACTCACCAGCACTCGATGAACTTGATATATTTGCCCCCTTGGAAGTGGACCGAACCACTCTTCTCTTCATTTTAGTCAATGTAAAAAAAAATTCCTGTAGATTCAACACAAATATACGTCAGTGTTGTGATTGTATTAATATAGAGTTCTAAAGATAGGTTTATGAAGCATTTTAGTGAAGGAGAAAAAGATACCGAAATAAAAATATTTAAGTTCGGACTTACCTTTGCTGAAATGAAAAGAAGTTTCTTGATCAAAGAAGTTCAGCCTTCTCCGGGGAGAATTGAAGCAGAACCCTGCTTGTGCATAAAATGCACTCGCAAAAACTAATTGCAATCTCAAAAAAACCAACAGAACGAGAAAAACACTACGACTAATAGGCACAATAAACAAAGGACTGCAAGTAGTCGTTTTATCTAAAAAGAATAGAAAAGTCACTTCCAAATAAAATCATGTTCAGCGAAATTCTCGAAGAAAACACACAAAAATGCAAAAATCCACAAAAAAAATAAAAATTGGCGTAACCAGAAACGGAGTGCACAAGAGAGAAGCTAGGGACCAACTGAGGAGCGGAGCAGTGGCGGCCTGCCGAAGGCGCTGACCGTAACACCGTTATCCCGAACGAGAAAGGACTGAAGGCCGTGTCATTCATGAATGACACCCGCGCGGGCGGCTAGGCGCGGATGTCATTCATGAATGACATCCGCATTGAAAGGGTTAAGTAAATAACAATAATAATTTATTAATCCAGAGATATATTAACATTGTATAGGACAAGTCAGAGGAAATCAATTACAAATAATGTTTCAAATAATGCAGCAATTACGAGCTATCAACATACTCCTAGACAGAATAAAAACTGTTCTTAATAAGATATTTGCATAATTCTTTTTTAAATCTTGACAAAATAGATATTTCTTTGATATAGTGGGGCAACTTATTATAAACATGGATGGTCATGTTTTTAGCCCCTTTGTTGTGGGCTTTTACCAGGGATCTATCAACATGAACATCTTCTTTCCTCCGAATGTTATATTGATATACTGCCACACAGACACTGAATTCAGTCATTAGTTTTAATATAGGAAATTAAGCAGAAAAAATATATACAAGGTACACGAATTATTTCATATTTTAAGAAGACGAGCTTACAATTATGTCTGTAAGGAGCATTTGCTAAAATTCTCACTTTCTTTTTTCGAATTGTAAATATTTCCATTAACCTTGAGGAAGAACCCCACTGAATAATGACATAAGATACCCCAGAATAAAAATATCCATTGTACATGTTTAATAATACAAAGGGTAAAATTACACTATTACATATAATGTACAACTGATAATTAGAATGGGCAGAAGGACTAGATGAATGTTATGATAAAATATTAGCATTGATCCCTCCAACTAAGGAATGATGAGGTTGAGACTGTATCAATTCCTACAATGGAGAACTTTTATTGCATTCATACAACTTTGGACTAGGTATAATTTATAATTAGTGATCAGTTTGCATCCTAAATCTCCTTTTATAGTGATTTCAAATGGCTTCAACATAATAAAAACATCATGTTCTTTCTCTCAAATCTTATTAGGTAATCAGCTTTGAATCAAAAATATTGAATCGACATTTAATTTATTTCTTTATCAAGCACATGATTTTCAGCATTAGCAGTGAATTTTTACAGATACTAAATAGTTCATCTTTGTCCTAACTAGTCACTATGATACATGCTAATAAAGAAGCATGAAAAAATCACAGAGGTTATGAGTGTGACTTATAACAAGAAAATTTTCAAATTTTATCAACACTTGTTGTAGTGGACTCTTCTGTCATTCAAAGTATCCAAAATTTGAACATCAAATCTAATCTTTGCACCATTAGTTTCCATAATTTCACCTACTATTACAGAAAAGAGATGTGGTGCAAGAAAGAACCATACCTGGTAGATGTGAGTCTCTGTCGTGGCATCCACCACTTCTCCCCTGGCAGGAGCAAACACCCTCCCAATGCCACCCCCATCCTTGCTGTCGAAGCCATCTTCTTCCCCTGCCCACAACCGACAATGAGCTGCCATTGCAGCAGTCGCCTCCTTGGTCCCCCTCACCAGGATTATGCGACGTGGTTTAAGCTGCGCCAGGATTTTCTGCAAGGACTCCCCATCTGAGCGACCTTCAAAGTCAATGAATTGCACCTGGGCAGCCACCCTGATGGTTCTCAAGGCTGCTATGCACTTGGTTGGAACCTCTGTGATATCCATGGTTGGTGCTGTGAAACAAATAAGCGAGGACAGATAAGATTTGTTTTCACCTACAAACTCTGGATTACATTATCAACATTATGAGTCCTCCTGAGTAGTGGCTAAGGTAGGTTTTTAAAGTGTAACTCAACACAAATCTGCATTTCATTTTCAAAACTGATCCTTTGCTATGACATTTCTCCCTTTAGATCAGCATTATTCCTACCTCTCATACTATCCAAAATACCTCCTCTCGTCAATATTCCTCTTTGATTCCTGAGTATCCTGACCTCCAATAACTGCCCTCAATATCCCACTTACCCCATAAACGAAATTTCCAGGTCCAAAGACACAATATTTCCTCAAAAATGTATTCTAATATTGACTTGCATCCAATGGGTTGAGTGTAAAGCTACTTTCTCATGCTGCAAATTTATTTCTTTCACTGCAGACTGCATTTTGCCAGCAAGGTGAAGGTGTGCTCTCCATCAGTCATTTGTTTTTACGATTTTATGGAAGATAATTTCAGTAGCAGTCATTTTTGTAAATTGAAGATCCAATTTTCTTCCCACAAAATGTTAACATTGACATATGTATGTGGATTAGTATTTTTTTCTTCTAAAAATCTGAACCAAAAAAAATCACAGTGCACCTCATATCAGTGTATTGCATGCACTAGGAAATATGGTACTAATCACATCCACCCACTCTACATCCTCCAGATGTTCATGAACAATTCTTTCCTCTTCTACCAAAATGAACACTTCATCTTTCATCCTTCTCACTTTGGCTTATAATTCTTGATAATTCTCAGCATACACAGTAACAAAGTACTGACTACTAGAATCCATTGACCATTCCTGTTTTCTGGAGAGTAATTCCATTCCAAGCAGCATTCAGATTCATTATATTACCTAATTCATTGACTACCATGTTTCTGTTATAGAAATGCTTGTAGAGTGTAACCACAGAGCCATTATCAACATCCTCCAAATAATTATCAACAATGCAAAATTCGAAAGTGCTTGGATAGAATACCATTTAAAACTACTTAGCATCCATTCTAGTAAGAGTTACGGAATCGAAGAACACAAAGAAACATATTATGTATTATCAATTCAAGAACTCCAAGAAAAATATCCTAAAATTCCAAGACCACAGAATAGAAATACGAGAGACAGAGATAGAATGAGACTGCAGCAAGGACAACATGCAAATTCTGAATGAGATACTCAACATGAAGAAGAGCAGAAATAGTATAAGAACAAGTGGAGGTTTTTGGAATGAGAGGTAGAGACAAAGAAAGAGGAAAGCTTTTTCTTGAGCAAACTTCCTACACACACAAAGTGATAACCGACAATGTGATAACCAATAGTAAAGGTGTGAATGTCCCAATGGAGGAAGGCTTAAAATTACAAGGAAATGATAGTAATACTTGTCATATGCCATATCAGAACCTAATTGGTAGCCTGACGTATTTGGCTATGTCCACCAGTCCAGATATGTTTTCATGTAGCTACGTAACATGTAAATGGCCTTGGAACACTGCTGGCATTATGCATTGAGAATACTTATAGGTAACTCAAAAAAAAATGTGTCTGTGCTATTCTAAGCCAGGATATTGAGGGTTTTTCTGACTCTGATTACAGTCATTTTTTAGTAGACAAGAGAAAATCTTTTTCTGGGTTTGATTTTAACTTGGCAATTCATGCTTTCTTTTTGTCTAGTGAAAAACGGAGCTCTGTTGCATCCACCTCAATAGAGGTGGAATACATAGGAATGTATCGCGCATGCAAGGATTCTCTATTTAAGGCGTTTGTTTTATGAGCTGACTAACTGTATTAAGGTTCTAGAAATCAATGAAGATACTGTATATTCTTGTACACCATGTTCCCCCATATAAAATGTGCACCCTGTTTTTTGGGCGCTGATTTATGGGAAAAAAATAATTTGGAAAATAATTGGAAAAAAATAATGTATTCTCAACGAGAAAATAATGGCATATTTGGTTACAATTGAACAGTATTCTACTGTATTTTTAAGCAACACCTTAATAACAATAGATCAAAAAATAATAATTTAGTTCTGATGTTCACTGTCATGGTCGCCTAACAGGAAAAATACATTCACGTTCGTATTAAAAATGAACCTAAAAATGATGTTATTAACATCGGTTTAGAATCAATGCAAAGAATAAAGAGAAAATAAGAAAATTTAATACTAACTTTTAATTTACGTCATTGCTACAGTCCTCACGGTTTTGCTATATGTAAGGCTTTCAATGGGCACATTTCCGTCGACAATGCAAACCTAAGATGGCATCTGTCTCAAATGTATGCTAAAAGTTGTTTCTCTAGGTCAGGATATTTTGAAAATTTGCCTGTGAATGCTCCTTTCTTGCAGTTACTTGAAAGAAGTTTATCTTTTCTTCCCATCACATACACAAGACTCTGGCACGTCATATTTAGGTCCCGCTAAACGATTGCCGATCTCTTCCACAACTCGTATGATCTTTAGTTTTTCGCGAACACTAAATGAATGTTATCTTTTACCACTGTACATATAATTTTAACCAAGAATCAATGAATTTGCTGTTGGTCAATGAATTGGTGGTCATGGATTGAAGCAACTATCTCGCAAACTATGCAATTAGGATTTACTGAAGGAGGCATGTGTATGTGAAGCAGAATGTGTATGTGAACGTCTGGTAATTTGATCACGTGGGCCAAGCAATGGAAAGACAACAAAATAATCTTGGCTGGAACAAACTCAATGCAATTTTTGTTTCAATGTAATCCACTTTGTTCCTATTCTTGGTAAGTGCCCTCTTTGTAGGTACTGACGATTTCTATTTCCTCGTGTGAACAGTGACAGTTTTGTGATTCTTTTGAACAGATACGAACTTGTTACATGCATAAGGGAAGGTTTTTGGCGATATTGTATCTTTGGCTCTAGAAATAAAAATCCCCGTGTAAGCTGTGCATCCTCCTGTATGTCGCGAACCTCATTTTTTGATGCTACTGAGAGGGAAAAGGTGCACGTGGTACATGAGAACATACGGTAATAGGAGTGAAATCTATCTTGCTGAGAACCCAGATGAATTTTATGAAAGAATCAAGCACATTAGCATTAAATTTTCTGTTTGTTTAGATAGAAAGGAAAAGAAACTTGTTCAGTTTAAGTATATTGCTATGTCACATATGACAGCTGATATTTTCACTAAGGCTCTTGGCAATAGCAAACATTATCAAATTATGACACAACTTGGTATGTCTAATTTTGTAATTTATGAGTGTGGACACTTTTAACTATTTATACATACTTCTTGCTCTATATGTTTCTGTTAAGGGAGAGTGTATAATATATGTTGAATTTGTAATCTATGTTACAAGAAGTCTTATTTTTTAAAGATGGTAATTCTTTCTTTTTTTAAATTGTATCTGATGTGACCACTGTCACAGTTCTAGTTGAAGTGGCTGATTAAAGACAAGACATGTGAATTTGAAGTATGATTCCCATTTCACAAACTGCATACTTTGTCAAAAATCCTTAACAGTCACTTTAACAGGAACAACCACCAACATTCAACACAGCCCATCCTTCACCATTACATATATTTGATAATCATACCATTATATCATTAGAAGCCTAATGGGAATCTAAATCAACACACTCGACTTGCTGATTATGATTAACAGTATTCATTGAACACAAACTTTTACAAAATATAAGAGACAAAAACACCCTAACGACCTGTTTTTAATGAATGATCATCATTTGATCATCCATTTGAAACCTTGGTAGTGAGAGTGTTAATACAGGGTGGCTACTGATAACCAATTTTCATATTCCCTGACTTTTCCCTGATTTTTCCCTGATGGCTTTACCAATTTCCCTGACCGATCGCCAAAAGGTCTCCTATTATCGGAATATTATATTTCTGCTGAATTAAATTTTCGTCAAAATTCAGAAAATGTTAAAAGCTGAAATCATTACATTAAAAGCTATAAGAATAAAAAATATATGGAACCTCCGCCCTAAGGAAAAAATTTTTTAAACTTTCACAAGTTAAGCCCTCACACTAATTGTACACACTTTTAATACGTTTATCCGTGTATCCGTGTACCTATCGTTTTCCGTGTCCGCGTATGTTTCCTTCGGTAAAATTACAAATGCACAATGTCTAATTCTTCAAGGAAGAGGTGGCGTGTCTTAGTAGTTCTGGGAAGTTGAAGAATACTGAAAAGGCATTGAAGGGAAAGTTAATGGCCAATTTACTGGCGGACTCCGGCACAGGTATCACGAAGCTACGCGAAAAATACAAACCAAAGCCAATTTCTTGGACTGGATCAAAATCGGATGGCACGAGTTAAAGAAGCGAATAACAATTTTATTAACGAGGTCATAACCCCTTGATTGTAAGAGGGAACCAAAAATGTAAAACTATTTGTATAAACAAACAAAACGTAATCGCGCCACTGCAAGCGAAAACAGGAAGAAATTAGCAACGGCAGCGTCATATTTAGGAATGTCATATTTGAGGTGGTTTGTAACCTGACTAAATTACTTCGAGAGGGAGCTAAGGGGGCCATTCAATAATTACGTCAAGCGTGAAAGGTGGGGAGGGGAGGAGAACTCTTCTTATGGTCTCACGAAGGGGGGTGTGGAAATCGAAGATGATCTCACGCAAGATTTTGTTTACACGTGTGATCGTACTTGTATTACCGTTTTAATAATCATCTTCTCGTATTTTTAGAACTCTAAGCACGTATTTACTGCAAGCTAGTGTGCTCCAACTACCTCTCGACCTGAGTCTCGGAAGTTAAAAAAACGCGAGGTATAATCTTCCGAAAAACATAGCCTCGGATTCCTTGAGATGAGCAGAATACACGGTGATAATGAATTTTAACACAACTAGGCAAATATCGCACTAAGGATATACACAAGGGCTACATCGTACGACTGATTCACTACTACAGTAGAAACTCGAAATTACGAAGTCGACGGGACCGGAACCACTGAAAATGAGCATGGCAAAGGATAATAAAATATAGATTACCCCAAAAAAATGAAAATTTGCTCATAAATGAGTAATGCTCATAAAAGAATTGTTATACAGTAGAAACTCGAAATTACGAAGTCGACGGGACCGGAAAAATCGGCACTTCGTAATATCAAATTTCGTATCAACGAGTATCTTTCAAAAACATCGCGATGAAGCTCTTTTTTGTTTCCTTAAATCAAGATGAACTCTCGCGACGTACTTGCATGATTTACGAAATTATAATTCATAAAAGTATACTTACGTGTTCATGCCCACAAGGTGCAAACAGTTTAACGCAATTTATTTGTCGGAGGTTGATTCTTCCGATTTTCGGGATTTCCACCACATCGTTCCATCTTTTCACGGCGGAAATCCCGAAACTCGGAAGAATTACTCCCATCTAAACCCCGCGGAAATTTACATCGCGACAACTAACTTGCCGTTCTTTTTTTCCCATGCATGATTAGGCAATGAAGCATCTTTGCAAATTTGTTTTGCAGTTTGGAATAAGCCTATGAAGCTTCATAGCGCATTTTTCTATATTATTTCCTAACTGGAGAACTCTTTAACTGAAGCGTGAGAGATGTTTAATCATCAGTAATACTGATTGATGCATACAATAAGGAAGTGTGCGACTTGCGCGATCATTGGCATCGGATATTGAAATTGGAGGAATAAAAATTCGTTAGAAGATGGTCCTTTCTCCGCGTCAGGCATAATGTATGTATCTACCTACGTTAAGCTAAGACAGTGAGAATAAGATTCTCTCTCGGATGCTATGCGATGGATACACGTTATGTATTTTATATAAATAATGATAAGCCCATTAAATTCCCGAAATAACAATCGTTTTTCTCCCTTGGATTCAGCTTATTTGTGCGTGGTTATTTCCGAGATGATAGAGCTGAAAGAAGAGCTTATAGAAGAGTCCAGCTGTGTACCTCCTTTCAGAAGTAGGGTGTACAAGCCACGCACTTCAACGGTGAAGGTGAGATAGTTCCTTTTACACTTCATTGGCTAATAACGATGCTAACATTACAAATCAATAATTTTCGTTTTTCACTCTACTACACGAAAGCTTCAGTTGTGATTCTATTCAGATTAGGTCTGCCTGCCTGCTCTTCATTCATTATATCTCAGAATTCTTTTAAACATTCGCTATTGAATTGACTCTGACATTAACTCTGACAAGGAGCGCCGGAAAACGTTGCTGTGATCCATCACTATTCGTATAAACGAGTAACTTTTTCACGTCGGGACCAAGATCCGGGGTTCGTAATTTTAAAACTTCGTTATTTCGTAATATCGCGTACTGTTACATACACTTAGATACCCTTTTGGTCGGGACCGATGATTTTGCTTCGTAAAATCAAAATTTCGTAATTTCGAAGTTCGTATTTTCGAGTTTCTACTGTAAATAACTAAGAATCACAACTGAATGTTCAACGAATTGACGGGGCTTATTCTATGCACTTCGGCGACGGACATTAGTTTTAGTCGATGAAATGTTTTGGTGAAATAAAGGGCGGGAAAGACAGCGCGGTAAACGTAATGGTAGAAATATACCGAGAATTTCCTATCCCAATTTCCCTGACTGTTACGAGAATTCCCTGACTATTCCCTGACTTTTCCAGATTTCCAAAATTCCCTGACAATTCCAGGTTTTCCCGGTTTTCCCTGACGATCGCCACCCTGTAATACCTCTGTAGTATTTTTTAAAAATTTATAAGGATTTTAGTAAAATACATACGGGGAATTTCCTCTTCCTTCACTTCAAAATTTTCTTTATTATCTTCTGCCTCTGGATTCACCTCCACCATTTTATAGTCTTCAGGCCTGCAAAGAAGGAGAATTTGAGAAGCATTTGAAAGGATTTAAGCATGAGTAGTTCCTTGGAACTACTGGCAAATTTGACCACTGAGCAAGAGTGAGCTTTCGAAATGCCAATGTCTAGATTCATTTTTCAGCATTTTACTGGAGTTTCTTTAGGAGTTTCAAATTAATCACATTAATTTTTACAAAAATAAACTTATGACCAGCAATGAATATGTAAAGATAAAAATATTGACTAATCACACTGATTGACTAAAAGCACTGAGATTGATGTATTCAAGTAGAAGTTTTGAAGGTAATACAAAAATAAATATAAATAAAAATCTATAAGAAGATGAAGCTCAAACAGCAATGTGAGAAAATAGCAACTAAAAGTCATAGTAGTACCACTGTCAAAACCTATATATTGGTATACAAACTCATTATTGAATATGTTGTAAAATAAAGCACCTGCAACAATACCAATTGTTGTAGAGGGGAAACAACTCCCACAAATTTCCAGTTCACAGTTCCTAGGAGTCACCTTGAATAAAATGTAACATGGGTCGAGCACATCGGTAAATTTCGCAATAAGCTTAGTTCAGCATGCTCTCATTAGAAGCATCAGGAATACTGTAAATAATGATGTGTTATTATCTATTTATTATAGTGAATTTTACTCTCACATTATCTTCAGTATCCTGTTTTGGGGTTCCTCTCCCCATGCTACTGTAATCTTCAAAATTCAGAAGCGCATTATAAGGCTGATGTGCAATGCTCCCTATGATGCACCTTGTCTTCTTCTTTTTAAAAAACTGTGTATCCTGCCAATTTCATGCATACACATCTATGTCGTTAGTATAAATGTAAAAAATAACATTCTTCAGTATACATCCAATGATTTATACCACTGCCACAACACTAGAACTTGTAAAGACCTGCATCAAAACTTTATCAGGACTCATAATACTGCCCAAGGTCCTAAACCTATGGGCCTGAAGATTTTTAATGTTTTGCCTCCTGAGGTGAAAATGAGAGGACTTCGGTCTTTAAGAAGAAACTACTGAAGTTTCTGAACAAAAATCTATTTTATTCGGTTAATGATTTTCTGCACTTGTAACACATAATTTATATATTCCAATTCAATTCTTATTGATTATGTATCTATATTTACGTGTCCTATATTTGTATTTTGTGCACAAACTACACATCTTTGGACAAATAAAAATATTATTATTATTACAAACAAGAAGTAAGTTTACTGAAATGTCTCAACAGACAAAAACACATTGTCCAAATTAAAATTTGATCCTCCCTTTAAATGTCCCATCCCACACCTACCTGATTATTTCTCCATATTCATCAAATTTCACCTTTTCTTCAAAGAATGGGAACATTGGATGCTGCTTTTTGCTGCTCTTAAAGAAGAAACCTCCACTGACTGGAGTTGAAAGTTTCCCCCCTCCAACTGACCCTATCCCAGACACATTTAGGTCATTCCCATGCTCAGTCTTCACCATGAGGTCATGCTTGGTAATGTCCATTTCATCAGCAGACTCATCGCTGGAATCCACCACTTCACTTCATGGAAAAATTAAAAAAAAACACAGGTCATTATGCTTCATGGTACGGACATTCAAAGTGGAAATTAGGTGAACCATCACAGCCAATGTATCTCCATCAGTAACAAAAACTTCCTTAACATTTTGCAAATCAAGAATAATAGGAGCAAAGAGAAACATAACATATGACATTTAATTGTTGCCGAACATGCATTTCAGCATTAAAAATATTTGCATTTTACAGTACTAGTATCCTTGTTTAACACAAGAGATAGATTCTGGAAAGTGCAACATTAAGTGAATTGGTATTAAACAAATATTAAAATTCCCCCAAAAACCCATGTAATTCATGGGTAATATACCACAAGGAAAAAACATTTGGACCTTGTAAACACCAAAGACAACTTTAATAATATTTTTATAAGTTACTAGCTGAAGGTGCCTGTTGAAATTCAATGGGAGGGAAAAATATAACAATTACAAATTGCATTAAGAAAATTTAACAAAATTGTGTTATGGAGTTAGCTATGGCTCCAAGTCACTATCGGAACCATAAATATAATTTAAACCAATGTAAACATATAATTACTGCCTGGACTCCACTGGGTCTTACAAAAATAAGAGTATTATTTATAAACTTTTAGGCCATAAGATACAAAGGAGGTTAGAAGGGAGGGTGCATACGAATGTCTGTCTGTCTATTGATGACAATGAGGCCAGATTTGGGTTTTTGGGAATGGTAGCACCCACCTTTTCGGCAAAAAAATTTTTCTCTTGCCTTTCATGTATGTTATGTTTGTCTCAATTCTCCAACTTCTAGACAATAGCATCAATGACATATTAATGCATTTTATTCCAATTAGAGTAAATTCTATTCTTATTACCTAGTACAGATTTAGCCTACTTAAACCAGTTACTTGTCGCTCGGTAGCATATATTTAAACCTTCTACTGTATATTTGATGCATAACTCTTTTACAATATACTTTTAGTTTTTCCGAATGCAAACCTATTAGATTTGGGAGTAGCGCGAAAAGTAAGCTTGTATGATTTTGCCGAATGAAATGAACAATCTAGATTCAAGAATTAGTAGCGATACCTCTTCTACTACCTACCTTTCAATATCTTAAGAGTAAATTCTATTCTTATTACCTAGTACAGATTTAGCCTACTTAAACCAGACACTTGTCTCTCGGTTGCATATATTCACACCTCCTACTGCATACATATTTGACCGATAACTATATTACAATTTTTTTCGTCTTGCTATTTTTATTATTCATCATTCAAGTTTTTTATCACTTTGTTATGTCTCCTATCATCATCACCAAGGGTCAAAAATCCTAGGATTGGTTTGACGCAGCCCTCCACTCGATTCTTCTATTGGCCAACCTCTTCATATTAACGTAGTTCTTCTCTTTCACGTCCTTTACGACCTGTCCTATGTAACTCATACAAGGCCTGCCTTTTCCATTCTAACCGTTCACTTTTCCTTCAGACTACAATTTTGAAAGTGGTTCACTTCGGAATATGGTATAATTCAATAAAATATTCACCTTTTGAACCCCACAGAAACTTTCATTTAAATACCTATATTTAGCTTTACCGAAAGCAAACCTAATTGATATGGGAGTAAGTAAAGTAAAGGGCAAAAAGTAAGTCCGTATGATTTTTCCGAATGAAATGGCTGATCTAGATTCAAGAATTAGCTGCGATACCTCTTTTTGTACCTTTCAATATCTTCACAAAAAACAATACAGTTTACGGCATCTCTTTTGGATGAACTTTTTTAGCAATATTGCTATGGCATCAATGAACATCCCACAGATACATAATGAGACATTATGCTCCATTGGGATTTGAATTTTATTCCCTGGTTTTTGTTAAACTATCTCAAATCTCAAGCTACATCTACATTTACACGATACCCTGCAAGCCACGATAAGGGTGTGTGGCAGGGGGTGAAGATCACCAAGCATGCACTATTGACATGAAAACGCAATTATAGGGTCTAATGCAACTAGATTGTTAGTATCTATAGTATTTAAGGGATTACTACATGCATCATGCACTACAGACTACTCTAAAATATTTCCCCTACCTATCCCTTTGCTATGCTGCCTATTCTGTTCTCTTATAGCATTGGGGAAAAATGCCATTTTGAATGTATTAGTACGACAATCTATCTCTCTAATCTTGTTTATCTGGTCGAATCAAGCATGATACGCTGGTGTTTTTAATATATGCCTAACATCTTCAGTAAAGCTATCCAATTGAAATTTCTCTCATAAATCTTCATTGATGACGACTCCGAAAGCATTCCATCTTTTCTTTTCATGTCCCAGGTCAATTCAAATGCACGAACCCATAAAAAAAACATTAAAAATTTGAACACCGCTGAAGCATTCATTTAAATACTCTTAATGTTAACTGAATGCAAACCTTCTAAATTCATGAGTAGCGCTAGCAGTCAGCACCTATCTTTGTGCAGAAAAAGATGGCAGCCCTTGCTTCACAAATAGCCTACATTGCATTCAGTACCTTCCTATATCCTCGCAAAAATTGCGATTCCATTTACACCAACCCTCTATGATGCACTGTTTAGGCATCAACGATGTTTTCATTTCGGGGATGACAATGGCAAAGGTCTTAGCAATGCTAGGAAAAGAACTAAAAAAAAACAGTAAATTTCAACGTAAATTACACATTGCCAAGCACCTCGAGGACAAAGTGTAAATCGGTTATAAGAATAAGAAAGTTTAAACATTTTCCTATTAAATACAGAAAGAATGAAAAAAATCGATTAATATTTAGTTATTTTACTGAGCAAAAGAAAACTCTTTTGCACTACCATAAATTGAAATAGTCAATTTAAACCAATGTAAATACATAATTGGCACCAGGAATCAAACCCGGGCCCTGAGCCTTTTTTTATGTAGCCTATAGCGCCTTCTAGTGTATGTGCTAGAATCCTACAAAATTTCAGCTAAATCGGTTCATTAGTTTTTGAGGAGATGTGTAACATAGAACTGGCAGACAGACACCACTTCATTTTTATATATTAGTATGATATTACCAAACAAGTGTTAATACATATCACTAATTTTGATGTCAATATTATGATCAATTCAATTTTCGGAAATGCTTGAGTACCTGATGTAAATAATATGTAGAAAATAGCAATCAAGCTAGCAACTCATTGCAGTGAAGAACCTGAATATCGAATCCTTAGCATAGCAAGAATTTCATGATGTGAGATCACATAGGAAGAGAGATTTAACTGAAGGATAGCTCAGATTGGATATCTTGGATAACATCACTGATTCCAAAAGTGAATGAAACAAAGCAAAACAGGTTCTTATACCATCATTTACTTTGTTTCACAGAGTAGGGACAAGAGGATTTTAATTCTTTGACCAGAACTACTGTGTGCTACGCCTCACCCAATACAGATTTAGGAGATACTCAGAAATCAACACAAGGGTTGGTTTGATTTTTAAAGGTCAATGACTTCATTAATATACCTAATGTAGATAACATTGGGTGTTTCTTCTTATTATTTCCCTACCTAATAACTCAAGCAAACGTGGTTTGAGAGTATTAAAGGACATTGCAGTCACGTTAAAGCTGGAAATAAGGTCACGTTGAGTGCAAATCTTTGAGGTCCAATCATGTTATAGCGACTCTTGTGCTGGCCAAATTCGTGTTAAACGAGGGACACCTGTAGTATAGTTCAGTAATATACAGTGTCCCAATGATCGTGTGTCATTTTTGACCTGTAATTTTGGACACTTCCTTTCGAGCCACATGGATGAAATTTGGTACCTGGCTAGAAAAAGGCTGTAAGTTTTGTTGAGTCTAAGCAAAATATTAAAAATATGACCTTTTGACCCCAGAAATAGGGCACAACCTAAAATCCAAATTTTGCCTCATGGGCTTTTAATGTTAAAATATTTGAAATACAAAAAAGAATTATTTATCAAAACTTTCAATTAATAGGTTTTTGGGCACGAAGAACAAGATGAAAGAACTTTTGAGGTTGAAAATTGCAACCGTGACCCCTGAAAGGTTACAGTTAAGGTCACAGGGGTTACAAAAAATGAATCACCGCTACAAATCTGTCGAAATATAGGTTTAAAAAGGTACCAAGGTCGATTTTAAGGTCTTCAGATCCCTCTTTTCATCCCTTGACCTTCACGGGTTACTCAGGGGTCAAAGGGTGACAAAAGTTGAAATGATGCTAAAAACATAGAATCGTAGGTTTCAAAAGTTGCCAATGTCTATGGTAAGGTCATTAGATCCCTCTTTTCATCCCTTGACCTTCAAGGGTAACTCAGAGGTCAAAGGTCACAGGGTAGGAAAAAAGTCAAACAAGGCTACAAATGTGTCAAATCATAGGTTTAAAAAGGTGCCAATGTTGATAGAAAGGTCATCAGATCCCTCTTATCATTCCTTGACTTTCAAGGGTTACTCAGGGGTCAAAGGTCACAAGGGTGACAAAAAAATTGAAATGAGGCTATAAATGTGTCGAATCATAGGTTTTAAAAGGTGCCATGGTCGATCATAAGGTCTTCTGATCCCTCTTTTCTTCCCTTGCTCTTCAAGTGTTACTAAGGGGTCAACTGTTTACTGTGATACTATTCTCCCCTCCCTCTCCATCCCTAATCTTAGCACCCTTAGACTCACAGCAGACTTAAAACTTATTTATAATATTCTCAATTCCACCATCGACTGCCCCGATTTGCTCTCCTTTGTCAACTTACTTCAAAGTTCCATCCCACCCCACCCGTTCTCATCCTTTACTCCATATGCCCATTCCCAGACTTTCCATTACTAAACATTCTCTTTTCTTCCGTCTCTCCTCTCTATTTAACTCCCTCCCTCAACACATTGATCCCTTTATTCTCCCAATCAAATCATTCATAAGCCTTTCTATCTCGCATCTGTCACCAGAATTGCCTTTCCCTTCTATTTGTTTCCAGTTACTTTTATTTTATTTTTTTCTTCTTGTATATGTTAAAAAAATTATGTACTGTTATTGGCCACTATAAAATGGCATCATTGTTGTTTGTGGTTTTCTTTCTTTAAAATTAAAAAAAAAACTCCTCTTCTTTGGTTCTGAATGCACATCAAAGTTTTTCCAGTGGTTCACAGTACCTGTCAGCATTTACAGTAGAAACTCGAAAATACGAACTTCGAAATTAAGAAATTTTGATTTTACGAAGCAAAATCTTCGGTCCCGACCAAAAGGGTATCTAAGTGTATGTAACAGTACGCGATATTACGAAATAACGAAGTTTTAAAATTACGAACCTCGGATCTTGGTCCCGACGTGAAAAAGTTACTCGTTTATACGAATAATGATGGATCACAGTAACGTTTTCCGGCGCTCCTTGTCAGAGTTAAACATCTAATTAATCATCGTCGCCGAATATATTATGCACTGAATGTATTACCTGAACGATATCTCATTTTTCAATGCTACAATAGTAAGGACGACTTTGAATCTTAGG
Organism: Platycnemis pennipes; assembly: GCA_933228895.1. Lineage (NCBI taxonomy): Eukaryota > Metazoa > Arthropoda > Insecta > Odonata > Platycnemididae > Platycnemis > Platycnemis pennipes. Next base: position 81,037,695 of record OW121857.1, read on the forward strand.
CATCGTAGCTCATAAAATATGAAACCAATCTAACATAAAATGCGTTCGGCTTTGTAACCACGAGTCCACAGAGTTGCCAACGAGTAAAGAAAACGTAAATTTGTAATTTAACTAAATACACATTCTCCCACATCGCCCAGCCGCGGAAACAGGATGTAGACGCCTGAATGAAACCACCCGGCCGCGTCGTCTAGCCGCGACGTCCAGACGCGACAGTTGGACGTGGCCGCTGGACGCCCCAGTGAAACCAGACCTTAAGGACGACTTTGAATCGTAGGTATCGTAGTTCATAAAATATGGAACCAATCGGACAAAAAATACGTTTTGCTCTGTTACCACGAGTCCACAGAGTTGCCAACGAGTAAAAAAATGTAAAGTAGTCGTGTACGGATATACTCGCCGGCGAGAGACTAATTGCTACAACCAGCATTTTCCTCTCATGATCCCTGGCATTTTTTGTTACCAGTTTTCCCAAACATAAATCCATGATGAATATTCCTGGTATAGAAATCGTTTGCTGCGCGTTTGCAATAACTATGACATGTATCGGAGATGGTGCTATGTTGTTCGAGCGGTAGATTCAGTCGTGAATATAACCCAAGGAAGATTTTTATCTTCTCACTATTTCAGACTGATTACACTCAACCTTGCTCGACGGCATAATTATTCCGGCTGGCAATAGTTATCATCGAAGGACTCATGTTTAATTTACCGTCCTCATTGAGCGTTTTGATGTAGTCATCGAGCAAGGCTCTTCATACGCATTTCCCTTCCATTCTTCCACCGCCAACAGCAAAGAAAATCAGAGAAAGTATGAGTTCGCATGGTTCATAGGGCCATTTAGTTTAACGCACATTAATTCTAAAGGAAGACTAGTTCTGGGCGCATGCAAAATCAATGGGAAAAAACGCTCAAGCACCCATATATACATTTATATCGGAAAATGGTGTACCCTCTTCCCCTTTCACTCCAACATAGCGATCGAAGAAATATCCTAAAAGAGAGATCACTAGGCAGTCCCCACCAGGAAAATTCACCCAGCTCTCCTTCTACTTTGCTCCAAAACCTCGGCATACTCTCCCCCATCACCTTTCTCTCTCACTTGCGGCTAACCTATCCCTCCCACAATGGCCTTCAAGTGACTCTCCGTGTCCCCCCTTCCCGCTCTATGAGTGGGCACGAGCCATCCCCCTCACACCCAAGCCCCCCCTCCCCCCCCCATGCCCGCCCTCCGGGATATCAGGCCCCTTCGAGTGCCCCTCCGTCCCACCCCCTCAACGCTAGGCTAGCATGAGATGCCCCACGCTGACTTTGCAGGAATCTGTGCACGCCGATGGGTCTAACTCAGCGTAAATATTGTTTTGCGGGCATATCTTGATTCATGGTAAATGCTCAACTCGCCAGTCATGTCTTCCCTCTCCGCCGACGCAGCAAATTGAGGTAAGGGAGGAGGAAGATAAGATGCGACTATTTGGCGTGAAGCTGATGATTCATTCGTGGTCGTCTTCCCGCGCAGCCCTTGGCCTTGAATCCCAGGTGGATCACCCTCACAACAGACGTAAGATACTACGAGACCATGGGCCTCGCAGCTGTTTTTGTAAGCGGGCGAATGGAGTAATCCCCACCCAGAGCGAGGGGGAAAGGAGGGAAAGAAGGCATCTTCCAGCTTGATGCGTGGCCTGACCTGGAGCTGCAATGCTTGGACGCAAGTCTCCTTGCTTGATCGTAAGCAAAGGAAAAACGATTAGCAAAAATATCCTACATTTCAATTCAATAGCGAATGTTTAAAAGAATTATGAGATATAATGAATGAAGAGCAGGCAGGCAGACCTAATCTGAATAGAACCACAACTGAAGCTTTCGTGTAGTAGAGTGAAAAACGAAAATTATTGCTTTGTAATGTTAGCATCGTTAGTAGCCGATGAAGTGTAAAAGGAACTATCAACCTTCACCGTTGAAGTGCGTGGCTTGTACACCCTACTTCTGAAAGGCGGTACACAGCTGGACTCTTCTATAAGCTCTTCTTTCAGCTCTATCATCTCGGAAATAACCACGCACAAATAAGCTGAATCCAAGGGAGAAAAACGATTGTTATTTCGGGAAATTAATGGGCTTAGCATTATTTATACAAAATACATAACGTGTATCCATCGCATAGCATCCGCGAGAGAATCTTATTTTCACTGTCTTAGCTTAACGTAGGTAGATACATATATTATGCCTGACGCGGAGAAAGGACCATCTTCTAACGAAATTTTATTCCTCTAATTTCAATATCGGGTGCCAATGATCGCGCAAGTCGCACACTTCCTTATTGTATGCATCAATCAGTATTACTAATGATTGAACATCGCTCACGCTTCAGTTAAAGAGTTCTCCAGTTAGGAAATAATATAGAAAAATGCGCTATGAAGCTTCATAGGCTTATTCCAAACTGCACAAAAAATTGGGCAAAAGACGCTTCATTGCCTTCATTGGAAAAAAAGAACGGAGAGTTAGTTGTCGCGATGTCAATTTCCGCGGGGCTTAGATGGGAGTTTAATTCTTCCGAGTTTCGGCATTTCCGCCGTGAAAAGATGGAACGATGTGGTGGAAATCCCGAAAATGGGAAGAATCAACCTCCGACAAATTAGTTGCGTTAAACTGTTTGCACCTTGTGGGCATGAACACACATTTAAGTATACTTTTATGAATTGTAACTTCGTAAATCATGCAAGTACGTCGCGAGAGTTCATCTTAATTTAAGGAAACGACAAAGAGCTTCATTGCGATGTTTTTGAAAGATACTCGTTGATACGAAATTTGATATTACGAAGTGCCGATTTTTCCGGTCCCGTCGACTTCGTAATTTCGAGTTTCTACTGTATTGTGGTCCCAGCAAGCATTAAGTCGACCAACAATACCCCCTTTCGATTCCAAAACACAGTTACCATGACTTTACTGGCAGGCTGTGTGTTAGAATTTTCGAGGTTTGGGCAAAGAGGAATGCTGCCAATTGTATAATTGTTGTTTGGTCTCAGGTGTTTTGACATTCATGCACATTGACATTTTTGACATCCATGCATGACTTTCCATACACTTATGTCAATTGATGATGAATTTCAATCGGTTCAATGCCTTTTGCATTAAAAAACTGAATAACTGCACAAACTTCGCACTTAGCGGTGGTATCCAACCTGAGATCTATTCTCAACGGCTGACAAGCCAAGACTGAGCATCCCAGCAAAGCACGCACATGCTTTTTTGCTAATAGAGAAAGCAGCAATCACAACAGTGTGCCCAAAATCTGCAAGAACAGAACTTTCTCTCCATCCCCAACACTTTGGAGACCTTACTTTTGGGATTACCCTCATATGTAAAGAACATGATTTAAAGTGAGATATAGAAAAATACAATTGCTTTGCAAAATTCCACTGTAGAATAAATTTATTGAGTCAACATGTTTCACCACATCATGGCATCTTCAGGACTGACACAAAGTTAACAAAAGCGTGGAATATATAGTCACTTGGGAAGAGGGGTGGTGTAGGAGACGGGGGTGAGGCTTGAGGTAGGAATGTTGACGTCATGGGTTTGAGGAGGTGGGGTGGGGATGGTGTCGACATCCGAGCAAGGGTGTTTGGAGGGTAAGCAAGGGATTAGCTGTGGGAGATCAAGGAGACTCTCCTTGAACCCATGACGTCAACATTCCTACCTCAAGCCTCACCCCCGTCTCCTACACCACCCCTCTTCCCGAGTGACTATATATTCCACGCTTTTGTTAACTTTGTGTCAGTCCTGAAGATGCCATGATGTGGTGAAACATGTTGACTCAATAAATTTATTCTACAGTGGAATTTTGCAAAGCAATTGTATTTTTCTATATCTCATTATGGAATTCCACAATGTCTTGGTCTCCTACTTTTCATTCACGATATAGAGTATTTAAACTGTAAGTGCAATATAAGCATATTATTTAAGCAGAAAACTGCAAGATAGTTCTTATTTTGTGATGCATTAGTTCCACCACATAAATCCTGACATAATATTGTGAACAACATAGACACACCAAAAGAGAATGCAGCAATCACTGTCTCTATTGCATACGTAACAAAGGAAAACTTCATACCCCCTGTCCGGTCTCCGACTCTCTCTGGCTTCTCGTTCCTTCCGGATATATTCCTCCAACTCAGCACCCTCAAGACGAACACGGCGCTTGATCTCAAGGGTAATGGGCCGTCCTCCACCACCATTTTCAATCAGCTGGCGAGCAAGTGTCCCAGGAGAAGTCCTTTAATAAAAGTATTGGTAAGAGTTTATTCCCCTTTAAGAGTGGGAGAAAAAAGGTGTTTTGAATACCCTAAGAAGAAGACGAGACAACTTGATAGGCCACATCATTAGACATGATGGCCTGATGAAGACAATCGTTGAGGGGCAAGTGGACAGGAAGAATGGCAAAGGGAGGCCTCGCGCAAAATATATGGAACAAGTGATGAAGGATGTGAAAGAGAAGAAATACGTAAAAATTAAGAAATTAGCTGATGGAAGAACTCAGTGGAGAGCTGCGTCAAACCAATCTGAAGATTGATGACCAAAGATGATGATGAACAGTTTACATGAATTAATGTGCAATACATGGTAAATTACCAATTTTAAAACTTTTTATCAATTTCTAGTCAACCAGAAAAATAGTATGTTTTCTTGCTAATGCAAATTTTGAGTGTAACTAATTATGAGAACAAAAAATTTTGAAAAATAAAACCCTAAGGAAAATTTCTGCTCACAATTAATGAGGTAGACCACACAATAAAAACAAAATAACTTTTTAAAAAAACATGAGTTTCATTTCATTAATATAATTATAAATTAAAAAATAACCTCTTTTTGTATACCACGCAGTATGTTAAGAAGTATTTGAAACATATCAGTGGGAGCATCACACGTTTTCTATCAAGGTTACCAAATAATAATCCATCAACTAATGATTGCTTCCCTGCAGCTGTAATATCTGTGAGGCAGATTAGGAACCACCACTCTTCACCACCATAAGTCTACAATCCTAAGATTGTTTTGACACAGCTCTTGATTCAAATCTTCTATCAGCTAGCCCCTTCATATTTACATAATTCTTTTCTTTCACGTCCTTCACTACCTGCTCCATATACATCAGGCATAACAGTATAACACTCTGTATACGTACACAACGACACAGTTTTCCTGTGTGTGGCACACAAACTTTCAATACACTAATTCATATTCAATTGATTCATTGACTTACCTATTGGTTATTATAATACTGTTTACAGGATTTGAACACCATTGCAAAAAGAGATCTCTGGAAAATCCACACTCCATATCTGGCATACTTGCTAGGACAACCTACAGTTTAAAAAACACAGAAAAGTAAAATCAAATTGTAGGTTTAGAGTAAAAAAATCAAGCTTCGCAAGTAAATATGAAGTATAACAGTAAAATTTAAATTGCACATCACTAACACAAACTTTAGCTGAGTAAGATAATAGTCTCTCGGCCCCAAATTCCTGGAGGAAAGTAGGAAGCAAATAGAACAAGTATTTCAGGGTGATGAGGTTCTGGCAGTCATTACAAACATTGTCAGACAAATGTAATGAAAATGAGAGAATCAAGGAAAAGAACTGCCATTTTTGATGGATGGAAATCCGGTGGTATGTACAGAGTGTCCCATTGATCGTGTGTCATTTCTGACCTGTAATTTTAGGCACTTCCTTTCGAGCCACATGGATGAAATTTGGTATCTGGCTAGAAAAAGGATGTAAGTTTTGTTGAGTCTACGCAAAGTAACCCTTGACGGTCAAGGGATGAAATGAGGGATCTATAGACCTTAAAATTGACCTTGGCACCTTTTTAAACCTTAGATTCGACAGGTCTGAAGTGGTGATTCATTTTTTCTGACCCCTGTGACCTAGACTGTGACCTTTCAGGGGTCACGGTTGCAATTTTTGACCTTAAAAGTTCTTCCATTGTGTTCTTTGTGCCCAAAAACCTATTAGTTTACAGTTTCGCTAAATAATTCTGTCTTTTTTGTACTTCGAATATTTTAACATTGAAAGCCCATAAGGCAAAATTTGGATTTTAGGTTGGACCATATTTCTGGGGTCAAAAGGTCATATTTTTAATATTTTGCGTAGACTCAACAAAACTTACAACCTTTTTCTAGCCAGATACCAAATTTCATCCATGTGGCTCGAAAGGAAGTGCCTAAAATTACAGGTCAGAAATGACACACGATCAATGGGACACTCTGTATATTGAAGGGAGATATGTTGCATTGGTACAGTATTAAAGGACAAAAATTAAACAAGAAGGAGTACTTTATCAAACACTTCCAAGAGAGGTAGAATACCAAATCATACCCCATTATCCAAAATTCTATGTTTCAAGAGAGCATGAAAATTTTTAAAATAATTTTATCCATAAAAATATGATGCCCAAAAGTAACCCACATCATTTCATATTTTACAATACTATGACGGTACTTATCCAAGATCACCATATTGAACCATGATAAATGCAATTTGAAATATCTTTTAAATGAATAATCACATTAAAGCTTTCTTAAACAAACATTTTGCATTAAATGACGATATAAACACATGACTACTTACTTTTGGACTAGGAACACGACCAAGTTCTGCTATACTGTGACAAAGCTGTAGATGCCTGAACTGGAATGGGTTGTTCCTTGCACCTTCAAATGTGCGCATGAGCTTATCACTCATCCACTCAATCTACATTAAAGAATACATTCAACAATTATCTTAAAAACATCTTTAGTTAATATAATGGTATATGATCCAAAGTTAAGCTTGGAATAACTTAATCTAAAAAATTATGAATTAACAAGGCACAAAATAAACACTAATTATGGATTGTTAAACAATTATTCTTGTGCTTTCTTGAGAGAGCAACTTGATTATCTCTTTCAATCAACATACTGGCAGAGTATCATTTGCAATGCATAATCTGAACAATTTTCTTCTAGGAGTGAGACAATTTCTTTCATGCATCACTAGAAAATTGGTAGATTTCATAATAACAGTCATATTCGATTGCAAAAAACCCTTGCTCCAACAAACAATTCTTAAATAGCTGGATGAGAGAGGAAAATAAAACAATCTAATTTATTCCCTAATCAAGAGCCAAACAAAGCACAATACACGAATCAAGTCTTTCATTAAAGCACAAAACCACATAAGCACCAAAATGGGGAAAATATATCACATTTCAATACAGTTTTGAGTAAATATTGACCTAGATGGTTGGTTTAAACACAGTAAAAATTTTATTTAAATCATTTTAACTCACACATCTCACTATGAAATCCACATATGCAAATGTTAATTCTAATAAGATCAATCCAAATACTAATAGAGCGTTACAGTGAGGATAAGTTTTCTAATAATATGTACGGCACCTCTCTTTGCACACACCTGTGACTTCGCAAACTCCACAACATTGTAGCTGACATTGTTGAGAAGTGCAAGTGAGTATGCAAGTAAACCCGAGTCTTTGTTTCGCCAAAGCTGATCCAACATGTGGGCTAATTCAAGCACTCGACCAGCAGTGTCAACAGTTAATAAAACATTTCCATTGTTGCGGAGAGTCTGGAGTATGTTGGCTGAAAATTAGCATAGCAGAATGAGCTTGTACATAGTGTATTAATTTAAAAAATTATACAGGCAACAATTTTGTAATAGAGAGCCAACATAAATTGAAAAGGTAATTTATTCACAACAAATTTCTCATTATCTTAAAACCTTATTGGATTAATAGACAAAAACCAGGAGAAAGTTTGCATTAAACTTGAGGATGAAGTAAAAAAAGAGATGAAAATAAAGGGTAAAGTACTATGGAATTTTATTTAAAATGTACCTAATTAATTTGTTAACTGTTAATCAATTAAAAAGAATAGGAAGGGAGCACTTCAAACTTGAAATGAAGCAGGTTTTAATTTATAACGTTATATTAAGGACCTGAATGATATTGAAACCTGGATCATGGTGAGAATTATCCAAAGTTAAATCACCAAGTCAATGTTTTTTTCATTCTAATATAAGGCATAACAGGCTAAGGGTCTCAAATGGGAGTAAAATATGTAACATTGCAATTTACAATGAAATTTGTTTACCTCAAAATGTCTTAAATAATTTTTCACAGTAAGGCGTAAACTCAGATGAGACCCCCCTCCTTGCCATTGCATATACGGGATCTCACCTGGGTTTGCGATGCCATTGGCCCACAAAGTGACTTACTGCCACCCCTATGGCATGCAATATAAAATCATAGCCAGTTTCAATACATAATTACTAAGGTGAGGTGTACAAATACTATACAACCTGCAATCATATAACATTGCGGTGGTAACCAAAAGACTTAAGTCTCACATTCAAATTTACCCAAATAGAAGATTTGTTCAGTTGACTTCAAAACAAAAATATGTTAATCATTAATTTGCCCACCTTAATTTTAAAAAAATCATACATAACCCTGACAGTTTTTGCATTCAGTGCAGTAAAAGCAAGTAAGCAAATTCTATACTCGGTACCATCATATATTTAAGGCATTCATCACATTATGTAAACACTTAAAAGGAAGCCCACCTAGCGCTGTGATCACATATTTCAAGTTTTAGCCACTAATCGGCAGGGGCAAATTTATGAGTAACCCCCCCCCCCCCCCCCCCCCCCCCCCCCTAATGAAGGCAAATGCTATTTTAGAAATATTACTACTTTGCAAAATCACTGTGTTTATGAAAGTAAAAGATATTTTAATATAAATGAAGCACTTATTAAGGCATTAAGAATTAGTTCATTATCTACAACTATCAACAATATTTCTGAGTTAAATTTCAAGTGGTCATTTCATCCAGTGGGAGCAAATACATTTCAAAATAGTTACATACTCATCAGCTTTTCGTCACGAGTCCTCCTCCTAGCTTGCTGATATGTTGCATTATATGCATCAGTAATTAACAATGAAGGCCTTTGTAGTCGTTCAAGTTCACATCCATTTAAGTGCCTCTCTTTTTTGTGGTTGAAGTCAGCTGCATAAACTATATCTTCTTCACCAACCTTAACTATTTTCCATATTGTTCCACCAATCATGTGACCAGCTGGTAGAGGGGTAATAGTTAAACCGTACCCTTTACCTGAGAAAATAATAAAGGATCACATAAAAATGAAACTTGGTGGTATAGTTTCTCGGAGAGATCTCACAATGAAATCGATGGCAGGTAAATCAATAATTGCTTAAACACAATGCAGATATCAGTAAATAATATTTAACACATTACCTTTCATGGCAACACTCTGATTATATTTAAGTTGAACTATTTTATCAAAAGCAGCATCCACATCATCCAAGGTAAAAAGGTCAAAATCCTCCATGTTATGCCGGGACTGAAAAAATCAAGTTCACAGTGAAAATATAATCTTACATCAGTGCAAGCCAAGTTTTGTTATTAAACTAAAGAGAACTAATATTTTTACCTGGAATAAATCATACATAAACATTTGCCCCATTTTATAGACTGGTATGGTGGCATATATGGGGCAATTCAAGCCACACTTTCCAACCATGTATGGTAGAGCTCCCAAATGCAAGGGGTCAGGGTAGGATAAAAGAACGGCATCTATTTGGTTGACATACCTATAAAAAACAAAGGGGTTAGGGAAATTTTTTCTACCACCAAATGCAGATTGTATTATGGTTTAATTTAAAACATCAAATTCTAAACAATTCCGATTATAACTATAACATATATTTTCACACAAAATGTTTGGTAAAAGTCTAGAAAACCCAACGCAATTACATTTATGAAAAATCTAAAGAAACATTTGCTTGCAGCATGCTAGAGGGACTTCTAAAACCGAGCTCAAAATTATCACTTCGGAAGCATAATGAATCTCGCTACTGCGAATGAATATGAGAAACTGTTAACTTTATTCTAAAAAAACGATAGTGTTTTGGGCAGATTCAGACTGGCTTAACTTCAACACGAAATCAAACAAATTTCTACTAACATCCACAGCATCTACAAAAACTAAACAATATCACACACATTTTGACCACTACAACAAACTGCCATCAATAATCAGACACCTGAACGATAAGAAATGATAACTGAGAGTAAAATATACAAAGGCACAAAAAACTTGATATAAGTATACTTAGTGCTGCAGAATACACGGATAATACTTTTGTAACTATGTTTTTGGCCATCATGGGTTTTTCTATGATTTGTTTCATGCTGTAGTGGGTATTAGGTTCGTTTTGACTACTCCATGCAAGTGTATAGGGTTTTGCCGACGGACAATAAATTTACTACTACTACATAACCATAAAGGCTATGGAGTAACAATAAGGTGAGAAATTTCATATCATTTCGGACCTAACTCCATTAAAAATAGTTTCCCTTTTGAGGTAAAAAAAACAATTCACCAGGCTATTAATTAGACAACTAATGCATTGCAAGTCACTCATTACTTTTGATACATGCCATTCACAACAGCATAACATGAGAATATATGCCAGTGCCTTTTGGACAAAATATGTAACTAATAACAAAGAAAAGAATAGGGAAAGGAAAATATTAACCTGCGTAATTCTTTGATAAAGTCTTGATCAAACTTTTCATCCCAGCCACAATCCAATAAAAACCGAAATTCATCAACTTGCAAAATATAGCACGGGGGAGACTCATCCATTGCCCCCGATATTGCATGGAGCTTTATAATCGATGTCATCTTGCTTGATGTAACGCTATCATTGAAAAATCAAACAAACGATGATAATTATCGTGCATAACGGCAGTAATATACAGTTGCCAACATTTCTCACTGTTTACATACGTTTCTGGATATTAAAGAGGAATTTGGTTTTACACAGCGTAGAATTCATGCAATAAATAACTGACGGTAACGTTAAAAAATCATGTTAGCTCACAATTGTTATTTACACATCTTTATTCCGAAAGCCGCTAAAATTCTCTTTCAAGTAAAGAAAACATGGCTAAACAATTGACGCATAAACGTTATTCTATTATTAGTAAACTTCACAACTTGCTTCAAAGGGGTCTCTGCCGCCTAAATATGAAACCACTTTACATGGAACCAAGTTGTTGATCAGGGAAAGGGAACCTTATTTCCATTCCTGAAACGAAACTAAAGAAGAATACTCGATCTTTAACTATTTACGTTAAAACCCGTATACATTTAATAGTATAGTTTCTAGGGGTAGTTTCCTGAGTGATTTAAAATTCATTTAATTATTTATTTTTTTATCGGACATTCAACAAAATACTTTGCAATAGTCTATCTATCTAGTAGACAGGGGTTTGTCAATTATGTCACATAAATCTACAGTTAAATTGGCGAATAATCCATAAGTATCCGTATATTTGGACTTTTTAATTTTTTAACAACAGTTCTCATGATAAATAAAATAAAATTCTCCAATGGCCGTAAAATTGGCAACCCTCGTCAAGGACAAATGCTGTGTTGGTTTGCGGGAGGCTCCTTTCCAACATTGACTACGCTCTTTTTGAGCTCTATTCTCCCAGTAGGTGTGCCCATTTGAGTGTGTGAGTGAGTGTTTTTCTGAGTGCTTGTGAGTTTGCGTTCACAACCCAGGCATCCTGACCAGGGTCCCATCAGCCCTGTGAAGGAACCCAATTGGGTTGAGTGTGTGTGTCTGTGGTTGTGTCATTGACGAGGAAGTAACATTCCCGTAAACCACCACAGGAGGGTTTTCTGGTTGAGAGGCTTTAGTTGGTCACTGCTGTGGAATTGACCCTCCCGCAAACCAACACAGCATTTGTCCTTGACGAGGGTTGCCAATTTTATTTTGTCACTTTAAGAGGCCGTAGAGCTCATCTCCTTAGATTTGAACGGATCTCATATCATTTGGAGTAATCCATGTCCATTTGAAGGGATGGGTAGGGACGGGATAATTTTTAAGCAACTGGAAAGCGGAGTCTCCTATGTGATCATTGCTATTGTCAAGCTCATTCATCGTGTCAATAAAATATTTATAAGGGTGGTCTATTAATGTAGATTGTGTCCGAGATGAATACATGATTTAATCGGTTCAATGAAATTATACTTCTTTTGAGCTAGTAAATTTTGTGTACAATGAAGATCCTGTGCACATAAAACTCTGCACTTCATTTACCGGGCTCATTTTGATCGGAGGATATATATAAATGAGTTCTATAACCACACATGAATTAAATGGCAGCAATAAAATTCAATAGGGTAGAAAGAGAAAATTTACCCTTTATTGCAATATTTCACTATCTTCATCCAAAAATTGCATGGAAGTTACGCTAAAATGGGCAGTGCTTCTGTTAATTTCTATTAAAGATCTAATTATGTAGTTAAACAATTTTATTTGTTTCTATTTTAATGCCTATGATACAAGTGTCTTTAAGACAAATGATCATTTCATATTATTATGAGCAACTGGTGCCAAATTTACCATGGTTTTTACTAACTTTTTCCTCTGAAATTAGAAATACTAAAATGAGGATGCCTTTTTTATGGCATCATATATGGTAACATATTCACTGCAAGCATAATGTTTTTTAACTTTTCCATGGAACAGCAGCTCTGAGATTAGCGGTTAGCCTGAACCGGGACTTGATATCAGTTGGCATCACCCTGCTACCAGCATAAAGATACCAGCTGATCAGCAATGATGTTCTGCAAGGCCAAGACCATCAGCTTTGGCATAATGCTGATCCTTACCCAAGCAGTGGCAGAAAAGATGAAATTTCAGGAAGCCTCATTCAGAATTTCCTTAAGGAAGCCTCAGAGTTTCCTGGTAGTGGGGAAACTTTTGTTGGCAAACTCCATCATTATTTGGGCAGTTTCTCTCTACAAACATTAATATATATAATAATTTGAATCATAAATGAACAATATACTGTAATTTACACCACTGCTACATGATTATAGTGCAAAAATGGAGTCGATCCTTTGAAATATTCCCCACATAATTAAAATTGTATGACAGATTAATAGATAACAGTAACTTACACTGCTCAAACTTATCCAGCTGTGTTATTGAAGGAACACAGATTTCATAAGAAGTCACCATATTCAACATGAGGTACTGAGATTTATTGGTCAAATAATGCTAACAGCCATTGAAATATGCATACAATTTGTTAAATGACCTTCAGTTGTTACTAAAGGAGGTATCCATATTATACCTATTTTTGGTATTCAAAGGAAGCACTTAGTCCATATCTATCTATGTCGCTTTACCTTTCACTGTCGGTCTAACAACAAATATTATCACAAACTTACAGTAAAATATATTGTTTAAAAGTGTATGTTTTAGCCTTAACAAATATGATACAGGACTGTCCAAGAAGATTTGAGCTGATGATGACAAGAGAGGTGAAACGAAGACAAGGTCATCACTCTGCTATAGATTTACCATTGAATAAAAAATAATTCTGTTTAGTGAGTGTTTATAATAGTTGTAATTAATTTGAGTTTCAATGCATGCTTAAGCATGGTATTGAGGTATCAAAGGTTAAATAAGTACCAGGGTTCTGATAACAGGAACTGTGGAAGTTTTATAAATTATTGGGCATAAATGAAATAGTTCAGAAATAATGATAACTTTTAGATATTCATTTAATTTAATGTAAATTTCATAAGCATGTTACATATGCATGGCTGGAAATCCATAGTAAAACAAACATATAAAAGAAAATATTTACTTTGATAGCCAATCAATGAAAACAGTGCTCTCATATTCAGTATCATGGGGTTCACAACCTTATTAAAATGTTAATTAGTCCATATAGTCTTGGGGAAGATAAAAAGCGGAGTTTTCCACAATCATTTAATAGAACCACGCATAAGGCAACAGTTCTCTGAATGCTTCATGAAATTTGATGGAAGTGTCTTAGGGAAGGATCACCCAGGCAAATATTTTTCACTCTATTTTACCTCTATTTTAGTGTGATTGAGTAGAGTGATATACTAACGGAAATTAAAATAAATAAGGTGCAGGTAAATTATTTCTGATAAAATTCTAATAGAAATAGCAATAAATGAGAAAAAGAACAAATAAAATATGTACTTACAAAGGTAATTCTGAAGATTCAGGCGATATGGAGTGGAAGCGAAACATGATAACATGGAAAGAAATAACACGAGCCAAATCCACTGTATTACAGCATCATCACCTAACGATGCTGTAATTCAGTGAAACCCAGGTCAGGGTAAAGTTTATTATTTTTGTGGATTTGGCTCGTGATTTTTCTTTCTGTGTTATTACTTACAAAGGATCATCATCTTTAGTGTTCTACCGGTGAAGGTAGGTTTAAATGGACATTTAATTCTTCCCACCCCCTAAATTTCACAGGATATCCCTCTTCTTACAAAGGATTCAGGTGGAAATAATAACAATTAGCAAGAAGTACTACAAGTTGGCTATAAACCTGGTAGTAAAATAATTAGTATTATTTTACATTTGAAATTAAATACTCCTCCCACACTGCAAAGTTCAAAGGAGGGGATCCAAAAATTAACAAATTATTTTATTGATGCTGCAACAATATTATTCATCAGAGAACTTTTTTAGCACCTTGCCTCAAAAATATCAATATTGTAATGTACCAGCTCAAATAATTCTACAGGCAGATACCTTTAATTAACTATCGTTTTTTTTATCAATGACTTTTTTTGCATTTGTTCTCTGAGCCCAGTATTTCACATTGTATTGGTGATTGTTCCACTTCAAAAAATTCTGTTTTACTACTTTCTTCCTGAGTTCACCCGGCATGCTTTTTTCTCCTGAAATAGGTGGAAAATTATAAATGGCCCTTGAGCATACCACCAAGGAAAAAGGGGGGGGGAAGGCAGCAGCCTCTGCCTAGAATCTCAAAAATAAAACCTAGAAAATTAAAGAGAGAAAATAAGATAAGTAATGTAATTGTAATGAAACAATTGTATTCATAGTGACTAACAAAAACAGATTTTCAAAAAATTGTGTAACACTATAGTTTCATTTTGTAAGAAGTACCATTTATGCTACCCCTTACCTTTGGCCTCCCGCGATCTAATAAGAGATGCCTCTCCCTAGTTCAGATTTGCATTTTTCAGAGTCTGCTTCTTTCTCTCCCAATTTATGATGACTCCTACCAAGTATTTTAGGCCTCCTATTTACACTCTCTGTCCCCTGATGTTTTACCAATACAAACGAATCTACAAACGGTCTAAGATGACCTTGTCCAGAGAGGTCTCTTGAAAATGACGATTACTCTAAATAAGTAGTAACCAAGGTCTCCGTGACCCTGGTCGTGTCTTTTTCCTTCGTTATTATAATGCTACATTAATTGCCATGCGAAAAAATTCACCTGGGCCGGGAATCGAAACACGGACCTTTGGCTTTCCGGGCCACTGCGCAGACCACTACGCTAGCCAGGATCCCTAATTCGCATGGCAATTTTACCGAGGTTCAAGGTACTAGATGTTGAGCCCTTGCGGTCCATCAAGGATGGCAACGCAAGGGGGAAAGGGCTTCAAAGAAGCCACGACCAAAGGTGAATCTCATTCCAGCGCTAAAGCCGCGCTTGGCGGTAAATGTAGGATATTTCAAGCCTGCCGCGTGAACGGCGGCGAAATTCACATTAATTGCAATGCGTAAAAATTCACCTGGACCGCGAATTATGGATCTTGGGTAGCATAGTGGTCTGTGTCCCGGAAAGACATAGGTCCGTGGTTCGATTCCCGGTCCAGTTGAATTTTTTCGCATGACAATTAATGTGAATTTCACCACCGTTCACACGGCAGACTTGAAATATTCTACATTAAAATGCTATCTTGAGGTCTCTCATCATTCAAGTTTTTAAAAACCATTTAGCTACATATTCAACGTGATAAAAATCCTGCGTTTACCGGCGATATCAGCGGCGTCGGAAGTGGGGGATAGGGAGGGCATTCGGCCCCCACCCCCCAGAATTTGCCTCGGGCCCTTGAGAAATGAGTCTTCATTAATAAAAATTTAATTTCACTTGTTTCTAGCTTGCCTTTTCCCTTCTGACGCATATTCTACCACCTTCATATGCACTTTTAGCGGAATTCTAGTCTCTACCCCCTCCTATCCGCAAAAAAATTTCATAGGAGCCGGGCCCTTCTCAAGGTTGGCCCCTCCCAGCGAAAATAGTTCCGACGCCCCTGGGCGATATAATTGCATTTATAGAGAAGAAGTAGTATATGGTATTAAGGAAGGGCACAAGTCTGAAAGGACAATATGAAGAAAAGAAATTCTCCTCCCTGAGAAAGACTTCAAAATATCGCAACCCATCATTACCATTAGTGGGTAGTCTCTAATTCTATCTCCTGCTTATTTCCTTTTTTTTCTTTTCTTTTCCCCAAAAATGCCTTAAACCTCTTCGTATACTTTTATTTCTATCCAATTCACCTCCATCCAACTCCAAATCCACATCTCACGACACACGTTTTCCTTAATCCCTACGGTTTGGCAATATGCAACACAGCTCTAAAAATCAGATCATTTGTTATGTATTTTAGTCTTTACTAACACTCACTGTCATTGGTTGACTACCAAAAAGTACCTCCTTCACGAGCACTTATATCGCTGCTACAATGCCCATTTACCTCTACTGTCGTTGCAAAAATTATGTAGACTCGAGTTTGAGCACCGATTAACAATGAACCGTAATATCTACACGAGTGAAAATTACATCAAATTTTAACTCATTTTATTCTGCGTTTAACCATACTTCCTGAATATTTTTATAGCACACCTCTGATTTTTTATCGCGATGACAACAAAAAGTACCGTTTTTTTTGCGTTTTCTATGGGAGCAATGCATGGTACAATGGGTACAATAAACTCAAATAAAAAACCGCCAATTCTCTGTAGCTAATGCTCTCTTATTTTTGTAAATCTTTACCTTTTCTGCACTGAAAAATCTCAACATTTCAGTTATCTGGTGACTAATCTTTATTTCAAATCCTCTGAAAGGTTTTAACGCATCTATTGTTTCTTCTGCAATCATTCATCTGACTGGCTAACTGCCTTAGTCATTCGCAAATCTCACCGACTTATCCTCCTAAATTAAGCCATTAAAAATTAAGGAATAAATTTGTTCCCTCATCGATCCTCCCACACATTATGAATTTCTCGGAATCTAGGTAAAAGTTAACAGGCAATGACTGGCAACCCTATCTTACTTCTCCTCTCGCTACCTCGAGTCCTCCGTCCACCACCATTACTTGCACTCTTTATGCTCTAAATAAAGTTTGTAGCACTCTCCAATCCATTCCTCAGTGTATCAATACCTTTATTAACTTCCGTTTTTACTTCTCTCGAACACTGTCTAGAAATCATGCAAACACGCGACCCTAAAAGGACCTTTACGATGATGTCCTACGAACTGCAGCAGCATGACGCATTGACCTCAATATCCGAAATCCCAAGTTATCTAGGAAGCCGTTCTCCCGCTTTCCCTAAGCTTCCACCAATGATGTTACTACCTTCAACGGTAGTGGCAGTTGTCACTTACAAATTCAACTCATCACCCCTTCATTGTTAAAATCTACTCCTTACTCATGTACACCACGAACAAGCCCTTAAAATCTCTGCCCTCTCTGTTCCAAGGACATTTCAGAAGTGTAAAACGTTTATTATGCGTGCATACCGGTTTTCTGACCCGTATATTCTTAAATACTTTCTCAATTTCATGTGTGACATAGAGAACACACAGAGATCCAAATAGAGATAGTGTTAGAGCTTGTTCATCCGCGTGTACACCGTAGTCATTTTCCGTCCGAGCATCAGGTATTTTATGGCTGTCATCTCCTACATCATTCAACATGTTCCTACACCTTATCTTTATCTCCTCCAGTTCCAGGTCGAGTACTGATATTGATAGACGATATTTGATTCCATTCCATGCTACGAGATATCACTTTGACCCTGGAATGATGTGTACCTATCTCTTCTTCTACCTCTAATTTTTCTATTTTCTTCCTTTCATTTTTAAACGCTCTTTTTGCCCCCTATGTTAATATGAGCCATATCTTTGCACTTCTGTAATTGTTTCAATAATTGTTCTATTTTTCCTCTTCCTCCTATTCTAAATATTGATAGTTACTTCTTCCATCTCTTGATCCTCCTAATTTCTCCTGTTCCTATTGTTTCCTTTGCCCCTCTTATGATATCCGTTTTTCATTTTCTCCGCTTTATTGATTCTTTCCGTCACCTCATTCTGTCGACTACCACCCAGTACTCATTTTTTTTGTTCCAAATAAATTCTCATCTTCAACTATTTATTCTCATTCCTCTTTCAAATAATTTGAGTCTTACCTCCATTTCATTGCCACTAAGTAAGTATTAGTGTTTTATAGGTAAGTGGGAAATATTAAATTTTCCGCGCCGAAACCTAAATCTATCCTTAACCACAAATAAAATTTTATTAACGCCTCGTTCAGCACTTCAATATTTTCTAAGTACGCCTCAGGCTCTGACGGTGTCCGAACCAAGAACTTGCTACAATAAAATAATTTCTCGGGCTAAAACCAAATTTTTCTTTCATTTATAAAGCCTTATCTATACTCAATCTACTGGGTATAGATAACATCTAACTTCAGTTTCCTCTATTTTTCGTCCACTGCGTTCCATTCCGCAATATATATTTTTTAGAATTTTTATCCAGAACTTCATTATTTCATGCTAGCCATGGTAATGTAACGTGCCGGCCTAGCAACCCAAAGGTCGCGGGTTCGAATACCGCCCAGGGCATGGATGCTGCACATTTGTCCCAGAATTAAGACCATAATTAGATGGTGTGATATAACCTCAGTTGCTGAAGCACCTTAAATCTAAGGCTACTTCTAAATTATTTCTCCGAGCTTCTTTTAAACTTAATTAATCTTCTTTTCTATGCCCAACTGTCGGTATCCTACGTCTGAATGGCAACTAGATTCGTCTGCATTATTCACTATGAAAAATAATACGAACCGATTCCATAAATATATGCCCTAAACTACTAATTTAATTCATTACGACTCTTTTCATCTCAACTACTAATATTCGATTGAGTTAGGTTTAATATTGTAACTACCTAGACCTGGAATCTCAACCCCCCACCTTATATTGCTTTACAACCATCGCTCAAGAAGTCCCTTCTGTCTTTCCATCTACTCCATTTACCTAATCCTGTCATACCTATCTTTCCCCTCTTCATGTCCGATTTTAATATATACCAGCTTTCATTCCCTCAAACGTCGCATCACACGAAGGCATCCCATGTTATTTAACACATTTCAATCTCCTCACTCCCAGAATGTTGCTCGCATTCCGCGTTCCTATTTAAACAATGCTATCCACTTGAGGGACTGGGCGGACGCTCTCACCACCACAGCTGCGCTAAGTATTTCAATTCATGCCGACTGCGAAAGCCTAGCCCCCTTCTGGGCACGACACCCTCCAATATGGCCGATGTTGATATACAGTCAGTCGTCGAGACTTATTCGATACACGACGGTTCGTCTTAACGACCAGCAGCGGCGTGAAAGGTGCTATCGAGCACTTTCCCTGGATTATAGTGAAAAGGGTATTAAATAATTTTCAGAAAGCAGCAAAAATAAAAAAAACGAAGATTCAAAATAATTTGTTCTTTTTATTTAAAATTAACGAATTTATGAATGTTTTAAAAATATTTAAACCCCTCCTCATGCTCCTGCTATATTGGAGAAAGATAGCGCATATATTCCTATCGAAATCTATCGCAAAATAATTTGAATAATATGTCGGGCTTATGTCCAAATCGACCTAGGACCATCGGAACCTAACGCGGTCGTAACTCGACTGTAATTCATAGAGCTGTATTAACCGAACGCCGCGCCGGTCGGTAACATGCCTAGCAACCCTAAGGTCGCGGGTTCGAATCCCGCCCTGGTATGAATGTTGTGTTTATTCCAGGACTAATTTCTTAGGTTAAACGATGCGATATAACCTTAATCGTGGGAGCACCTAAAATCCATGACTATTGTACTGACCTCGCTCACGATGGGGTGATATTATAACAACAGTCTGAGCACTGAAAGCCAAATCTGCTCTTACTTCCAAGTACATTACTTTATCATAGGGAAATTTGATCGACGGGTTTTGTCGTTGATTGAGTGTTTCAGATGTGGTTATGTCACTAAATTGGCCAATCCACCAATATCAAATGTATTTTTTCAACCGCCTTTCTGAGGAATGCACATAACGCCGACAGCCCTTCGTCTCGCCTTCGACCATGCGACCTACTCATGAGTGGCCCTACCAGGAGCAGTTATTATTGCTCTCGTTGTGTTCAGTTCAGCTGTAGAGGTCATTGGAACACCAATTCCCTTCCACCTTGTCTCGGCCGTAGTCCATGGGAAGAACAAACGAATTACTAGGCGGATTAAAAACGTCCTCAATCACTCCATAATTTTTTTAAGTTCTCCCTCTGAAAAACACGTACTTTGCCTTCGTAAAATCACTTTAGTTCATTCCGAAAGTCCTTTTGTGCGATTATTCGATTCTGGTCACACGCATAATTCTCTCTCTTTGTCTCTCTCTCCGAAAACCCAGTAATTTCTATTTCACGCGAGAGTAGGACACACTCCTTTAAGCGAATGCTTGTTCATCACAACTCCTATACATTAATCAAAAGGCGGACGCACGGAATAAAACGCGTGAGTTCGACGGATGAGTGAAATGGTAAATAAAAAAAAACTCGACGTTGATGCTAAAGTTTCACCTCTCGCGGGCAAATGGCGGCGGAGACTATGGAACTGGAGCTTGCGACCGTTCTCGCCGCATCCGAAGCACTAGTTCATCGGAGTGACCCGAAGCTTCGAGAAATGCATGTCGAATTGTATGAGTAGGGATCCCTCGGCGCTTGCTAACACGCTAATGTGCTAAATTGAATAAAACTGGCCGTTTTGTGCAAGGCTGCAAAACGCCATAAGCCGCGGAATGTCGGTCTCCTCCTAAAGTGCCCTAATGGAATTAGTCGTCATTGCTCCGACTTTAAAGCAATGCAACTCGAGGGGAAGGATGAATTACCAAGGTGGTGACGGAAAAAAACTAAGGAAGACGAGGAAAAAAATATCCTTCAACCGCTGCGCACGAATCTGTGCCGATGCCAACACGATATGGGTGAAGTCCGGTAGATATTTCACTCCAATTATTGAAAAAGAGATAATTAATTATAAGACGTTGAGATTTATGCCATAGCAAAAAGGCAACTTCAGGATGAGAGAGATATCCGGGGGGGAGGGGCGGGGGGTCAACGAGGGTAAAGGGGGAGGGGTCAGTGAAAGGATATTATAGTGTGCATGAGTCTTCTGGTGCAGTTAATCTAAATTTCAGGCAAAGAATTTGACAAGTCTCACTATTTTACAAATCTAAGTTTATGCATGGTGCTTAATTTTTTAAATACATTACAAATGAGCAATAAGCTATTCCCTTGAGGCAGAAATAAACAAGTAATAAGTTACGTTTCTAAGTTTCTATTTTCATTGAGCATCAAATACAAGAGTGCTATGAGATTAGCTGCGAACTGTGTTTTAACTGCAGCATAATTTAAGGATAAAAGTTGCTTCTGGAGTACATTCAATTCTGATCTTGAGAGATAACACCTCGCCAAAATTTTCATCGATATCATTCCTTTAGCAAAATACTTTACATATCCTTACTATGCATTCGCTTACCTTTCACCTTTCCGGGGATAACGCAATTGAGAGCGTACTTTTTTGGCTCGCATTCGCATGTATCTTCTTAAAGTTGAAATTTCATTACGCCCAATTTTGCCAAAATATTTATGATGGTTTCCAACCCCTCCCAAAATTAAATTGTTTCGACGTCGTACATGGAATGCTTAGTGAAATAGTGAGGAATTAAATGTAGTTTGTGGTGATAAATTTGGATGTTGGATAAAAAGTAAAATTTGTGAAATGAATTCCGCATGATATTCATGTAATCTATCAGTAAGTAGTATGTGTAAGCATAAGTGTTTATACGTAGTTCACGTTTGGTAATAATTCACCCCCTGCCACCGACTCTCGTGGTAAGAAGTAGAATGCAGTCCGTAGATGCAGTAGAGGGAGAATAATCATATGACAGAAAACCTATCCAGTAATTTAAATTGTGTTGAATGTTAATATGACCTACATTAAGTTAGTATGCTCAAAATAGAGTAAGGTCTAATTCTATTTTGCCACGTTTTTGTCTTCATTAAATGGCCACGTCACTATATCTTTTTGTACACAGCTAATCAAGCATAAGATTCGGTGAAAGATATAAGGATTTGAAGAAACCAAAACGCATACTATTGCTAAACAATTATTCCATTAAAATGAAGAGGGATGGAAATTACTAATTTAACGAAATATCATTCAGGCGACTCATATTTGTTGGGATGCATGAAAGCTAGATGAGAAAAATATCAGATTACGAGTAGAATACTGAGAAGATAATTTAAAAATTATGCTTTTGAATTTTTTAGGTCGGATAGTAGGTACTTCAAACTCAACTTACTATGGGTGTCGTTCAGCCTACGGCGTCTTCCATCCGTGTCGTCTACTAACGAAAACGTCAGGTTTCTTATCTCATTTGTGGTAATTATGCCTGCAAAATATCCTACAACCTGCAGCTTGAAAGACTTGGACATCAGCTATGGATTAGGGTGCAAAAATCTAAAAAGCATGCGAAGTACGATGTGTCAAATACATAGAATGGAGGAAAGTAAGAAGACACCAAAAGAAGAATTTAGGAACGTTAATTAGTGTATATGTCTGTTCTCGGACAGCTTCTTTGGTCCTAACTATTTTTAAAATCATGTTTAATGTATGTAAGAGTTATCTAGCCCAAAAAGCTAATCCTCGTCAATCTTTAAATCGTTTGGACCGGTGAAAATATTCCGAATGAACTTAATTACTGATAAAATGTAATCAATTAATGTCAATTTTAAAAATCGATACATTTCTTGAAAATGTGTGGACGGTGTAATCTTTCGAGAAAAGCATAAATAATCTGATTCGTGTTTCAGTGTGGTCTATATACTGATATGATTTCTATTAATTTAGTAGCCTTTCTATTAATAAAACCTCCCTGCAGTGCGCGTCGTGCCCCGAAAGAAATCATTCCTCTACCTTCCAGCGATGAGATACAAATATTTTTTCGGGATTTTAGAGTACGAAAAGAATCACTCGGACAAATTCAAAGGACACCATCGACATCTGCTGTGCACTCCGATGCCGCGGCTCTATAAATGAAATCAGACCGTGGTACAGTAATTTCACGCCACTTAGTTAAAATATAAAATTAAATGACTTCTTTTTGTGCTTAATCACACATGGCAAATTCAAGAAGAGAGCTATGTTCAGAACTTAGAGTCTCGGAATCCTTGAATTTCGTTGTGAAACGATATTGCTACTGGGTGATTGTGAAGGAAGTGGAAAATCATCACACAAATATTCCAAGGATCTGTAGATCACCATATTTGCTCACCTAATTTTTTTATTTATCCCATGCGTCTTGATCGTTCAAAAATAACAAGAAGATTTAACAATACCCAGACTATGAGGAACTAATTTAAATAGCACATCATAATGTGGAAATGATTCCTGTAATATCTATCTGTATTGCTATAAAGTTTTTGTTTAAGATTCGCGATATGAAAGCATAAATTCAGGTAATGATTCTGGATGTTTTTCATCTAAATAAAATTGAATGATGAAGGTTATATTTTAATCGGTATGAAAAGTGGTAGAAAGTACTGCAAGCTGAAGGAGACATTTTTTCTTGTAAAAACAAGATCAAGTAGGAAAACTGTTTCTTAGTCTACTACAAACTGTTATAGTTTTGCTAAAAAAACGAGTACTACGTGAAAACCCATCTGTATTCCAAATAATACTTAACTCAATAAATAAAATTTGATAAAATAAAAACTCCCGATGAATAAGAAAAATGATAATCCAAACTCCACGCAGCAACACAAATGCAGGAGACGGAATCTCTCTCGAGGAGGCTCGGAGAGAGACAAAGGACATTCTGAATCACAGCATTTGAATAGACCCCTCTGGGATTCAGTAGTGCTGAGTTGTGGTGCACGTTCATGCGTCAATAAGGAATCGTAGCGAAGGATGCAGGATGCCTCTGATGCAGCAGGAGAGGAGATGACGAATAATTTCAATGGAGGGTAGAGAATACGACTGCTTGAGAGGACCAAGAGAAATAGGAAAACTAACACATCAGGAAAATAGGATTATGGTGAAAAAAATATGGGAGAGGGACTGCTGAAAAGTTATTACGAGTAATCCGACTCTGTAATCAGGCAGTATTCAACCTGAAGACCGTTCTGGGTGGTGAAGGTAGATCTCATCGAGCAAATAGTACAACGGCATTAGACATTTATACACCAGGGTATGGCGGAGCCAGTTCCTTTCCCGGTGATGTATGTGGTTACCGAGAAAGATTTGAAACCCAGAAAATCACCCGGAGAGAGTTTTACTGAATGTGCCCAAAGAAGCTTCTCCCAGATTTCAATCTGGAATCTGAGGGATCCCAACTCTCTATCCACTGGCCTACTAGGCCATCCCTCCGAGTCTGTGCCGTGGTGGAAAAGAAATATATCCTTCATCATAACCTGATTATCATTAAAGGAAACATGATCATAAAGAATGGGGAAGGATAATCGTAAAACACACAAAAGCCACCGGTGGAGAACACGGGTGTGTGTGAAGCTGGAGAGCGATTGAATGGAAAGCATTAATACATCCATGACATTGATATGGGAGTATTTAAAAACTAGAACCCTCGCTTATTTTCGGAATTAAGATAGAGCTGAAATGTTAAGTTAGCCAGTGCCCCTAACATTGAGGGCAGGGGCGTCGGAACTATTTTCGCTGGGAGGGGCCAACCTTGAAAATGGCCCGGCTCCTGTGAAAAGGGCCCGAATTTTTTTGCGGATAGGAGGGGGTAGAAACTAGAATTCCGCTAAAGTGCATATGAAGGTGGTAAAATATAGAAGGTGGTCAGAAGGAAAAGGCAAGCTGGAAACAAGTGAAATTTAATTTTTATTAATGAAGACTCATTTCTCAAGGGCCCGGAGAAAATTCTGGGGGGTGAATGCCCCCCCTGCCCCCCCGCTGATTGAGGGTTCGTTATTCAAAAACATGTCTACTACATAAGTGTTCTCAAGATACAAGCCGGGTATCACGTGTAGAAAAACGTATTGGAGTTATCTTGCAAACAGTTGAATTGCTACTTGTAGATATATACGATTTGGGATGTTGAATTTTGCCAGTTAAACTAATAATGTGCAGCATTGTAACTTGAAAAATGATGTCCTCATCATGAAAAACGTCCTATAAGCGGACTTCCGGAAGGAATTCTTGAATCCTCCAGTTTCTTAAGTTGAATTCACCACCTCGGTGAAAGTTGAGTGAGAACTTTTCTCAGGTATGTTTCCAATTTCGCTGAGCCCTCAAATTTTTAGGAAGTTATGACAAATAATATTTGGTTAACCACGCATACAGTACATTTGGCGGAATAGTAAATTTAACTTGCACAGACAATGATTTGTAGGGTAAAAACAATGATTTCAAAACTAGTATTGATTAAAATATGACCAATTTTACCATATTATCTCAAGTTACCAGCTTTCAGGATCTACACCACTTCTCTACTGCGACTGATTCTATCAGTTGTGAGCTCATGGCCCTCCACATTCTTGAACCCTGTAATGCACAATTGCACAGTACACGTGAGAAGCGATTAGTTAATTTACGCGACACATTTAAAGTGAAATGCAAACATTTATAAAAATTAGGAGCTGATTTCACAGAACCAATTTAGCAGAACACGAAAACCACTCGAGCATATCAATTACAATGACTTATTCACTATTCATTGTAATTGATGTCATTATTCATTGACTGCATTGATAATGCAGTCAATGAATGCAATTGATGATGTCATGTGTCATTATTCATTGACTGCAGCCTACACTATTTCTATGACATAAACTATTTTTATCACCAAAATCCTTAGATCCTCCAAGTGACGTTACGAAGAAATTTTTAGGCTTGAAATGTTTCGTTCGTGTCGTTGCTGTATAAAAGCATATTTCAGGATTCGTCGACATATGCACGACTTTTTCCCTATGCCTGTTTTGAAATATTTTAACCCCGTAGTCATAATATATTAAAATTACTAATAATGACCAAATATTAGATATGCCCATCAAGTGTTAGGCATATTTTCGTGTAGGTCAATAGCTACGCAAGTCTCTGAAACCTACGGATAATAATTTATTAACATTATTCCATACATTCATTCTGAATGCTACTGCAGTTACTTTAATATTTACTCCTATAATACTTAGTTACAATGTGCTACATTCCAATGAAGTTGCACCATTATTTGGTCGGGAAAACTCCACTTCTCTACTGCAAATTGAATTCTTAAAATCGTTAAGCGGTAAACTCCGAAAAACAAACTGCAGTTACTTTAATATTTACTCCTATAATACTTAGTTACAATGTGCTACATTCCAATGAAGTTGCACCATTATTTGGTCGGGAAAACTCCACTTCTCTACTGCAAATTGAATTCTTAAAATCGTTAAGCGGTAAACTCCGAAAAACAATTAAAAGTCATGATAGATGTGAAACATTTCAATGGAAACATTCGATAGATTTAATGATGTAATACCTCGTTAAAGTTAGAAATAATCTACGTATACGAGAACTAACTTTTAGGGGGTTTTACATACAATTAATTATGCAATAAACTATCCATACGTACGTAGAGTCCCATATTTTTCCTTAATTTTTTTAGAATTTATACTAATTTACAAGATGAACCATCTTCATTCAAAAATAAATCGTAAGAAGCAGCGTTAACTTGTCATCTTGAAAGCTGTTTCGAAAAGTTGTTGAGTCCGAATGTTTCGAGTAATATTATTTATAAAATCACTATTCAACGACAGAAATCTGAAATGGATCAACTTTCATAGAGAACTGAAATTCGGTTGAGTAAAATTAGGAAGCATATTGCAAAATCAGTATAGAACTCAACAGGATAGTAAACTTGTCTCTCTCTAAATTAAAAATGGATATTATCCGATTTTATCTCTCAGAAAAAAACTGAATGAATGCTATTTCCATTCTAATCACTAACTTAAAAAATAAACATTAATTAAAAGCCTCCTAAATTAAGCGTTCATCTTACTCGCCAAGATGGAGAAATCATTGGTCGGGGGAACGTCATTGAGTTTTCCAGAGACGAGTATATTTACCAGAACTCACTTAAGAGCGTAATCTAGGGGAGGGTCAGGGAAAGAAAGACAGGATCTTGAGAATATAGGAGGAAAGGAGTGGGGTGGGAAGGGAGAGGATGAGGAGGAGGACAGGGAAGTAGGCTTTGCAATGAGAGGTTGCTGGGGGTTGAGGGGTAAGAAAGGGTATTCTCCCACACCTACGTGGAACGTTGCATGCTCTAAGAAGGGATAATGGTTAAGGAGGTGCAGGGTGGGGGTCCAGAGATGGGGGTCGATTGCTAGAACGGGTAACCTATGGAAAGGGTACACCTCTCCCTCCCTTTGGGCATTACCCCTAGCTCGCTTTGTCCCTATATATAAGGGCCTCAAGGAGCTGACAAGACGAGTCAACCCGGGAAGCGGCGATCCCAAGGCGGAGTCCAGAGGAAACTCGAAAAACTGCAGTAGTTCGTCGTATTCAAAAGCGATTTGCTCCAGTTTTCCAGTACCAAGCCCATCTATTCCTCTGGTGAGTGGCGAGAGAAAAAAATTATCCTTCGACACATTCCGACAAGCGGTCGACAAGACAGAGCACCTCTAGTGCCTCGAATTACAGATTCCAAATTATTCCAGAAAGATTGGAAGTCTCTTATCTCACTTCCAGTTATCATTTTGCCCACGGAAATTCATTCCATGAATGAGTCTTTTTCAATTCGCCTGGCAATAATAATTTATTACCATCGCTAATTTCACCGCGGGAGAGAGCTATACTATCGAATTATTCTGCAGACGAAACAACAACAGCAGATTAAAAACAAATTGACGGTAACCAGAGGTTTAACTCTTCAGATACGAGAGATTTCGAGTCTGAATGTGCCGAATTTGCTATCAGATCGTTGTTTTCTGTTAAATATCCAGACATATCAAACACGGCAAAAAGAATTTGATGCGATAGTTGATTAATCTAGAGAAACCATATCTGGAAACTTTTGGCTTTCAAATTTTCTCGACTGATTTCTATGAAACTTTTGTTAAGCTAGGCTCTCCAATGTATGTCTGACAACATCATTAGATATTTATCTAAGAGAATAACTTAAAACTTGCTCTCAAATCATTCAAAAATGACAATGATGTCAGTCGGTCATTTTAATTCGGATTTAGCAACCGGTTCACCTTTCATGTTCAGAATAAACTATACTGTAAATCGGATACGAGAATTCAAAATCACACAGGATTCGAACTGAACTTTCTGAAATTGAGAATGAAAAGGAATATCAAATAACAATGATACCTTGCGACCCCCGAAACCAAATAAGCATATGGAATAAATGTTTTGCTACAGAAAGGTTCAATACTTTAGTATGACATAAACCATGGATTCTCTCTTTCTTATCTCCCCTACAGCCAAGATGTCCGGGGACCTTGGACCAAGCTTCAGCGCCTACAACTGGAACAATGCCAACCTGGCCAACATGTCCGTCGTGGACAAGGTTCCACCCGAGATGCTCTTCCTAGTTGACTCCCATTGGTAAGGAACGCGAAAAGCATTCACAAACCAATAATACCGGCTCTAAGAAAATGAAATTTTCATCCCTTTGCAATCTAAAAACCCCTTCACATAGGGTTCTGAAAAAATTCTCTGATAGCTATAGTTTCTTTCCTTCAACATATAACTAATAGCGACTCTATTCAACAACAACGCCTCCATGATTTAACAGTACTTTAATTTCTACTAACTGTCCCTACTGGGGGATATTTAAATTCTTCCTCTTCATTAGTAACTAACTAATGTACAATTTCCATACAAATGAAAACATAAAAAAACTTTTTAAATTTCTCCCAAGAATGAATAATACGGCCATCATGGGGACATGAACCCAAATTCTCGTTGATTTCATTGCTCACTTAACTATCGCCCTTTTCTTTCCTGCCTTATGATTCAATTACTACAAGTCTCACGTCCCATAACTTCTTCACACTTATAACTGAGGCATTCCTCTGTGTAAAAATTTGTGTAATTCAAACCGGTAATTCCGAACTATTTTTCTTGAATACCCAAGTACAGTAAATATTTAATATCGCGACAGCTTTCAAGTGAGATATGAAAATTTACTGGACTATCAAATTCCCGACAAAGGTGGAAAATATGCATTGACCACCGACTTTGACTTCAGACCTCATAGTACCTTATAATGCCAATTTTAGAGAATTATATTTTTAACTGTTATTTTATTATTCCCCAGTTCCTCTTTGATTCCTGAGTTTAACTTTACATTCCTCACAGGTTTCCCGGTACCCATTTAACTCTCTCTAAACTTTTCCTATCTCCATTGCCATACAGCGAGTATTATTTAACCATCCATTGCTTGCCCTGGCAATCGACAATGTGAGCAACGAAGCAAACATCTCCCTTTGCCCACAGGTACCAGTTCCCTCCCCTGAACCCCCTGTGGCACTCCCTGCTGGGGTTCTTCATCAGCATGCTCGGATTCGTCTCTGTGTGCGGAAATGGTGTCGTCATCTACGTCTTCTCTTGCACTAAGTCGCTGAGGACGCCCTCCAACATGCTCGTTGTCAACCTCGCCATCTCAGACTTCGGTCTCATGGCCACCATGGCTCCCATGATGACCATCAACTGCTACTTCGAGACATGGTCCCTTGGTAAGGAATACACCGTGTACACTTGCAAGCGGCGCGGGAATGATTTAACTCGAAGTAGGGGCGGAGAGAATTCGAATAGAATAGAGAATATTAATACGAAATAACTTGACGCGCAGCATCAGTGAACGCGAAACTAATGATTCGATTCTTACTTCTGAATTTATAACTTTAAGGACGCGAAACTGTTTTTGCGGAATACCACTGAATGGTTGACGATCCAGACTTCAGCATTGTTTTTCTTACGTTCTCAAAACTTGTTGGGAGAGAAAATAACATCAGCAATCGAAATTTGGGATTTTTTTAAAATTGAGAGTTTTGATCAAAAGTTTAAGTAGTGGAGTTTTGACCAAAAAACCTATACCTATATGAAAAGAATTTTAACGAAATTCATCTAAAAGACATATAGAAATAATATTCTCGGGAATGAAATCTTACGATGCTTTCTTCTATGGACATTGCTTAAAAAATAAATTCCGCAAAGTACAACGATGCAGAGGAATTATGAAACCAATTGGTTGTAAATTTTGAAGCTCAAAACTTTGATGCAAAATACTGACTGACCTCTTCGTGCCAAAATGTTTCTTCTTTTTCTCATTTTAAAGTTAACTTTGTACTTCCATCAATAACAGGTGAAGCAATAAAAAATATCCATGAATTTAAAATCACTGAACTACAGGGAGATATGCATAGCTATTACTCCAATCGCTTGCATCTTTTGTGTATCTCCAAAATATATCGGCACAGTAATGAAACAGCAAACTCTCATTCCTCAAAGCCTTAGGCATCGCGGGAACTGGCTGCTAAAAGTTGTCGCGAGATGGCTGCTTAACATAAACAAACACATGCCCTTGTTTCCTATTTCCAGGACCATTCATGTGCCAGATTTATGGAATGCTGGGGTCGATGTTCGGCTGCGTATCCATCTGGACCATGACTGTCATTGCATGGGACAGGTACAACGTCATCGTTAAGGTGAGAGAAATAAAAACATCCCTGCTCATGACGACAGTACAATTGTTCATTTGGGAGCTTTACGAATAGGTGCCATTATAATTCAATTGAACAATTCACTTTCTGCCACGATATAATGCGAACAGCTTTATACCCTGTAACTTGGGATCGATTGTGAAGTAATGATACATATCTTTGCATGAGACACCAAATCTCATTTTAAATGCTAATACTTGCGACGATGTAAGACTGATAAGTAAATGGGCGACTATCACGCGCAATAACCTCATATACTACATCACTGATAAAGGCGATTAGTGTAGCGCATAAAATTTAGTTGGCTCTTAATTTTGCTGATCATTGCCTGAGGACAGGGTAAACTTGGAATCAGATTAGAATTAACGCTTGCAATCAAACTGCCTCAGATATTTGCAAAGCCCAAAGGCTGCAATGAATTTATTTATAACAATCATCTCGACCTTTCTCTAACTTAAATTATGCAGAATTTATACAGACGAATATGAATATCAGACTTATTAATTTGACAGAGCTACCGGGAAATTTTTTCGGATGCTGACGAGAGAAACTGTAAAATCGAGGACAGTTGAAAGAAACCCTATCCAATGAAGAATAGCCTAAACACTCGGAGCAGGGATAGGTTTTCCTAGGGAAGAAACCCTTAAAGAAAAATGCTACTAAGTGCCTCTTAGCAAAGTCATGATCTACAGTACAGAAGTCCGTTTAAGGCACAAATGGCATTATAGAAATTGGATTAGATTCAGTTTCTCTCGCTTCTAGGCAATAATGCACTTAAAGTCGTAGTGTTTCATGTTTACCACTTCTCTCGGTGTAATGGATCTTTTACACATTTTTTTAAAAGTCTACGCTTTGAAGCTTTGCTTTTAGAGATCCTATTACTGAACGACTGCTCATGTAACGGTAGCAAAGATTTCTTCATTATGCTACGAACATTCTCGGATTGAACTTAAAAGTGAGCATAACTCAGCATTCATAAACAATGGATCGATACTTCCATAGTTGACTTGAGGCCTAAAACCTAATTAATGAAATAAAACACTGCTCCAATAAGACGAGGAAGTCTAGGCATGGGAGAAATTGATGCATGTTGACTAACTGCTAGGGAAACATTTAACGATGCACCATGTACTCTTTGGTGTACTAAGTTTAGGAAAGATGTCGGAAGTAACTTGTGATGGTGTTCGCAAGTATTCAACTTACAGTCTCGTCTGTCTCCCATCATAATATGCACTTAACGAAATCCTTTCCAGGGTCTCTCTGGAAAGCCTTTGACCGTGAAGGGCGCCCTCTTCTGGATCCTCCAAGTGTGGCTCAACTCCGCTATCTGGACTGTCGCTCCAGTTCTCGGCTGGAACAGGTGAGAAATTGCTGAATTTCTCAAGATTTGAGTGGATGCTTATCCCCAATTAACGGTTTTTGCACAGTAATGCAAACAGTAACCAAACTTCAAGCCTCCTTGAAAGATGCGGGCTTATATAATCGAGATTATTCAGACAATCAAATTAACAGTACTTGAATGATTCTTAAACGTATTGGAGAAATCGCGGTCACTCCTGATACATCCTAAAGCTAAATATTTTCAACCCTACTTAAATCGAACAATAAATTTTTAGCGATGATTATTTTGGCTGAAAGTTTAACCTTCGAGTCTCAAGGATCTTGCAATTTGAAAAATAAAATCCGCCGGCTACTGTCACCTTTTACCCGTAATATAATATTCCAAGCTAGTTCCATAATCAAAAGGGATATAATTACATTTCCAACGAATTGGTGGGAAAATTTTACCTCGAAGGAAAATCAATATAATATTTAATTCCTCTGAATAAATCGGCCCGGGGAATTAAGTCAGAATTTCAAAGCAAGAGCGAGTTCTCTCGTTGATAAATTATTCGAATAGACAGTCCCTGAATGGCAAAATCTCCTGAAATTGGACGGCTAGCTAAAAAATATCAGCTTCGGCATCTAATGATAAAATCGCGATGCAAGACTACCGATGAATATTCCAGACAAGTGATTGTGATGTGCGAACCACGACGGAAATCAATTTTTCTTTTTCCCCACAGATATGTCCCAGAGGGCAACATGACCTCTTGCGGAACTGACTACCTTTCCACCGACTGGGTCAGCGTTTCCTACATCTGGGCTTACTCTGTCTTCGTGTACGTCTTGCCCCTCGGCATCATCATCTACGCTTACTGGTACATCGTGCAGGCTGTTGCCGCTCACGAGAGGCAGATGAGGGAGCAGGCCAAGAAGATGAACGTGGCTTCCCTGAGGTCTTCTGAGGCCCAGAACACCAGCGCCGAATGCAAGCTCGCCAAGGTAATGAAAAAATGAGTGACAAACCGAATTCCGGACATACAGCAAAATCAGCCATCGGAAATGACAACATGACAATTTATTTCTCAATAAAACCCCTCCTAATAATTTGACGACGGGAAAAAATAACTTCTTTTTCGGTAAATCTAAAACAAAAGCAATAGTGAGAAAAAATAATGAAATAGTGAGTTTTTCGCATAATATATTGCATGGCCGTAAATTACTCCATAAAACTTCACAACTTTCAACTTTACATTAAGTCCCGAGAATGGAAGGTTTTTATTCATTCCCTTATAAATATTAGAAAGAAAGGAAGCTGTAAATTTTCCATATGCTGATGACTAAAATCATCATAAAAATAGAAAGTAGTAAATAAACGTGGCTTTAATAGCTTCTTGAAGCGAAGGTCACAAACTTACTTGATCTTAAATAGATCACATAAATTAACTTTACTTTTTCCTGAGTGTCATTTCATCCCAACCTTGCGAACTATCTCATAAAAAAATGACGGTTTATTTAGTAACGAACTTGAAAACAATCATCGACCTACGGCAAATAGTTACCCAATACTCAATAAATACCTCAACCGCTATTCCATCAAAAATTACCGAAACAGCTAATATAAATTCTCCAAGGAAGAGATTGGGAGCAACTCTCACTGACCTTCCAATTCACTTTCACCATCATAGGTCGCCATGATGACCATCTCCCTGTGGTTCATCGCATGGACCCCATACCTGATCATCAACATTGCTGGACTTTTCGCTCCTAAGTCCCTCAGCCCACTGGCCAGCATCTGGGGAGCTATCTTCGCCAAGGCTAACGCTGTCTACAACCCAATTGTCTACGGTATCAGGTGAGAACTCGGGACATCGAGGGAGCGTCGATTGAACTCCTGGAACGCTGAAAACCGGAAAAAAATCACACATATTACGCAACTCAGTTTTGCGCTTAACTGTGGGGACTGATCAATTCAACAAATATATTCTCTAATCTTGAATCAAGAGAAAATTAAATACCATAATGAAGACATTAAAACGGGTCTATTATGAGAAATAACTGTCGCGATGACATGGCTGCATCTCTCAACATATGCCTATTCCATATGAAAAATATCGATAGTGAGTAAAACAGCCTCTTATAAAATAATCTTGGATAATAAGGGATGGTTGACCAGTAGAGTTCGATAGAGAACAACATGGTAGATCCGACCGGTGAGATATTTGTATTCGTTTGGGTGCACTTATGGGTGACACTTGGAGGTTCCCGACTCACAACATCCTTGCTGTCGATTGCAGCGAAACGAGATTATGCCAAGTAGCTTCGACGCCTCAGAATACGAGGGATTATAATCCCAAAGCTTTCCGCTTCGGAAGATAAAACGCCACAGATTTTTTCCTCGGGAAGTTGAAGTAAACGCGTTTTAAATGGCTTGAACGCCTCCGGCTTTCCAACTAGGGCAAGAGGCCATACAGTAAACTGTTCAGCGAATGCAAAATGACACGACAAGTGGGTAAGGGGACGGAGATTTTCGCACGGCTACTTATACCAATAAAAAAGTTTTGAAGGGAGTCCAAGGCTCACAATGGTGTTTTCTGAAACCTTAAAACATCACTGAAACGAAATAAAATCTCGCGATCATAATGTCTCTCAAAACAATAGCCACAGCAGAATAAACCGGAAATGATTTTTGATTTGATGGTGGACGATAAAAAATCCGGAAACATGAATCTGAGTATACTTGTAAACAACGTAGCTGTGTTTTGTACACACTCCAAGAACTGAAGGATGGCAAACGGCCTTTTACTTGATGGAACAGCATCCTTGCACAAGCTTTATACAACTCTAATATTTGAAGTTAAAGCTATCTAACTACCATAATAATTAACTTTCCGGCTCAACATTGGGGGCATAACGTAAGGATGGGAATAGAAGGGAAATGAATAAGGGCGGTGAAAACCCCGGCGTCGGCATTAGCCTGCTCTTAACGGAAGGCTAAAAGGGGAGCGTGGCTTAACGTCCCATCCGACGGACGGAGTATTGAACTCGAGTCCTCTCCGCAAAACACTCGAGCAGGGGCCGGATTACCAATGAAAAGTAACTCCTGTTGCCAGGACTGGAACCTGGGCCCTTCGGGTGAAAGGCCAGTGCTATAACTACTATACCAACCCAGCCCCCTAAAAAAATAATAGAAGTCAAATGATTATATATGAATACTTCTTCTTTTTTCATTAGCTGATATATTAATGGCTACGATGGACATCAAATAATATGATGATTATCGCGGGAAAGATCGAAGCAGATAACCAGGTCTCATCTACAGAAATACTATATACTATCGTCGGTGCTCTCATGAGTGTAGATGATTGAAATGCCTTCCTTTTTCCCCTCCAGCCATCCCAAGTACCGTGCTGCTCTCTACCAGAAGTTCCCAAGCCTCGCTTGCGCTTCTGAGCCTGCTCCTGCTGCCGACAACCAGTCCCAGGGCTCTGGAGCCACCGCCGTCAGCGACGAGAAGCCCGCAGCCTAAGCGACGACAATCCACAGGGAGCCCGCTGTGGCCTCACAAGAACACCTTCGCGGGCCGAAAGCAATGAGGCAACTCCCGGACGGAGATAAGGAAGAGAACAAAATAAAAACACATCCCTTTTCCCCTGCAACTCCCCGAAAGAAATCCTATTTCTCCATCCGCTTCTGCTTACGCTCTTGTGAGGGAGGTGGGGCCCCGAACGCATGGACAATCCGATCAATAAAATGATGTAAATGGGTTGTAGGATATTCTTATAATTACTATTGCTACTATTGTATATTATTATGATGTATACATGTGACAGTGTTTGAATAAAATCCTTTACATCAAAACACTACTTGTTCTGAGTTTTCTAATTAATATAAACCCTATCCTCTGTAAAAAAAATTACTTCGAAGAATATTGAGCGAGAAAATGTGAGATCGTTTCGATTTCGATGGACGGATGATAAAATAGCGGTGAAATATCATCATCATGGAAAAACATCAGACCCCAACAAACTTTGAATTACAACGTAAAAAAATAATCAGAAAGTTGCAACATAGTGGTAAAACTGATAACAACGGTGTATTAGTGATATCACGCAAACAACATTGGATACGACAAAAGGAGATCCGAAAATAAATCGTAGGATAGCTCACAAAGCGCTCTTAATTTTGCAGCTATAGCTCTATGGAAAATATAAACCATCCCCGGCTATAATTTCAAGTCATAGGACTATACGAATGAAACTCCTAACTAAATAGTAGGTACTCCTTGAGCATTTCTCCTTCTTTAAAATTTGTCTTGACACAATATAGAGAACACTATCACATCAATGACACATCGAAGTCTTGAACCTTGCTTTTAAGAGATATCGTCAAAGAAATAATATTGTATTTGAAAAGCTTTGAATATCTCATTAGAATTACCTTGAAAGAGTTTACACTTGAATGCGAAGAGGCGAAAAATAATTCAGCAAAGCCTAAAAGTATTTTGTGACCAAGAAAACAATTCATAATAGATAGAATGGATAAAATACTATTTAAATGCGGGATGCATTAAAATCAACTGTGAGGACTCAATGAAATAAACAAATTTCCTACCTCTTATGAACTAACTCTCTTGAATGAATCACGGAAAAGATTTTTCCGTGCATAAATTAAAACATTGAGAAGGATCTCAGAAGTCGGAACGTTTACTACATAAAGCAAGGAACCAATTATGATAGAGTACGTATTCTGACCGCACAGAACATGTCTCTCCACATGAATATGCACAGCTAATGGCACGAAATTGATTGTAAACAATAGTAGATACTAAAATCAGCCTTCACAACAAGATAAAAGGTGTTGCTGAAAAATGCTTGCTCTTCGAAAAAAAGCATTAATTGAACCCATAACGCACGCTTTTTAATGTTTCACATTTTTAAGCAAAGCCATTGAGGCATATATCAGATATCTAGGATTAAATATCGATAGAGATGGGGTCTGAATACACAGATATAGCATAGAGTCCAAGATGGGAGGATGGACTGGAGAAAATTAATGGAAGTGCTGTTTGATAGGAAAGTCAGCTGCATAATGAAAGGAGAATTGTATATAATTAGGAAGACTTCCACTGCCATATGAAGCCGAAACCTGGACAATTACTAGGGAGCCAGAGAAGTTGATGGAAATACTAGAGATGAGGACGCTAATAAATGTGTAGTCTAACGAAAAAAGAGTGAGAACAAAGTGTAGGTATTAGGGGTACCTTCAAGGTGGAACCGATAAACAAAAGGATTCAGGAACACAGGCTTAGGTGATTCGGATACTTGGAGAGAAGGAACGTACTTGGGACAGAGGGTGGGACGGATAGAAGTAGAAGAAGAGGGGTGTATAATATCAAGAAAGAGGTGGAAGGGTAAGGGGGCCAAGGATTTGAGAGACATGAACTACCAAGGAATAAATATATGGAGGAAAACGATCGAAGGCCGAAATTTAAACGCTATAGAAAAAGGAGATTGATTGGTATATACAACTTATGTTTCCTTGCCTTGAATACATCCTGTAAGTACAAATTTACCTAAGCAGTGGAAAGAATGGGGGATTGCTGTTTTCTTATAGCTTGTTGCCAATGGAATTCTCCAATAACAATCCCGGCAATCAGTAAATAGCGAGTAGCTGAATTTATTATCACTCCTCTTCCATTGTGATTATTTGTCTTTATTAATGGACCCACCACAACAAAATCTTTTGGGTAAAACCTGGTGATCTAAAGATAACGCCAGTGCCGACTCAACTTTCGAAAATTACAACCGAAATCCGATGATATCTAAGATCATTAGCGAAAACTTGAGATTTGGGAAGCATCACCTCGTTAAAATTGGCTCCACTACATGATTTTTACTTTCATGAAAGAATTAATATAGCATTTTTACTACGACTTGTGCCATCCCTCCATCTAACCTGCCAACCATCCATCATGAATCATTATTTACTGTTTTTTAATGCTCTAGCCATATGAAGAGGCCTAAATGTTATTTTCGTTTCACTCAGAAATTTGCTTAGATATTTTTTACAAATTTGTTGTGAATATCCAATATAATTTCGATTAAAATAAAAACTGCAAAGTGAAAAAATAAAGAGTACGACAATTTACGTAAGACATTATTTGATTGCATGGAAAGCTTGTGAGTAGAAGTGTCCACGGAGGAGAAAGTTCCGAAAATGCTGATTATAATATTATAGTGATTTTCATACACGACCCCGTTTTTCAGTTCGGTTTAATGATTTGTCCTGGGCAATAATGAAATAAATATTAAATTTCCATAATTATAATCTCATATTATAGTAATTTTATGGGTCACAATACGTCAGAATTTTTTAAGATGCTTGTGCACATAGTGATAGAATGTAACAAATTAATTCAACAAACAATATAAATAATCAAATGCTTGAGCGCTACGAATAAGAGACGTTTAGTATTTTTTTAATTCTATAGCAGATTCGTCCAAATAGCTCGTGCTCCGGAGCTATAACGTGCAGATGTAGAAGAGGGAGCGAAGTCATGACCGAATTCCTGGATTCGTTCATCCGCTACATTATTAAGAACGGAACAGAGCACAAAAACCCCTCCATAACAGTACTCTGGACGCGAATTACTTTCCTTTTTCAAGAATTCGCTTCGCTCGAGGTCTTTTTTTTTTCTTTCGGGTGATTATTTTTTCGGCAAGTCTTTTCACTTTCCGCGCCCATTCGCTTTCTCCGGCCGGCTACGACACGTGACCGTGGCGCCGTCCGCATCCAAACAGGTGGTAATGAACCACGCGTCCAACGGTCCCTGCAGTCGCCACTTTCACCGCTACTACGCCAGGGAGAGCCATCGCCCTCCTTCGCCTTCTGGGCGCTCCCAACTGCATGCGACCTTCCTCTCAAATTAGGCAAGTGCAGACAGACGTCCGCCACTATGAATGGGAGCTGAGTGATAAGATAAGGGGAAAGTTTTCCTCAATCGGAAACCAAAGAAAAACATTGTTAAAATTCGAAGTTCACTTGATATCCCGAGGTAAATAGCAACAGTATTCCTATGGTATTTATCAGTACTCCGTATTCATGTATTTATTAGTATCGCAAAAGTATTTCCACTGAGACGCAGAAATACTACCAGCAGTATTTATTGATATTCATTATGCATCAATCAGTATTCCACTGGAAGTATTTATAGCTATTGCTTACCTAGTATTCGGTTTTCTTTATGCAGTATTTATATGCATCTCTTTAGTATTTATAGATATTTCTACGTTGATTTGCAGCAT
Source organism: Platycnemis pennipes (assembly GCA_933228895.1). Taxonomy (NCBI): domain Eukaryota; kingdom Metazoa; phylum Arthropoda; class Insecta; order Odonata; family Platycnemididae; genus Platycnemis; species Platycnemis pennipes. Next base: position 81,077,277 of record OW121857.1, read on the forward strand.
GAAAAATGAGACAATTAAATGTCTGAATTTATACATTACTAATCACATGTTAATGACAAAATTCAAATTCAGGGCGCCAAAGGAAAGATACATACCACCAAAATAACAGGAAGTATCTACTGTAGCAACTCAAAATTACACATTCTCACACGTTTTCACATTTATGGGTCAGATGTGAATAAGATATTTGCTGTGAAACCAGTCAACAAAGTGGAGATTGATGATTAAATATTGATGGGATCCACACAAATGAAATACAAATTTAATAATTTTATTCTCTTGTTAAGACTTATTTATTTTTTAATCATCGAGTTTTGATTACAGTGTATTATGGGGTATCATATTAAAATTAACGCCAAAAATTAAAAAGTTATATGCGAAAGTCCACCACCCCATAACATTATACAATGAAGTACCTCGCAATGCACAATACTTTTACATTTGAATGCAAATACATATGCTCATCAAATTTCTAGTACCTAACATTTACTCAATCATTCCAGCTTATGGTATTTTCAATGTCACAGAGGAACTGCTGCAGAGCTGAAGAAAATTTAACTTTTATCACAACACTTTCTGTTTCTAATCATGAATGGCACCTTTCATTGGCACTTTCCACTACATATGTAATGTTTATTAAAGAATATAAAAAATTCAAATCCTTGGGGGGATACATTTTATCTTAGGGGTAGTAAGTATTAATGGGTTTATTTCAATTTTGCAGAAAATATGTAAAATGACAATGAAAAGGGAAACAAATTTTTCTCCCGCCAAATGAAATAACTTCAAATTTATAGCCTATAGCATCCAACCGAGTTTCAGACATGATGCACATGACGCAATTATATCTCTACAGTTAGCTATCAAAATTTTGAAATTTATACTTCAGGTAGAATAATTTCCTCTTCCATTTAAGATTTTAGAGCCAGTAGTCATTGGTGTTGAAGATATGTGCAAACCATTAGTGATTCCCAGTACTGATAATGAAATACCTGCTCCACAACCTATATGTTATCCATATCCATTTCATTCATCTGTCATACAATTTCCTAGGAAAATGAAGAAAACCGAATTAACTCATAACAAATAATAATTAAGTAATTAACTACAATTGTTTAGAGAGAAATGTATATTTTGCTTTGAATTCCAATTGAAAAACAAGGAAACTTCTTCATAGCAGATATTTATGCCTCAATTTTCTCAATTTCTATTCTTCCAACAGGTAATCATATAAATTTTTGGGAAGTTATTATTCATTTCTATACTTAAATCTTGACACTCCACATTAACCGTCATGCACCTGATTTAAATAAAGAAAGTGGTGCACCAAAACCTACCATAGAATATACTAAAACTTCTTATTATGTAAGAATCTTATTTATTGCGAGTCATATCACGTAGCTATTTGTTTATGTCCACAAAAATCCAACCTAAATCCAGAATCATAATCAAAGGGGAATAGAAGTAGACCATAAGAAGCAAGTAATTTTCTCCCTCCTTCCACAAACTAATTTTGAGGCAGGTTAATCAGCCCTTCTAAGTGAAGGTAAGAAAATCTCAGACACCCCTTGTGCCCCTTGGGTAGTTGGGAAGCACTGTGTGTGTGGAGTATGATGGGTGCATGAAATACTTTTCCATTTTGGATGTATTGCCTATTTGTTATTGGTTTATTAAGTATGTAATTGGTGTCTGGTGGTATAACATCCTTCAAAACATCAAGGTGTTAAAATATACATGTTATCTGCCAAGGAATTATGTGGATTTTTTAAATTAATTTTGTTAGGCATTACTCTGACTGACAATAGAGAGACAGTGGCTGAATGTGTATGTGTCGATCCCACTGGAATCCATTCATAAAGGCTGGGTTTCTTGAGGGTTATCAAAAAAAATACATATATACACGGCAAGGGATTATGTCACACAACCACAGCACCAGAAATGTCCTGCAATTACCATACCCTCAACACAGACTTAAACTACGTATATGAAAAATGTCCATATTACATGGGTATTAAACTGTATAATAAGATACCTACACACTTAAAATATAACTCGATCAATTTCTCAAAACAAATATACAAGAAATACTGATCGATGAACCATACTACTCTATTCAAGAACATTTGGATGATGAAGAACATTTACGATGTACTAAATGTCAAATTGTATCCATGTACCGCATATTATGTATATCTCTGTTTGGTTTTAATTTATGTACCAGTGCACTAAATGCCTAATTATATCCTAATATTTCAAACTATGTATATCTCTGTAGGGTTATAATGTATATATCCCTAATACTGCATATATATTTCCCCAATATTATTTTATACTTTGACCAACTTACCCTAGCCATAGTTAAACTTTTGCAAGTGCAGCGTGACATTAAATTATATTATTATTATTATCATGTGCTTTCCTGCAGTCGCAGAATAATTACAGCCACAAAACAACAACATAAAATCACATAACTAAACAAAAAAAACATGATTGACAAAAAATGTAAACCATGTAAAGAAGAAAGGACCAACAAAGAGTCTAATTATGGAGACATCAATATACATTAATAGGCAAAACTATATTTACATCATGTTTTTGCAACATCCATAAAACATTTTATAATATATATATTTCCACACATATGCTAAATGTATTGCAATAAACAGTTTCTGTTGTTTTATAGGTATTTATTTGTTTCTTTTTTCTGTTTACTTACTGTATTATGACTATAGAAGCAGTTGGTGTTGGTGAAGTACATATATTGCTAGGAAACTTGTATGGGGAGTCCAAATGCCCCATCATAGCTGATCTTGTCATGAACCAATTACTTGATGAAGTCATATCCTAACTACATTTTATGCTCACACATATATGTAAATATGTAGATGACATTGTTCCAATTTTCCCCAACATAGCAATCCTGCACCACATTAAAATAATATTAACCTAGTGAGAAATACCCTTCCTAAAAATAATTTTCCCAATACACACATCAATACCATCCTTTGTAACAACAAGATCCCCATACAGAATAGTCAACATACCCAACATTAACTATGTTACCCTAAATATTGTAACAACAAGATCCCTATGAAGAATAGTCAACCTACCCAACATTAACTACGTTGCCCTAAATATAAAGATAACAGTAGACAAAAGCACAATTTCCCACAGTAATTCCACACATGACAAACCTGGCAATGAATCCATAAACTCACCATATGCAACAAATCCAAGACTCACAGTAGCATACCATACATCAAAGGCTTGTCAGAAATACTACCAAAGCACTCAAGGAAAAAACATTGACTCATTGCACATTCTAAGAATTGCTCACCTAAGTTGTATTTATGTGAATTTCATTTAATCTGTTTAACGAATTCCTTGGTCGACAAATCTTAATTGGGTGATTATTACAAGTTTCCTGACAACATATATAATAAAACATCACCTTCTGGTTCTATAGGCATTAAAACTGAACCTAAGCAAAAAGAAACAAATATGTAAACTAGAAAATGACAAATGAGAAAGTTTTTGCAATAAATTTGTATGTATTGTATATTTAAACACCTTGATGCTTTGAATAATGTTACACCACCAGACACCAATTACTTACTTTATAAACCAGAACAATTCGGCAAGACATCCGAAATGAATTGACAACGAGACAACTACCGCTTTGAGAAACAAGTCAAGGGATTTGGTTTTTATATACAATGTAACTAACCACCGTGGGTCCTCTGGGTAGAATTGTAGAAGTGACCTCTAATCTTCTGTAGGTAAAATTATTACTTAACGTCGTTAATCAAATAGTATATTATTCATAATGAATGACCACTCGGTCAGGTTAATGTTTCAACGATAACCACAGTCTAGCATCAATACATACTAGTCACACTACATTGTACGTAGGAAATCTAGACAAAACTCTTGATGTCTATTTAAACCAATTCATACGGAAACACTCACCCACATACCCACACAAAATGTTTACTAAACGTAAATAAGATGCAAGAATACTTCACACAATATCACAAGCCAATAAGGTATCACCTCAAATTAACATGCTTAGGCAAAAACATACAAAATGTTAGACACTTGTGAATTTCGCTTGTGCTATTTTCGGTAAGGATCAAAATGAACATTTGGCGTGAAACTATTTCAAATATATTCTTAACAATAGAACAAATATAACTAACATAAAGCAGGAACGTCAACAAATAACTTGGGCAAACACACACAAAATCCTGGCGTGTACATTAATAAACTGCGGTAAATGTGAGCTTAAGGGTATCGAACTTCAAAATTTTATTTTAACCCCTAAAAATCGTCGTTTTTCGATGAAATTTTGGGAGCACAACCTACTGATATGGCAATTTTATCTCGCGAAAAAAAAATTTGAAAAAGTTAAAAACTCACGATTTTGCAGCATTTCAAACCCATGAGGTGAGTGTTCGCAGCACCGCCATATTGGTGTTTCGCTGCTTCGTCACTAGGTGTCACGGTGATTGTTGAGTGTATTTTCTGCAGTATAATGGTAACCGAGGAACAGGAGAACAGCGGAAAGCGTGTTTCGAGACTTCTCACAACAGATAAAATAGCATAAAAACACATACGGGTTGGGGGTTTTGAGACACCTAACAAGCGATGGAAGTGCGTAAAAACACGTACGGGTTGGGGGTTTTGAGTCACTTCACAACCGATTAAACTGCAGAAAAACATGAACGGGATGGGGGTTTTGAGACACCTCACAACCGTTGAAATTGCATAAAAACACGTACGGGTTGGGGGTTTTGTGTCACTTCACAACCGATTAAACTGCAGAAAAACATGAACGGGATGGGGGTTTTGAGACACCTCACAACCGTTGAAATTGCGTAAAAACACGTACGGGTTGGGGGTTTTGAGTCACTTCACAACCGATTAAACTGCAGAAAAACATGAACGGGATGGGGGTTTTGAGACACCTCACAACCGTTGAAATTGCGTAAAAACACGTACGGGTTGGGGGTTTTGTGTCACTTCACAACCGATTAAACTGCAGAAAAACATGAACGGGATGGGGGTTTTGAGACACCTCACAACCGTTGAAATTGCATAAAAACACGTACGGGTTGGGGGTTTTGTGTCACTTCACAACCGATGAAATTGCATAAAAACACGTACGGGTTGGGGGTTTTGAGACACCTCACAACCGATGATTTTGCATAAAAACACGTACGGGTTGGGGGTTTTGAGACACCCCACAAGCGATGAAACTGCGGGCGTCCGTATGGTCTGAAGTCAGAACGAGAAGTGTGTTATTTGTGAGACCACGGGCAAGTTCAGACATGAAAAATCATAGAATTTCAATATCGCGCGAAAACGCAGGTGGCCGCCGACACTCAATAGCCTCCTGCGCAGGACATAGGGAAGAGGTGAAATGTCGAGGAAATCCTCTAGCGGTGGTCTCCGGAAATATCCAAGATGGCGTCGAAAACATCGATTTTCAGGTGAAAAAATGGTGATTTTCGGATTGTTATATCTCATGAAATAATGACACTGGAGCAATGTATGTCATGCCATAATAAATTTACATCCTTCCTCTATATAACACAGTTGGAATGAAAGCGCTAATGAATAAAGTTTTCGCAGGATAATTGTTTGAAGTTCGATACCCTTAAGCTCACATCTACCATAAACTGCCTACGTTCACTTCAAACAATCCAATCCAATGTACATGAGTAATAATAGTTAAATAATTATTTAACGTTAACAACTAAAATGTTACGCGAACAAAGCCACCAATTATTCTCTGCGACCAAAACCTCGCGGTGAACTACTCGCAGCAGCTGTTCGCCGACTGACGACGAGAACGATTTTCTCTTATTTTCACTGCAATAGCCCGCCAAATTCAAACACATCGTTCATCTACTAAAATGTATCTTACCTTATAATTTCCCGTTTTATGGTATCTAACTTTGTAAGTGGCTGATTTATTGGTGATAGAGGATAAATGCATTTCTTCAGCCTTTGTATCCCATTTCGAACAGACGCTAAAACGGAATAAACACTCCGTACAAGTGTTCATATTTCCTTCGTACCTTCGTACTCATCTTAAGGATAATTTGCAAATGGCTTTGAATGACCTGAAGAAAAAATAATAGAGAATTACTACGAGTTCTTCGTCAATTGAATACAAATTTTCCGCCATACTGTTTGAATATGGTTGTCAAGGGAAATACGATGCTATTCTCTAGGAATTCTGTGCCTACCCAACTACTGATAAATACGATACTTTTTCCAAGGAATACTGCTAAGCAGCGCTGTTCGTATTCCTTGCATTCCGTGAAATACGGAAGTAGAACTAATAAATACTGCACCCTGGACGATGAATAGGATCGAATAGCGTAGGAATATGGAAGGAAAGGGGATCAATACCAATAAACACGAGAGGGTTACTAATAAATACTGTTGCCATTTACCTCGGGATATTAACATACCGATGTTCAGTACAATTTTTGCCTCTCAGTCGAAAGTATTTGAACTCTAAAAGGTTTCAGGAAGCAATTTTAAGCTCGTAGTGATGGCTGTGTAAATGGCAATTTATCGATTACAGTTACAATTTAAGAGTATTAACCACAAAGATAAAATGAAAAATGCCGAGGAATAAGTTTACCGCCCATAAATATAAGCACAATAATACTACATCATGATTTTGGTTTTTTTTTTACGAGTAAACATCCAGCAAAAATCTTCATGCAATAAACAAGCGTTTTCAGCAAAGGTCAAGCACCAGAATCGCAAATTTACATCTAAATAATACCCTGCAAGCCACCGGTAGTGTGTGTGGCAGGGAGGTGAACCATCACCAGGTATACATTTTGAATTAAAATTATTGAGGATAGCATGCATACAAATACATTATTGACGTTAGTTTTTTCCCATAGTCAAAATTTTTATGCACAAAAACAATTATCATATTTTTTTAATCATCCAAACTATCCGAGGTACGGAACAAAATAATCCTTAAGTGAAACTAGTATTTTAGCCACACTTTGCCGGTCACAAAGCATTGGTCAGGATATTTGGATAGTGTCCCATTGTTCCATGTAAATAAGAATTATCAAGAGATGAATCCTGGCGATTCATTACCCATTGAAATAAATATTTACTACTCACAAACCTCACCTTTCGATGGATTACAAAACACCCTACTCATATTTTAACCAGAATATCTTTATGTAGAGAATACGATTCCCGTTACATTAAATTATCATGGGGATTTCCCAGCGAGAAGAGCGCTTGGGTGAATTAATATTAGTCCGCCGTGAAGAAGGTCTGTTAGTAGTACTCGGGTGAAAAAAGGCCTGGAGGAATACAAACTCCTCTAGAGTCATATAAAAGTGGAGGAAAGGTACCTTTCTCACAGTCTGTAACTCAAAGGATACAAATATTTGGGGCTTACAGCGGGAATCATATCAACATCACGGCTGTTCAAAAGGTAGCGAGTTCGCGCCCCATTTCATGCATCAATCTAGTATTAGTCTTAATTTTAATTTTAGGTTAGATGGTACGACGTAGTTATTGTTCGGAGAAGGAGACAGAGGCTATGGCCTATCAGGAAAGGGGGGCAACTGAATAGGGGGAGGAATTTTTCAGGGATGAAGGATGTGGAGAAGCCCGCTCATAACGAAAGGCGCCATGGGGTCCACGGTTGAACGTAGGTACTATCCAACGGAGGGAGAAATGAACTAGTGCTCTCCATAAGGTACTGAAGTGAGGACCATACCTGTGGAAAATCCACACCAAAATAAAATCTCATAAATTGATGGGGTTCAAACCCGAGCCATCGGGATGGGAAGCCAGTACTGTGTCAATTTCACTAACCTGTCATGTCATTTTTCAAGCAAAATGTCATTTTTCCCGTACTATAAGAGAACACAATAGGTAAAGTGATAGGTAGGTGAAATACTGTTGAGTATTCTGCAGGGTGATGCATGTATTAACAACCAATATCTTTATTACTATGCAGACACTAACCGTCTAGCTGCTCGTGACCCTGTTATGTAGCGTGTTTCCATGTAGTAGCCTAGTTGCATGTCAATAGTGGATGTTTGGTGATCTTCACCCCCTGCCACACACCCTCGCGGTGACTTGCAGGGTATCGCGTAGATGTAGACGCAAATGATTCCGATCCACAGGTGCGACCTAACCTAACAGTTTGAGAACCTTAAAGCTTACTTCCACTCTTACGAATCGTTGGACCTTGAAAAAGATAATAAAAATCGATGTTAGGCTGCCTGTGAAGATACCTAGCATTCAATGTGAGTTGAAAAAAAAGAGAAGACTTTCACCTTGTCCGATGCCTGCTTCTCCTCCCTTCCCCTACGTAGCGCCCCGGATGGAATGCAGAGCAGCGATGCACTCAGCACCGTTTCGGCGGCCAAGTGGGTCACCCTCAGCGAGCAAGGCGCTGGGGCATGGACACCATCGTTCCTTTCAATAGAATAAGCTACGTTGGAGGACTGTTGTCTCCTATTTTTCATCGGTGGGAGAACTGCACACCTTAACACTCTCATAATCATTCTTCAACAGTCCTGAGATTGGTTTAAAGCAGCACTCGAATCTCCTATCAGCTGACCTCTTCATATTTACGTAATTCTTCTCATTCCATTCCTTCACCACTTGTTTCATAAATCTCATACGTACGAAACCTTTCTTTGCCACTCTTATCGTTTAATTTTCCCTCAACAATTGTCTTCATCAGGCCCTAATGTCTCATGATATGGCCCACTAAGTTGTCCAGTATTCTTTGTAAGATTTTCAGAAGAATTCTCTTTTCTCCCACCATTCTGAGGACTTTTTCGTCAGTCACTCGGTCGATCCTATATATTTTCATAATTCTACTGCAGCACCACATTTCGAATACTTTCACCCTTGAATTCCCGACTACTGCTATCGTCCATGCCTCACATCCATAACGAGTTCTCCAGATGTATGTTTTGAGGAATTGTTCCCGTATTTCAAAGCTTGTATTTCCAGCTCTAAGGAGAATCTTCTTTTGTTAAATGCCCTTTTCACCAGGGCTATTCTAGTGGCGATTGACTTCTTGCTTCGTCCATCGTTGGCTAATCGTCTTCCCAGTTAACAATAGTCTTTCGCCTCCTCAAGCGTTTGTTTTCTTAGTTTAACATTGGTTTCTTCTCTCCTACTCCATGCTGATACATTTCTTTTCTTTTTATTGATCTTTAGGTAGTATCTGCCCTTCCTATGATTACTAAAGTCTTCTTTAAATCACTCTGCCTCTGCCATGAATACTATGTCAGCGGTGGCAGAAAGCAAGCTAATATTTTTCCAGAGGATATTCACTCCTTAGGCCTTCTCTTTGATTTCATTGATGGCTTTCTCGACGTTAAAATAAAAAAATACGGAAGATTGTGCACAACCTTGCCTCACCTCTCTCTTTAATCTTTCTTCTCCACTGCTGGGTCCATATTTAATCACAACCACACGGTTTTTATATAAGATGGGGATATTTTTTTATTTATTGTAGGACACTAATTCCTTCCAGAATTCCAAGCATTGAATTCCAATCCGTGTTGCCAAAAGCCTTCTCTAAATCCACAAATGCAATGAACATCGGTTTGTTCCCCATTTTTATTTTTATGAGCAGCCTAAGAGCCAATATACTTCTGAACGTAACTGTGTCCGGCGAGACGTAGTGGAATGATATCATGATAAACAACAAGATATGGCACTTATTCCACAAGTTTTATTAAGGTACAACGCGTTTCAGCGGTTAAGCCATCATCAGGTACCTACGGTTGGGTACCTTAATAAAACTTGTGGAATAAGTGCCATATCTTGTTGTTTATCAATATACTTCTCCTGTACCCTTGCTTTCCCTGAATGTGAATTGGTCTTCATCCAGGAACCCCTCTAGTTTTCGTTCTATTCTCCTGTAGATAATCCATGTCATTATCTTCGATGAATGCGTCGTCAGTCTTACGGTGTAAAATAATCTGTTCTTAACCCTTTTCTTTTTTAAGAATGGGGATTATGATAGTCTCCTAGAAGTCCGTGGTTTTCTCTCCTGTGGAATACATGTCACAGATGTATTTGAACAGCTGGATCTTCACTCCGGCATTTTTCGTAGTCAGGCAGGTATACTGTAATTCCAGAAGCCATATTCATTCATAGGTCTCTTACAACTGCATCATATTATGATCTCAATACTGAGTCTTCATCATATCATTCTCCTCGAATTCATTTCCGTCTTCGATAGTATTCACACTGAGATTGCACCCATGGTTAATAGATCCAAATATTCCTTCCACCTATTCACTTCATCTACGTTTCCAACCAAATGTTCTCCATACTTGTCCCTAATGGCATTGTATCTTGTACTCCTAACATCGTTCTAGATCATTTGCCATCTTATGTTATAACTGTTGACAATTTCAGGACATTGAACTGTATATGAATATGGGGCATTAGTCACCGTGTTGGCCCAGTAGGCAGAGCTATGATCTGCCAACCAATCCCGACCGCTACCGTCTATAAAATGTCCTCGTTTATTTTCGCATACTTCCTACCTTCATTTGCTCTATATTCACCTCATATCCTCGCTTAACCAACATTATTTTCTCTATCACATTCTTTACAGCACCCTCAATATTCATCAGCTGTTTCATCTACTTCCTCTACATTCTAATCACCTCAATCAGCTTCCTATCTTCCCTACCATTTCTAGCGCTTCCTCATGCGTCTCTGGCCATGGCCACCTTACCCTCTCTAGATGATTATATGATAATAAAAATACCTATACTTCAAGTGGCCTATAGAGTCACGTCAGGCTACACCCAACCTGTGTGGTTTCCTGAGTGACTTTCTGAGAAACCACAGGTGTGCTGCACCCTCACCAAATAGGCCAACCTTTGGGCTGAACACTGTTCTTTTTTTAAGAAAGGGTACAATAAGACCCGGCGCGGCGTCGGCAATTGCCTGCTTTTTTAACAAATGGTGACAAAGGGTCTACGATGTTCTATCCGCTGAGGGAGTGCTAATCTTTAAGTGCTCTCCGCACGGTATTTCATAAGGGACCGGGACACCATTGAAAAATCATCGCTGCCACTGCCGAGATTCGAATCGGGACGGGAAGCGGGTGCTCTGACCACCGCACCAACCGGATCACGTGACGGATATGTTGCCGTGACATCTGTCGCATGGACAGGGTCGTTAAACTTTTAAGACGGAAGTCACATCCTGAACTTCACAACAATTTCAAAATGATTCGGGAGCCGTAAATATGTTTCGAAAAAATACAAATTTAAAGTAATATCATGAAAAATAATAACATTATTATATCTTTATTAGAATAATAAAAATTAACAAAAAATCCTGGTCTCACTTTTAGTGAGCAAATAAGTTTTTTTCTGAGAAATTGTCCGTGCGGCCGCATGGTAACTGAAATTATGATAGTTTCATTTCATTTTCTTTTAGTTTCATTTTCAATTTAAGTTCAGAGCCACACGCACATGCCCAAAAACTCGCAGTTTGCCGACCTCTGGTGTAGACTGATCCCGCAGGAATGTAGGAAGTCAGGCGGAGGGTATATGTTACACGGAGCGAGGACGGTGAATAGGTATTGCTGGTTGACCGAGATGAGTTCAGCAATTGAGCTACTTTCCTGAGGCTATGGCCGGCGTTATATGCTATATGTATATGAATAAAGGGAAAGACATTTCTTTTATTTTTTTGGTTGCACATTGCTTGTATTGCATAGATTGTATTTGCTTATATATGCACAGTGTGCAGCGTAGAGCAACTAGGTTCGTCAAAAGGTGTTACGATGGGTTTAGTATTGTACCAGAATTAATACAAGAATCGGGGTGGGAATCATTATCAGAGCATAGTTTAAAGTACAGATTATTTACAGAATTTACTATTAGAGAATCATTTAAATCGGATAGATTTACTGAAGATGTTAGGCATATATTACAAACACCAGCGTATTATGCTGTATTCGACCAGATAAATAAGATTAGAGAGCTAGATTGTCGTACTGATAGATTCAAAATATCATTTTCCTCTCGTACTATACGAGAACACAATAGGCAGCGTAGCAAAGGGATAGGTAGGGGGAATATTTTAGAGTAGTCTGTAAGGCATGATGCATGCATTAAAAACCAATCCCTTAATTAGGTATTAAGTAGATACTAACAATGTAGTTGCATGGGACCCTATTATGTAGCATTTAGTAGATTGTTTGCATTTCAATAGTGCATGCTTGGTGACCCCCTTGGTTCTTCACCCCCTGCCACACAACCTCGCGGTGGCTTGCAGGGTATCAAGTAGATGTATAGATCAATACCCTAATCTAGGCGTGTCTTCTTCACGTACTTAGAAATCATTACAATACTTCTAAATCATCAAATCATTACCCTGAAAGTCGTCACAGGCAAAATGGAATATTTTTTCCCCATCGTGGAATAGAGGAAAAACTTGAATTATGGAAAACTATATGCCATAAAATAGTATATTCTCCAATGTATTGGGTATGTAAACACTCATCTTTTATCTCAAATCTTGCAAAAATGATCAGTAGTTTAACCTAATCTTACCTGCTCGACAGGCGTTAATAGTTTACTGCTGCTATGAAGCAATCAAGACACTTAAATATTATTTCTCTAATTGTTGACTCATGATGATACATGGAGAAAATTTTCAATAGTAAAAAGTTTGCCCTAAGTTTATTCTACGAGTTATAATCAGCGGTCCAAGCAGTTTTAATCAGTAATTGACTAAATTTAGCATGGTAATTTGTGCTTCGGTCGTTTTTTCGAAACTTTATGCGTTATCTGTAAATAAAAATATAATACATTTAGATTGGTCGGGCTTTATGTTTATAAACCATCTCTGATAGCAATTTTCCACCTAAAGAACGCTCAAAAGTGTCAAAAAAACGGAAGATATGCATTGCGACTGTAGGAATATTGTGATACTTATGATAACAGCACCCCTTGCATGTCCTTTGGGATTTCAAAGCTTAAATAATGTATTAAATGCTAGAACGCACATAATTCAATAGTCGTAAAAGTTCATTACCACATAGTATCTAATTCTTTAGTTACATTAAAAGAAAAAGTCAGGTGAAGAATCAACCCTTGTCCCACACCCTACAGGTGGGTTAAGTGGCTTAAAGATTGCATTGTTGATCTAGCATTATAGCTGATGTTTGATAGCGTTAGCGTTTAGTCAAATATTGATCATAATTTTAAAATCTGTAGCAGGTGATTTAAAATAATTTTGCTGACTTCATACAAATGCTTCTTTCGAGTGATATGCCAATGTAATCGTTCTCCCCCCTCCCTTGCCAATAGTACTGCAGCCTGTTACGTTTATTTTTGACCTATTCGATAGTAATGCAAAGCAAATGCTACAAAAAACAATACCAAGCGAACTTAATTACTAGTTTTGTCGTGACAATATTATTTACATATACGTACATCGTAGTGTAATTAAATTGCTGGCTGGCCTTCCAAATTGACCAGAATATTCCTGATTTTCCAGACGAAATCACGTCTGGAACACATGGCATATGTAGAAGGTATTTTTACATTATACGAAAAATATAAAAAATTATGAACATCCGACTTAAGTCCAACTCGACTTCCGACCGGACTTTCGTAACCAAATGCGGCCAAACATCTTCTTTCCTTGCATTCCTGATTTTTGAGTGTTCTGAAGATCGTAAGAGAAAAGATACATGTCTTCATATAACATAAAAGGTATCAGATCAAATGTGAGGGCAGGATTATTTCCCCGCTCTTGCCATTGAAGGACACAGGACTTTGTATTCAGGAAAGTTCCGCATTGAGTTTTCGACATATTTCCTCCGGTGCAGTTCAATCGCTGGGACACTCGGTAGAGTTTCGCCATTTTTCCTGAACCAGATGACTTTCCGGGAACGATAGACATCAGTTAGATAAAAAGAATCACAACTCCTTTCTTTCTCTCTGAAAAGGGGCTCGTCCGCTGGAAGAAAGTTTCTTCCCAGTAGAAGAGGCTACGTGGCGGGTCCCTCGTCCACAACTACGTTCCATCATCCATCAGCATCCATCCAACTTTCTCCCGAGCCTCGGCGAATTATCGGCCTGCACGTTATGCGACGCCTTGGGGCGACCCAGAATTGGATTGCATCAAACCAACGGCACACAATTATTGATCTTGAGCAAGAACTACCACCAAACAATAACGGGTGAAAAATTCAAACGAGGATTTATCTAATATGATAAGTCAAGCATTCCATTATACATCGAAGAACCAGTCCCGATAGACAATAGTCAGACAAAAGCTGGAGGTGATCACATTGGTGTGGTGGTTTTAGTACTGGCAATCTACCCAGGTTTGAATCCCGACAGAGAAGCGTTTTTTCATCGGTATACCGGACCCTAATATAGTGTTATGTGCACTTGAGTGTTAGAGATGTGTTATGTGTAGAGCACTTCTGGTATTCTATCCGTCAGATGGGACTTAAAAATATTTACCCCCTAGGTTTTGTGGCTAGAGTGCTGGCTTTCCATCACAAAGGCCCGGGTTTGAATACCCGCAGTGGCAGAGATTTTTACTTTATCTTCATGCTACCCTGCAAGCCACCACTAGGGCGTGAACCATCACAGGGCAAGCATTTTAAATCTGGGTGAATTAAATTCACACTAACTATCATTGCAGGCACACAAACATACTAGTTCATGCAAGCACGTGAGATTAATTTCTTCTAATTTGTGGTAAATGTTACATATTCATTCACGATTAAGTGTTTAATTCGCTAGAATAAACGAAGTCATGTGATGATTATTGATTACTCTGGAATTTCTATAGATACATTCACTCATTATTTTTCTCAAAAGATGCATGTTAAATTCATTAAAAACTTGTTAACTATTAAAAACTTATTAACACTTGTTAAAAAATGAATGTAAAAGGGAGGAGTTACGTCAATATGAAGAGGTTGGCCGATATAAGAATCTAGTGGAGGGCTGCGTCAAACCAATCCTAGGATGCCGATGATAATGTTAAAAAAAATCACCACAGGCGTAAATTCAAGGCATAAACCCCTAGGCGTCCATCTTTATGAGTAGGTTAATGCTAGTGCCAGGTTTCTCGAAATCCTTTCTCCGGTCCCCGGAAAATTCCTACCTCAACCCAATTACCCACCTTCTCTCAATGACGCAAGCGACCTTAGCAGTCAGTCTCCTCTCTCGAGTAGACCTTCTCACCGCCAGAGATAAATACATATTCCCACCATGCACGACGTAGAAGACTAGGCAAAGGTAGAGGATAGGTAACGGCCCAGCTCAAATATGACGAAAAAACGACTAAGAAATAAGCCTCAAGCCTACCATAGAAGATAAAAAAAGATGAGGGATGGCAGGACATAAACTTATACGCCGCTTCCTCTACGCCCGGAATTCCGCCTTCGTGTGTTCCCGCGCGGAATCCCATCAAAGGGTCTCCCGGGAGGCTTGTTAACAACAGGTTGGTGACCCCAGGGTCTGAGAGGTTGGTTTTTTCCCCCACCCCCCCTCTCAAGTGGTGGGCGGGGCGAAAGCGGCGATTAGTAAGGGTAACAGGAAACGGAAAGGGCAAACAAAGGACGCGGGGATGTTGGTTGAGGCAGGGGTGGGGGAGTCATTGGGGGAAGGGAGAGACGCGCCCTAAACCGTTTTTCGAGACTGGTTTAAGGAGGGCATGGGGGGGGGAAGGCAAGTCGAAAGTAGCTCTAGGGGGAAGCCTAGCATAGCGGAGAGGTCGCTGATCAACATTCTCCATCGAAGTGTGTGATAACAGTTTACCACCATCAAAAAGAATTCTTGAGATGAAACCCCACATCTGAATACCACTAGAAAAAGGTAATGAAGTTGGTAAGTACGTCTACATCATACCCTACGAGCCACCACAAGGGTGTGTGGCAGGGGATGAAGATCACCAAAACATGCACTATTGACATGCAACTAGGATATTAAATGGAGGCATGCTAGATAAAAGGGTCACATGCAGCTAGATGGTTAGTATCTACATAGTAATAAAGGGCTTGGTTGTTAATACATATACATGTACATAATACCCTACAAGCCACCATAAAGGTGTGTGGCAGAGGGTGAATTCACACCATACATGCACTACATATCATGCATAAAAAAGGATTAGTAATAATATACTAGTCTAAACTTCAATATTTAATAACGATAAAATAGCAAAGCAAGCATGCAATATCATGCTCTAAGCTGGGTTAGCATAAAGTCCTTTGACCAACATGCACCTACCTATGCTATTCACGGATATACTCGTATTTTTGCTACTGGATATATTCACAGCTATTCATTTCCCTAACTCTTCGAGGAAAAAAGGACATTTTGAATCTGTTAGCTCGGCAATCAATTTATCTAATTTTGTGATTATCGTCCAGTCTACCATAGTAAGTTGGGGTTCGCAAAATATTTCTTACGCCATTCATGAAAATATTAAATACATGCTATTCTAACAATATTTCACTCACCTACTCCTTTGTTACGCTGCCATTGTGCTCTCTTGTGGTACGCGGGAAAAATGACATTTAAAATCTATCGGTATGACAATCTATCTCTCTAATCTTGCTAATCTGATCATACCCAGCAAAATACGCAGAGGTTCTAAATATATATCTAATGTCATCTGTAAACAAATCAGTTTCCAATTTACTTAAAAGGTTTAACCTAAATTTTAACTCACGTTATGATAGTAATTTCCATCCTAGTTCTTCTATTAAACTCGTAACGCTAATACAATTACCAATTCGGCCTTTAACAAATCTAGCTGATCTCCTTTGCACACGCTCTTATTCCTTTATCATACCTTCCTCGTGCGGATCCCATATACTGGCAGCATGTTCTAAATGAGGCCTGACAAGCGTAAAATAGTTTCTTTCTCGTACTCTCTCATCGCATTTTCCTAGAATCCTCCTTTTTATTAATCATAATCTACGGCTTGCTGTAGTAGTAGATTCTCGTGGTTGGCAGCAAAATTTGTGATATAAAAGCCGTCGTACCCGTCATCCTCGATGAATATTCAGTGAGAGGAAACTCTAATCGCACGACTAGGAATAGGTCACCATAGCCTCTCACATTCGTTCCTCTTCACAAGGGAAAGAAATCTTTTATGAAAAACCTGCAACGTACATCTTACTGTACGGGAATGTTCTCACGGATGTGTCAGATATCAAGATGCATGAGAGAAACACATTACAAGCTATAATATCAAAGATGCATTGCGATACGCGGCCGAGCCAACAGAAAGTTAGGATTTATTAAAATAGTGCTCGGAAAATGTGATGAGAAGACAAAAGAGCGATGTTACTTCTCACTAGTCAGGCCCCACCCAGAATATGAAGCCAGTGTATGAGATCCGAATTGATTAGGTTTGATAGGAGAACTAGACAGTGTGCAGCGTAGAGCAACTAGGTTCGTTAAAAGGTGTTACGATAGGTTTAGTAGTGTATCAGAATTAATACAAGAATTAGGTTCGGAACCAATGTCGGATCGCAGATCAAAATTTAAATCTATTACAGAAATTTAAAACGGATAGCTTTACTGTAGATGTTAGATATATATCTAACTGAAATTGAAAACTGAAAATCTATTAAAAAGCCTACAAGTAGCTTGGAAAAGATGAACAAGAGTAAAACAGAAACGATTGAATTAAGAAAATTTCGATTGGTTCCATGAGCTGCTCAAAATGACTTACATGTAGATTATTAGTTAGTGAAAGAAACCTACGAACTGCGGAATTATCCAAATAAAAGAATCGTCCAAGTGATTGGATCATTGTTTTGATTGATTCAGTGAATGAATTACCCAAGATCTGAAATTGTCAACGTTGTGAATCATGCACTCTTGTACCATCGAATCGTTGGCAGACTCGATTATCCACGGTAGAATTTTGCATCTTATCATCATAATAAGTAAACAATCATAAGATTGGTTTGACGCCGCTTTACACTCGGTTCTCCTATCACCTAAGCCAATCTCTTTATGTTCTAACCTTTTACATCCTTCACTAGGTTTGACTTGATTGATTGTAATAGCCGAATTGAAATCAACGAATGGCTAACATTACTGTGACCATTAGGTGACTGATGTAGTAAATCACAAAGTTACCGATGACTTAAACGATATAGAAACATGAAACTAATTGAATCATCACAAATACCGAATGCCCATATTTACTGAAAACTCGAATAATGGAAAATATATCGTTATAGAAACCATTGGGTCATATTGACCCTCAGATCATCGAAATAGTCAAAGCAAGGATTAAATTAGACTTTTGACGACAGCTGACGATATTCATCTGCATCTAAATCTACGCAATACCCTGCAAGCCACCACGAGAGTGTGTGGCAGGGGATGAAGATCACCAAGCATGCAATATTGACATGCAACTAGAATACTACATGGAAACATGTTAGATAATAGGGTCACATGCAGCTAGATGGTAATTTTCTACATAGAAATGAAGGGATTAGTTGCTCATATATGCACCATGCACTACAGACGACTCTAACGATATTTCACTTACCTAACCCTTTGCTAAATTACCTATTGCTAACCACTTATTGTGTGCGTGTTTCCCTGCTGTGGTTTTTTCGTAAAGAATGTAAATATAATAATCCTCACGTTTCCCACAGTTGTAAATACTTTCACACTCTATATTTCTTGTTTAATATTGATATATTGTACACATATTTCTTTTTGTTCATTTATCATTCTTCAATTCCTTGAAGTATACCCTTTAATGTTTTTTTCAACCTCAGATTGTAATTGTTTTAAGTAATGACATTTGTATGTTTAATGTATTTATTTTGACGAAGGGTTACATAGCAGAAGGGACAGTTTTGTATCAACATCGCCCCAATACAGACCTTTTATTATTATTATTATTATTATTGTGTTCTCTTATAGTACGGGGGAAAATGACATTTTGAATCGGTACGACAAATATCTCGCTAATAATGTTCAGTCGATCCAAACATTTCCTCTCCTAACATTGAATGAATATTAAATCATGCGGACCAAAGACATGATAGCTCCCTCCTCGTGCACATGAACATTTAACCAATCTTCAAGCTACACTTCGAGGGGGAGGGTGGGAAACGGAGTGGCAGGAGTCTTGCGGCCGGGGAGAGGGGAAGGGGTATTCGGTGCAGGGGGGGGAGGAGGAGGAGGGAGGAGTTTGATGGTAGGGGGGATGGATGGATACCCCTGCAGCACCGGCGAAGGCAGAGCGGAGAAAGCAAAGCATTCCGACCGAAGACGGGCAAGAGAAACGCCGAACCGAGCCGCCTCGGCATACGGTCTGCTCACACAAAGGACATTCATTTTTTTTCTTAACGGTCAAAGGAGGCCCTTCGAGGATATGCAGCAAAACAGTTCCTGGACTGGAACCTAGAAAAATAAGCGATAAAGGATACTTGGCGAAGAAAAACTACCCGGAAAGAGGATCGGACCCTTACGATACCCATATCATTCAACAACCAGATCGTCTTGAACGTAAAGTCTTGCCCTAGGAGCCGATACCGAATTCTTTCTCAGTGTCGGGAGTTACGATCGAGCGCTGATTTTTTTTCGCTTGTCCGCCCCGGGCCGTCAAAGGGCCGGGTGATGTCTCCACTGGTCAGGTGACGGAGGCAAGCGTTTAAGGACCCGACCCTAGGATTTCCGGTGGAAAAATTCCTTGGGGGACGGCTGTGTTTTTGTGAATGAGTGTTTGTGTCTCAGTGAGTGGTGTTCAGGAAGGGACTGTGTCGTGACAGGAGAAAACGTAGACGTGAGAGATGCCGCCACAAGAGGACAGAATGAGTAAGTAAAGCAATGTTTTAATTTACCCTTTTCCTGTAGTCAGGGGTGGATCTGGAATCTTAAAAATTGTGAGAATTTTTAGGGTGACAGATTTAACTGAAGCAGGTTTAAGTAGCCCCGTGGTGAAGTGTACCACTATGAAGCGAAGGGTCCAGGGTTTCAATTCAGGATCGTCTCCCGATAAACATGTTTAATTCTGTGTGTGTGACTTTTTCGGTGCACTAACTCTGAATATCCGCTGCGATATCATTTGGCATTTTCTGAGCATGAAAACTATGTTATTGTATGCGGTTAGAAGGAAAGAGCCGATTCCATTACCCAAAATCTATTTGTGGAAAAGTAATTTATTTGCAAGCCTAGAAATTCCAAAGTGTCGGTAGAGTTAGTCCCTCGCCAGTAGAGCCTAATCTCAGAGTCATTGGTTCGAATCCCACCCTGGGAGGGTTTTCACTGCCTGGGGTATGGATGTCTGTGCTTGTGTAGTTGCTATTGGTTAAAGTACCGGGAATAAAGACCATATGTTTTTTTTTCGGGTTAATGAAAAATGAATAAATAAATTAAACACATGCACTGAATTATACGAGACTATGAACTCATAGGCATGTGAACACTTCGACTAAAGAGTTGGATAGTTGCATAATTGAACGAGAAGTATCAAATGTAAAACTTCTTCAAAACGAACTTCTTCACTTTTCTGTTAATATATCGCAACGGATGATATGACATGAATTAGATAAGCGGTGTGATGTTTCGCTCGCTTGAATTCAATGACTCGCTATCGCTTGTTATATTCATCTATATCGACGTAATACCCTGAGAGTCACCAGGTGTGTGGCAGGGGGTAAAGATCACCAAACATGCACCATTGACATGCAACAAGGGTACTACATAGAAACATACTACATAATAGGGTCACATGCTGCTAGATGGTTAGTATCTACAGAGTAATAAATGGCTTGGTTGTTAATACATGCATCATGGACCACAGACTACTCTAACAATATTTCACCTACCTATCCCTTTGCTACACTGTATATTGTGCTCTCTTATAGTACGCGGGAAAAATGGCATTTTAAATCTATCGGTACGACAATCTATCTCTCTAATCTTGTTAATCTGATCAAACCTAGCATAATACGCAGGGGTTGTTAATAAGTATATCTTCCGTCATCTTAGAACAAATCAGCTTCAATTTTATTAAAAGGTTTGACCTAAGTTTTAACCTATGGTCTGATAGTAATTCCACCCTAGTTCTATTTAACTCGTAACACTAATGCTTATTCCCCTCAGCCTTTCTTATTCCCCTTGCGCAAAAATTTCTTGGATGCACGTGCGTGTTCTAGACTTAAGCCTGAAAAAAATATCTTAGGGGAATTTAGGTCGGTGGATGGGATATATTCTTACTTAAGCCTCTGATTCATCGAAACTTAAATTTGGCTGCTTCGCACAAGGTTAATCGTAAAAACTTCCGCCATCCTTGGCTTCCGAGTTTGCAGGCGCTGAATACAAACGGTAAAATTTTATGGACACGACATTCCGCATAAAGATCATTTCGGGAGTTTAAAAAAAGCTACACTACAAAAGGAATCAGTACTCTAAATTTAATAATTAACGAGCCGTACAACTTAACACAACAGGGTATATTTATCCAAATCCTTTTGTTAGTGGCGCACGCCTGATAAAAAACGGTAACTGTAGAAAGGTTCAAATGTTATAATAAATGGTCCACATATTTGCTGCAACCCTTTGAATTTACGACCCGTCCCACATTTTCACCAAGTCTCACCGCCGGTGAGCATGAAAAATCTTCGTCTACGTGGAAAAGGGTAAAATAAATTAATTGGAGATATTTGGTCCTAAATTTTGATTGGAAAGTTCACAATTCATTTTCAACGAACATATATACATTTTACTCTCTTATCAGTCAAAATATTTTTTTTTCAGAAGACAACTCCAGCATTAGAAATTAACAAAATTTGTAGCCCAACGCTGACGAGAGCAAGCACAAATATTGTAAAGGTATCATAACTTTTATGATGCAATGGAAAATATAATACGTAACCTATGATTCATCACGCGCAGCTGTTTGCTCCAGACGAAATATAACGTCTGCCGTGCTTGGGGCAATCAACAAGGGTGAAGCGCTGGACATAACGTATTGATCCACTTAATTCGTAATGAACGTGGCACTATTTTTTGAAAAAAAAACCTTTTTACGTCGTTTTATGAAACTTTACGTTTCTCGACCTGACTTGATCGCTCGTTCTCCAGAAATACTTGTCGAAAATGTCGTTTACGGGCGGCTTCACAACAAACTCTGACCTACCTATTTCAAAAGGTGCAAATGATAAGTATCGCTTATTTTCTGAAAAATGATTTATCAAGTGAATCTTCACCTACTAATTACAAGGATTGCGCAGAAAAGACATCAAACCCAGCCCCAATCAACCACATTACGTAAAAAGTTCCGATCTTTCCTAGTTTTTGAGTAATGCCTTTCGTAAAATCTTACACCATGACGTTTACGATACTTGCGCAAATATCCATATTTTGATGCCACACATTTAATTATAATTGAAATCGCCCAAGAGTGAAAACGTGTGAGGTGAGATGAAGAACACCCACGGAGAAAATAATAATAAATTATATTCCACATTTTTGCAATTAAAATGCATATGTTAACAGAAAAAAATTTTAAAGTGGAATTAGGTCCTTCAATTAGATATCCTCTGCTTATGAGGTAACCATCAGATAACATAAATAAAGGCAGACATAACTTCTAATATTAATTGGTTTAACATTTCTCAGAAAGTAAACTTATCAACACATATTTTTAAAAACTTTAAAAAAAAGCAAAAACCCATAAGTGTGTTCATATGAATAGCAAAGGACAAAAATTCAAAATATATACATATATAGACCAATACAACACTTTGCAACACAAGAAAGCTAAGAATCTAGTTGCTTGAGACCCTATAGTAGCATGTTTGTATGTCTATTGTGCATGCTTGGTGATCTTCACCCCCTGCCACACACCCTCGCGGTGGCTTGCAGGGTATCGCGTGGATGTAGATGAAAGAACACATAATAATATATTATAGTTTACATCATTAAATATAATCCATTAAGATATACAAACAAATGATCAATTTTTTTATTCGAAAATAACCATGTTTTTATGTGTTTAAAAAATGAAAATATAGTGATACAAGTCGTAATTACGATAGGTAGGGAGCAGAAAATTTTCCTCTTAGTTTACTGGCATATTCACTCGGCTCTATTCTATTTCCCCCTCCATTATGAAAAATGTTAAAGCCTTATATACAAATTGATGTCCCAAGGGTAATATACCGAGCTCTTTAAAAAGGGGAAAGGAATGATCAGATTTTCCCCAGTGCGAAATGCCTCTGTTAATCTTCTTTTGAGCAATATATAATAGCTGGATAATTGTAGTATAGGATTCACCCCAGCAAGTAATACCTCTCTCTCATCCTCACTACTTGTAATAATAATATCGAGGAAAGACATTGGGATGTGAGGACGGTGCGATCCTAATTATTACACGACAACACAGCTGGTCTTGTTGGCGGCAGCGAAAAAATAAATATTTGATGACTTCCCCTCTCAATTTACTCCGTCACGGTGAGGGAACCGGTGCCGAGGGAAAGTGAAAGGGAAAATCTCTCGTGTGCCGCACACTATCTGAGAAAGCACGAATGCGGCGGGCGGTCGAGCTGAAATAGGTCGAGCTACACCGCCGTGGAACACCGACATTCGCCAACTACTGCTGCGACCTCGCGCTCAGCATCCCTAGAGAAATCTCGGCGTTCACCGCAACGATGCTCGCGACGGCATGTAACCAATGGTATTAAACTACTGTGTTCCCTTTTAGATAATTTTTTATGAGTAACATTGACATCGGCAGTGTGTTATCTAGCATAATAATTGATTATTCATGTACATTTTCCAGTGGAGCAGTAGCTTTGTACATTGCTTTGCCTAGCGGTACCAGATGCCAATTGGTGTCAGTCTGCACTCAGCGAGACAGCAAGTGAACATGTTAACCTTTCTCGATGTTATCATGCGCTAAGTATGGAATCCTAGTCCCAACAAAACCCATTCCCAGATATCTTGAGTGAGTGTTGTGTCCAGCACTCAAGTGTTAACAAGATTCTGGCAGAATCATTCATCATCATCATCATGGGTCACCAATCCTACGATTGGTTTGACACAGCCCTCCACTCGATTCTTCTATCGGTCAAACCTTCATATTAACGTAATTCCTCTCTTTCACGTCCTTCACGACCTGTTCTATGTAACTCATACGAGGCCTACCTTTTCCATTCTTCCCGTTCGTCATCAGAATCATTATCAAATGAATTTTTTGTGAGGGAAGAGAAAACAGCAGAAGCAGGTAAGAAGAAAAAAGAATAGGGTGACGATTAGTAAGCCATAACGTGCAACATTAGACCGGATTAGAACACTGGAAGGCTGGAAAACATTAAGCAGGAAACGGAGAGGGGAAGTATTTATGAAAAGATATATGTGGACTAAGTGAAGTGAAATAAGAGTCATGAGATATTTAACTGAATAGCTTTCTTGGTGTAGATATTGACAGTTCCTTGTTAGTATTAAACATGTAAAAAAGACAATCAAAGATAAAAATATATGTAATTTGATGTTTGATAAAAGGCATTATGATTATTGTCTACCCCATTTTAGCAAATTTTAGACAAATCCAATTCTAAAACAATCGCCATTCTTTGGAACCCAGTAAAAACAAGTACTTTTGTATAATAGTGAATGATAAGGGTATAAACATTTTATGAATTGAGTTAATGCTGATTAAATTAACTCAAGCTGCCATTCACTGTGTACATACATATGCATTACATAATACCCTGCAAGCCACCGCAAGGGTATTGTAGGTGTGTACCACTACCAGACATGCATTTTAAATTGGAGAGAATTACATTTTAACGCATTATCATGCACTCATACAGAAATACGAGCGTAGAAGTAAGAAAACAATCCATCAGAATGTATATCTGGAGCTTGTTTCTTTACGGCAATGTGGCATAGACGATGACAGAAGCGGAGAAGAAAAGGGTGGAAGCATTCGAAACGTGGTGATACAGAATAATTATAAAGACTAAATGGATCGACCGAGTGGCAAACGAAGAAGCCTAAAGGAGGGTAGTTTATTTATAATAAACTGTCTTAGCTGAACGTGAAAGCAGCGGAGAAGAAAAGGGTAGAGGCAATCAAAATGTGGTGCTACAGAAGGATGATGAAGATTAAATGGATCGACCGAGTGACAAATGAAGAAGTCTTAAGAATAGTGGGACGAAAGAGAAGTCTGCTGAAATCTCTAAAAAGAAGACGGAACAACTTAATCGGCCACATCTTAAGACACAATGGCCTGATGAAGGCAATCGTCGAGGGAAAAGTGAACGGGATGAATGGAAAAAGCAGGTATCTTAAGGGATGTATGGAACAGTTGTGAAGGATGTAAAAGAGAAGAATTACGTTAACATGAAGAGGGACGCCGATAGAAGAATCTTGTGGAGGGCTGCGTCAAACCAATCTTAGGATCTTGTTGACTGATGATGTACTGAATTTTTTAATGTACTACTCTCGGCTCTATGATTTATAGCTCACGTTAAAAGCTACGGACCATGTATAGGTTTGGAATTAGTATTTCTAAAGAGGATAATTAGGACGGAAATGATGAAGAAGGCAATTATTCCGCTAATAGTTGCGGGTTATCTATATAACCTATGTACTATAAAGCCTGAATCACACGATCATTTTTACGTCCCTTTTCAGGGATAGCTCAAATGATAGCTTAAAAATGATCGTCTGATTTGATCACTTCACGGATAGCGACAATGATAGGGATCGCTATCCCTTTTTTCGTCATTTGAGCACGTCCTTTTTTCCGTCCCTCGGGCCTGCCATTTAGCCAATCAGAGCGCACGTTCTGAAAGAAATGTTTGGCTGCAGCCAAAAGCAGTCGACGATGATGTAAATCGTCCATAGTTACGAAGTTGTTTACCGTATCTCGCGAACAGAAATGATTTGAGAAGGGACGGTAAAAATGATCGTGTGAGCGGCGAAATGATAGCTTGAGCTATCATTTTTGCGGTCCCTGAAAGCTATAGCTTAAATGATCCCTTTAAAGGGAAGAGAAAAATGATCGTGTGATTCGGGCTTAAGATGAACTCTGAAGGAATCATACGCCTGTCACAATCTATCCACCTTACACACTGTAGTAATTCGTCCCTGCTTCTTGAATAATATACAGATGCATCCTCTGACAAGTGATTTTTAATTGAGAGGATAAGGCCTATGCCATAAGTCAATGTTTACAATAAGCTCTGAGAATAAACGGCATCTTATAGACCATGAGTAAGGCAATGCAACCTTCCTATTTTTTGTGAAAACTGCCCATTGCCCCAAATGCATTTTGATAAGCACACCCAGGGTTGAAGGTAGAAATCATCATTCAGCCTGTAAAAGAAAAAAAAACACCAATTCGAAAATTTGAACCACCGCAGCATATTCTATAAACGAAAACGCTTTTATATCCAGAGAGAGAAGCAATCAAACCAGCACTGAGCAAGAATGCCGGCAACCTATGCTCTAGGTTTCATTCTAACCTTGGTTGTAAATAGCCCATCCATGCCTAGACAATGGAGCGCTAAAATTTAATGTTCTTAGTGTAATTTTTCCAGAATTTCCTTTCTCTTAAGTCTTTGTTTCGTTCATCACCTTTCCCATTGCACCAGCTCGAAACGTACTTAGATCTTACGAGGTCGAGCGAGTCATTGATTTTTCGAGGATGATTTAAAATCGATCGCACTAAAAGGAATTATGAAATGAATATTGAAACAGCTTAAGCGGCAAATTATAAGGTAATATAGGAAAATAAGCTAGCATGAGTTCTAATAATGGCCAAGTAGCGCGGAAGCTCAAAAACCAGTATTTATTTGAAACCCTGAAATAAATTGTTAAGCTAAAAAAAAAGGTTCTTCGATGCCATAGAAATAAGCTTAGAGCCAAAGGCAAATTAAGTCATTATTTTATCTAAAACAAGACAATAAAAACGGTACAAGTGAAAAACTACTCAGAAATCTACCATGTGGGCAAATAATGTTGATAGTTATATATTTCTGGAATACTGTATTCTTGGAATTGTTAAGTCGAAAAGGCTGGTGATAGCTTAACGGCAGTACTTTTCATGTCCTCTTGGTCGTAACGAGTCACATCTACAACAGTTACATATTCATCCGTAAACCATGTTGGTGCTATCGTAATCTGTCTAGAGTGTGATACGATAGCCAATCAGCGCGTGAGTCCTCTGGCCATGCCTGGCTGCACCCAGGCACGTACATATTAATCTACATCTACATAATACCTACATATTCCCCAGATCCAGAACTTCACAGAAACAAACCCAGAAAAAAAAGTGGTGCTGGCGTAGAAAATTCACTCCATCCCCTTGGTAGTATCTAGTTCAGGCCTAACCTAAATGTACTGATTTCACACCTTCAGGAAACTAATTATATCACCTCGCCCATGGAAATATTATTCCAGTCCATCACTGAACGAGTACGGATTATCCTGTGGTACATGCATGATTGTAAAAACGGTCAGTTATTTGCAGTGCAGTGCAGATGCAGTGATAACCAAGTTCGTAACGCGCTGGTCTGGTTACCCATTGGTCGCGGGTTCGAACATCACCTAGTGAATGTACGTTTGTCGTTGTTTAATAGTTTAATTAAGAATAGTTTGTCGTAGGATTAAGATATAAGACGTAATTTTTTTCTTTTCCTAACTAATTGAACCATAAATTAATCTTATTTGAATCTGACGATTTTTGGTCTATCTGTTTGAAGTTCGTTTTTTTTGTTCTCTGCTATGATTAATTATATTCCATTTAACCTGTTTCCAAAGCCCTGAAGATGCTAATAAATATTTGCGAGACGTTTCCAACCCCAGATTGACCAAATATTTCCAGCTCCAAACAAGATTAATTTATTAAGATATGACGTTAGACAGTGTTATATAAGAGGGGCATTTAGAAAAATCAGCGACTAATGTGACTCCTAGAATTTAATTCACAAGAAACGATGATCTCGCAAAAAATAATACTTTGATTACTCAGTCAAAAAAGTGTTTGGTTTAAAATACAATCGAAATAACCGAAAGAAGCCTTTTCATCAAACGCAGATGAAGAATTGGACTCGATAACCCGCCGGCCTGGCAATCCAAGGGTTGCAGGTTCGAACGCTACCCAGGAAATAGATGCTGATGTCTTAGGATTTAGGAAGGAGATTAGACAGTGCGATATAACTATAGACATTGAATCACCTAAAATTCCAAGTCTACTACCACTCAGGTACGTCAAAATATTGCAAAAAAAAGTAACAATAGGAATAATTCGCCGTACAAGAAGCCCTTTCCCTCTGCGACCGAATTATCTTCTCAAAGAGGAAATATCGGCCAGTATTTTAAGGTCTTGCACGTTCCACTGAGCACGTTTGCTGTGGATTAATCGCTAGAGCGCCCTTAATCACGTTCTTACCATCAAGGCCCGGTAGCTCGTTCGGAGCGATATGACTGGAAAAACCGACACGTAGATAAAACAGAGAAGGTCAGCATTTTGCGAGGTTAAGGCGAAAAAAAACACACAAAAGGTAGAAATTATAAAAAACCGAAAGAACTTGAACACATTGACTTTTTTTGATCAAGAACCAAAGAACCATCAAAAGAAATAATTCTTCTGATATTTGTAAAAATTACGAATTTGAGACTTAGAGGTCATGAAGTGCTGGACGAAGGTCATTTCTAGGTTATCAATGCTAATATGTTGCTCAAAGTATCACGATTTTTGACATTTGTTCGTCACTTTAGAATTGAAAGTTTTCGGAAGTGTTTTATCTAGTAAAGCGTCTGTAAATAGGCATTTATCTATTATATTAGAGAATCATTATCATTACGTGCATATTTGCTTTTGCTCACACACAAACAATGAGCTTTCTCCCTCAGAGTTGGAGATCAGATATCACGTGAGTAATCAAAAGATGTTTCAGATATATATATACGGAATGAATTAGGAGCGTAGATAAGGGGGGAGGGGTCAAGGGTGTCTGAACCCCCCCAAACAAGAAATACCAACATAAAAAATAATGTAAATGAATAACTAGTAAGTCTGCAAATCTTTATTGTCCGCTAATTCCATACTATGCGTCAGCAAGGTATCATGTAGAGATTTAAAGAAGATGAAGAAAGATTACATGGACAAAAATACTCTGATGAGAATCCAACAGCATTCAATTATGCTAAAAGATATTCTTATCGAGGACTGAACCCCTAACGCCCCCAGAAAAAAAATATCTACGCCCCTGGAATGAATTCATACAATGAATGAATTATATGAATTTAAACCTCGCACGAAACGATATGGATTCCTTGACTTTCTCTTATTATTTCGATGATTTACTGGGGTATACCAGAGCTTTTTAAGACAAGACGGCGCATATGAGGAAAATATGTGACCAATGTGACTCCTAGACTTTTAGTCACTAAAAACGATGATCTCGCCAAAAAAGTACATTGTTTTAACGGTCAGAAAAAGTGTTTGGTTTAAATTACAATCCAAATAATCGAAAGAAGTCTTACCATCAAACGCATATGCAGAAATCTGAATAATTATTTATTGATTACTATCGCTTCCTTCCGAAATTTCATAAACAAATTGCCTTATTTATAATAAAATGTACTTGTCATTAATTTTTTAGGACCAATATTCGTAATTATCTTGCTTTATTATCAAATGTACCTTTAAAGTAAAAGCAATTATTATTTAAACTCAATCGTTTGGTTAGGTTTCGACTACACAGTCATCTTCAGGTGATCATAGACCAGAAGATGACTATGTAGTCGAAATCTAGGTCGTGCTAATAAATTTATGTGGTTTTACAAAGTTAAGCTTTTTATTTCAATACAATTATTATTTAATTGTATTTACACCTTTCTGTACTCCAAGTGAAGTTAACTTCTACCAGTTTTCTCTCATTTGGTATTCTAATTTAAAAGTTAATATTCGATAAAAAAGATTGTAGCTAGTCTTAAGTTCTTTTACCTGTGAATATCTTTTCTCGTTACATCCAACATTGAAAAAATCATGTGAAAGTTTATGAGTGTGTAGAATATATTAAAATAGTTACTAGATACGGTTGGTGTGTTGGCTAGGATACCGCCTTCTGACCAACCCTTATTCCCAATGTAGTCTCGCTAACCTTAACTGTTTGTTTATATAGACGTTATGGTACTTTGGTGGTTACAAAACTCAAAATTTACACAAATGTAATCATAAGAACGACTAATTAATGTGAGCACCTTTAACAAAAAAGCATATCTACAGCAAATCATAACTTCGTAATTTTCCAATCTTTTGAAAAACAAAATAATTCATTGACGAATAGTTTCGTTGGGATTCAGCGTTTTCAAGTCCTATTTTGAATCTCAATGAAATTGATCGTTAATAAAACTTTTTTTAAACGGTGGAAAATTGCAGATTTATGATTCATTATGAAGAAGTGCCACCACGTCAAGCAGGAAAAGGTGTTATGTATCAAATATATAATACCTTTTCCTGCGTAATACGTATCATGTTCATTTTCGAACATAAAAAATAGTTAATTATACCTTGTAAAATCGGACCTTTATGGCGCAAATAACTAAAGTTGTAGGTCGCCTTCCCTAATTAAAAAAACAGTACAAAAGAAATATTTTTTTAACGGGTGGATCACGAAAGTTGCGCAAGATGAGAGCGCGAGAAATCTTAAAGAAAACCTCCGCGGCCGGATGAAGAGGACGATTCTTCAGCGCGTTCAAGTGAAATCCGAAAGCGGAAACGGGATGAAATGGAAAGTGGCGCAATCCTTGCGCACGTAAATGGTATTCTGTCCACTTGGCACTTGTCGGGGAATACGTTGAGCGGGATGGGTAGGGCTAGGCAAAGGGTATGGTGGAATCCGCTCCACAGTTCCGATGGCAACTCACTCACAAAAGCGGAACAGAGGCAATACACGTGGTGACAAAACCCACATCTGTTATTTCCCACTTCCGAGGACAAGTTGCCCAACGTGACCTACAGATGGCCAATTGCGAAGAGGGGCTTTAGTCAGATGCAGCTAGATGGTTAGTATCTACATAGAAATAATAGGGACGTTGGTTATCTCGTATATCTAACATTTATTTATTTCCCATTACCACCGAAAACAGCACTTGTGGCTATTACATCGGGGTATGTACAGCAATCAACAACTGACGAGCACACACAACCATGACCTGAGTGGTGAAAATCCACTCAGGCGGGACACGAACCCACCACCCTCAAGTTAGCAGGCAAGGACTTAACCACGCCGCCACCGGGGCCGACTTCAGTTTAGTTATCATCTTTCAGTATAGTATCAGTAACATCTTCAGTATAGTATCAGTAAATCCATTCTAAATTTCTGCAGGAGATATAAATCTGTACTTAAACCTACGAACTGATAATGATTCCCAACCTAATTCTTGTATTAATCCTGATATACCTACTACTAAACCTATCGTAACACTTTTTAACAAACCTAGCTGCTGTATGCTGCACACTATCTAACTCTCTGATTAAACGTCATGATCACATACACTGGCTGCATATGCAACATGGGGCCTAACTAGTGGAAAGTAACATCGCTCTTTTGTCTTCTAGTCACATTTCCCGAGTACCCTTTTACTGAATCTTAGCTTTTTTTGGCCGCATATTTCACGGATGTGTCTTCCCCACGATAAATCTTTAGTAATTGTTACAAATAAGTACCTCATAAATGCAACGCTATCAACTGAGTTAATAATGCGATAGCATCGCTCTATCGAATTATTTATCTTCCAAAATTTGATAGCTACACACTTACGTCTCATCCCATAGAGGATAAATGGAGTACCAGCAATTTTTCATACCCTAAGACTTACATCGGGTGTAATGGCTGATACCTATACTTATATCTTACGCCCAGGGTAAGCTCTATAGCTACCTCATCCATCAACTGGCCTTCGCGGAGACGATCGCTTTGTTTCCTCATCCTCGTAGCTCTCTCACAAAGGTGACTCCTTGTCACAAATACCGACGCGTTGTGGTCTCCTTTCTCCAAGATACTGCTCGCATGCTCTGGCTTAGATTGGACTGCGAGACATTTTGATGGGCTCTTAACCAACCGAACTGTTTCAGGGTTAATTTTTTGAAACTTTTTATTTTGTGAAATTTATGCCATCTTCAGGTGGCAATTGTCGAAACCCGGGTCGTGAGTAAAAATTTGTTTTTCTTTCCATTTTGATGGGCATTCAATGCCGCATTTCAAGGAAGGGTGTAATAGTGCACTCAACGCCCTAAGGACGATGGCTGAGTTAGCCACCGAAACGTTGGCTAACCGAAAGTTGACCAGGTGGAGGGCCCGAAAAAACGTCACGCACAGCATACGCCAAGAGAGCACCTAAAACTTAATGAAAACAAAACAGTCCGAAGTCTTATGACTGTCTCCAATCGTGTCGAAACGATTTCCTTTCATTGTCAATTTTTTTTTGTTCCTGGAATAGCCAGAAATTACCGGGAACCAAATCTGGCGGGTATAAGGAATGATTGAGCACTGTTACTTTCTTTTGCATAGAAATCGCGTACAGTCTTGCTTTTATGGGTATGTATATTGTCATGCAACAACGACCATACGCCTTGTTCCCGGTATTCCGTTCGAACTCTCCGAATCCTGTTCCATAAAGAATGAAAAAAACACCCACATAATATTCCAGTCGGCTCCTGGTGATCTTGTATGGTCGTGATGGATATAAGGCCTTTAATGGTCTTATATCCATCGCGAAAATTTGCATACCTACTACTTATAAACGTTCTCACGATTTATTCCTTCATTACTGTAAACATTATCGATCATTTTATGTTTCTGTCGTACTTTCGCTCAGTTCAAAACGAAATTTATTGCTTGCCCCAGCCTCTTCATTGTTCCTTTTTCCGACCAACATTAGGTTGAGGCACAACGAATTTCTTACCGCGACTTTCATTCGTTGAGTTACGACGCATGAAGCAGAAATGTCTGTGCTTTGAATATTTTATGGCATGTAGTCGAAACATGTTGTTAATTAACCCATATATTCATGTATATTATGACGCAAGTAATCGTGCGACAGTAAAATCTATCACTTCACCCATTGTACCGACTGAGTACATGGTCACTTCATACCAATCGAGGCACAATAAACGACGAAGATTTTCGAGTACCTTTTCACTTCTTTTTTCTGAATGGAATACTCCCCTCTCCAGCCTCGTAACGTCATCTGGACGCCGCAGAGGGAATACGATCTCCTTGAACGATGCGGGATATTCTTTTTCTTGGGAGAAAGCGAGGGTGACGGAAAGGTGGCCTCTCGAAATCCCCCTCCCCTATCCATCTTCCTCTCTTAACGCTTCTAAGACCATCCCCTCCCCTTTTCATATCCCCACCTTCTGCTTTCCAGCTGCTTGTTCCATGCTTGACCCGGTTTTTCAACTCAAGTATAAAATTTTCATCGCTATAATAGAAGTCAGGCAGGATATGAAATACGCATGCTGGGGACATCACAAGAATGATTATTTTTTCATGATCATAGAGTATCAGTCTTTCTGTTATCTGCTCTGTTTCAGCGGTTGCGGTCCAAAATATTTGATTTTTTTGTTAACAACGGAATGTACCTAACATGAAATGAAGGACCAACAAAAGCATATCGTGTTACGCACAATTCGTGCTTGACAAACTTGTAACCAAACTTATTGTCACGTTGAACGATTTATGATCGGATATTGAGTAAAAAAACACGTCAAACCTATGCACTCATGAATTATTTAGACCCTTTCAGTTCCTCGTAATGCACCTAATGCAAATATATAATATTCATAATCTCTTTTTTAAAGATAAAATTGAACAATTAATTTACTAATGATGATTTATGTTGTCATATTAATGCAGAATAAGCAAAAAACGTATTGAATAAATGTCGCAGGCTACAACTGCAACTGATTACTTCCAGATGGATTTATTCACTCTGTTAAAAAATCATCCGCTACCAAGGAAGAATGGTTGATTACATTTTTGAAATAACGTTGCTAACAGCCTACGAGCAGCAAGCAATAGGGATACTACCAATATATTATTAATCTGCGAATC
Organism: Platycnemis pennipes; assembly: GCA_933228895.1. Classification (NCBI taxonomy): domain Eukaryota; kingdom Metazoa; phylum Arthropoda; class Insecta; order Odonata; family Platycnemididae; genus Platycnemis; species Platycnemis pennipes. The sequence goes on from OW121857.1 coordinate 81,111,421, forward strand.
CCCCACCAATCATCCAAACAATAATGTATGCTCGCGGATATATTTTAATCCCAAAGACTAATTCGCCTAGAAGCCCGTATAGAATAGAAGCATTAGAGAAGCACTAATAGAAGCATTAAGTGTAGGAACAATGGATAAGTATAGTTGGTAAGCAAGTATACTCTGTTGGAAAACTTAAGCTATGGGATATCCATAGGCCTATCAATGCAGACAGAATATGGCCACGGATGTAAAGGGAATCAGGCTTGACTGGAGGGGGGCTGTTAGTAACATACTTTAGTTTTACTGTAGTAACTTAGGCACCAGAAATTATTCCCCATGTAGCAAGAAATTAGAAGCTTTGAAAAGTTGGGGGTTTTACGCAAGGGACGAGTGAATAAGAGGTGACAGGGAGACCGAATAGCAAGTGTAGCAGAAGTAGTGGTCGGATTTCGCAAGGATTGGCGCCCATTAACACGATCTAAAAACGTCGCTGTGAAAAGAGGTGAACCTTTCAAACGGAACGGAGGCGGTAGACCCCCCTAAAGGCGATCTAGGCGAGGCAATATCTCTTGAAGGAAAAAGAGAAGCGAAACGTTCTACTAGTCGGCCAATAATTCCTCAAGTTATACTTACTTTAGACGAAGCCATTTGGGGATCGGGTTGGTGAGATACTAGTTCTGGCTTCAATTGTCGAGGACCCAGGCTCGAATCCCCACATCACTAACTGGTGTCTACTCGAGTGCTGTTTGGGAAAGACTAAACGTCCGTCACATGGGACTTCAAATAGTATACATCGCTTGGCATCCATCTGTATGTATGCTAACGGTCGGAATCTTGGTTCAACTCCATCCTCAATCTTTTTTAGCAGGTCCCAACCTTTATTGACTTTCCTACTCCTCGGCAGTCTATTTTTCTTAATCTTTCCCCCTTTTCCATGAGCTGTCAATCAATGTACCCCCTGTACATTCACAGTTGAAACGGTAGAGCGGCCACCAACCATATGATTGTTTACTCGTCGATAATGTATGCTAGCTGTTCATCCATGACACAATGTAAATTTTCAGAAAAATGAATGTGCTTACCAATATTTTCCCCATCACTGAATTTTCTTTGTGTACCCCTTGAATCATCAAGCGCATACCCCTACTAGGGGAAATCCTAGTAGGGATACGCGTACCCCATGTTGGGAACCGCGGATATATTCCATATAAATATTTACTTCCCGGCATCCACCAATGTCTAGACTTATAAGATAATCTAGGTAGTTGTAGGCGTATAGACTTATAAGATAATCTAGGTAGTTGGAGCACCTCAAAATCTTATTAAGCTCAAGCATCACGCCACGCAACTGTTGATCCTTCAACATTTATTTACTTCGCTATGAGAATGTGTGATCAATGAATTGAGAAATTTTCCCGAGTAGGATGAATGTTGAAAAACTTTCGGCATGGAGTGTAGAATTTCAAAACACACACCCTGAGTCGTCTGTGAAAACAGTCGGTAGAATATTGGCCGGAGAAAACAAGATGACTCCGACGAGGGAAAATATGAGTAGGTAAACATTCCGTGAAATCGTTTGCTTTCGGCTGGAATGTGGGTGCTTTCCGTCGACCCATCAGTGGAGATTTATGCCCATGTCAACCAAGCATTTTTTTGGTGAAGGTTGGAAACAACTGTTAATGAAATACAAAGGAATACGGCGTTTATAAATATTGAAGCATTTTGGTGATTACGTGATATTTTAAGTGATGAAACACGGCAATCTCCAAAGCGCCGAATAGAAGTATGGGTTTTATTTGATAATAGAAAGGGATATGAGGTTATCGAGCTTCTATGCCAGTAATCGTTGCTAGCGTAGAGTTTCTGTATTTTTGTAAACAGTAGCCTGCAAGCAAAGGATATTTTACAATAGATTCTAAAGCGAATAATTCCTTCAATGAAGGTACATAGGTGTAAGTTTTTTCTCTGCGCCATAAACGTGTTTGAAATTCCCAAGCAAACATGTTTAAAATTGCCAAAAGAAGAAGGTTTGTTAGACTGGGAATTGAACCGTGAACCTTTACCTTGCCGGGCCAATGCGCTGGCCATCATGGTACCCAGGATTCCTGAACTCAACTGCAATTTTTAGAAGTACTTGCTGGGCGTTCATAGTGGCAGAGAAAAATCCTGTAGTTTATAACCCTTTGGGATAGTTTCTACGATCTATCCCGTGGACGATGGTTTCTTTGAAGCTCAATTACGCCTAACTTGTCCAATCCTTGATGGCTTAGACGATTTTCGAAAGGCCAATTCAAACTACTTCTGTTACAAAAGGCAACCTGCGGATTGCTTTGAATGGGAAATTGCGCTCCCATACGTTATATTTAACTTAAATGACGAATGAGACCTTGCTCCCTTAGATTTTCCTAAAAACTGCCTAATCAGGAATTCTGGTTAACGTGGTGCTGAACGCATTTTCCCCTCAATCCAAGTGGTTCGATTCCCGGTCGGACATGTTTTTCCTCTCGCAATTTTCCGTGTAATAAAATTAGGTGATTATAACAAGTGAGACGGTATATCTGCCCGTGGAAAGTTTCAATGGACAATGAATACTTTTTTTTTCTATGATCGAGTCGTGTATAAGACATAAAGATGAATTCCAGCAGCTCTAATGGACAGAGTGGAAGGGTATTGCAGTAAGTCGCGCATGTCGAAACCACTCATTGTTGGAAAAACAACCGTTAATGGGTCACCCACTGCAGAGAATTACTCCTCGTTAAGACGTTCCTGCCAATGGTGTCCCACCAAGTGAGGTGGAAAAGGGATAGCTGAGCATACAGAATCATATTCAAGTTTTAAACGTAATTGACAGGAAAGTGAAAGGCAACCTGCGGCTTGCTTTTAATGGGGAATTGCGCTTCCACACGGTCTATTTGACTCAAATCCATATGCCATTCACTCATTATTTAACTCCGACCGCAATATAGAGAGCAGGAGTCAGTGCACTTCTGCTTCGCTCTTGTCTCTGGTAAAGTGGGAAATAAAACCATAGTGGAAAATCAAAATCCCGAAGAGATCGAGAAAAATATTCAAGCTTGACCTGTTGAACTATATAAAGGGAAAAATAATCAATGTAGTACGCTCGCACCACTACCTACCAATTTTCGAAAGGCCAATTCAAACTACTTCTTTAAAAGACCAGCAATATTGTATGCGTACGGATAATCTGAAATGGACCGTCATTATTGAGGTCGTAACACTGAATAAAGAATGAGACTGCTTTTACTTCAGCAGAATTCAAGTCTGGTGATGATGAAACGACTTTGTGACTGGTTTATTGCTAGACCAGATAGATCGTGGTATGTAGTAGACCAGATAGATAGTCTAGGTATGTAGCACAACTAAATACATAATGGAATAAAAAGGTTAGGCATAAAGAAGGAATCACTGCTGAATGGAGAGTAGAATGTTGATTGGTCCCTTATCCCAGACCTTGCAACAATTAGGCCAAAAAATGTAGCCAATTACATAGTCAATATGGTATTTATATTATAAACAGTTTTAACAATATTTTCAGAAAATTGACGAAAGACAAAAAAAATTTTGGCCACGGCATGTATCCTAAAATTTCTTCGACCATCGAGTATCCATGATAAGAGCTGACATATAATGATATATTCCTTTTCCCTTACCAGGTTACGATTTAGATGCAAAGGCCAATAGTCAACTCACATTGCTCTGGTCTTAAAATAATAAATTAATTCTTGAGTCTCTCCATGACGAAGGTAGGGGAGGGCGGAGATTCCCGCGACTGTGGACTCGGAGAAGAAGAGGAAATGTTAAATAAAAAAAGAGAAATATTTAACAAGTCACCCAACCACGATTCCACAATTAAAATTACTATCCGATTTTATTTGGCGTAAGGTAATTCGGTCAAATTCAACCCAATTAAATGTCTCAAAACCGAGAATAACCGCCTCACACTCGGGTTCGTCGATGAAGGTTTGTTTATTTAAAGGGCTTTCCATTAAAGTTACTAAATTCTTCTAGGCTCCTAATAATTTGGTTTGATATTTTAAACAGATACAAAGTTCGCTATCAATCTATTGATGGGGATTCAAACCCACAGTCTCTCCAGCCGCGCCACCTACCCATTCATGTGTGAAGCAAAGACCGAGGACACGGTTAGTAATGGAGTCACCATTTCCAAATCGCCGCCTTACAAGCCATTGGCATTCATTCGTTCCAGATTCTGATAGAAAAGAGGGACTCCTGCATTAAGCGCTGGTGTCTACTGAAAGTAGCAAACGTATTCATTCCACTTGTAAAAAAAAAATCCCCGCCATGAATGGGAATCCTTGTAGTACAAGGCCGAGAATTCCCGGCCACAGTAGGCTTTCACACGTTAAACAATGTCTCGGGACTATGACAAATCATATTTTTGTTCCCTCGATTTTTAAGAGGTCATTAAATGGTGATACGTCACGACAGCTCAATGCCAGTTTCGTCTCTTTCTGATATGACTGCGCAAGAAATACAACAGGCCAAAATCAGAGTGCCCTGAAATTCTTCTACTCGGGTCCTTGGCATTTTCGGCTGTGTCCGAGTGCAAGGTGTCCTTCGTTTTTTGAGAAGTAATTACTTTTGCAACTTCATAAATAAAGTTACTAAAATGATTCCCCGCTGAATTTTAGATTATCAATTACACGTCATGTTCCAGAATTACACGAAGCGATCCATTTAGTGGTTTCCGAGTTTCATCACAATCTCTACCTGTCCAATCGTTGGCAAAGAGAGCTGCGTACAGATTAATAAGTTGAAATGTGGTCTTGCGGAGGAAGAAGTAGATTATATACACGGGCAGTAAGAAGAAATACCGGATACTGGATTACGAGGGGGAAAATTTCATCGTGATGGGTGATCCGAAGGCGTTGAATGGCTAAGGGATCAATAGAAATGAAGTCGGAGGGAGATGAGGAACGAGAATGTGTGGGGAAATATTCAAATTTTGCCGGAGAAACGAAGGTTGTTATTCTTATAAAAATTGATAGAATAAAGTCGTTGGGCATAGTAAGGGTCCTCAGCACCGTTCCTTATCAGAGTAAGTAGAACTCAAACACACTGATAACAGGTTATGATTCAGTTATTCAGGGAAGTCAACCGAGAGCTAAAGTCAATTGCACCATTTAGTTTAGATGGAATATTGAGTATATCTTCACATCCAGGGAGTTCTTTTGGGTTAATTCCGGCGTCAAGTGTTAAAAGGCCAACGTGTCGTCCCCGTTGCTAGAGACCTCCTCAGGGGATCATTATCCCTGAGGAACTCTCCAGTAACAGGGACGAAACGTTGGTATTTTAACACTTGACGAGGGAATTAACCCAAAAGAACACCGCTGGACTTCCATGAACCGCGAAAGTTTTAACCAACTATATCTCCTTAAATCAACAATCCTAAGATTGGCTCGGCGCAGCCCTCCACTTGTTTCTCCTATCAGATAATCAATTCATATTTACTTAATTTCACATCCTTCAATACTTTTCCATATATCGCATGCGAGGCCTTTCTTTGCCATTATTCTCATTCCCTTTTCCCTCTATCATTATTTGCTATAGGTAGGAGTTTTTCAGGAAAGGAGGAAGGGTAGAGAGAAACCCACTAGGAGCATTAGTCTGCTTCTAACGAAAGGGTACCAAGAGGTGCACGGTTTAATGTCCTTATCCTAATGAGAACTATGTACACTTGAAATGTTCTCCACACGAGACTCAAGTAGAGCCGTAGACCAAAGAAAAATCTCTGCCACTGCCTGGATTCGAACTCCCGGTCCTCGGGATTGGAGGCCAGTAATATAGCCAAGACACTAATCCTATCATCCGTTTATGATGTTTTAAACACTATCTCTTCATTTTTTCGGGGACCACTTCGTAACCCATGGAACCATGGTTGCATTAGGACCCTTTGCTATATGTCCTTACTTTGTTTAATTCCTACTCTTTCGTCCCAGAATTTCAAACGATTTCTTCTGAGAGACGGACCTTACTCGTAACAAATTTCCAAGCAGTTTCGGCACAAGACATCAAGTTTACGATACCGCTACAGAAATGTTAAATTTATTCCACACGGCACTGACTCTCAGGACCAAAGCCAATATATATATAAGGATCATGCTCAGGACATTCAACTGAATTACCTACTCAAACGATAAAAAATTGGAATTCGTGAAGGGACCCATCAACGCAATTATAGCTAATATGAACTTTCCTACATGACTAAAATATTAACATCTCCTTGCTGGTTGTTACCTGTCTGAAAGTCTCTGAATGCTGTCGCACTCCTCACTTCGTAATGACTGGGAGAACACCGCATGATTACGACCATGAAAAGCACTTTTGTACACTCATTCAAGTGGGTAAGTGGGACATACCCAGTGGCATTTGTGAAAAACTCACAAGAAATTAAGTGTGGTGCAACCATTGGAGAAACTAGGATAGGAGTCTTTCCAGTCACAAACAGAGAAAGCCGGTATGAAATTTTAGTTAGTCAGAGACACTCAGTTTTACTCCTAACAAAATATAATATTACTAGATCCTGACAGAACATCATATACATATGTTTCACATGAATACCATTAAAATTATAAATAAATATTATAACTTTATGAGTAAATATACAAAATATCATACCAATAATAATATAAAAATGCGAATAAAGTATAATCTAGCTGCTATAGACTGTAATGGTCACTTTTCCCTTCCTGTTTGGTATCGCAACAAAATGTAAGGGGAGAAGCCTAATAAATCTGATCAAAAGCGCTTAGTTGCATCAACTATTCGATTTTAGGACAGCTTACATCATAGTACGTTAGCATTCGTTTCTGTTCTAACGTAGGCTTACGCGCGGTTGTTTTGTTCAATTTTGCATCATTAACTACAGGTTTCGCCATGTTATTTTTTGTGTAAGAAAACAGTTTCGCTGGAATTCTAATTGGCGCCTTCAAGTCGGAAACTGTTATGCCAAAATAATGTGGCAAAACCCGTCTTTATCCAACATTTAGCATTCATTTCTCCGAACAAGCAATCAGCTTTTATGACATGGGTTTGCAAACGTGAATACTACTCAAATTTCGCTTGCTTTAAAACCGTACACATTCTTTCACAAATTTTCGCAGGTGACTGCAATTTTAACTTTGATCAATAGAAGTATCCTTCAGAAAATAAAAATAGATCAATTTTCTTCAAGTGCACACTCCTTTTTTCAGTAACTTTTCAATGTTTTCTCAATTATAAGGATTTACAGTAACTAGATTTTGAATTTTATGCTATTTTACAATCTTCTATCCCTTTAAAAAATTCTATGATTTATCGTCTGCAGATGTGATTGCCATCCAGCGTGATAAAACGAGATTAAAACACTGCAAGATATAAAACTGTATGAACATCAATTGAGAGAGATGAAAACTGCCAGAGGAAAAAGGTCTCCTAAACTAAAACTGTTTTATTAAAAAAATTGCCCTTGGAAAATCGGAACCCCTCGACAGCTTGTTGGAGAAAGCATTGGTCCGCCATCCCATGGTGCCTGGTAATTTGCCTTTCGCAGTTTAAAATGAGAGCCGAAGGAATTGTGTAGAACGGAGGACATATACACTGAACGAAGACGTAAAAGTATCGATGAGCTGGGGAAGAGCGTGACGGGTTAACTAAAGAAAGTCGTGCACTGGTAATTACGAAGATTAAAATCCAACACTTATCACTCAAAACCCTTGATTCTGAATATTTAAAAGTAGCTCATGAGTGAGTCTGATGCGTGAAAAAATAATAAATCAAATTTGTGTGAACCATTAGCCAAAAGTCCGCGGTTCGAATCCAGGTCCAGGTGAATTTTTTCACATAGCAACTAATTTGGACCTTTCTCTTGTTTTTCGACAGATTTTTGCCTTCACTAAGGACTGGTGAACGTTCTTTTTCAATTTATTTGTTCTTTTATATTCTCAGCTGCTTTTATAACGTCATCAATACCTCTGTTCACGCATTCCTTACATATTTAATTCAACCTCTATCTCTCTTCCTTTTTTCTTGCACTCACATCCAATGCCCTACACTACCTTTCCCGCCTCCATTCCATTTCTATACCATCTCAAATTCCTTTCTTGTGCGAAAATTTTCCATACCCCCCTGCTAGCGATTCACCATTTGTGTCTGTATAGCGTTGCAACGATGCTCTCGGGACTAAATGTAAAGCTGCTTTGAGAGGGATTGAAATGGAAAACAGTTGTACATACACCATCAGTAAAGCTACCAGCCATCAAGATAAATGAATTATTGGAGAGCTAGTGGAACAGGAGCAATAATAAATTATATTAGATGGCGATGGAAGCTTGTTGATCGAAGTACGCTAAAAAAAACTCGTGCAATATTGTTTTCACAGATGCCCGAAAATAACTTAAAACATCTTTGGCTATTTTGACTCCCGACGTTCGCTATCTCCCTCGTACTTTGCGCAGAATCCCGTATTACTAGCCCTATACCATATGATAGTGGTGATAGTCAGGAAATGCGCCAGGCTACCAACACAAAGTCGATAGTTTAAGCCCGCCTTGGACATGGATGTTGGGTTTGCTTCGTATTAAGCCTAGGTCAGACGGTGCAATATTGACTCAGCTATTGGAGCATCTCAAAATCAAGTCTTCACAAATTTGAAAAACTATAGTCAATTAATAATGATTGGAAATCGTAGATTTCATGCTCTGGAGTGAGATAAATCACTTAATCGATTAAAATATCTCAAATATACTTAGGAAGCTTAGCACTCTTAGTGAAACATCACAGTCATCCCTTGACCTCACCCTTTTTTCATAAGACATGTCACTTTTCCATGATCTTTCCAACCCTGTTCAATTATGATGAAATGAACTGATATCCCTAGACACAAGGACGGAATGGGATATAAAGCTATCAGAACACAGGAAGTTCAGTAAAACAACACAACGATGAAGACGAGATCGGTAATTGAAATTTGGTTGGGAACGTTCTCCTCAAAACTTCAATCACTGAACTGAAGGAATTCAAGAATTCATTTTTCAACACGCTTTCAGGCTTCTAAATCACCAAGCGTTAAAGTCTCTGCGGCGATATTCACGAAGTCACCACAGTGACGACATTAGGGAATTACAGTACATATTAATAAATCTAGAATTTGATGACAAAAGCAATCGTTTTCAATTTGTCGTCAGTTTGGCGTCAGCGTACCGCTGAGGTTCCATTATTTGGAGTCCTTCCTGAATACCAGCATGCGTTCATGTCTCCGACAGAGATCAAGAATAGAAATTTCCGAGCACGTCAAACCTTAGGGTGGAAGGCAGCCAACGTTTGCGGATACAGTGCCAATCTACTGCGACGAGTGTAGAATCATGATGCTTCTCGAAGGCCTTCGGGAGGAAGATTCACCTACTCTGCCTGGAATAAGACATTAGCCGAGCGTCTGCGATCCGCCCTTGTGGCACTTGCAGGGTGGAAGCGGGCATTCTTTTAGACAGAGCCATTTTCTGCATAGCGCCGTATTTCGTGATGAGACGAATGTGGCACCTTCTTTTTGAAGGCCATAGCCTTTAATAATGAATCGAAAACACTACTTTCGAAAATATATCAAACGAATTGATATGTAAGCAGTTCCAATTTCCTCTAGGGAAGGGTAGAATGAAAGTCGTAAAAGAAAGTCCTATCTGAAGATTATACTCTTCCCTGTATTTAGTCTCGTTCAGACTTGTTTTATAAGGAGGGAAATGTACAGATAGTTCGTTTACGTATGCAACAAATGCAGGCACATCACAAAGTTATAACTGTAGATTTATGCATAAAATAATGAAGAAGGAAAGCCTTTTGGATACTATCATATGTTTCGCCTCCGGAAGGAAAAAAAAGTAGTTGTGACGACAATGACGCCCTTCAATTTCCCAAATTCTTTTCAGGGAGACGGAAACTCTTTCGATTTACTTCACCCTTCAGTAATGGCTAACAAGTAAAAATTAGCACCTCTTGAAAAACACATTTAGTGATTGCGACCAGGGACGCGAGTGATGTTGACAGACCGAACTCCAACTCCAGCGTCGCCGATTTGAATCTTCGCCCTTCCTACAAATGTACAGCCACGTTATCTGCTGTTGTCTGTCAATATAGGTTGCCGAGACGTATCTGTAGTCCTTTGGGTCTCGAAAATTCACGCCCAGCGGTTCAATAATAGAAACCTTGGGCTAAATTCTTTTTCTGTCACCAGGGGTTGGTCCTATTGGAGTCAAGACGGGCGTGGCATTTCGCCTATTCATTTGTGTCGTTGAAATACACTTCTTTCAACTTTAGCACAACTAACCTATTGGCCTATGATGGCTAAACACTAAAGATTCATATGATTCCACGAATATATTTTACATGGATTATACCTATACTTCAGCTCGAACACTGCAAAACCAATAAACGGTAAGTGGGAAATTTCATTAAAGGCAGCCCTCTCAACTTTTGATCTAAAAATGCTATGGCCAAGGGTTATTTAATTATTTGCTCGTCTGATTCAAAAATATGAATCCCATATAAATCAACTATCAGAAAGAATGTTCAACTTCAAGGATACCATGACTTTACAAAGCAGCATTTGGAAGTTTGCTCACACTAAAATCCCAAGGTACTGTCAGAGAATACGCCGAATGGAGAGTCTATAGTAGATGGCTGCTTTCCAGAAAAGAATTGAAGATGGACTACGATTGGGTCAATCATTGCGTAAATATCAACTACGAACGGAAACAATTAAATCTTACGGAGCTCTGACTGATGTGGCTATATCACACCTATAAGCCTTAACTTAATGCTTTGACAAATACGGCATCCATGTCCGAGTTGAGATTGGAAAATGTGATCTTTGAGTTGTATGAAATGAACGTATGGTGAAAAGTAGACTCTACAGACTGATTTTTTATTCATTCCTTAATTAGACCTCCGCGCATGAATAACTGCCGTTGTAAGGCTAATGCACCCAAGTTAGATAGTCGCCATAGGAAAACTTTCACCAGATATAACGTGTCAGTTGCACTGGAATGAGGGCTTTCATGGCCTCTCTTCTTATCGGGTTCCATCTTCTCGGACACCAGCGTAGGTTAGCGTGAGTTGACAGTGTCTCCCTCGTTACATTCGGCGTCTTTAGGTCAAAATATCCTATCTGAAGACGCCTATATTAGCAATAAGAATAAAGCAGTAAATTATTATTCATATTTTGAAGGAAAGGAAAATATTTTATGATCTTTACTTTTAAAAAACTAAGTAAGTTTATTTAGGGTTTAATTCTTCAAAAAGGGGCCAAAAACCGACGGGGCCCATCTAAGGCATCTCTAATACTCTAAGAGAACAGAATAGGCAGCATAACAAAGGGATAGGTAGGGGAAATATTTTAGAGTAGTCTGTAGTGCATTATGCATGTATTAATCCCTTAAATACTATAGATACTAACAATCTAGTTGCATGAGACCCTATAGTTGATTGTTTGCATGCCAATAGTGCATGCTTGGTGAGCTTCACCCCCTGCCACACACCCTCGCGGTGGCTTGCAGGGCATCGTGTAGATGTAGATGAAGGCAAAGTTAGCAAATCTTCCTTCGGCCCCAGCTGAACACTAGAAAAGGAGCACCATTTGCAGCATTATAAAAATACAACTGTCCAAAAAGAGCGAGGATTATGTTTTTGTGGTGGATTGCGTACTGGCTTCTCGTCCCGAGAGCCCAGGTTCGAATCTCTCATGATGTAGATTTTTCATTGAAACACCGGTTCCCACTTGGGTGCCGTCTGAGGAGCACTATTGAGTTCAGTACTCCGTCCGTTGGATTGGACGTACAACCGAGGACCCCTTGGTGCTTTTCGTTAAAAGTAGACTAATGCCGAGGCTGGGTTTCAGTCCACTCTTCCTCCGTTGCTTGAAAAAAATTCCTACCGATGTCCTTTCCTCATAAATGGTCGCCAACCCACCCCCTTCCCCCAAGTAACTACTACTACTTGGACACTAATTCCATGGGTATGGTTCACCACCGCTTCAATCCGCGGCCGAAATGAAATGGAACGAGGTAAGGAAATGGGAATTTCATCCCAGGGAGTGCATTACACCGCCGGTCGGGTGAATCAGCTTGTTTTTTCCCTACCTGAGCGCACGCTTTCACCTTCCTCATTAGGGTCGATTACGGAGGTGCAGCGGTGATAAAAATCTCTCGGATACCAAAAGCGTGCCCGAGCAATTCTCATTGGCTGGTTCGGCGCGCGTGGACGCTGGAAGGCGGACGCTTCGGAAGCGTCCTAACCTGTCAATTGTGCAATAGGTCCGAGTGCTTCTCCTCCGCCGGTTCTTAAGGAGAGGCTGTGAGGTGGAGGGAAACCTCTGGTTTGTGAGAATGCCGAAGATCTTTTTCCATTCCAAACTCGCGTGCCCCCTATAGACGCTCGGCTATTCGACACGGATTCATGCTCCGGATGGCGGATTTCAGAACGCCGAAGAGCTCCGAGATAACAAGACCATTCCACTGCCACCACCACTGGTAGTCGAGTTCCTCAAGACCATTGATTGACTGTTTTCTATCAGTTGGGGTAGATTTTTACGGAGTATCTCCAAACTATCCTAGGTATTTGATCCATCTTTCGGCTCCAGCCCTACTCTATTTCTCTCTTCAAAATATTTTAATGTCGCTCTTCAAATTATATTTCCTAGTTCTCTTCATACCATCATTTATAGCTTTTCTTTTTCTTCCTCATCATCGCCTACCCTCTATAGCGACCTCCAGCATTACATTATCCCTCAGTACCGGTTCTATCCACTTACTTAGCCTTCTTCTAATTTCTGACAGCAATCTTCTCTCGTCTCCAACCGTGTTCAGCACCCTCTTTATTTGTCCACCTTACCGAAGCATCCAAGTTTTTCTCGCCATCTTTCCCTAACGTCCAGGGAGACTGCGTTTGAAACCGTCAGGATTATCTCGAATACGTAACCAAGGAGTCACGTGGTACAAACAAGAATGGTTCGCAAATATTGATGTGTTTTAATCGCTCTTAACAAGTTTTTGTCATCCGTGTCGAGCAAAGAGTCCCCAGATGAGAAAAACTCAAGTGAAAATATTGAGTGAGACTAAAATGAACGATTAAAACACACCAACATTTGCGAACCATTCTTGTTTGCACCAAGTGACTCCTTGGTTGCCTATTCGAGTTAATCCCGACCAGATTCATATAGGGGCATGCACCATATTAAGACTTTCACTAACCCTCTCTTCACATCCTTGCTCAAAGTTCTCTTCCGTTGGTAAACGCCCACTTGGCCTAAGCAATTCTTTTCCTAACATCATGGCTACTCCGACCATGGAGGTTAAAATGTATTGGAGTAGGCATCGCAGCTAATTTGAGAAGCCAGTGGACATCTTGGTCGGTACGGACTTGTAGGCTTACTACCTGCGATACTCATTGGGTGGGAGTAATTTTTTTCATGCAGTTAAACTCAGAGTCATTTCATTATCCCTGGATTTGGAGTATCATCTGGAGCATTTTACTACATCACAGCGAAGCATGGACGATAAAAGCAGCAGAGAAGTCAAGGCTGTAAGCATTTGCAATGTGGTGCTACCGAAGAATGATGACGATAAAATGGATAGACCGAGTGAGAAACGAAGAAGTCTTAAGAAGAGTGGGAGAAAAGAATGTCTACTGAAAACCCTAAAAAGAAGACGGGACAACTAAATCGGCCATATCTTAAGGCACGATGGCCTGATGAAGACAATCGTCGAGGGAAAAGTAAACGGGAAGAATGGAAAAGGCAGGCATCGTGTGAGATATATGGAGCAAGTTGTGAAGGATGTAAAAGAGAAGAATAACGTAAATATGAAGAGGTGGGCCGATAGAAGAAGCGAATGGAGGGCTACGTCAAACCAATCCTAGGATTGTTGACCGATGATGATGATGAAACTCAAGAGTAGTAAGATGAATAACGGAATGCATTTTTGAAATTCGTCAAAGAAACAGAGGAAAGAGCGTAAACAACCAGCAATTATGCATTTTAAGTATGTTGAATTCGAATCAGCTTCAGTAATAAAATTAACCCCCAGGGGGCTTAAAATGTTTTAGTACGTCTCTTAAATAGCCACAGGAAGATTAACCGACGCCACTGCGATGAAATTTGGACACGATTTCATTGTTATTTATGTTTTTAATACATATGCAGTCTCTTTAGAGACCATATAAAACGCAAGGTTTTGTACGGAGTAGGTGACCTAAATCCTTCCCAAGTACCTCATTCTGGCTTCATTGTCACCCATAGGCTGGTATATCAATGCCTCCGCCGATTCATTAAAACCTTCTAATCGGATGTAATTCTCCTCGACGCCCACATTTTTAAGGCTTCCACTCTTTCTCGTCTTTCCCCAGAATCCATGTTTCATCACGCCACGCTCCTCGTCAAGCTCTTTACTAAACTTTTCTCTACATCCCTGCTCCAGGCGTTCGTCAATAATTCTCTCCTGCTATAAACGTCTGCTTAGCTACAGGACTTCATCTCCTTTTATCATTACTACCACACCCACCATGGCCCAATCTGCTAACAAAGTAACAAAACTGTTTTACTGGTTTCAGCCAGTGCCATCCTATGATAACATTAAGTTTTACCTTATTTTTCCTTGAGAATCTAATGATTTTTCTTTTGATTAATCATTTATTTATTCATGTGAAATATTAAAGGTAAAAAAATACTAAAAAATTCCTAAGGCTTCATTAGAAAACCAACGATCGGTTTCATAGTAAATCACATAATCAGGTAATATTCAGAATTTAACCATCGTGAATATATACACAGTCAGCAATAAGCTTAGAACGTAGATTTTCGCAACACGACGAATTCTCATTCTGTTGCGAGGTTCCGGGTTTCTGCTGAGTAGATGATTTCTAATCACTAGCTTTCACCACCATTGCAGGGTGAACCATCAGGAATAATATTACCTACGGCTGGAAATGTTCCCTACAATGGTGGCGAAAGCTAAAGATACGAAATTATCTACGCAGCAGGAACCGGGAACCTCGAGATGGAAAGAGAACAGTCGGTAGTGGTGAGGAGGGTAAGGGGTATTGTAGGAGTGTAGGGGAGAATTTTATTTCCGGTCAACTGTTGAGGTTATAGATGACCAAAAATTGTCAGAGGGTTTCGAATCCCGCCTAGGGAATGGATGTCGTGCTTCTCTTAGGTTTACGGTTGGACAGTACGGTATAACCTCCATTTGGAGCACCATAAAACCTAATTCTACGACCCCTTTGACACGAGCTCTCGTAGGCGCACTCACCAGAGCGGCCTGTAAGAGCCGGAAGGAAATGCACAAGCTCACGTGTGCCGGGTGAAAAGGCTCCAATTCACCACAACGCCACTTATTCCAGTAATGCTCCTCAGGACCCTTCGTTCTCGCGGCGGTGGGTTCATCCCATTGTTGGAGCTGGACTGACGTGGGGAGTTTCCATGCCTTGTTTCATCAACTGCGAGAAGATGAAAGAAAATTCTTCAACTACTTTCGAATGTCGATGGAATATTTGGATGATTTGAGCCTAAAACTGAATCCTGTTCTTTCTCGGTCTAGTATGTCTCGCCTCGGTATCTTCTTCAACCTATAGCACCTCATTCACTCTCCCAGAGACAAAGACGCGCTTTAGTTTCAAAAATGAAACTTTCTGTGTCGAATACGGAGATGCTCTTCTCCAATCTAGCGATAATTTTTCACAATGATACCACGAAAGCAAAAAAGACAACGGACGGTTTGCCAGTCGGAGTCAGAGTAACAGAATCCTGCATATCTGCAGCTCTTAGCCTCGTGTGAAAGGCCTGTTTGCGATGGAACGTCCCAAAGCTCCCCGACAGTCGCCGGCTACCAGCGGGTTGAGCCGCATGCCAGCTCGAGAGCCTCCGACCGCAGATCATATGGACTCGTCCGAAAGGGTCTAGCTCACTTTCGTTAAATTTCACTCCAGCTCAAACCCTGCTGGCCGCTTCGGCTCTCGTGAGCGCGATCATGTGGAAGGGGTCTACTGTTACCACTCGTCAGAGGGATTTTAAAGGAGAGGGATGGGTTTTGGGAGGCGGGCAAGGTGTAACCCTATATTATTTTTAGGTAATGCGACGTTATGGAGGGGGAAAGACGTCAAACAGAACGTCGTCCACTAAATGGCCGTTGACTTTTTCCTTCAACACGGGCTATTCCCAAATGTCGATATCCTTATGTTTAACTTACGGAGTGAAATTATTGGTAAGGCCCGCCTAACTCAGATGTTTTGCGAAGACCGACTGTGTAATATTCCTCGTGACATCTTCTCCAAGTTCTTTTGTCCCCATTCCAAAAGTTCAACCCATTTGACCAACGTATTTCTTACTATAGTCACTGCATTTAAGCATATACGCTCCATTCCTATCCATTAACTCAAATTGCCCTTTGTGGTGCACTTTTTCCTTTCATTTCAGAACATGATTTTATGATTGTCGACGCAAACAGTGCCCTATTTGAAGACCACTACTGCCTTACGAGTGCTTTCTTTGATGGGGCGTAATAGTCGAGGAGAATTATACCAGTCCCAATAGATTCTCCTAAAAATTGTCAATCCTGGTTAGCTTTGCGCTGTGCATATCATGTGCAGTGACCGTCTAGTCAATCATCGTGGTAAAATACCATATTTGAAAGAACTTGCCTATAACTCTTTTCGCCACACTCAGCTACGATATACACATATGTTTAGAGAAGATTGGAGAAATGTTTGACGGATCACAATAATGTTATTCGCATTTGCACAGGCACAAAAGGGCTTTTATCGTTCTACTTTAGCGAATATACCCACCATATAGACATCCAATTAACAGGGAACTTTCTAAGTGGCCTACCGTCTCTATATTTTTTCTTCCATATCTATTATGTGTCATATATTAACACCTTCGAATGACACTAAAAACCACCGCAAGAGAGTAGGGCAAAGGTAATTGATCCAATCCCAATTAAAAATGAAGTTTGCCAGCTACATCACGAGCAACCAAAGGCTACGCATAATCGACGAAGATTTGTGTACGCGTAATACCTACCGAATAATAAGTACCAATGGTGAAAATACCTAAGTCGTTGAATATCACTCAACGCTTACATGAAGAAATAAAGGCAATCCAAAGAACAGGGGTCCGAAGAGGGGTTCGAACCCTTCTTTGGGCATGAATATTATATTCGTCTTTGGTATAAGAGATTACGTTTTACGCTGCGACGTAACTTAAGCCGTTGGAGCACCTGAATCGCAAGTCAAGCACAGCGACAACAACTAAAGCTAAGATATATCTTGGACATCCCCGTCGCTTATTTGGCCCTAATTGTTGCAACCGGGGGTTAGTTACGTCAACAGGTTAAAATCTTTTTATATAAAGGCGCTTAGCTGAAGTAGATGCATATGAACAGAGAGGAGAACGGGTCTACGGATGTCACAATACGGGAGAATAAATTTCCCAAAGCCGTAACCTTAAGGGGCGAAGGAAAGGGAGGGGGAGATGCATAGCAATTGTGGCGTTTTAGAAAACTCGTAGGAGTGGTAATAGCGTGAATGAAGGAGGTCAGTGACCTAAAAAAGATACTGCTGGATGAAGTCAACAGAGGCCAGACGTGAGGACTGCCGAGTGAAAGCCAAATAGATAAATGTCTCCATCCATCTACGATGGTGCATCAGACTTCACTCGTGAAGGTCCTCTACCTTACGGATAGGATAAAGTTCCCTTCTCAATTTTCCCGGAAATAAAAATCGTCCTCAATCCACCCAATAATCCGGAATATGAACTCACCAAAAGCTAACTAAAATGGAAGGGCAACAGAAAAAAAAATTAGACTAAGGGTGACTCCCACTCCCATTCACCTTGGATCCAAACCGAGATGTTTTACTCACTAGAGATGACTTGCAACTTGAGAAAGTAAACATAATTTGAGTGCTCACTGACTGAAAACATGACGAAGATGTTTCACCAAGGACCAGCGAGAAAAATCCCAGAGGGAAACCGACAGCTTCCTTTTCCTTGACTCAAGTGCCATTCTAGTAAGGCCATGCAAAGAAAAGATTCCAGTTAATTCAAAAAGGAAGAAAAAAATTAGGGCCCTTTCTTACTGCCGTGTCTGCATGTAGCCTAGAGTGTACGGTGTAGGGCTGATTATGGGAGTTTCAGGTTCCGAGTCGGTAGAGGACTCTTTGGACATGTTCAGTCAAATCTAAGTGGTGCGATTTTGTTAGCACTCTAGGAGATCATTAACGACACAGGAAAAGGAACTATTCCCTACCTATGTGTCGACGTGTGTGAAATTCACACGTCGACGAGCTTAGCACTCAATGAACTCTACTCTTACCGATCAGACCGAACTTCAGATTGAACGCCGAGGTTTTGTGTTGTAAAATTCCTTACCATCTATGAGGCCTTATGTGGACGATATTTTATACTATATCCACGAAACACACTGTGAATTCTGAAAACCCCACTGATATGGTAATGTCTCCATCATTTTTCTTACTTATAGTTAGGGACACCGAAAATTGGTAAATAAAAATCATCAAAAGCGGTGTTTAAAATTGACAAATGCGGTAAATAAAATCGTTTTAAAAAGGTGAAAGCTGTGTTTAATGTTGGGAAAAAGGAGTCTTAAAGGAAAGTTTTTTTTTTAATATTATTAATAAAGACTTCATACCAATGTGAACAAACAGTTAATAGTAGGTACATACATTTGAGATCCAATACAGAAGTTATGGCTACCCTACGTAACATAAAATACACAGTAGGCAAAATTAAGTTAAAGGCAAATTAATGAGATAATGGTAATAACAATAACAGAGTGGAGTAGTGGACTCCAGGTAATGAAGTTCGATTCTTACGCTGTTAAAAATTTTTCTTTCAACCATTGAATAAAAAACTTTATCATCCTTCATTTCCAACCTTTGTGTGTGGATACGGACTTTTTTGTACTTCTATCACTTCAACTAGATTTACAAATGCGTCACTCAAAAATACACTGTAAAGTTAACGTAATGATTCCACGATTTAATTCTGTAATATAAATTTTTTCCAATCATTTCCTTTCGCCTAATTTAATTATTTTTTTACTTATAATTTGGCATGAAATTTCTGATAATCTACTTTTTTTAACTACCTACCAGCATTACCCTAGGAATACAGCACGGCTGTATTCTTAGGTAGTGTTAAGGATCGAACTCGCGACTGGCAGTACACTAGCCCTCATTTTTAACAGCTACGCTGGTTAAAGTCGCTCTCGTGGGGAGAACCGACGGTCAGACCCTCATTACCTCTCGAAGCAGCTAATCCAAGACCCTTCCTCGAGTTCGGGGCTCGTATGGACACAACCCTCACTGCAGGAGGCCCCACCACAGAAGATGACCATTTGCAGTTAAATATGCAATTTAAAAGTTTATAACTTTAACCCGAAAGTATCATGTTTATCGCATAGCCGGCGAAGATACGACTAAGTAGGTTTTTTGAACGGCATTGTGCGATAAAATTTAATGATTATTGAAAAAAGTACGATGTTCTCTATAGATATTTGGCAACCCTGCAGATCGCTGGAGGAATGGAGAGGGGGGACAGGGATGGCAGCCGACGACCATCGCCGCGGGAAGTCCAACCTCAGAAGTTGACCGTTTTTTGACCGGACAAGTAGACCGAATTTTGCCTTGCAAACCCTCCGCTTCATCAAATACGCACTATCCTGCCACTCACCCTCGCGGTGACTTTCAGGGTATTGCGTAGATGTAGATGTACCCTCCATGGTACTACATGTCCAGAGGGGCCCGGTTTTGGTGACCCCCTATCGCTTCTGAATAAAATTGTGCGTTAAAAACGCGTTTCAGATCGTTAATGGTAAAAGGTTGCAAATAATATATAAACGACATAAAAACTTTCGCTGCGATAAACGTTTTATTTTAGACGTAAAAGGGCCCGGGCGGGAATCACCGCCTTTCCCGCTCTGGCCACGCCGCACCTGATTTGGAGGATTAGTTGGTTGGGTTGGGTCAGCTACAAAACAAATTTACAGCTGCACTTCTTAGATACTTCCTAAACATATCCGCTATCAAAGCGAATGGGTACCTTCTTCATTCCGCCATCTGAACGTGTCTAAAATGGTTATCAAGCTACTTGTAAGTGGCATCTTCATATGTTATTTATTATTAATTAGTACTTACTACATTATTATCAAATTGCTGCAGCTAATCGAAAGTCACAGGAGCGCAAAGACAGGCATTACGGTCACATCATAGTATTATACAAAAGCGTGTAAATAAAGATGTATTACATTTTCTAAAAATGTGCTATGCATGCATTTATTGCACCACCTTGAATGGCACCTGCTTCACTACGAAGTGATTTTCTAAACTCCAGGTATTCGTTTGTAATGGTGCGGTGTTCAAGAAATTTATAAAAGTCACGAACACCCTGCTGATGTTAAACCCCCTGTCACACGCCCTTGAGGTGGCCTGAAAAGGTATTATACAGATCTCCACATCTACATTTACACGATACCCTGCAAGCCACCTTGAGGGTGTGTGGCAGGGGGTGAATATCACCAAGCATGCAGTATAAACATGCAAACATGCAACTATAGGTTCTCAGGCAACTAGACTGTTTGTATCTACATAGTAATAAGGGATTGGTTGTTAATATATGCATCGTGCACTACAGACTATAAAATATTTCCCCTACCTATCCCTATGCTATGCTGCCTATACTGTTCTTTTATATTACGGGGGAAAATGTTTTGAATCTATCAGTATGGCTATCTATCTCTCTAATCTTATTTATCTGGTCGAATCTAGCATAATACGCTGGTGTTAACATATGCCTAACATCTTCAGTAAAGCTATCCGATTTAAATTTCTGTATGAGATTTAATCTGTACTTTAACCTAAGCTCTGATAATGATTCTCACCCAAATTCTTTAAATAATTCTGAAACACTACTCACCGTATTTTAACGAACCCTACGAAATCGGTCTAAATAACGAACTTGAACGTGTGTAGCGAATATCGGCAACATTTGTAAAGGGACGGTATGATAACCTTATTAGCGTAACCAGTCTATTAAATGAATTAAATTGGGAATCATTGTCAGATCGCAGGTTGAAATTAAGACTTAATCTCTTAAGCAAATTCCATGACCATATTTTCAGTGATGATGGTAAAAATATTTTGCGGACCCCAACTTACTATGGTAGACTGGACCATAATCACAAAATTGGAGAAATAGATTGCCGAACTGACAGATTCAAAATGTCCTTTTTTCCTCGTACTATTAGGGATATGAATAACGGTAAATATATCCAGTACGAGTGTAGCAATGGATAACATTAGTAGCTGCATGTTGGTATAAGGACTTATAGCTAACCCAACTAACGGCATGTTTTTGCATGTACGTTTTGCTATTTTTATCTTTTTTTAAATAGCGTAGTTTTGAACAGTACCTATACAAGTACTAATCCTTTTTTTATGCATGATATGTAGTGCATGTTTGGTGAGAGTTCACCCGCTGCCACCCACCTTTATGGTGGCTTTCAGGGTATTATGTAGATATAGATGTAGATGTAGATGAACCTAGCTGCTCTACGCTGCACACTGTCTAGTTCTCTGATCAAACCTAATTCATTCGGATCCCATATACTGGCTGCATACTCAAGGTGGGGCCTAACTAGAGAAAAGTAACATCGCTCTTTTGTCTTCTCATCACATTTTCCAAGTACTCTCCAAGTACTCTCTTTTCCAAGTTCTGGTCGCACAAGGATCACTTATTTCCTCGCTTACCAGTCCTTTTTCCCAGATAACAACGTAGAATTCTCCCTCATCTTTTTCAAATCCTTTTTTCCTAGAATTCTCCCTCACCTACCCTCGTAGTCTAACCTTTGGTCATGAAGCAATTAAGACAGGTTAGAAATTCATCGGAATGTGTGGGTAGGAGGGAAGGGAAAGTGACCGTTGAGCGACCGAACCATTGTTCTGCATGGTTCCCCGTATGCTTCACATGCAGCATTCACTTTTATGAAAGAATTTTTCAGGCTCAACATTATATGCAGCTAGCTATGAATACACTTGTATTTATACTATTGGATATATTCAAAGTTTTCATATGCGTAATTGTACGAGGAAAGTAAGACATTTTGAATCTATCAGTATGACAATCTATCTCTCTAATCTTATTTAGTCGGTTGAATCAAGCATAATTAGCTGGTGTTTTTAATATATGCCTAACATATTCAGTAAAGCTATCCGATTTAAATTTCTGTAATAGATTTAGTCTGAAATTTAACTTACGGTCTCAAATGATTCCCACCCTCATCATCATCATCATTGGTCAACAATCCTAAATTTGGTTTGACGCAGATTTACATTCGATTCTTCCATCGGCCAACCTTTTCATTGTGACGTAATTCTTCTCTTTTACATCCTTCACAACCTGTTTCATGTATCTCATGCGAGGCCTGCCTTTTTCAATCTTCCCGTTCACTTTTCCCTCGATAATAGTCTTCATCAGACCGTCGTGTCTTAAGATATGGCCGATTTAGTTGTCCCTTCTTCTTTTTAGAGTTGTTAGCAGACTTCTCTCCCACTCTTCTTAGGACTTCCTCGTTATTTACTCGGTCGATCCATTTAATCTTCATTCCCACCCAAATTCGTGTATACCTACTATGTGTTCTAACTGCCATTGTCGCACCACTATTGATTAAATCTAAATCCTTGCTAAGCGATTCCCTGTCTTCTTCATTTGATATACCCCTGTACACTACCGCATCTATGCAAACATTCTAAGCTTACTATTAACTACGGTACGTACATCTACATAATACCCTGCAAGCCACCACAAGGGTGTGTGGCAGGGGGGTACCTAGTTCGTTTATGTATAAAAGAAATATAAGCGGACATATTACGCTACCCTGAAGAACTTCCGGTGTTACTTTGATTATGTCCCACGTCATACCATCACCGTTTTTAAAAATAGGTGTAAAGTTAGCTTCTTTCCAATCCTTGGGTAATATGTTGTTCGTTAGTGTTTAATTGAATATTATTTCTAGATAGGGGCTATTTCAGAAGGTAATGTTTTATATACTCTGAAAGGAATTTGATCGGGACCTGGTGATTTGTTTTTACTAATGTTTTTTAATGGTGCTCTATTCCGCGACATGAAATTGTTATTTCGGGCATAGGTTCACTGAAAGTGTTCGGCGGTGTTTCGACTGTGTTGTGTGGCGATGAGTTGAATACGCTTTGGAAGGTGTTTAAATAATTGGCTTTTTCTAAATTGCTGGTGACTCCAATTCCTGCATCGCTTTTAAGTGTGTGCACTGTGGACCTATTTCCCAGAAGCACACATGATAATCTAGATATTCTCCTAACATCTTGCTCTGGAAATTGTGATAACATTTGCCTACACCATTTCCTTGCCAATTCTCTTGACTTTTGATAGTTTTGAACTAACTCATTTTTTCCTCTACCGATAGACACTGTCCTGCTTTCTTCATCCCAGTGTTGCATACCCTTTGTCGCTTTAGTGATTTCCTAACCTCCACGTTATTCCACCTTGGCTCTATGTTATCACATATCAATTTACTTGGTATTTATTTGTTAACTGCTTTACGGGTGACCTCCAGAAATTCCCTCCACGAATCCTTCGTATCTAATCCTTTGCATTGTTTGATAAATATATTAAACGATTCCCTTAATTCCTCTTTCATACCGTCGTAATTAGCCTTGCCAAATAAGTATACCTTCCTCCTTGGTTTATAATGTCTTTCAACAGCTATAACAAATTTCACATGCATTATTTTATGATCACTAATTCCTGTGACTGTAACTATATTTAGAACTTTTTCGGGTGTATTTGTTGCTAATAAGTCTAGAATGTGTTGCTAATAAGTCTAGAATCCCCTGGTCGGTTCTGTTACTAGCTGTTGTAAAGAATGTGACGTAAAGGTGTTCAATAGTGATTCGCAGAGTTCCTTATCCTTACCTCCTGTTATAAAACTACACGTATTCCAGTCTATCATTCATCCGGGAAAGTAATGTTCATATCTCTGACTCTAGTTCCATTAAACAATTGACATCTGAATCCGGTGGCCTGTAGTATGCACCTACATATATCCTTTTCGTGCTATTACTTTTACTTTTAACGGAACACCAAATACTTTATATATTGTGTAAGATCTCTTCTACTGACATACATCTACATAATCCTAGCCACCATACATTTGTGTGGCAGGGGTTGATTTCTCACCAAAAATGCACTACCTAAAATGCATAAAAAATATTAGTATTTATATACTAGCCAAACTTCACTATTTAAAAGAGATAAAAATAGCAAAGTAAGCATGCAAAACATGCTGTAAGTTGGGGTACCTTCAAGTCCTTACACCTACACTAAACATTGATTCACTCGTATTGGACATATTTACCGCTATTCATATCCTTGATTGTACGAGGAAAAAAGTACATTTTGAATCTGTCAGTTCGGCAATCAATTTCTCTAATTTTATGATTATGGTACAGTCTACCATAGTAAGTTGGGGTTCGCAAAATATTTTTAACGTCATCACTGAAAATATGGTCTTGGAATTTGTTTAAGAGATTAAGTCTAAATTTCAACCTGCGATCTGACAATGATTCCCACTTTGATTTATTTAATACACTGGTTACGCTAATAAGGTTATCGTACCGTCCCTTTACAAATCTTGCCGATATTCGCAGCACACGTTCAAGTTCATTATTTAGACCGATATTTAAGATAGTAAGAATTTTGCAGTTATAACTCTGTGGTCACTGATCCATCAACTGTGTCAATCATTGTCACTTGTTATGGGATATTGGTTGCCAGTAAATCAAGAATGTTATCCCCATTTATTAGGTGCTGTAGCTAATTGTTGTAGGGAGTTATTGGAGAATACATCTAATAGGATCTCACAGATATCCTTGTCCCTTACTCCAGCTTTGAAGCAGTAAGTTCTCCAGTCTATTGATGGTGATTTGAAATCTCCACCTATTATTATACTACGCTCACTGTTACGGGACGTTATAGAATTTATCTGCTTTCCCAGTTCTAATATTGTGTAAACATCAGTGTTTGAGGGCCTATAGAATGCGCAGACAGGTATTGATTTGGATTTAAGTCATCTTAATGAACACCAAACACATTCCAAGGGGTTGCCTGGGAATATTACTGCTTTTCTAATGATTGAATTGAAAATTTCGGAAAAAAACACCTCTGGAATATTTCATATGTGATATGTGTGATGTGTTCTTCGAAAGCCAGCTTTCTGCGCATACGATTATATCTGCATCAGTACATTGTATCTACTAGTCTACTACAGCTAACAATCCAGCATGGAGGGTAGTGTATATTTGATGAATCGTATGTTTTTGAGACATCTCGGCCTTTATGTCTACGAAATGTTTAGAAGAAGATAATCTTACTTACAATTAGAGTTGTAGACAGCAGTGGCTTTCATAGTAAGGGTGCAATCGCAATAGGACATTTCTTAGGTTTTACAACAATCCTTAAATTTTATCGCACAACGTCGTTCAAAAAACCTACTTAATCGTCTCTTCGCGTACTATACGATAAACATCACAAATGTGGGTAAAAGTTTTAAACTTTTTCATTGCATATTGAACTGCAAACGGTCAACTTCTGAGGTTGGACTTCCCGCGGCGATGGTCGTCCGCTGCCATCCCTGTGCTCCCTCCCCATTTCTCCGGCGATCTGCTGGGTTGCCAAATCGCTATAGGCAATATCTTACTTTTTTCAATAATTATTAAATTTTATCGCACAATGTCGTTCAAAAAACCTACTTAGTCGTATCTTCGCCGGCTATGCGATAAACATGATACTTTCGGGTTAAAGTTATAAACTTTTAAATTGCATATTTAACTGCAAATGGTCAACTTCTGTGGTTGGGCCTCCTGCAGTGAGGGTTGGGTTCATACGAGCCCCGAACTCGAGGAAGGGTCATGGATTAGCTGCTTCGAGAGGTTGGACCTTACTAATGACGGTCTGACCGTCGGTCCTCCCCATGAGAGCGACTTTAACCGCTACGCTCTCATAGGGTCACGGGAATCTGGCGAATGTAGGCGACCCGCATGACATTCGGCTTAATTTTTTTTTCTCGCACATCCGGGCCTATGGAGAAAAAGGTCAAGACGAGTATTTTTTATTTTGTTTTCCTTGTTTGTGGCACGGAAAAAATCTTCTTCTCATTTCGTGACCCGAGTTACTTAATCTCTCCTTGTTGGTATCTACCATACGTACATTCCATTCGCGGGGCGCATCGATCACGAGGCCGCGAGATGTTTTAATCTCCGATCCGGATCTGAATTTTTACTGTCCCTGAATATGATTTCAATAGCGAATGAAATGAAAGACCCGTGGTTCTTTGGATCCGACCCGACCATCCTCAATTTATGAGTGGTACATTTGTAAATCTAATTTAAACAACAAAGTATAATAAAGTGAGTAATCAGATGTAATGGTTTAAAATTGAATATGATAACATTTTCGATGCAGTGACTGAAAGAAAAAATTAAACTGCGATTGGGATCGAACTTCGCACAGTACACTAGCTCTCGTTGTACGCCTGATCCCGGCGAATGTAGGCTACCCGCATTACATCCTACGTACCCCCCCCCCCCCCCCCCCCCCCCGCGATACCGGGGTAATGGGGGAAAAAAGTCATATATCTTTATTTTGCTTCTAGTTGCATCTCTAATTACGTGACCTTAGTTACACATCCTCTTCTTGTCAATATCTACCGCACCTATATTCCATTCACGGGGCACTTCGATCGCGAAGCCGCGAAAATTTAAAATCTACGATCCGGATCCGATTTTACTCCGTGTCTTTGGATCCGAATCCGGAACCGAGAAAAATGAAAGATCCGATCCGGCCATCACTAAAGAAAATATTTCATGCTACAGAATATTCGGCATTTGCAAAATATCTCAAATTTCGTTACAAAATCGCGTTTCAAAGAAGACACGGTTAATTTCGCGATTAAACCCTAAAGTCGCTTATTTCGCGAATCCTGTCGCAAAAAACGTTTCGCGAAAATGTCATGTCCCTACTTATAGTAGTCTTGGGATTCAGGTATTCCAACAGCTAAGGTTAAATCGCACCATCTAACCTAAGATTGTAATCCTAAAACAAACACCACATCCACGCCCCTAGGCAGGATTCAAACCCACGACCTTTGGATTACTTGGCCAGCATGATACCACGACCAATGTCGTTTTATGACCATATTTGCCTAGGTTGTTACGTATGGGAGTTTCATACTATATAATGTGTTTTGAGCTAGAGGAAAGGCAAAAATCAGAAAAGTATTAGAAACAATACTTTTAAAAATGAACTGAGTTGCCCTTCTTTATTCACTTCTCTGATTGCAGTCTTTACTTTTTCCTTCATTGCTAGTTGGGGCGGGGAGTGGCAGGAGGGAAGTCGGAAGCAGCAGGGCCACCGGGGGAAGCAACAAGGACCTGCTGGCTGCATCAGCAAGGCTCAAAGACCTCCTGGAGTATGGCCCCAAATTGCCCGCGACGGGAGCTGGAAGTGGTGGATCTGGGCCCCAGGGATCCAACACCATCGAACTACCGCCATGGTTCGACTGGGACAAGTTCCAGAGGTGGGAAACAGTGCACTAAGGCTGCGTCTTTTAAGGAACACATTTTTTATGATTTTTTTGGGATACAACACCACTACAGGCAGATAATGACAACTACCCAGATGTCAGTAAGGGTTCTAATAATTATTTTTAATCTAATGGTAAGGTTTCTGATCATTTAGTTACCAGGCTCATGTTCCTAGTGCCTGTTTAATGCATAACAACTATTTTTGCTATGCAGAGGCATATCTCTTAGTTAAATTCAAGTACCTATGGGCTTGCAGTAAAATAGCTACCATCTGCAAGTTCTTGGTGCATGTTAAGAGATGATTCATCCCCTACAGCATTCCATATGAGATTATAAGCAGTATGCAATGGTAATCAACAAATATTGCATTGAATGGTGTTCTTTTAAAATTAAACCCCAATGAATAAATAAATAAGTTTAAATAATATATAATAAATTAAAATAAATGAGTTTTCATTATCAATAGCAGAGATTAAAAAGACTTGATATGGATTCCCATTGGAGCATACTCATAAATGAAAATCATAGCTAGAATGATCTCAGGAAATAGAAAATTTTTATAAATATTCATACATATAAGTACACAAAAATTTGTTCACTCAAAGCATGAACTATCATGATTTCCCTCACCATTTATGCTTTACACCACTCAATATCTTTAATTAAATAAAATTAATCACTAGCTTTGGAAGAAGGGAGTTTTAATAAGCAAAATGCTTATACACTGTCCTCTAATCTTCAATGAAAGGGAAGGATGTACAGGTTGAGTAATTTAAAAAATTCTAGCTGAAGTTTGGAACGTAACTAGTAGTGCTCGTAATATATGGTTTACTAAAAAAGCATTTACTTTAAAATAATGAATATGAAATCTATTTTTCAGATTAGCATATGTGTTCTGATCGGAAATATCTATTGGGTTGATGGTAAAGGTTAACTATATCATACATGACCTCACTAGCTCTGAACTTTCACAGTGGTTCCTAGGACTATTTTAGGATTTTTCCTACTTCAATGATTTCCAGATCAAGCCTGGAAGCATGTGATATAGTGATGCTAATAATTTTTAGTCAGTTTCAATAGATCAGAAAACCAGCCTAATTTTTAATACCCTTGGTGTCACGTGCAACTTTTCATGCACAAAATGGGTACAAATTCTGAATGGTGAAAATTAAGTCATCTCATGAAATAAACTCTGCTTAATATATAGTAAATATGATAGTTAATTTATCTGTGTGGAGACTTATAATAAATTAAACAAGGAATTTCTGAATATTAGATAAGTAACAATATAAGTACACATTTACAAGGACAAGGCCATAGCGAGCGGGGGGTCACGGGGTTCAAACCCCCCCTCTTCCGCCTGAAATTTGGAGACAGCTTTGAATGAAACAGCTTTTTCTAAAGATTAAAAAAATGAAATTAGCGGTTAGCACGGCATTGAAAGGAACACCTGGCACAAAATATTGATAACTCAATGTAACATATGTCATTACAGTTATTTATTTATTACATACAGTTATGAAAATTTCCAGTCAGGAACGGTTTCAAAGGGTTCATGTTGGTGGAGCAGGGGGTCTATAACTAACTTACGTAAGATTTTATGGTCGTCACGAGACAACATTGCAACTACTTTTTAAAGAAATTTATCAGTGAGATTTGGCGCCCACCCGTTAATGGCGTGTCTTTTGTAACTCAATACCGGCATATCATTTTTTTACATATTACAAGGGCAACAACATGCTCCTATTTCGTTGCCCGACTTGCTGGCTACATTACCCCTGCACTCTGATTGCAACTGACGTTAGCTTTTCCCACTGAAGGGCCCCATAAGCTACTTTGTTGAAAATCAGGTTCTGAATGGGATTTTCCTAATAATGTACGTATACCGTATTAGGGAGGTGAGGAAATCTTATGAGATTTCGGCAACCCCACCTCCCTAACACTGCAATTTTGACAAATGCCACTTGAGTGGGTGGGAATTGGGGTGTTTACTCGGAACCGAAATCGCAATTTTGTACACCAAATTGTTAGATGGAAACAAATAAAGCATTTTAGTGGAAATATTAATCTTCTAACCACAACCATTCAATCATAAATCAAAAATTAAAATAAGCAAAAGGTGACGCCTACTGAAAAAGCTGCTTTGATATCATTGATGTCATTTCCTCCCATCCTTGACTGCTTTTAGGGGAAGGGAAGGTAGTGGAGGGGGGTTCTTGGAAGTTCTGCTCGCATAGATGCTGTCGCAACTGCTCGTATTGGCAGAGTCAGCTGTGTCCCCCCCAATTGTGATAAGGCAAAGTAGCTTCGCAGGCTCAGTGGTGATTGGACAAAGTCGATATACATCAG
This sequence comes from Platycnemis pennipes, assembly GCA_933228895.1. Taxonomy (NCBI): domain Eukaryota; kingdom Metazoa; phylum Arthropoda; class Insecta; order Odonata; family Platycnemididae; genus Platycnemis; species Platycnemis pennipes. Next base: position 81,141,454 of record OW121857.1, read on the forward strand.
AGGTTGCACCACGCCCACTTTTCCAACAGGGTTAAAAACATCAGTTTTTCTCCGCTTATAACTCAAGAAATAATTGCTGGATCAAAAAACGGAAATATAGAGGTCTTTTTATTTTACAAACTATCAGATTCGACAATAAAAAAAATATAATAAACGACCCCATTACGACGCTCATAATTAACCTGTCTTTCCCTATGATAATGTTTTTCCAGGCAATTTTTTCATATAAAGCCGCTGATCATGTATTAATTTCATTTTGATTGAGAGTTGAACTTTATATTCTCTTCCTTCTTTACCTTTGATAGGGGTCAGCAGTACTTTAAGCATAATTTCTTCACAATGTTTGCCGCCAAGCTGTGTGGCCTTCTTGCCATTCTTGCCATCCCCACAATCCTCAGGATCCTCTGCCTAACCAAGCAGAGTGGGACACCAAGCACTGCCTTCAAGAGGTACCTCTCAACCCTTGATCACATGCTGAGTTGGTATGAGGGAGACCTGCTGGAGCCTACATCCAAGTATGTACAATAAAGCTTGAATGCGTCACTTGGTTAATAAATATTTCATCAAAATTACTGGTGAGAGCACCCATTGAAATTCATCATGAAAACATTGAGATGTAAGGAAGGAATTTTATTGATTGGGCTATTCCAAAATGTCTTGGTGGTTGATTTTTTTCTCAAACAAAATATCAAAATATTTTTAAAATTCAGTAATTTTTATAAATGTAAATATAAAATTAAGAGCTTATAAATTTAACCCCTTCAGTGCTATGAACGTATATATGCATTTTGAACGTAATGTGCAAACTGAAATGCTTAGCACTGAAAGGGTTAATGATGTTTCATTGAATTAATAAGCATCTGATGATGAATCAGAATAATTTAAATTACTAGTATATAGTACCTTAAAACTTAGAGAATTTTTAATATTATTTGTTCTGCAGTAGAAAGTTAGATTTTATGACCACAAGTTATAATAATGGCTCTACCTTCATGATCAAACTACATTAAAGCCTTTTCATATGTTAAGCCTATTCTTAAACTATCATAAGGTCACACACATATAATTCAAAATGATTTTATCTTATTGTAGTAACAAATACTTTTTGGTGAATGCAATGTTGTGTCAGTTCAAATATTTACTCTGTACTTTCTTTTTATTTTAGAGCTTACCAATCATTATCAGCAGTCCGTGGAAAACATGATGCAGCTGCCCGCAAGGGACTGAAAATGAATAGTTCCAGTGTTCCTCTCTCACAGCTGGACATGGTTCTCACGCAGTTTGCTTTTGTGGGACTTGCCATTCTCTGTCCTAATAAACTTGGAATTACATCAGCTTCATCCTCAAGTAGGGAAGCAGATGAAGAAGGATTTATTCACTTCTGGAGAACCATTGGCTACCTATTAGGAATTCAAGACAGGTATATTACAAGTTAGAAGTGGCAAAAAATTAAGTTTAAATTCAAGGAGAATTTGAAGTGGCAAGCAGTGAGTGACCTATGTTGATAAAAGAGTTTTGGGCAAAACAGTATAACATATAATTACATCCACAATAGCATTTTTCAACAAACAAAAGTATGTTGTAGGATTGAAATCAGCAATTATTATACATACTTAATTAAAGAATAACTTGATATAATAATACATAGTTCATTTGTCCAAAGATCACATTTTCACATGATATACGACATGTCAAGATGATGTATGTATGTACAATTGAAATACAGAAACAATGAAAGCCAAACACAAAGAAAAAGGTTAAGAATGTCATATTAGGTACAAGGAGCACAAAGCTGATAATCACTCAGGTTGATTAGTCATATAAATATTCATTGACAGAGTAAAACATTTTCTCCTGAAGAAAACTTTGAACAATATGTTTAAAAGCACACAACGATTTAATGTTTTTTATCCAATTGGGCATTTGTTAAATAGTTTGACGCCCATTCATTTATGACCAGAGCTGGATGCACTAATGCTAACACTACCTTCATGGAGATATTTCGATCTTCAAGTCTCATATTAATGAAAGTCAGCATTTATGGAGAATTTGAAAAGGTTTTATCAAACATATACTATTGATATACTGTCAATATTATAAACATCTTTTAAAATGTTTCAAAGGGCCAAGCTAATAGCTGAATTTTACCTACATTAATTTTTATTCATAGACTATGGCCTGGGTTTATATAATATGTATTACTAATATGTAGTGAAGTAATTTAAGTTGGCCAATATTTTAGCACGCAGGCAGTTTTTGCACAATGAGAGAGGGCCAATAAATCTGCCAGGTGGCAGTGAAAAGGGTTAAATAACAGGCTTCAGTGATGCTGTTGGGTTTGACAGCCTCAAGTATTCTATTATTTTATTCATTTAATTTCAACTATTTGAATATTTTTTCAAATTCGAAAACATAGTTTTCAAATATTCATACTTTAACGATACCCTTGAAAAAAATATGTAGTAGGGGTGAGAACAGTGGCGTATGCAGGATTTCCTTCTGGGGGAGGGGGGGGGGGGGTTTAATATAAGATTTATGTGCATAATCATAAAATCATATTTAGATTATTATTTGCTAAAACAGTAATCAAATTAAAGTTCTGTTTTCGTGAAGGCAATTCAAGTATATTTTGCAACCAATAAGCAAAATTCTAAATGCTTGTGCAAAATATACAAAATATAGTAAATTACGGGACTGTTTTTGGGGGAGGGTTAAACCCTAAAGCCTATAGATACGCCACTGGGTGAGAAATGCAAATCACCTTTCTAAGGGAATTATATGAAGTGTCCTGAAATCATACCTCTTTCCTGCAGATTCAACATCTGTCGCCCAAGCACCAGGGAAACAAAGGCAATCTGCAGGGGCTTGGTAATGAATGTTTTCATCCCTTCACTGCGCTCACCTCCACCAGCCTTTCACAAGATGGCCAGAGGCCTTGTCAATGGCATGTGGGCGCTCGTGCCAGTTCTAGATGCACATGCCTTTCTTCGGTACACCCGTACTCTGATGGGTGACAAGATGAAGGATGATGACATGATGCCCTACACAAAAGGAAAAGTTATTACCGATCAAGTGCAAGGCTTTGGAGGGCCATACAGCAGATTCATCTTTAATTTGCTGGTATGTTGCTGAATTTGTACAAATTCTTAGCTCTCTTTCCCATTGCTGAAAGATAAAAATTTGATGCCAATGAATCACAGCAGCCTAAATTCAAAAATTCCAATCTTGGAAGATCAAATGTTTATTCACAGCGATATCATATCCAAAACTCTCATTCTCATGGTAATATTTTTTCATAAAATCCAATTTTCAGTTGAAACTTAAAAATAAAAGAAGCACTTCTTGTGCTGAAGACAGTCGAGCATACTAAAATAGGAAAAATCTAGTTAAATACACACAAGACATGCATTTTACTTTAATTACCAAAAAACAAGCCTACTTTTAAAAATTTCTCTGAGACATAGTGCTTTTATCATTGCACTCTTAAGGAAATATTTATAGTGTGAGAAATTGAATCACAAAAAAATGGCATAAAAGTAAAATTATAAACTCCTGAATTGGCTAATAATCTCCTTTGTTATACATAAGAAAATATTGCACTTCACCCAATTTACCAGAGGGTTTGAAGCAATTTTGGAAACGGGTGCTTATTTTTGTCCCCCTCATCAGGATACCAATTGCAGTTTCAGGGTGAATAACCTAAACCATTCCCATATAAATGCTTCTTTGCAGCTTAAAATATCAGCTCTTAAAATTCCTAACACTGTGGTTTGTAGGCTGGCAATGTTTTGACATGCATATATGTCCTGTATCATATTTACTAATTGCTTTTTGGGTGCACAGCATATGAATTCCTTCATTCTCTACTCTGTTTTTAAAAATCCAAATATAGAGAGGCTTAATGATACATTAGTAGTTACATTTAAATACTGTAGCTCATTAAACTGTACCTACTTCGGTGCGAGAACCAACTTAAAAATTGAAAAGAAATTATTTACCCCAGTGTTTAAGAAAATATAAGCAGGAAAATATATTTGCCTACTCTTAGCAAAATTTACTCTTTCATTATCCTCCACACTTACAATGCATGTCCCCTCTTGCCTCCCTCCCCACCACAAACAGGCTAACTAAGTTAATGAAAATGTCTTTGAATCTTAATATCTTAATATTGTTTACTTTAATTTTAAAATCTAAGCAATATCTAGGAGGCAATATAAGAATTTTTCTTTTGCAGGTGTTTGTACAGGAAATACTGCTTGGATTCAAGATAATAAACGCTTTTCTTCGACCGTACCTCAATGTGCAACTTAAGTTTGCTATATTTCTGGCTCACAAATTCCCATTCCTTACAATCACTCATACTAATTAATATATAAGATATTCTTCCGGTGTAGCTGAGTCATACTTTCTCAATTACATTGAAAACATGCTGTATAAAGAACCACATCCCTAAAATCTAATATATTACTTTTGTTGATTTTATATATGTATATGTTTTGAAAATATGTACAAAAAGCCTATATTTACTTATGTAAATTATACTGCTTGTATCGTTTTTGTTCAATTCAATGTATCAGTCTGTGATACAGAGGATGAAAGTGACAAAATGCCGCAAACATGCAATGCAATTTTTACTAAAATATTTTTAATAAAATAATAATTAAAAATAAGCATATGCATTTAAATTATTAAATATTAATATAAGAAACAAATACATTACATGTTAAGTAATTTAAAGGTATTTGTGAGCAGTAAAAAATAGGTGGTAGACAAAGAATAAATATTAGGTAACAATAAAAATCTTTTGCACAAATCAGGATTTAATAGGAATACAAAAAGCTAGAGTGAAAACATTTTCAAACACATGTAAATATGACAAACATGGTGATAATAGTGAATCAAGGAAGAGCGGCATTGGCTCAGCTATTATTGTTTAGCTACGCATGAGAAGTTGGTTGGCTTATGTCAAGAATAAATTTTCTTTGGACATTGCTCCCTTAGATCCTTGATGTATAATTATCTGAATATCAGACCTTCACCATAGCACAGAGAAAAAGGGACATGCCTCTTACACATTGGGTGAACTTGATGCAATGTTAGTTCATTCATCACTTATCACACCAACCTATGGATCCACCTTCCTGTCTTGAAAACAGTAGGGCCCTGGAAAAACTGGTAACATTAGAAGAACCAGGATTGGAGAATAATGACGTTAAATGGGGTAAAGACAAGGGTAAATAAAGAATTGTTAGATTTAATTAGAAATTTTCATGAATTCTTATGCCTGGTAGAATGATTACTGGACAAGGTGAAGGTTTATTTAAGAAGGTTTTAGAATTCAAGAGAAATAAACTTAAAAGAGTTTGGTGAATAATGCAAGGAGAGTAAGAGAAAAAGTACACTTCTTACCCATTGCAATGTACATAAATACAATTTCTCTTTTATCAGATCGTCTAAGGATATATGTTTACAAGTGTGGCATTTTGGTACCCCCCCTCCTCCCCTTGTTGGACATTACCCCTCAGCGCACTAATTACCCTCCGGACTTAGCCAAAGGTCTTGCACGACAGGCGTAGCTTATGACAGTCGGAGCCAATGATGCCAACAATTCCGAAATGCATCGATTTCGGACTGCACCATTCAGTCTGCAGCATCGTCATGCCGTCAACCATGCCAACACCTCACCAGGGTTGCTATCACTTATATAGCCCACTGATTGCGGATGAAGATAAGAAGTTTGGCCATCTCACAGGCCATCAGCTGGTGTGCTCCCACCAGAGTCAGAAAAGAGTTCCTGATGCTCCATTGATAAACTTCCACCTCGCCCACTTTACCCACACCATTTTCCCTCCCCTCAAAAGCTAATATTGACTAATTCTACGTTAAACCCCATTCCACCTTGACCTTGCTGAAAACACCCCCTCCTTATGCCAGAAAAAACCTCCCCTCTCACGCCTTCTGTTCGAGTTGAGACGGCAAGGAATTCACTTCCTGTGTGTGTGTGCCGGTTTTCGAGTCAGTTTTCTGAGACTTCGTCACTTTCGAGGGTGTCCTAGTGACTACTTGCTACTGTTTCAAATTGTTAGGAATTTCCCTGAAGGGAAGTATATTTCAATTGTTGGTTTGTACTTGCTTTTGTCAATTTGTTGAAATACATTTTTTGGTTTAGTTAGATCCATAAAGTTTGTTTCTTGTTCTATTTGACCTCATCTTGCTCTCCCTAGTTTGGAAAGAGTTTTTCCCCAGGATAAGCGTTTCTCGAGAAAAATCTTTATTTCATTCGGGAAATGCTGCACAAGGGAAAATAAATTTTCCACTATAATTTCTGTAAATTAGTGCTATGTAGTTTGTATTTGCACAAAAGTAAAGAAATATCTCATCTAACACATCCTACCTCAGGATTATAGAAGAAAAAAAGCTATTAAAATAAAATTAATTGCATTTTGTGAAATTTTTATGCACAGAAAGTGAGCCACTGCTGTGTGTGGTTAGTATTGAGTTATCCACATTATTCCTTGTCCATAGCATTATCAACATCTATCAATACCTCAATCATCTTACAACTAAGTAATTGAAAATATATCAACTCTATTTAGTGTTTACGCAGTGGAGCTCCAGGAAATAGGCTGTTTGTAGATGAGATGGGGTGGGGCAGCGGAGCTATGCGGCAATTTTTCGGTGAACGTGGTAAAGTATAAGTATGAAAACTTGTTACTTCAGTAGAGTCTGCTTTAGTCAGAAGTAATATGAGAGAAGTCATCACCATGTATGAAGATAGGGTAGGGCCTCCTAAACTGTTCATTTGTCCTCACAGCGTTTTAGGAGCTCAGCTGATGGTTTAACGCCTGTGGAAATATTACATAATCTAACCTTAGTTCTCAATCCAAGGACAAGCTCTACATCCATGCCCTGGGTGGGATTTGAGCCAGAAACTTTTAAGAGTGCCAGGCAGGCACATTAGTGACCTTGCTACAACAGTTGGTGCAAATACTGGGATAAGCACAACATGCTAGACTTTAGAGAGAGATATAATACATTATGTTGTTTACATGGCAAGGGAATGTTAGCAGCATGCAATCAAGAACATATTTCAATGATAAGAACAGTGATCTTTCTGCCTTAATCTTTCCACCATACTTATAATGCAGAGGTCAAAAAAGAGAATGGTTTGGATGCATCACATGTTTGATAACAACAAAGAGAGTTAGATTTACATTATAAATGCAGTTAGGGCCTATAACTTTATCACTGTATTAGTACCTACCTACTGTGCAGTAAGTACATGAGATGAAAAATATTTTTAAAGCTTCAAAATTCCTACAAGTGCTTCTAGGAATTATGAATGTGCTCATAATTCCAAATGCTTGTAGAAAAATTCATTCAATTACCCAAATAAGGTTCAACCTATCCCTGGTAACATCAATAACACCTATACCCCAAGGCCACAGGAACATGTCATTTATGATTTGTTAATTAAAAATCATTGAAATATAAATATTGGATTGCATACATGCATATGTAAAAATGTCTTGGATTTTTTTTTCTGCCAGCATGTAGCATTACCATAAAAATGAAAATTAGGGATGAATACATCAAAAGTGAAGAGTTAATTTAAACATTTTATAGATTGCTTTGTTTTCATCAAGTACAAAAGTTTTATGCAAGAAATGATGATATTGAGTTCAAATTAATTCCTTATTTTTAAAAGTGTTTATGACAAATAGGTTCCAATTCACACTGAATGCAAACATAAGTAGCCCACATATATTTTATGCAGCATATATTTTATGCCCCTCCCATGGACTACGCCTTGTCATGGTGGGATTGGGGCTTGCGTGCTCCCGTGACCCCTAGAGCTACACTGGCGGGAGTAACTAATATTGCTCCTGGTAGGGTCACCCATGCCAGACAGGTCGAAGGGTAGGAGCCTGACGAAAGGTAGTCCACGTACTGTACTCGCAGCGTCTGTTCCTCAGTGAGGCGGCTGTGAGAAGGCGTCTGACCCCAGTGGGGCGGCCTATCAAGTGATGGTGTCACGTTAAAAACACTATTGAGGCAGGCAACGGGAAACCACCTCAATTAAACTCTCCCAAGATCACAATGGACTTGAACAATAGAGAATTGAATCCTGGCAACTACGGGGCCCGGGACCAAATTATTGGAACGGGTGTCGTGCCCGGCAGCAGGGTAAGCAAGGACTCTGCGGTCGTCATCTCACGAAATCCTTGCACGAAAAGAAAGACAGCAGCAGCGGCGGCGAAGAATAAACCAGAGAAGAGAGCAACAATGCTAAGGATCGGGACATGGAACGTTAGGACTATGTTAAGGGCAGGAAAACTAGAGAATATTAAGCGTGAAATGGAGAGGGGAAAGATCGATTTGTTGGGATTAAGCGAAGTAAGATGGAGAGACCAGGGTGACTTCTGGAGTGAAAAGTACAGGGTTATATACAGTGGAGGGGAAGAGAGCCAGCGGGGAGTAGCAGTTGTATTGAATGCAACATTAGGAAAAAGGGTGTTGAATGTGGAACAGGTAAGCGATAGAATACTAGCTATAGAAATCAAAGCGATACCGGCAAATATAGTCGTAGTACAGGTTTACATGCCGACAGGGGGGCATAGAGAAGAGGAAGTGGACAAAGTATATGACCAGTTGGAAGAATTTATCGGGAAAGTAAAGGGCAGGAAGAACCTAGTAATTATGGGAGATTGGAACGCTGTAGTAGGGGAAGGGAAGGACGGAAGTGAAGTAGGGGAGTATGGTCTGGGTGTAAGGAATGACCGGGGCGAGAAAGCAGTGGAGTTCTGTAGGAGGAATAATTTAGTGATTACTAACACATGGTTTAAACACCACCCTAGGCATAGGTACACGTGGAAAATGCCGGGGGATACTGGAAGGTACCAACTAGACTACATCATGATTAGGCAAAGATTCAGGAACAGCGTAAAGAACTCGCATAGTTTCCCAGGTGCAGATGCCGACTCCGACCATAACTTGGTGGTGATGAAATGTGAGATGAGACTAAAAAGGTTGAAAGTAGGAAGGAAAATAAAAAAGTGGGATGTAGGAGCACTGATTGGAGGAAAGAGGAGAGAATACCAGGAGATTGTGGATAGATGCATGAGGGAAGAGGAGGGAAGAGGAACAATAGATGAAGGATGGGAAATGATAAAGACGGGTATAAAAGAAGCAGCTGAGAAAACAATAGGAACAGTAGAAGCTAGGAGGATCAAGAAACCATGGGTAACAGCAGAAATGATGGAAAGGATCGAGGAAAGAAGGAAATGGAAAAATGTACATACAGAGTTAGGCAAGAGGAGTTATAAGGAGATTAACAACAGGCTTAGGAGAGAAACAAAGAGAGCAAGAGAAAAGTGGTGTAGCCGGCAATGCTAGGAGCTGGAGAGACTCCAGAAAGAAGGAGAAATAGGCAGTCTGTACTCAAAGGTTAGAATGCTATCGGGAATCAAGAAATGGAAAACGGTCCCGTGCATCAAAGACAGAAGGGGAAATTTAGCAATGGAGCCAGAGGAGATCCAGCATCGTTGGAAGGAATATGTTGAAGAACTGTATGATAGTGAAAATAGGCCTAGAAACTTGGACATAGAAGAGGAAAAGGACGTAGATCAGGATGACGTGGGCCCCGGAATACTGGATACTGAGATAGAGAAGGCACTGCGAGAAATGAAGGTAGGTAAAGCGGTGGGGGTAGATAACATCCCAGCTGAGCTTCTGAAAAACCTCGGAAAAGGGGGAAGGGACAGATTTTATGAACTTGTTCGTAGAATATACGAGGAGGGGGCTTGGCCGGAGGATTTTGTAAAAACCGTGCTGATACCTATACCGAAAAAGAGGGTGACAAAGGAATGTGAAGACTATAGAACGATAAGTTTGATTTCTCATGCGGCAAAGGTAGTGCCGTCAATCATCAATAGGAGAATGGAAAAGAGAGCAAACGAATTCCTAGGCGAGGATCAGTTTGGATTTTGGAAGGGGAGGGCTACTCGGGATGCGATTGCAGTGATGAGAATACTAGTGGAAAGAAATCTAGAATACAATCAGGACATATTCGCGTGCTTTGTTGATTTTGAAAAGGCGTTCGACAGAGTGAGGTGGGACAAGTTAATGGAAATATTGCGGAAGATTGCGGAGTAGACTGGAGAGACAGGAGACTGATCCGGAATTTATACATGGCACAGAAGGCGCAAGTAAGAGTAGCCGATGGAGAATCGGATTGGGCAACAATAGGGAGGGGAGTAGGCAGGGCTGTCCTATATCGCCGGTACTTTTTAACATATACTCGGAGGAAATGGTGAGAGAGGCTTGGGATGAGCTGGAGGCTGGAGTAAAGGTCGGGGGGAAATTGATAAAATCAGTGAGGTTTGCGGGTGACCAAGCGCTAGTCAGCCAGTCTGCCCGTGGCTTGCAAAAAATGCTGGATGCGTTGCAGGGACAGTGCGAAAGATACGGCATGAAGATAAACCAGAAGTAAACGTAAGTAATGCGGTTTTCAAGAACAAAAAGGGCCAGTATAACGATAAAAGTGGGAGGTCAGAAGCTAGAGCAGGTAGAGCAATTTAGCTATCTAGGTAGTGTGTTAGAAAAAAAAAGGTATAGCAGCATTGAAGTGAGAAGGAGAATTGCATTGGGAAAAGAAGCTTTTACTCGTAGGCGTGAACTAATGACAGGGGCGTTGAGTAGGGAAGTGAAGAAAAGACTAGTGAAAAGTTTAATATGGAGCGTTGCACTATATGGGGCGGAAACATGGGCTTTGCGAAAAGAAGATGAAAATAGACTTAGGGCTTTTGAAATGTGGGTGTGGAGAAGGATGGAGAAAATAAAGTGGGTCGAAAGGAAAATGAATGACGAAGTGCTGGAATTGGTGGGAGAGGAAAGAAATTTGATAGATGAAATTAGGAGAAGGCAGAAGGTGTGGATGGAAAAGGTAATAAAAGGAGATGGTGTTTTGAAGGAGGTGATTGAGGGAAGAGCGTTGGGTAAGCGGGGAAGAGGGAGAAGAAGAACGGGTAGCTTGGATGGAATGATGGGTGGCAGGAGGTATGAGGGGCTGAAAAGGGACATCGTGTGAAATTTATGGGGTGGGAAGAATTAAATGTCCATTCAAACCTACCTTCACCGGTAGAATACTTATAAAAATAATATATTTTATGATACTGCAATGCAAACAGTATGACCAAATTTCTTTTAGTGCACTGGTGAATTATCATTCTAAAACATCATATTCATAGAACACTTTCATGCTGAGTCACTTTTCAATACAATTAGTATATGCACTTAAGATGTTCTTTTATAAATAAAAATGGAGTTACCTCTTGGACAGAAAGGGTCCATAGACTTCTTGATGCATGATATTACATTGGTCCTGGTTGATGATTAACTAATATTTTTTTAATTCAACATTCCAGTTTCAATGCGAAACTGAAGGTATCATTTCATTGCAATGATGTAAGTCTGCCACAGATTCTCATCCAAGTATGAACTAAAATAGGAATAGTGAGCATATATAAGAAAAAGCTATCAGAAATGAGCAGCATAAAATATTTACAACAGAAGTTATGTACATAAAAAATAATCCAGATTCTCAATTCCCTAATGCAGAGTTTTTAGCTTTTAGCAACTACGTACCACTTGAAATTTTGGCATACCAACAGTCCTATATTTTTTTAGAAACATGTATTTACTGTCAGAAAAGTGCACAATGGCTTGTTTTATTTTTATTAAATTACTAAGAAAACTTCATATTTAATTATTACTGCACCTGTATTTCAGTTTTGTCAACCCTTTATCAAGGCAACAATAAATATAATTTTTTTCAATTTTTCCTTGTTTATTTTTATTTAAACATATATAAAGATGCCAGTGCCCGGCAGATGGGCAGCAGAGTGAAGTTTGCATGCTCACGCACACAGAGGCCCTTACTAGCCTATCACCTGAAACGTTCCTGCGTACCACCAGTGGTACGTGTACCTCCGGTTAGGAACCCCTCCCTTAATGTATTAACCTTGCCTATTACATATAGTCAAGTATTAGAATAAATGAATTCTGGAACAAAATTTTATTTGCATAATTATTCTGGCATATGTAATCAATGTCATGACTTCGATCTTCCAAGCATAGGATGTGGGCATGGACCAAAATGGGAAGAATTAAAAAATTTGAGAGAAACAACGGATAAAGAAAAAATTGATGACCATGGCCAGTTACCAAATACATACCGACACATGCCTTTGATAATGAAAGCAGTAAATCTTTAACACAGTGGGCATTGAAAAACAAAAATTCTACACTCGACTACAATCGGAATGAGACATCTGTGATTGAATTTGAAATTCCTAAATTCTAGAAGTGTATTCCATGGGTAGAGCTATTCCAATAATAAAACAATTACTTCAACAGAAAAAATTTCCCTGCCATCTTGCTGCTCCTGCTCCCAGTTTGCCAACAGGTGGCTGGATTGCTTCTGTAGAAAATGAATTTCCCATTTGCACACAAAATCCTATTTCAAATCACCAATTGCTTATACAGAATGCATAATTTATCCAGATGTGCAAACAGAAAAGAGATCAATTACCATCACATTAGTACACTAATTAATACATGATGATCGGATGTTTTGTTAGTATAATTAAGGAAAATGCAAATACATACGTTAGTAAATTTATTTCATTTAAAACTGTCCATTTGGATAGATAATTCATTTCAGTTCACATCCATAGCCCAAGAATCGGAAATACATTTTGCCAGTATAAAATCTCATTATAAAAGGTGACTTAATCATTCCCAACTTGGCGTGCAGGTATAGATAAGTAAGTTATTTCAGATGCACTTCATTAACTTTAGGTGAAGTGGATGAATAGATATTATACAGCTCATATACCAATGTCCGGGGGTTGTGGTGGCCTAGTGGGTAGAGCACTAAGCTACTGATGAGGGGTCCGGGTTCAAATCCCGGGCAAGAGCCTTTCTGGACACCCCCATCTAAAATCCTTGCGATTCAATTTTCTGTGTGTCAGAACTTTGTAGGAAATCGCAGGTGGCTCAGGGAAAGGAACTGGACCCCCTACCCTGAATGTGTGAATTTCACATGCCATTGGCTTAGTACGAGGTGAGCTCTATACTCTCACCTATCAAAACCAACCATCAGGTTGTATCACTGAGTGAGTGATACGAATGTCCACATTAATGATGATAGGGTCAAAGGTTTGAAGGAAAGAGGTAAGGTAAAGGATAGGACTCTTCAATTGGAATCATCTTTCCAGCTCTCCGACTTCATTGTCATATACATCTCAACCTATGCTACATTGGTCCATCCAAAATTTACCAGCCAAGGATCACTTCAGCATTTTGAATATACAGTCAAGCCCACTTATATCAAACCCATTTACAAAGAAGTCCCGGTTATAATGAAGTGAAGGCTATTCCCCATCAAAGAGAGACTCGGAAAAACTGGTCCACATATAATGAAGTTCAGTTATTACGATGTAAATATTCGACCCCCTCAACTTTGTTAGAAATGGGCTTGACTGTACCTACAAGACACAACAAAGGAAATACAACTCAATTTTAGATATGACCATGGCTAATTGAGTAGCTTCAAATAGTTTTCACTTTCCTGAAAGGCAACAAGTCTAAAGAACGCTTAATGAGGGACACAAAGCAAATTTTGATTAACCTAAATCCGATGAAGATTTCCCCCTACGTTAACATAGTACCCAGCACACAACTTTGTGCGGAAGGGGATGCAAGAAACCTGCCTCTATTGTAAACAATCCTGCTACTAGAAACTACATTACTAGATTTACAGTTGAGTCAGCTAAATTTAGCAAGGAAACATAACAGAATTTCATGTAATGTAACCTCCGATTACAAATTATCATCAAACCACAATGGGCATAGTACAAATCCCGTATGTCTTGAAATTAAGATGTCAAGTCACGTTTCTTATACAGACATAGTATGCAGTGATGCTTTACATAGATGACTCCCCAAATCCACTCTATCAAGAGCTTAAATAATTATAAAATATAATAAAGAATAAGAACCATATTTAGAAAAATTTCTTCCCACATTAAAAACAAAATTGATGCTGAAATAATTATCTGAGGACATCATCTAAACCACCAGTCCAGCTATATGATCATTCCCTTTCCTCCTTCATTCTGAAATATTTCCTAAAATTGTGGTGATACAGGTAATTAATAAGTAACATGACCTTCAGCTTTAAGTAATGGTAGGTTGGTTATTCAGGGGAGGCGACCAACAGTTGAGGTCATTTGCACCATTTTAGGATAGGTGGGTAATGGTAGGAGTTTTCAGGAAACGGAGGAAGGGTGGAGAGAAACCCAGCGTCAGCATTAGCCTACTCTTAATGAAGGGCGCCAAGGGACCACGGTTTAACATCCCATCTGATGGATAGAGTACTGAACTTGAAATGCCCTCCACTCAGCACTCAAGTGGGGACCGGTTTTCCACTGAAAAATGCGCCACTGCCGGGAATCAAACCCGGGCCCTCGGGATGGGAGGCCAACACTCTAGCCACCACACCAACCCAATCCCCTATGTGTAATGGTCAAAACCTAATTATCCACATTTACAATCACATAGAGAGGATGAAAAATTTATAAAAAAAGCATATTAAAGACTGTTACATTTGAGAATCAGAGCTAAGAAATGGAGAGTAATTGAAGGAAGGTTAAGAATGAAATGTGTGGTATCATGGAGACATAATGATATGATTATGAGTTCCATCATAACAAATTACAAACTATTCAAAATCTCTTTGGAGAGAAGCATGCAGACATCTTTACTGTGTGTAACTAAGGAAGCTAAAGTTAATTTTGCAAAATCATTTCAGAAGTGTTTATAAAGCAAGATATCTTCCAGTTGTCAGTAAAACTAAGATACTTAACATTAATAGGTTGACTACTGAATTAATGGTCATCCTTACCAAGGTAAGCATCCAGTCTTTATGCTATTATGTAAAATCATTGTATGGAAGCAAATTATGAGTAGTTGGCATTTTGCACGTCATCCTTTCATGTTTTCACACTCACTCACTACAGATGTTCTACATGTACACCTTTGCAAGAGAACACCATTGCAAACCAAAATGCATCCCCCTAATGATGAAAATAATTTTTCCAGAATACATATACCAACATAGGAAACTTCCGTCAGGTACACCTTTCAGGGGTAAAGGTCACAAGCCATCGTTACTCGGGAAGCACCGGATAGTGTTTCACCAATTGGCTATTTTAAAGTCATCATTTTTTCCTTCAAAGCATTTTTGCCATCAAATTGCTTGAATCATTACGAGCTATCTTGCTCACACATCAATGCTCTCACTATCAAATTTTAGCCGATATTTTCCATCAGTCAATGACTGAAAGTTGATTGTGCTATCTTTTGTGCCACACTGGTAATATACTTAACAACAGCCGCAAATATAAGACTTTAAAGAAGAGGATCAAGCCCTCTTTAACATTCCAAAATGAGATTTTTCAACTTTTGGATCCATGGGTACAACTACACTGAGCACTATGATAAATTAGAGGAGAAACCATCAGGTAAACTGTAGAACTAAAAATCAGGAAATGTAGCTTGAGGTAGCCTGAAACTAAAAAAGAATCCATTTTAAGTAGATGGACTGAGTTATTATACAGTAAAACCCCTCTTTTACACTTTTGAGGGGAACTAGAGAAAAAAGTGTAAATCGCGGGAAAGTGTAATTTGAGGGTATGCAATTTTATATGAAAGTTATGCCTGAAAGAGTCTTGCTTCTTGATTTTGCCTGCCTAATTCTTGCTTTCATTGAATGAAAAGTTTAAAATTGAAATATAGTTCCAACAAAACCTCTTTAATAATGCCAAAATCTCTTATTTGAAATGCATGGGGACATGGGGAGATATATTAACTAGATTACATATGGTTGGGCCAAGATTAGGAAGAGTGTGAAAAAATTGTACAGTTGTAAATTGGAGACAATATCAGGAATTAGTTTACAGGTGTATGAGGAAAGATGCAGAACAGCAAGCAGTTCAGAAAGGATGGAGGGGGGGATGGTGTAGTAGACACTAGAGTAGTCAAGACACTGTTCATTACTGTTAAGTGAGGAGAGCTGCTGATAGAACTTACAAGAGATTCAGCATAGGGGTAAGGAAAATGTGAAAAGAACTGCATGGCATTAATGATAGACAAGGGAACTTGGGAATAGAAGAGGAGAATGACATAGATAAGGATGAACTGAAGCCAGGAGTCTTGATCCAACCATGCTAGTAAGTTAGGGTAAATATTATGAGAAAAGAAGGTGTGGAGACTATAGTGATATTCTATCAAAGCTACTTAAGAATCGAGCTAAGGAAGATTGAGATGATTTTACGGGTGTGTTCGTAGGATATATGAGGATGAAATTTGGCTGGAGGATTTTTTAAAATCTGTATTAATGCCTCCAAAAAAGAAAGACAAGACCACAAATGCTGAAAAGCATACACTTCTTAAATAAATGAAAAATTTTCATCACCAATGCGATAGCATCAGCCATCCCGCGAGTTATGCAACCTGAACAACAATCGCGAGAAAAACGACGTACGTGTACTGTAATCCCTCGCGGCATTACAATTGCACAGATGAGCGAGGTCACGATAAATGGAGGTATATCTGGGCAAATTTTATTTCTCTTTCATAGTGGTAACTTACTGCATGAGTTTTTACTTTGTCTTTCACGGAGCGTTGAGTCCAACCACTAGTTATGCAACCAGGACGACAATCACGGCAAAATCGTCTCGTGAAACGTAAATGGCGAACCATTCAAGAATTTGCTAGCGTGAATAAAGGGAAGACGTTACATTGCGGATATATGGACATTATTAGGACATGAAGAAAAAGTCGTAAATGGCGGGAAAACGTAAATTGCGGGGACGTAAAAGCGAGGTTTTACTGTAATTATTTGGCTGCCTGAAGGTGGGAGATTGCAGACAGTAAGCAATCAAGAAGGGTAAAGCACACTTTTGGGGTGGTTAGGAACACAGACCCCACAAAGCACACATGGACACTGATAGCATACTAACAAAGACAAAATAATTATGAGATACAGGTTTTCGACGAGTGTCAACTACAGTACAAGGGAGAAAGAGGACACTTTATGCACAACACAGTGATAAAAGATTTTGCAAAAGAAGTCAAGTGGTGATATGACATGGCAATGCCTTCCCATCTAAGGGAGGTGAGGAAAAGGGATGGTTAGGAACACAGATCCCACAAAGTACACATTATGGACACTAATAGCATAGGAACAAAAGACAAAATGATTATTGAGATACAGGTTTTTGAAGACAATACCAACAAAAGTTCAAGAGAGAAAGAGGACACTTTATACACAACACAGTCATAAAAGCTTTTGCAAATCAAGTCAAATATTAAATGCCAATGCCTTACTATCTAAGGAAAGAGAGCCAATTAAATTGCCCTCAAAATGATACCTCCAAAGGCTTGGGAAATAAAGAAAATGTATGATTAACAAAGAAAGATAGAATATATGCAAATATGATATACTCATGAAATAAGAGAATGACAGCAAGGAAGGTCATGATATTGTTTCTAACACCGAGAAAATAAAGCAATCATTTCCCATATGCTATGCAAACCTTGGAAAATAAAACGATTATGTTATTTGAATTCCATTTTAATAGTCAATAACACCTAGACAATATCACAAAGCTGAAATCTATTATTTTCATCACAACAAAATTATCGAGAGTGAACCAATATGGTGGACTCAAGTCCACATATGATTCCATATCTTTGCAGGTGATCGGTACAGAAGATGTCATCTGAATACAAACATCATAAAGAAAGTGACCTTCAGATATTCATCGGAGCAAAGAGCTTAGGGAACTAAGTGCTTTATTAACACTGAGGGGTCACTGGGATAACTCAATCCAAACATTTCATGGTACGTTCAAGTTTTAAAGCCATTGTAACCTTAACTTCAAAAAATCACCACCATAAAATGTTAATTCAATACCCCACGTACTGAATATTTTATGAGGCTGAGATTTTAAAATAAGAATCTCCCAAGTTAAAATTAACTCTAAAAACAAGTACTCTTATAGCAAAGTTTGTTGGACTTCCATTGGAAATCATAAGTTAAAAATAACATTTGCTATAAATGGAACCAGGTAAGACTTTTATTCATTGAACTTAATGAATCTCTTCTCGCTTCTTTGGATTTTGTAGTAAACACTTACTGAGTGACAATGGCAAAGTGTTTGAAGTGAAAAACACAAATTTGATTCTTCATTGGATACAATCCATTTCACTCTCATTGTACACAAAATTGCATTAATGCCAACCAAAGCATTTCAACCATCAATTCAGTTAGATGAGTCTACTCCGATGCATCATTTGTCGCTTGTGCAAATTTCTGAAGTCTCCTACGTCGCACTTCTTCCTGCTCCTGTGTCAAAGCTGGCTCACTTGCAGATTGTGCGGAACTGATGCTTTCACTGCTGTCACCAGCAACAGATGATGTGGATGCACCAGCGACAGATGATGTGGATGCACCAGCATTCACTCTCACATCTTTGGTTGGCTGCTCCTTGACTTCTTCAGTCCTAGAACTGAAATCATGAAAAGTAACTATAGTAACTAAAAGTAACAACCTCACTTTTATGTCCGTGGAATTTGAATTTTTTTGCCATTTATAACTTTTTCTTTGAGTCCCAGTTATTTCTATGTCCCTGCAATGTAACGTTTTCCCTTTATTTGCACTAACAAAATTTTGAATGGTCCACCTTTTACTTTGTACGAGACAATTTTGCACAGATTTTCATCCTGGTTGCATGACTCACAGGATTCAACCCTTTGTGAAAGACGAAGTTACAACTCAACCAGCAAGTTATCACTGTGAACCACAATACTTGTATCAAAGAGAAGGCTGTTGGAGCGAATATCCACAGGGAAAAAGTAAGCATGCTGTGATTCACTGATGATATAGCAGTCATAGCAGAGACAGAGAGGGATTTGAAGAAGACTTTAGTATTTATGGAAAAGACAATGACCAGATATCAGCTGAAGATGAATAAAAGGTAAACAAAATATTGGCAAGAAGCAGGAGAAAAGAGGCCAATACCAATGTTGAACTAGGAAAATAAAAATTGGTGGAGGTGAGAGAGTTCTGTTACCTGGGAAGCCGAGTAACCAGTAATGGATGAAGCAAGAAAGAAACAGAAGGATATCCCAGGTGAAGAGGGAATTCTACCAAAAGAAGAATCTACTTACAGTGAAAATACAAGCATGGAAGTAAGGAAACAATTCTTCAGAGCATACATCTGGAGCATATTTCTTGGTGGAATTGAGGCATGGACAGTAAAATCAGCAGAGAAGTCAAGGGTAGAAGCATTCCAAATGTGATGGTACAGAAAGATTATAAAGATTAAATGGATCAACTGAGCGTGTAACAAGGAAGTCCTAAGAATAGAGGGAGAAAAGAAAAGTCTTCTGAAAACTAAGAAAAAGACGGGGCAACTTAAACAGCCACATAATTAGACATGATGGCCTGATAAAGACAAGTGTAGAAGGACAAGTGAACTGGAAGAATGGCAAAGGAAGACCTTGCATGATATACATAACAAGTGATGAAGGATGTGAAAGAGATGAATAACGTAAATATGAAGAGATTAGCTGATAAAGAATTCAATGGAGAGCTCCATGAAACCAATCTCAGGATTGCTGTCTAATGATGATGATAGTTAAAGGAATGCATACAGATAATGAGACTATTTCTATGTGTAATTAAGGTCATTGGCTTTAAAGAGAAATGGAAATTAAAAATTACACTCTTTTCATATTTTCAGTTCCAAAAGCTACTAGGTGTGGAAATAGATTCACACTACAAGTTATACCAGAAAGAGTCAAGTATAATCAAGGAAGTAGGTGGATATGACATGTCTACCGGTTATGTTCCCCCTTCAATCATAATTCGGTTTCCATGTCCTAACCTAGCACCCTCAGTAGGCTGCTGCTGCGCTGGTGGTCGCACTTGAGCTCCTGCATCTGCTGATGCGACAGCAGCAGCATACTGCCCCATTGCGGTGACAGCCGCATCAAGCAGTATCTGAATGGTCCTCAATGCTTCCAACCGAGCCTCCAGTCCTTCCCGTCCTGCCATTTCCAGGCGTCTCAGCTCCTCATCAGGGAGCCCAGATAGGCAACCTACTGGAGGGGGAGGTGGGGGAACACCTAGAAACAAAAAATATCATTTAATGAGTAGAAGAATGGGATCTTCAATGCCCAAAACTAGGAACAAGAGAGCCATTGGATTTAGGAATTAATTCAACTTTGTCAATCCATCAAAACCACCACTTTATTAGATTAGAATGATACTTGGAAATATGTTTTGAGTTGTACATTATACTTGTTTGAATAATTAAATTTTAAGGGGGCTCCCTACCTGCCTTTAAAAGGCCGTTGCAGATGCTTAACACGTTCACTGCGGCGTGACCCACCGGTGGGTCACGCAGATGTGTCTAGAGCCGCGGCCATAAAATTCTGTGAATTGTCGTAGCTTGCGAGGAGTATTGTGAGAGTAGGAATCGAGAACTTCTCAAGTGACTTCACCCAGAGGTTAGTCACTGTTCAAATAATAGACTACTATGTGACACTTAAGTGTGACCCACCGGTGGGTCACGCCGCCCCTCCTGAAACTTTTTTCAGTGTGAGTGGTATGGCCCACTGGTGGGTCACGAACAAATTTACATATTAGCGTATTATATCCAAAATATGTTTATTTTTTGCTTTCTTTTTTTTTTTTTCATGTTTATGCGATTTTTATACATAAGGATGAACAATACTCGATATAGTAAAACATATCAACTGAAAATGTTTAAGAAATTTTTTTCTCCTCAACCTCTTGGCTGTCCGTCAGTTGCTCGTAAACAACTAAACAGTCCGAACTGCACTCGCCCGGCTGTGTGAGAGATTGACTCTCTCTCTTCCCTACCCCCCCCCTCTACGGAAGGGCAATTGGGAAAGAGTCGCGTAGCGTTCTTGAGCCAATCCCTCAGTGGTGGATGAGTGACTGTGCCCTTGCCGGGTGAACGTCTTCCGAAATGCAGACACAACTTTTTTCTGAGTGAGACAAACCACTATGTACTCTTTCCAAAGGATCCCCCTTCCCTTTTCTCATAGTGTGAGCAGGGCTGGGGAATCGGTACGCACGGACGGGCGTCTACGTCTCACAGACGGGCGTGAACAAGGGCAGGCGCAATAAACAGAGACGGGTGGGAGTCTCCTGGGTTTTCCGAATGTCAGCAAATCTTTACCACATGCATTGTATTGTTGGCCCTCTCTTCCCCCATCCCACGCCAGGGTCTAGCTGATAGCGTGCCCCACGTGGCCGGGGGAAGGGGGGGCTGGGGGCGAAGCTGGGAGTAGCCTCCCCCAGCCTTCCTCTAATCTCAGGAAACAGCTGAGTATTGCCGCTTCAACCACCATCCCTCGGCAGTGGCCAGAAGCTCGGAAGGACTGTGACCCACCGGTGGGTCACACCGCCCATGCAAAAGGCTGAGTGTGACCCACCGGTGGGTCACGCCACGCTGTGAGGGGTAGGGCTTTAAACAGCTCCGCAGTGAACATGTTAAGGTCTATGCGACTACAACTTACATGTTTTTAGAGGCTATTTGCGAGGCCTAGAATACGAAACGAGGATTTTGCTTCCACTCTCCTCAAAGCTTGATCCTTCATCTACCCATTCAAATAACAACTGCTGATACGGTTTCTATAGCAAGGTCATCATAATACTGGCTGTGAAGCATGTTTCACATTTTTAAAGTCATTGTGCGTGGTAGTTCCTACCAAAGTTTTCTTCCTTTGGCGGTCTACCCCCACTCCAGCCCTAACACGTTCTATCCCTCTTGTTTACAAAAATCCTCAAGGGTTTGGTCTATGAGTTAGCTCGTGGGTTCCAGAGCAGTGTCAGGTTACTCCTCGGCGATAACACATCTCAGTTGGGTCGCTGAAGAGAGGCTGGAAATTTTCTTTCCCAATGTCATGGAAAACACCAAAGGCTGTGAGAAAGTGAGATATCGAAGAGGAGATAGGCAAATAAAGAGAAAACATATCTTTTATGGGAAATTAGAAAAAAAGCCAGAGAAATGGTACTATTGTCCACATACTATTTTAACATTGCTACATATAACAATACTTTATTGATCATTACTCATTCATGAGCAAATTTTCATTTTTTTGGGGTAATATGTATTTTATTATCCTCTGCCATGCTCATTTTCAGAGGTTCAAGAGTAAACTGTGGCGATTTGATTCCAACAAAAGAATGTCCTCAGATTTTTGTCGTTTGTTATTGTATAATTTTTCTTTTAAATTATGCTATGAATTGTCCACTTTTCATCCTACGCTTGCAGTGTGTATTCTAACTCGGAGTTCCCTGAGTTCTGGCATGATAGGCATAAAACACAGACAAGGAAGTGAAAATCTACAGATAACCGGGTTTGATTCCCGGGTAGGGAGGATGATTTTTCCTCTGTGCAGTTTTTGCGTTTCTATCTATCTTGCCTTTGATGCTGTACGGGTAATACCGCAGTCAGTCAGCGGTTTTCTCAATAAAAATCAAGTCGATCGGGAGACAGAGAGAGGAAATTCCCTCAAATTACTTTATAATTAGACAGTTGACTCGAAATGTATCAACTGAATTTCTTAAATTTTTTTGGCATAATGCACCCTTCTCTCATATTCCATAATCCTTGGGGGAAATCAGGACTTTCTAGAAAAATATTTTCCTTGTAAAAGTGCAATATTAGATGTTCCTTTTAAAACCCTGGCAAACTAATCTTCCTTGGCACAAAAATACTTATAATGTTTACATTTCATTATTTGTTATCTTTTCTAAAAGAAACCTAAATTTTTTCATGGTAGATAATGAGTGTCACAGCACAAGAAAGCTGCCAAGACACATTTTTAAACATTCACTTTTCTGTAGCTAGAAGGAAAATGGTGTTTCAATCACAATGAGGTGCAATATCTGCTTCATTATAGCAAGGTAATATTATAGGTACCAAACCAGGGATTAAACCAACTTTCCATTTTCAATTTCCCTGACTTTTCCCTGATTTCCAGTCCCAATTTTTAAAATTTCCCCGATTTTATATCAATGGCAAAGCAGTCATATATAGGACTTTTATGGGAAAATGCAGCAAGGAATATTGTAAAATAAAATTTATTTATTCCAGGAAAGTTATATACATATTCCAGTCAAAATTCAAAAACAAAACAATGGACGGGCAGACCAAGCAGCCAGTTTCCGAGCCCGAACAAGCTGCCAAGTTGGCGCTACCCCATGCCACCCAGCCAGGACGGCAGGCTGACAGCAACAAAATGTGCACCTCGCCACTCGAGCGCAGCAACACTCTGTGCATTCAACCACGATTTTCATCTTTTTGCTGCACCTCTGGAATTTTTCCCTGACCAGAATCTAATTTCCCTGACATTTCCACGACTTCCAGTCCCGATTTTTATTTCCCTGACATTTCCATGACTTCCCTGGCTGGTATGAACCCTGCAAACACTATGCCAAACACAACGTCAAGGGATTTTGAAGTCATATTAACTGCTAACTCATTTAATGTATGTATTCCCCTGAGATAACTATTTCCGGTCCCCTGAGATAACTATTTCCGGTCCCCTGAGATAAATATTTCCGATCAATGCTAATAGTTAATTCAAAATAATTTAGGATTAGATCAATTATTTTTTAAAACACAATGTGACCAACAAAAACAAATCTACGATGGATGATGAAAAATTGCTCAAAATTGTTGAAAATTAAATATTAGTTTCAACTGATGATCAACTTATCAATGAGTGTTATTGAGTATCATTATACTGTAATCACATGCTTTCTTAATGGGTTTAGACAGTCTATAATCAAATAAAGACAATCTCTCTTTACGATATATTTCCACGATTGGGTGTATAAACACCTTTTATGATTACCAAACAATTTATAGATTACAATTATACCAGGATTTTATAAATTGTAAAGAAATAACTTAAGATCTCTTTATGCTTCCAATCTTGTATAGCGTAGCTGTTTCTTTAATCAGGTACAAAACTGATCTCATGAGAAGAATGAAAAAGAACTCACCAAATGGCACAAATGGGAATGGTGGATAGAAGAATGGTGGACTGCTTCGTGGGATCCCATCGGCTGTGCCACTAGTCTCGCCTGGATTTTGTGAAGATGAAGCATTCTCAGATCCACTTCCTCTTGCAGCTGCTTCTGCATCTGAAGATGAAACATCACCTGTAGCACAGTTATACTCCCATAAACAATAACTAGATAATAAAATGACAGGAATAAATGTCTAATGACATAGATAAAAACCCACAATTAATGCAGCCAATAATCATACTTTGATGATACTTCACATAAAAGTTCATAAGATTTAAAAACTTTTACCTTCATTATGTTTCAATTTATCAAAGCCAAGACTGACAATCAGTTTCACACAAAGGAATACAGAGTTAGAGATAAAAAACACCATTATTTTAAAAAATCTTTCTTAAAAAGGAGTTGTTTAAAAGAAAATTGACTAACTTTAAAAACAATCCTACACGTACAGAAGAAAATGTATACTAGGAACATTGTTATTACATAACTTCATCATCACAAGCAAAGGTGTTGGTCCTGTCTGGAAGGCTATACTAAATGTATGGGACAGTTTGTGATGCTATGAAATTTTCGAAAATGTGGAATGCAATCACCCTCCCAAAAAATTCTTGTTTCTACAAACACAGTAGAATTTCGATTTTACATTAACTGATTTTACGAAAAATGTGATATAATGCATTTGAAGGAGCAGGCCAACGTCATAAGCATTCTTATGGAAATATTATTTGAAATTACATAAATCTGATGTAATAATTTTACATAATCTACCTCAGACCCCAGCATAAGTATCGATTCATTTCTAAGAAACTAAATAACATAACGTAATGAATCTCCAGAAAAATCATGCTGATCGTTGTTCACCTTTAATGGCAATTGGTAATTCAATTTAATGGAACACCGTATTACTGTGCAAGTCATCTGCAATGAATTACTACAGGGCATGCTAATTGAGCATGTATTTCAGTAATGGGTTTCACATTTCAGTTTACTTTCCTATGGTTATACCACAATTCTTACACAGAGGAGCATAGGATATTGGTGACTATGACATAAGAACCCATTAGCAGTTCCAAGACTACAATCGCTTCTTAGTTTCCTGTGAGCAAACATAGTCACGTAACAATAGCCAAGAGTGACAATCTGCAGCTAGAAGGGAAATGCTTTTCTGTAGCGCACGTTATTCAGCAGAATGTGATACATGGTTTAGGTCAAACAAAAACAAATAAACAATTTAAGAACCAAGCCATGACAAGGTGCAGGAGAATGAAATGTAATTACAGACAAAGAAATGATATGTTTAATAAATTATATAACAATCGATGGTATCAAATGCCTGTGCTCTGTTAAATACTAATTTTGCCATTCATCAAGTTCCCTTTATTTTCCGTAATTTCTTCTCAGTGAGAAATTTTAGGAGGAAAGTCACCAATAATCTTCACAGAAATGGAAAAAGTTATATCTCTCTCATCAGGCATGAGCTATGCTGTGAAAAAATGCTACAATGTTGAGATAATTCTATTCAATAGCACATCATATTACAGCTACACAGGGGGGCTACTGATTACCAATTTTCAAATTCCCTGACCTTTCCCTAATGTCATTACCAATACAAACCAAAGCCAAGTTCTTGGACTGATCAAAATCAGATGGCACGAGTGACTTTTAGAAGAGAATAACAATTGATTAATGTGGTCATAACCCCTTGATTGTAAGAGGGAACCAAAAATGTAAAAATATTTTTATATCCAAACAAAACGTAATCGTGCCACTGCGAGTGAAAACAGGAGGCAATTAGCAACGGAAGCGTCATATTTAAGAACATCATATTTGAGGTGGTTTGTGACCTAACTAAACTGCTTCAACAGGGAGCTAAGGGGGCCATTCAATAATTACATTGAGCATGAAAGGCGGGGAGGGGAGGAGGACTCTTCTTGATGTCTCGCGAAGGGGGGTATGGAAATCGAAGATGATCTTACGTAAGATTTTGTTTACACGTGCGATCGTACTTGTATCACCATTTTAATATTCATCGTCTCGTATTTTTAGAACTGCAAGCATGTATTTACTACAAGCTAGTGTGCTCCAACTACCTCTAGACCTGAGTCTCGGAAGTTAAAAAGAACGCGAGGTATTATCTTCTGAACAACATAGCCTTGGATTCCTTGTGGTGAGGAGAATACACGGTGATCATGAATTTTAACACTACTAGGCAAATATCGTATTAAGGATACACAAAAGTGATATATTGTACGACTGATTCACAACTGAATGTTCAACGAATTGATGGGGCTTATTCTATGCACTTCGGTGACGGACATTAGTTTTAGTTGGTGAAATAAAGGGCAGGAAAAACTGCCGGTAAACGCAATGGTAGAAAAATAACGAGAATTTCCTATCCCAGTATCCATGCTGTAAAGGGAAAAAAGAATATGTGGATACAAATGAATGTAAATTACATCCATTTATGAATATTTTGAAAACAAAGATTTTATCGCAATTCAGACCTGAGCAATGCCTTTTATATGACGAAAGTATGATTGCTTTTTACAGCTGGCAGAGATGTTAGGAATTCTTGCGGGGAAATAAGATTCAGTTATAATGTATGGTGCCTAAATAGATTAGATGATTAGAGCCACGAATTTTTTGCAAAACGATTTTTTCGCGAAATGTGAAGATAATTTGGGAAAACGCGAAATACATTCCCCTGAGCGAAAATAATGCGATTTTTTAGAATTTTTACGGGTTATTTTGCGAAAATGTTGAATATTTAGTAAAACCTCTACCTATGGAACATCTTTTCATTGTAAAAACCTCGCCGGCCAAAATTCAAGCATGTAACAGAGGGAAACATCTTTGTATCGAACTACATTATTTTCGACAAACCTCCGCACTTTGTACTAAGAGTGAAACCCCCGAGACTGCGAAACTACCTCCACCGAATGGAATATTCGGTGATAATTTTTGTTTTTGCTCCCACACTTGTTTTCTCATTTCTCCACGAAATATTACTGCTTCCGACTATTAAAATCGATCATTTTAGCCGCTGATGGAAACCTTCCATTTGAATTCATTCAAATGCCCGTACAATATCAATCATCAGACGCGTTTTACATGTACCTACGCATCCAATGATTTTATATATCTTAGGGTTCTTTGACCTTTAATTGTGAATCAAACCATCAAAGGAGTTATTTTTATCATAATCCCTCTTGTAATCTCACCTTTATTCGTCCGAGCACCTACATTTCATATAGTCGCCAAGCGATATTCGTTTGTTTTGTTTTTCTCGTTTTCGCAGCGCGATTTCGAACATAATCCATGAAGCCGGCATGAATGATACATTAGTGATTACATTGTAGTCAGTACATTACATTGTAGTCCCCGTGGAAGCCAGGTTCACATGGGAGTGGAATAGATGGAACGGATTGTGATTGGCTAGATGCTTTTCTGCTTTCTGCCTGTTCCGTCTATTCCGCTCCCATGTGAACTCGGCTTGAGACTTTTGCTTTCTAGAGATTATTGCAGTTTGTCCACATGCAATATTATTTGTTATTTACGTGAGACTTAATTTAATAGCTAATCAGAGATCGATAGCAGAAGTATTTCTACGATGCGTAAATTGCCCTAAGGAAAATGCCGAAAGTAGTAACTGTGTTTCACCGCGAAAATCAGTTTCATAGAGAAGGTTTCTATGTTTTTGATAAACAGAAGAAAATATTAATGTGAAAGTACTACAACTGCCGAATTACTAAATTAAACCGAAACTAAATTAAACTCACTCAAATACATTAAAATGAAAATAACTTTTCTCCAGAACAGTCATCAATATAGTAATGCAATGTATCACCAAATGGCATTTGAGAAATCTCGGATGAATCAATATTTTTTATACACCGAAATTTAGGGCCATTTCCCATTTTTTATCCCGAAATGGGTCATTTTTAATGACGAAATTTGAGAGTTTTATTTACCATAAATTCTTGCCTCTACTGATGATTATTTGGTAAATTGAGGTTCACCAGGGTAAAAATACAAATGAAAATTCCTAATGCGATGTAAATTTTGGCAAGACATCTGCACCACTGGTATCCATGATCGAAGATTTTCCTGAGGAACTAAAACAGGGTGTCCAGCAGCGGGGCATTTGAAAATTCCCTGAGATTTCCAGGTTTTCCAGACATAAGTTTTATTTTTCCAGAGGAAATATAGATTTTTTCCTTGTAAGTATAAGAGAACGTTGGGTATGTTTTTGTGTGAATAAAAGTAAGTACAGTGAACTCTCGTTAGCACGTTCTTGAAGGGACCCGAAATTCTGAACGTACTAACCAGGAAAACGTGCTAAAGAGGTTTGACCTTCCAGGGAACGTTAAAGATGTAATAATGAGTTGCATAACGTTCAGGGGAATGCTACGTTCGTTTAGTCTATTCTGGTAGATAGCTGCCGTTCATTTATTGTAAAATACGTTTCACTTCCACTTATTACGCCTTCCAAGAAAATACCTATTAGGTTGACGCGTTATCCATAGTTAATTATGACGATAATAACCAAACAGCACGTTTTGTATGTAAGTTCAGCATCATAGTTAGCGGAGCCGCCCGGCGATTTTTCTCGTACTTTCCACGTAATTAACATGTCTCAGGATAGATGAATCCGCAGCGCGAATGCCCCACACCGCACTCTTTTGCTTTTTTATTAGTTTTTTTCCTATTTTTCACAATAGAGTTTAATGTTGACGGTGGAATTTTCATTTTGGCAGCTATTTCGACACGCTTCATACGTAGATTTTTGTCCACTTCTCGGAGGAGTTTGAGCTTTTCGATCGTCAATATTTGTCGTTTCAACACACGCTTCTCCATGACTAATTCTTATCACTTGTCACACTTTAATTACTTGTCACACTGTTAATTTCTCGAAGTGTTTTCACAGTTTGGCTGCCCAGCGAACATTTATAAAACAAACGAACATCGCAATAAAATCGTCTGCTTGTGGGTGCCAAACGCTGCAAAACGCTGAATGGCCTATTCAAATGTTTGTGAATGCTGCATTTTTACTTCTTCATAAACAATTTTTAACCATAATGTATTTAACAAATTTTATTGAAAACAATAACGATCTTTTTTAATGCGAGAATCAAATCTCTTGAGTGATATTCATCGTCATGTTAACCTATAGGGCGGTTATTTTGCCGGAACGAATTTCGTTTGGTCCTCCTACGAACGTACTAAAGAGGTAACCAAAACGTGCTAACCAGGATTATTTACATGCACTGCGACCCGGACCTGAGGAAATGAACGTGCTAACGAGGAAAACGTGCTATCAAGGAACGTACTAACGAGAGTTCACTGTATTATAGCTAATCTTGCATTTTGGGCAAAATAAACCACATACTGCCTATTTGGAGGAAAATAAACAAAAAAATCCTACATCATACAACACTTTCATTTAGTTCGTGAGAAATTACATCACCTTCTTCGAGTTAAACATTATTACACTGGTGCCCAGGAACAAGGTTACATTACAATCAGACTTTGCCTTGACTAGAACTGATACAAAATGATCAATAACTTGCACCTTCAGGATCCAGGCATGAAATTCCCTTCTTCACATGGAAGGCCAAGATGATATGATACATGATATTCCAATGAGTTTCCTCACCAATTTCTTTAGGTTAGTAATACATCCATTATTGAAGAGAAGAATATCATAATATATCTTTGTGACTATAATCTCTTTAGGCTATCTTGGTTGCTTATCCAATATTAAGATGTTTTGTAGGGATCAGATTTTCAGCTTTACTCAAGTCAATATGCTTCACGTTTCCAGATGCCAAAACCTCCGGCTTTACCGATCTACTCATCACAGTTTTAAACAATTCAGTGATTGCCGGAAACAGAAACAGAGCCATAAGCTTGTTGGATTGAAAATCCAAGAAAAATGGTTCCAGCTCTGCTGCAGCTGTGGCAAAGGAAGCCAGTTTAGGACCCAACATTTTGTCTTGGATGGTGAACTTTATTAATCTAAAACTGTGACACATACGCTCACATTTCTTGCACTTATGATCGCTTTTCTCTTCAACCTGAAAGCTCTTTACATAATTTGGCAGGGGTTGAAGAATATCGAGGGCTCAGAGAGCGCAACATTTTCATTGTCTAAACACATAACTACAGACAGTCCCCGAGTTATGTACGTCTCGACCTATGTAAAAATCCATACCAACATAAGTGAAAAATTAATGTAAGGGATGCCGTAGATTTACGAACGTGAGCACGATAAAGTAAAATGCTTGTTTTCATACTTGCAGGCGGAGAAAATATCGAATAGCTATCGGGGTTTTAAAGAGGTACACAAAAGAAATTGGTTCATTTTTATCATTCATCTACAGTATTTTCATTGCTATTAATTAATTTTTGTCGCAAAGTCAAGCAAAAAAACATCTAATCTTCTACGCAACTGACCAATCTTCATAACAGACCATTACGATACGGCTTACTACATAGTACGAAGCTATGTAAATACACTGGCCCCGATTGTCAACAGTTTTTAAATTGCAGCCAAAAGCCATGTTGATATAAAAGAAAAAAAGTTGGAACAGAAGTTTTTTACAGAAAACACTTAGTACCGTAAATGTTTATTTCAGGACTTGAAGAATTGTGACTGATAGCTGCTGCAATCTGCAAACCGCTGGATTGAGATGCTACGATTATATGCCAACACGAAATCGAAGGACGCCAGTTCTATGTAAAGAAAGTGAAATTAACAATCTTAAATAAATAACCTCTAAAATATTAAGTACCATGAAAGCGTCAGTCGGTTGTATCACGGAGTATTGGAATATGACTTATTGAGAAGGAATGGACTCATATATTCTCCAACCATGAACGTCTAAATCGTCCTGAACTCTTAAACTGCATTTCAATGAGAACCGCTTAGTTTTCTGACAATTCAACAAGTTTCTACAAACTGGTGAAGCAAGTAACGGGTGGGTCAATTGATTTAAAAATCATTGGAATTTGCATTGCAAGAAAAATGATGTTCAGTAGCAAAAAAAGCAACAATTAAAATATTGATAAATCCTTTCTTCCGGTCATCTGGAACTCAAAGGCAAAAGCTTGAGTTACATATGCCCTATTTGAGGACTGGTACTGCTACTATTTTATACCAGAGGTCAAGGAGTACTGCCTTAAGAAAAAAATTCCATTTAAAATCTTGCTGTTGTTTGATAATGAACCTAGTCCCCCACCACACTAAAGAGTTGATTAAGTGGTGAGGCAGCAAAGAATTTTCCAAGAATACTAGAAAAAATAATTGAGGAGGGTTGTTACTTAGCAGAATGGGTTTTTAATGTTGAAGAAGCTGGCTTTTCTGGAAAAGAATGACTCGCCGTAGGCATATGTATTTATAAAGAAGAAAAGTCTGCTCCTGGCTTTAAGGCAGCAAAAGATCGCGGCTCTCTTATTAGGAAGTAATGCGATCGTAGATTGCACATTGAGACCTCATCTAATTTACTATTCGGAAAATCCGCGAGCATTAAAAAATATTTATAAATCCTTTATTCCGGTCATCTAGAAATAAAATGCAAAAGCACGGATTACATCTGCCTTATTTGAGGACTGGTACTGCATCTATTTTATACCAGAAGTCAAGTAGTACCGTCTTAAGGAAAAAATTCCATTTAAAATTATGCTGTTGCTTGATAATGCACCCGGTCACCCAACACACTTGGGAGGATTTAAATGACTGCATTCTTCGGCCTCCAAATACAACGGCACTTCTACAACCCATCAGAGAGTCTTTGCGTCCTTCAAAGCTTATAACTTGTGCAAGACATTTGCTGATGCTACAGCTGCAACAGATAGGGATGGCAGAAAGACACGTAGTGAGTTTTGGAATGGCTATAAATATGCACCATGCAATAAAAAATATAGCATAGCATCATCCTGGGAAGAAGTAACCATAATTCACAGTCATATTCGCACAAGGAGTTGACAAACGAAGAAATGATAGAGATGGAGTGATGCTGGGCAGAATTAGGGGATGAAGATGATGATGGAAAATCTCAAAAGGATGTGTGTGGACAGAAAAATGCTTTACAACTCAAGGATTGTCGGAGGTCTTCGAGTATATTAATTCGGCGGTGGAAAAACTTGAGCAAACGGATTGTAATATCAGCAGGTTCGCTTAGGGCCGGAAGGGCACTTGGCACTTGCTATGAGGAAATTTATCATGAAGAAAAGACAGCCCCCATACAAACCTCTCTGTACAGTTACTTCACGAAAAAGTTGAAGCCAACCTCATCACCAGCTGACACAGAGGGCGATGCCACAGTGCAGCATTTGACCTTGCAGTCAGAGAAATAAAATGTCTGCGTGCATGCAGGATGAAGTGTGTATGTTTTCGTGATTGTGAAGCGTTAATGTGGACGTCACAGTGACCTAATCCTCTGCCCTTCTCTTATGAGAATAAACTGTGACAATGAAATACCAGAGCCATTAGTCAACTCAACTTAAAAGGCAGAAGATACAGTAATTATTAAAGGCTAGTAAATTACACATTACTAAATGGCTCCTTCATTGGCATTATAACATAAAAAATCAATATTAGTCATCATTATAGTGAATTAACTGTAGATACCATGCTTTAGCAACTCCGAGCAATTGGTCAATTCGGACTAACAATATTACGCAATTTGATTAGCAATTCACGAGGTGCAACTTCCAGGCGACATTATCGTTTATTTATGCAAATAAATTAAAGATAAAAATAAGAATTATTGAATTTCGTAGGAAATAACATAAAGAAATTTGTCCGAAAAAAATTTCCCCACATTTCTCCGCATCGATTGAAATCTCCGGAATACGGACTTAGTTTTGGAGAACGGACTTAATTTTCGGCTCATATAAATTTCGACTTACTGAGATCCATTTGCAGTTTATTGGCAATCTTATTGAGGCTTTTATCAAAACCCACAATAAATTGCTGGCAACTCTCTATATGTTCCATTTAGGGTTTCGTTTGAAATATAGAGATCATTACCAACTACTTGGGTTTTGTTTTTGTTGTTTAAAGCCGTTGCAACCGGCTGAAAGCACTCGGGTGCTTCGGCGAGAATTGACAAGACCACTAAGAACAAAGATTATATATACATGGGATGGGACTATGTATTGTACACAGTGTATGGAGAAAATTGCACTCTCGGTGATTACAGGAATGCTAAATGCGACAACACAGGGGAAATTTCACTATGCAACTTGCCGAAAATGGCAATTATTTCTGTCACTCTTTTACATATTGACACCACTGAAAATTCCCGAGTCGATTACATATCTCCCTGAGATTTCCAGTGAAAATAAAATTCTCAGAGAATTCCCGGTTTTACCAGATTTCCAGAGTGCTTGACACCGTGCAAAACCCTTGCCATTTTGTTTTTATTTTGATAATCATTTTACAAGAATAAATTTTGTAGTCTATTTGAAAATACCTGAGCTCTATTGCAATGGGTACATTGAGGCAAAACATAATCCCAAACGAATGTCCAATTTCATGTAATGAAAACATGAAGAAAAATAAGCACCGCATATTTGAACATTGGTTTAGCAAAGAGTAAAATGTGATCATAACAAATTAGGTCGATAATTCTGTAGTTACCATGAAGTCCTCATGCCAAGTTGGCAATCCTGCAAAAAAAGCTTTCAGATATTCCTCAAAAGACCAAAATAAAATCCCATTACCTCGGCCAGCCTTATTTTCTGCATACAACATAAATGTTGTAAGGATGAAAATGTAGCCAAGCACAGGGAGAAAAGAGGGAGTGGTGGCCATTTTTACGTGTCTAATAGATGTGTTTGTCTACAATTTGGGTACGCTGCATAGAAAATCAGGATGCGATTTTACACAATTAGATTTCTGCTGTGAAATAGTTCTGACATTTCTCATCCCCCACCAAAAGTCGCAGGGCAGCAAAATTCTGTACGGGGTTGGAGTGATTCTAGCCAAGTTATAAAAAGCATACGCTTTGACAGACTTGACCATTCTGTAAGACCTTCACTGAACAGCAGCAGGAGCCGATGTGCAGCAGAAGGCTGCAGTTCTCAAGTAAGGACTGAATGTAGCAAATGCAATGCTGGACTATGCATTCCTTGCTTTGTAGGATTTCACACTCTCGAATGAATATTTTTGATAAAATTAACTATTTTTATTAGCCCTCAATAAATATGCATGAAATTATAACTTTATGTTGAAAGAAATGAGTGGGAAGTAAGGCCTCGATGATATTCCAAAGGAAGAGCATGTAGAAAATTTTGATCTTAAATAGGATGAGAGATGCCATTTGGCAATTCCTATCTCAGTGATTAATAATATGTTGGACATATAATTTCATGAGCATAGTTTTCAGATGCTCACAAAGCAAAATATGTACGAAATATAAAATAATTACAAAAAAATAATTATGGCCTTGGAGGGTTAAATACATATATGTGCTACAATGTGTTGTCCTACGTACGATCTATGCACGATAAATCTACTGCTGTGTCAAGTGGTGTTTCTGATCTCGTGTTTCTTCAAGTACCGTTGCACGACTTTGTTAAATGCAGATTTTTATTACTAATTACTTTGAAATTTCAGAATACTTTACAATGTATGATTTATTACTAGAGCATTCTTACCAATTAACACAAAATGCGAAACTTAGGAGAAAAAAACAACAGGAATTTGAGGAAAAATGGTGTGCGGCTTACACGAAAATCTGGAGGATTCGTGTAAGTCGCGCACCCCCATTTTTTCACTGGCGTTTCGGGAAAAAAGGTGTTCGGCTTACAGGAGTAAATACAGTATAAATGGTATGAGCTAATTGAAGCCTGCCTCAGTAAAATTAGATCTCACCTGACTGAGGAGCAGAAGGCATTGGACGAGATGGTGCACTGGGGTCACCCTGGGGAGCGCCAGTAGTGTCGCCTTGTTGTTGTGGTTGCTGCTGCTGCGGCTGACGGAATGGGGGCCACATGGGGAACGCAAAAGGGGGAGCAGGCATGGCAGCACCATTACCCCCAACCATTCCTCCAGCCAGCTGAAGTCCAGCCACTTGAAATGGATTCATGAACACTGCCAAAAAAAGAGAGAGCTTTTAAAATGATAACAATGGCCCAATGGCTTAAAATATGGCATTTAAAAACATATACACACATGCAATGCAGCCAAATCACACAAAATGAAACTCATAGCAATGATGACGTTCCAGAGCCAACCAATTGTCAATTACTCTATCAAAATAGACCTAATGAAATATTATTGTAATAGATATCCACCACCAAATTAACCTATTGGGCTGTTATTTTCCAGGGACAAACTTGGTTTGGTCTACCACCAAATGTGTTACAGAGGCAACCATAATGTGCTAACGAGAATTTTTTATGAGCACTGTGACTATGACCTGAGGAAATGAATGTGCAAATAAGGAAAATGAGCTACCAATGAGTGTCCTGATGAGAGTCGGCTGTAGTTCTATAAACTTGCATCATTTTCACCTGCATTTTATTTATTATTTCATTTATATTTATTATTTGGTTAGAAGCATGGAAAAGAAATGGACCATCTCTGGTATGGAAAAATCGATGTTCCAGAATGGCCTACGAACATACATATGCCAGAATATTAAAAAAAGCATCAAACCCACATGACATCTGAAATATTTTCCATACCTGGTCGAGCACCAGCTGGTGCACCAGTATTCGGAGCTTGTGGCCTTCCTGGCATTCTCTGCTGTGCATTTGCCTGTGTGGCAGCACCCCCGGGAGGAGGAGGTCGGGGACTGGTGACTGGAGTAGTGCGCAAAATGTTCAGGCGGCAAGTAGGGCATGTCTGCTGCCTTTGGAACCAGGATCGAAGACAGGATGTGTGGAAAATGTGGTTGCATGGTAGTTTCTTCGAAGCTGTACAAGAGAAGGATATACAATTGTATCAGCAAGGATTAGCTGTCCTTAAACTGAATCAATAACAATCTCCATCCATGCTGAAAAGGACACAAAAGCTCTTACCAGTGACCATTTCTTCACGGCATATGATGCAGACATTGTCGGCTGCAGCTAATTCCTCAGGAGTTGCATCAGGATACAAAGAGTTCATATTCTGGATGGCTCTTCTAGAGAGGATTACATCGTTGAATGCCTTTTTGAAAGCTCTGCCATGAGGTGCAGGGAAAAGATGGGAGGAAAGAGGAAACTGTCAATTAAAAATCAACCATAGATATAAAAAAAATTATTAAATGCTCAATAGCCCTAAACTGGTCAAAATGAAATCTTAAGGGGGCTGTATATCACTGAAAAAAACGCGTCCGCAGACGTCTACGTGTTCTTGATTTACGACTTAAATATACTAGTTATTGCAAATCTGATTGAGCAGGACTCTAGAATAAGGATTAATACTTAGCATAAATATTGCAGTTATGGGCGTTTCACTTTCTATATAAATAGATCGAAAGCTGAAAAACGTAAATTTGTCCAAAATCAGGAGCTCGCCATGAAGCCTTGGACGCATATTTCTTTAAAATATTTTCATTCAGGCTATATAACCAACCTTCATCCCCATGTTGGAACATGGTAATGTTCCATAAAGCGTATTTTAGCGTCACAGTGAACATTCTCGTGGACCTATGCAACGCATTTTTCACGACTCCTCGATCTAAATTACGTGTTCCATCGGCGGCGCTGCGATTTCCGCTGTCAGCCTGAGAGCGAGTGGCAGCGCTTAGGAGGGGGGAAGAGCGGGTAGGGGAGGGGTGAGCGATGAGGGGAGGTGTAGCTTTTTGGGACGCCCCTCGACCTTGTATTTCAACATGGTACGAGGCCCCCATGAAAATACCATGAGGGATAAGATTTCACAGCTGTCTTTGCTGCTCGCGCTTACTCCCAATGTGGATCGCTCGATATCGATCGATCCTTAGTAAAGGATCATATTCACTCTTCAACCAGTCCTTTTGTACTCGGATTTGTCAAATATTTTGTCGTAGTGATTGGCGTAGACAGTGGAGAGTGGAGGGGGGTGATCATCCGAGCACCTGTAAGTTATTACTATATTACGATAAATTGTGGGTGTGTCTGTTGCCTCAATCGCGTTAATGAATCTATCATTGCTTGTCCAGGAAACGTTTCTGGAGATTATTTATTTTTTTTCCTTTGCAAATTTGCTTAAACGGTCTGTTCCTTATTGATCAAATGGTCATCCATTGCTCTCAACATAATGAAAGTACTTTATGTCTACATTACGGTGATGCCATAATTTTGCCGGAATCTACGGTGACAACAGCATACGATCCAACCGGAAGACGAATCTTCGATATAAAACTTTTTCTTCTAGGGAGGAAAAAACATTTTTTTCCTCCCTAAAACTATGGGAAAACATGCTTTCTTGCATAATATCAGACATGGAAGTGATAGAGGAGAAAAGGAAAGGGTTTTTCAGCAAATTTCGTCAGATGTGTAACATGGAAATATTTTTAAATACTGAAAACCCTAATGAAAAAATCGTATCAGTTAACAAGGCATGGTTATACTGTAAATTCCTTGTCATATCTTGTATATCGCCTCTAAGATGTGCATTTCTTTGAACTTCTGAATTCGGTCTTCAATAGTTGACTCCTTTTTTGATAGCATTACGGGATGATCTGACCCCGCGCACATTGCTACCAACGAGTTTGTAAAATATCCCAAATACAATGATATTAAGTAGAGATCGTACTGTTAAAGTTTTCAAGTACTACCCTAATCTACTCAGACTAAAATTATCTGTTGAAAATCCAATTTAATAACCACATTTCTAAAATAACTTCGGATGTCATAGATAAATATAATCTTCTCAAGTAAATAACTTCATGACATTCTCTCTCGAGACATGCCGCCATCAAAATTCTGCTAATGTGCTTTGGAAATATATATGCGAAGCGGGTGCCATAAACTGTGGGATAATGACAAGGGTTTAATTACAGGTTGCAAATACGATATGAACTGACCAAGGACATTCACAACTAGCGGAGCTTAGTGCAGTTCTCGATATGCCGTGTGTTACTCCTAGAACGTACCGAAAAATGCATTAATACGTCATTTTAGGAATGCATGATGCTGCGTGGGAGGTTATGAGGCGTGCGGGAAAGTAGGAATATGATCTCGCCGTGCAGGCTGGAGACGTGGATACCGATGGTCTACCCTTGATAGCAGTGGCTGCCAATGGGTCTTTAAGGAAAAGATCGTATTGGACTAACTACAACTCACTTTCCGGAGTGGTACGCGAAGCTATTTCTACTTACTTTTTTTAATTGTAATGAACTAGCGGGGGGGAGGGGGGGGGCGTTGAATTTCAACAGCGTGGAAAATATCAAAATCAATGCATTGCCTTTAAAAGGCATTTCTCCAAAAAACCTTGCATATTATTTTTAAATATTTTCGATAGCTGAATTACCCGGTGTTGCCGGAGATCATAATTTTTCATAACTCATATGAGGAGAGTGAGGTTGGTTCATAGTTGTCACATAGTTGTCACTGTTGGTTTTACGATCTCGCTGTAGACGAAGCTCTCGTCCCTATGTAGATTGGTATTTATATGTATATTTGCGTAAAACTCTTTTCACCATTCACATCACAACTAGCTTAGGACAGTTTTACAAAGATATCATTATATCTTGATTGGTACGATTTTACCTTATTTAAAATGCATATATCCAATTATATCAAAACCCTTTTACATGTGATAGATAACGGCAGTGCGACACAGAGGGAGAGTATTGAAAAAGTAGGAGCTATATAAAAATGGAGACTAAAGGAAAAATTGAAAATAGATTGCAGGCGTTCGAGATGTGGGTGTGGAGGAAGAAGGAAAATGAGCTTTGGACGGAGAGAAACGCAAATGCAGGAGTACTTGACTTCGTTTGGGAGGAGGAGGAGAAGCTGCTGGATGGGATTAGGGGAAGGCAGAGTAGGTGGCTTGAACAGGTAATGAGGGGCGATGGGTTGCTCCGAGTCGTGATAGAGGGAATAATGTTTGGCAAGCAGGGCAGGGGAAGGATGAGAATAGGTTTATGGACGGGATGAAGAAGGGTAGGACATGCGCGGAGAGAGAGAAAGATCCTATGGGTGCAGATCAGAACTCTGCGTGCATTGAGAGTGACAATCGGGAAGTAGATGAGCACTCCAAGACCAGCCTCCTGAAATCGCTCTCATTGAATGAGAAAGAGACAGAGGAATTAGAGGCACTAACCAGGAATCAGCGGTACTCAAGGCCGTTGATGCCTGAAAGCCTAAAAAGACTGACAGCATCCACATTCGGCCGTGTGTGCAAATTGAGGCCCAAAGCAACCAGGACAAATACTGTGAAGTCCATTTTACGCCCATCCTTCTCGGGAAGCAAATCCACAGAATACAGTAAGGCTATGGAACGAAGAGCCATTGAGGCCTACGCGGGGGAAAGCGGATGCACAGGGAATGTTTGTAGACCAGGAATTGCCATTTCTGGCGGCTCCCCCAATGGGCTAATACCTGATGGTAGAGGTGTTCTGGAAATAAAACGCCCTTGATCTTGTAGGGAGGTCACTCCTATTGAACGCATTAAAAATAACCAAGTTTTGCCATATTCTTGAAGGGAAATTAAAACAAAAAAGAGATCATCAATATTATTATCAAGTTCAAGAACAACTGCATTGTAATAAGGAGTATTGAATTTTTATTTTTTGGGCCCCACGAGGCATTTTATATGAAAATTTAAGAGGGTTGACAGATTCTGGGCCAATCAAATGGTGTGTAACTAACACAAGTAACACGCAATAACATTAAAAAATTGCCTTATCTAATATTCATGTTTTCGCGATTTGTGGAAAAACCGGAGGTGATGTAGGAATTTGAAGGTAATTTTCGGAATCCACATAACAGTACGGCTCATTTCACACAACAAAATCTTGCATATTGGTGATAGTCACTGATTTTCGTAGCGCTTAGTACCTTTTCCAAAATTTTTTATCAATTTCCCGTGAAAACAGAAACAGCAATTTCTTCAACCGTCAATGTTATATAAAAATTGAGAGCGTAAACCTCAAGTAGATTTCTTTATTTAAAAATTAGTAATTTTAACTATACTGGCTACATATTCCAAATGAGGTCTAACAAGGAAAAAATAGCCGATTTCTCGTACATGATCGTCTCATTTACCAATACTCTTTTGACGAATCCCAGTTTACGATTACCTTGACCCATTATTTCACGTATGTATTCACCCCAGGAAAGATCATGTGTCAGTCTTATCCCAAGATATTTAATGGATTCCAAGTTTGTTTCATTATTACATATTTTGTAAGTGATAGGAGGAGAAAAATTCTTTTTCCAAAAATTCATTACTACAAATTAAAAAAAAAAATTAATTCTAACTGCGACGTATGACACCATTTTTCAATTGCTTGTAGGTCAATATTTAAATATTCTTTATCATTTGGGCATAGACTTTCCCTGTACAGTACCGCGTCATCGGCAAATAGACGAAGCTTACTTTTCACCACCTTATTGATGTCATTCTTGTACAGTAGGAACAGGAGTGGACCTATCACACTACTTTGTGGGACACCTGAAGTGACTTCAATTGCCGGAGAGGTAACACCGTCCAAAACAACCCTTTGCACCCGATCATGCGGGAAATCATTTATCCATGATATAATATTACTGTCTATCCCATAAGATTTTAATATCAAAATTAGTTTGCTATGAGACACCTTGTCAAAAGCTTTCTTGAAATCGAAAAATATTGCATCCACTGGATATTACTTTCTCCATAAACTAAAATATCTTGGGAAAAGAGAGCAAGTTGAGTTTCACATGATCTTATCTTCCGGAAACCATACTGAACATAGGACAATAAATTCTGGTTATCTAGATGCCCCATGACTGAACTGACAATTATATGTTCCAGGACTTTGCAAGAAATGGATGTGAGGGATATAGGTCGGTAGTTATGTGGGTGCTCCCTATCACCACTTTTAACCTTAGAAATGCACACTTACTAAGAGAATCATAAAGTGCACACTGGTGTCCTGCGGACCCCATGAGTTATAATTTTTTTTATTTCAGATTTTTGCTATATTTCATTGAGGAAGATGGCAAATATCATTCATATGAAGCCTTTTTAATATGAATGAGTTGAAATATTTTATTTAAAAAAATATATAACGCAGTAAAAAATACCTTTTCAATTTGAAAACTTAGAAAATCTCTCAGAAATACATCAAATCGAAATTTATTTCCTGTTGCTCATGTTTTGACAATACCGAGAAATGCCGTTAGTTACTTAAGGATAACACTTTGAAGTGTATGAAGACTATCGTTTTTAATAGTTTATCTCCAAAAATATATTTATTACAACATTTGAAAGAAGCGT
Source organism: Platycnemis pennipes (assembly GCA_933228895.1). Taxonomy (NCBI): domain Eukaryota; kingdom Metazoa; phylum Arthropoda; class Insecta; order Odonata; family Platycnemididae; genus Platycnemis; species Platycnemis pennipes. The sequence goes on from OW121857.1 coordinate 81,183,063, forward strand.
ATTTTTCAAGTTTAATTTTTCAGTGATTTTTTCGAAAATTTCATAAACACTTATAATGTCAATTAAAATGCTTATAAATTTATAGTTTTTTGCGTAATAAATATAAATATTCACATTGTACTGGAAAGAAGTTGATTTTTCACTCCAGTACAGGCATTACGCAGATAACTTCTATGCACATGGGAGTGCTGCACAATGAGCATAGATGTCTCATTTTTATTTCCCTTTCACTCGGGCATAAGTTACGTCGAACCTTCCTTCTCGTTGCTGCACTGCATGCCCATCAATCTGTAGAATTTTTAGCGTTGTTCGTCAACCGTGCGGTATTCATGGGCTGTGTAATAATTCCTACAATTATCCACCATGTCTTCTCAAATTTCACGAATTGGTGAACATTGATCGATCACCCTGCCCTGCAATCTTGAAGTAATCAAAACGCAGTGTTGACAACAGAAACGGGAGACACTGTAGCGGAGTGGTACATTGATATAGTGTATGCAAACTCAGTTTATAACAGCTCATACAGCATAATGTTGCACGTCTTCTGCACCCCAGAAAAATACTAAAGTCCAAAAAAATGCCTCCATCTCCTCAATATCTACATCACTATGATACGATTGGGAACTTATATCTCTAAGCGCTGCCGTTGTATTTCCTCATTTCTGTGCATCGATATTAAATTTCGCAAAGCTCTATCAAATAATAACTGTCGAATTTGGTGAGGAGTTTTGATATCACTCGTTGCGCCTTTTGGTCCGGGTTGTTCTGAAATCAAATTTTACTGTTTCCTTCTCCAAAATAGAAAAAAGAAAGAAAAATAAAATAAGTGTAATATCAATAATATCCATCGACTTTCAGGGTCTTCGGACAATATTCAAAATCGTGACATAACAAAAAATAATCATTGCACGGTAATTTTACCATATAAGGTTTAGGTAAAGATGCTAAAATCTGAATTAAAGTTCATGAGAAAAAGTAGGAGCTAATTTAGTTAGAGGTATTCGGAAGCACGCATCGAAAACAATCGTTATGAACCGACCGGGAAATTCATTTACAGAGCGAAATCTAGCGATAAATAAATAAAGTCTTTAGTGCTGAAAACATTACGTGGAAAATAATTCATCGTCTTTTGGTATCTTTTTCCCGGCAGCAAGAACCGTCTTTCCCTCGCAGGTTTGTAGGTTGCCTTTCTGCCTCTATTCGCCTGGCTCCCTCTTGATCGCTTTGTCGCTGGTACACTTTCGTCTTATAAAGGTTCTCCGCTACTACCGCTGTCTCTATCTGCATCCGCGCAATCTTCCTCACTCTCCGAATCCGATTGCTCATGTGCGGAATCTACATCACTGCCTGACGAATTACCCCCATCCCTTCCTGCTCCTCCTCTTTTAACACCAGCAATGCCTGACGAATATCGTCATCACGCCTCATGTAGAATCACGACGAGGAAGACATCTCTAACGCAGCACCGACTCGCTATAGAAATGTGCAGGCTACCAATTGGTCTCGAGCTGAAATGACCAGCAATTACCTTATCCTCTCTTTTCCCACAGATTTTGACTTATGGGCTTCGGGTCGCCAGCCACTACTTGTAAGAAATGTCTACTCCCTTCATGAATTTTGAGGACATTCCCTTCCCAGCAAATTCCCGGGCCCTAGTTGTGAATTCCCTTGTGCTCTCCGAGGCGCCAGCTCATTGCCATTCTGTGACAAGTGCAAGTCCCGAAAAGGTTGCAGTCTATAGCTGTGTATATAATCCCCTTTACAGTTTCCAATACATAAAATATCCAAATGATGACGAACGCCAAATTATTATAAGGCATTATTTAGGATCGAAAAACCAAGAAATAATCTTCAATGCTGCTAAACTACGCTTCATGCACGTGAAGTTTTTCTATTCACATTTCACTTCTAAATTTCAAATGAGAATGCAGGAAAATTGGATAATTCCCGAAATATCTTCGATGGTACCAAATATCCTATAATAGTTTAAAAAATTATAAATATTGTTTTTAAATAATTAAAATGATTAAATACTATATCTACAAATACATTAACAGTAAAAAAAAGAAATACACAATGCTATATGATTTATTCGATATGTCTCAAAATTTACCATGAAATACACATTGGGGTCCAGCGGACCGCAGACCATTTTCAATATTTTTTCACGAAGCACCAAGCATTTTAATTACTGCATCGCAAGCAATAGTCAGTTCCTAAGATGTAAAAAGGAATTTACATTAATTTAGATTTCTGTATTTCACGCTTTGTGAAAGTTACGGCGAATAAAAAAATGTTTGGGGTCCACTGGGCCCCAGTATGCACTTCTAGGGTAAAAAATGGATGTACGACATGTTGGGTATAGCCTGGTTGGAGGGCAATTAGCTGTCGAGTGAGTCAGTTGTCGTGAGGCGCGATGGTAGACTAACCACTGTCTTTGCTAATATTGTTGTCACCCCCAGTCAGGGGCCCCTCTAAGCCGCCTCGCGCCGGAGGCCCTCGTCTATCACCCAACTAGCCAGACCGCCACTGACTTTCCCCTACTCTCGTCACCTTATCAGCAGAGCACGTTTTTCTGTGGGGTGGGGAATGGAGGGGAAGGTGGATAGGCTCGCCAAAGGCTGGCGGAGAACCGAGGGGATCTCCAAGGTCGTGGCGGATTCGAGAACTAAAAGACGCTTTTCGCCCGGAGTATACAGCCCCCTTAAATAGTCCACAACATGTTTTTATTCACCAACCACCATTAGTAATGTTTCAAAATCAAAGCATGGTTGCAAAGTATCATTTTTAAGGTAAGTCAACCAATAAAAAATCTTATAGACTAAACAAAGCTTCACCTTTCAACTGATGAAAATGAAATATGTATCACAAAGTGATGCCAAAGAACATCAAATTTATTTGCCTTAACCCTTTCACTAGAGAAAACTTCCTATAAGCTTGCTGAAAGAATTACACAAAGCAAATTGAATTACAAGAATATGTGTTCAATAGCAAGATTTCCAGAGAAAACTTATCCACCTAGTCCAAGATTTTAGTCCGGATTACCATGATCTTAGGCCAGGTGCTTGGCCAGTTACACCACCAAAGTATGCTCTTTTCCCCTGTGGATATCTATAATTTTTTCCTCCATAGAAATCTTGCTGTTGTGCATATCAGTAGGCAACTGTTATGTTTTTTTGCAGCTTGTTTACCACCCTTGAATGTGAATATGCTATTACAATTCATAACACCTTAGATGAAACTGACAATATGGAATTCTCTTAAAATAAGAGAAAACATTGATAGGATTTTTATAGGGAGTAGTAACTTGATATAATATACTTCATTAACATTTTAAGAGAAAACTAAGCATAATAAGCAAGATCCCATGATATCCTTAAATTGGCCATTCAAAATCACAAGACGTACAAAGGTTGTGACAAATTTACATAAATAAAAATCTGCAACTTGGTTACGTAAATAAGTGGATAGTTTCCAGCCAGAAATGCACAATTCATGGGTGCATGCTGTCAATCGCTCATTGTTTTCCACTGGTCTACAGGAAATGAATTAGTATGCAACACCACACAGAGTCCACTTACCGCATTGTGTAGTACATTGGCCGGAAAGCAAACAGTGGAAGGGTGTACAGTCTGATCATGATTGCGACAAAGGTGAGGTACAAAACAACTTTTATGAAGCCTGTAAACAAAGAGATAAAATAATTAGCATCAAATTCAATGCATAATTAGGCTGAAATAATGAGAGCTTTCACTACAAAAATGCTCTTAGAAAGGGGTAAAGACAAAACAAATTTCAGGCCTTGATCTGGGCAAATGAACCTAATGCGTAATTCAATCCATTCGAGCTCACCAGCCAGCAGACCTGTAGCTTATTTCTCCTCAAAAAGAGAAGGTACTGATTTGGCTTGCCAATAGATGCCCCTGACATTGGCCACTCGTATTAACTTAATCCTAAGTGTGAATGAGAACTACCCAATTATGATTGAACAAGAGCATTGAAAAGATTCAAGATATAGGCAAAATGAACTGAAACATAGAATGTATAAAAATGAGGTGCTTTATTTGGAATGGCATACAAAGAAATTCCTTTTTTCCCTCTCCCTTCCGATTTATCCCTTTTCATGCAAAAGATTAAAAGAAAAAGTTACACCAAAAGACCTAACTATATGCACTATTGAGTGCTGTTTTAAGTTCCTAATTTGCTGGTTATAAGGTGCACTTGTTATAACCAGCATGAATTTTTACATTTCTCTTTCATCATTAGAGATGGGTCGAATAGCAGATCTCTCGAATTTCGAATACCTCGAATTCTGGAATTGCAATAGATGAGGATTATGTTATTCTGTAAATTGATTTGCTGCGTTTTGAAGTAAAAAGCCACAGGGTCTTTAAATTTAAAAAATGTAATTCTGGCTTGAAAACATTAAATATATAATATAACTATTTTAAAACCAATTAAGGACTTTAGAACATTATTATATTGAGCCTTAATAAAGTAGCAGAAAGTGTTAATACACCATATTCTATCTAGTTTTGAATTAATAAGATGTTGTCCATCAACACACCAAATATAAGGTAGTTAGCATAATTAATCGAAATATTGAATATTTTCTAGTATCCGAGGTATTCCAGTATTCGCGGGTAGTATTCGCACATCTCTAATCTTCATGTCTCATAGTGAATAGTAAGGGTAAAGATGAACTATTGAGTTTCTGTAACAATCCATTGGTAAATGCTGAAAAAGCAGATGCAGTATAGAAATATTTAATAAAATTCATCATTAATCCACTATCATTAACGGGTATGGAAGTTATGCAACGACTACCATGGCAAAATCTTTTTACAGCTCCTAATGTATCTCACTCACTCAGTGATTCAACCCGAAGGTTGGTTTTGATAGGTGAGCTCATCCTGGACTAAGCCACAGGCAAGTGAATTTTCACACAGTCAGGGTAGGGGTGCCAGTTCCTTTCCCTGGGCCACCTCGCACTCAGAGGATTTTTCGTTTGGGGGCGTCCAAAGGCTTCACCCGGGACCCTTCGATCAGTAGCCAAGCGCTCTCCCCACTTGGCTACAACACTCCTCACCTTCTAATGTATAGTCCCCCACAAAAAATTCATCCTTGCCTACACTGACAGTGCTACTTTAGAAAGCCTTTATAAAAAAAACTACTTTACCAGTGATTACTTTACAACACTGTATCCTCCAAGGTCTGTATTTTTCCAGAGGAAGATAGTAGAGGAAGGAGGGTGAGCTGGGGGAATAGACAACAGTCAATGCTGTGAAGCAAGGTAAGAAATAACTTTTGACGTTTGATGAATGAATGCTTTCTCCCGCAAAACCACTGCTGATGTATCTCATACTCAAAACTTACCCATCACAAGTTCAGTGTAGAGCAAAAATACAGCCTTATTTTCCCAGGGATTCTCGCTTGTTTGGTCAATTGTATGAAGAATGTACTTGATGGTGATGTTAATCATGATTGTGAGAAGAATGGCATACTCGAATCCAAACACCAGTTGAACTGAGGCTCCCTTGGACATTGTTGACTGGTAAGCATGCTCCACAAAGTGACCATCCAACAACCCAAGTAATGCCAAAAGAACTGAAATGACAAATTCAATATTAATTATCTTCACAAAGGAATATTCTCTAACATAGCACAGTAACTAAGATTTTAACAATCCCTTCTTTTTCATGAGTCATTTTTTATTATGGTTTTCAAACCCATGATTAAAAAAGAGACTTAACAGCTGGTCACACTCTTAAGGAGGCTCCACCGAATTATGAAGTAGTTGTCATTTTTGTGAAAATTTCAGGACATCATTTTTTGGCCCTTCTATCAATTGCCAATAAAATAATGAGGCCTTTCCATCATATATTTGAAGAAAAAAGACGTTGAATATCAGAAATTTTATATGTGGTTATATGGCAGAGCATGACTGTTGCAGTAAAATTTGCAGATTAATAATCTAGAGAGATATGTCATTTTGACGAAAAACTAATATAAGATGAGCAATTTTACGTAGAATTTAGCAATGCAAAAAATTGTAAACCTTAGCATACTTGTTTAGTTGATATTAATAAATGTTTGCTCGAAAAAAAGCAGAAAAGCCTTAGTTACATGACAGCGGTGCTACAGTATGTTGTTATAATTAGCAACGGTACTTGTGATGGAACGTGCTTATGAACCTATTTACTCGCTTAATTTAGTAATAAACCTTACCAAGGTTCTTCTTATATTTCTTATGTAATTTAAATATTTCATTGGTTATTGACATGGTGTAATTAATACCAATGCTTCCAAATGGTAGCAGCGTCGTTGTCGCCAAACAATTTGCAAAAATATCAATGTTAATAAAATTCAAAATGAAGAGTTGCATTTACAAGGGAATAGTTTAAAATTAAGTAAGAAAATAATGAACCTATTTTAGAATACATAATAGCTGGAATGAGCATGTATTCTCAATTTGTAAATTAAACATGGCAACAACACGCAGTCATGTTCCGAAGTCAAATCTGCACTTGTACTTTACCAGGGGTGATGTACATAACCATGCCACGAGAGGGTATCAAAAATTAGATATGACATACTGCAGGCTGGCCAAATCATTTATTCATGAAAACTTGGCCATTGAGTATTTTAATATGCTGCCCAACACAGCTAGGACTGTTAGAAACCATGTGTTCCGCATTGCTCATCAGAACTGGCTTATATGCCAATCCTTTGTACTCTTTGGAGGAATATTTGATTTTGACTTTTCTACTGTTAGATTCTAATTTTATGCTCATCATGTATCTGTATTGTTGCTTTTCCTATTTGAAATCTTGAATATTTACATGTTTTTAATGATTCATTTCTATCTTGATGACATCTATCACATTGTGTATGTGCAACAGATGAATAAAGAATTTTTATTATTATCATTGAGAAAAGGTCAAAAGTAGAAAGCTATTCTTCTGCAGATAATAATGGTAATGGTACCAAATTTATGTATGTATATTTTTGGTACAAATAAATAAGCAGTGACTGGAAAGGGAACAGGCAGGGGCACCACTTTGCAGACAGACAACAGACTCCTCCCAAATTGCTAAGATCAAGTATAAGTTCCTTAGGTACCTAAACATATTTGCTTCAAGAAATAATGTTTTTTGTTCAGGGTAAGATAAATGTTTACAGGATAGCATGTAGTGTGTGTTCATTAACTGAGGTAATTGAAGGAAAAATGTTTCTCTTGTTGCCCACATCCATTATTTAGTATGTATGCTATCTGGAGTTGTTAGTTCCATAAGCCTACATTTCTGTTGCCAGGGATTTTAAAACTCCATTTTTAGGAGGCATCTGTTAAAGGAGGTTTGATTGTATGTCTGTAGTTGACCTATGTTAACAGGGTTAATGCTGACTGACTTACATCTTAATCTATGCAATACCCCCCCCCCCTCCCCCAAATTTAGATCTTTGAAAAGAATGATTATAGTGTTAACCTATCAAAGAGTGTAACCATATGACAGGCACAAATACATGTGTGTTAACTGCCAGAGTCAAATAAATTAGCAATAGTACATTAAGGAGCAAATTTCATTTCTAGCAATCTTGTAAAATATCCGGCTTACTCTGGTAAATGGAATATTGAGACACTTCGTAAACAAAATTACATGCTTTGTTCCTTCCCGCAGTAATCAATTATTTTTATGGCATCCAACCACCAATAAAAAATAGATTAATTTATAACACGAACCTTCAATTCATAAAGTACAACAGGGTCCTTAGGTTCACAACTTCACTTCTCTCTGTTTACACTAGTAACCCAAATGATACAAAGAAATGGCACCTCGACTATGCTGCTCCGGTTAAAAAGCATGCATTTAAGCAGAGTTGGAGGCTGGAGGAGAGAAGTTAGGGGCCCAATGGCTAGATTTACCTGCTGAAAGTGCTTTTCAATTGGGCACATAAATGATAACTTGGGTACAGCATGATATACCTACATTGTTGAAGTATTCATAACGATTGCATCATATGTGAAATCAAATGAAACTACTAATAGCATCTTCCCTTAATTTTCATGCCAGCCAAAGTAAAATATAGATCAACGACATACACGTTTAATAGACTTTTCACTCCACTACAAAGCCATTACAATGCATGATGTAAAAATCAATTGTTAAATGTCTACGAAAGTTGCTTACACTCGTGTTACACACCACATATGTTAACGCTAAGACTGACACTAAAACTTGAGGTGTATCTCATTACCACACAACATTAATAAAGCTCCCAGTCAGCAAGTATTGCGGTTTACGAAATATGATCTAAAATTAATACATGAAATAGAATGAACAAGGCTTACTTGAGACTCTGAGATGAAAGACCCATGATATAAATGGACTCCTTTCCAACTGAAAAACGAGATCAATAATATATTAAGAACTTAAAAGGAACGCAAATTTCCATTAGAGCAATTATCTCCGATTCTACTTACGAAATCAACTCTATCCTCCGCTAGCCAGTGAAATGATTTCAAAAACAAAAGGACAGTAAATAAGGCTACGAATTTCGGAGTGAAATCGTCCCTAAACACTGTAAACGCTAAACATGTTTCTGTCACGGCATACCAAGAGCGTTCCATTAAATGCTGAAAAGGACAATTACAAATTATTCATTGAAACAAAATAACAGAACCTAAGTCAGACAAGAAAGAAATTTTCATTGACGTGTACCTCATATTCAGCGGCTCGCAATTGTCCAAAGAAAAATTTTCGCATTATTTTCCCAATAACAATCACGAGGACAAGCGCCTGGAAGTATATAGCCTAAAAAATGGAATTTATTGTCAAGTTTCGTTCGCCATGACAAAGACGACACTTTGACACAACAAAAATAATACAAACCGCCATGCTAGGACTGGATCTCGTAATATACACGACCGACGGGTAAAACTGCTTCTTCTGGTAGTAGGCATTTCCAATGACACAAGCTGTCAAAACGAAACTAAGGGATGTTATGGTGAAATAAGCTAATGAACGCATTCTCTTTATCGTTATAAACGGAGAGGGTTTAAATGCACAGAAGGATAGCCCTTAAATTCACAGAGAAGGATTTCAGGCACACAACTTTTTTAAACACCACGAAATGACTAGAACATTCACTCCCCAAGGATTTGTTTTATCACGGCCAAACTACACGATAATAAAATCTTTGTTCGGTAACAAAACTGACGTGGGTGTAATCCTGGAGCAATCTTATTGGTGACATAGTTGCCATGCCTACATTCTATACATTCGTGGTTGCCAAATCACCACTCCCTGGTTTCACCCATCTCCACTCTGGGGAATGGCTTATGGCGCCAGTATCAAATATCATCAAACACATATGTTATATATTAGCAGGCATGAGGGTAGTCGTAGTGCAACACAGTCAGATTAGCTTTTTCTTTGTTTAATGGAATAAAAAAATCTATATAAAAATGATATATATTGCCATCATACTCAGAAATGCAACAGCCATAAGAATTAATCAGTGGATGCACAATGCATGGGATCACTAGTCACTACATGTAGTAATTACTATTGGATGGATTAATCCATACTGAAAATGGATTACCCCATTATTTTACATTTCACATTAAATGAAATGCATGCAAATAACAATAAATATAAAGAAACAATTAATATGAGCAATTATAGCAGAGGTAGTCTGCAGTTAAATGAATTGAATAAGAATTTCTAATAGTGTATGTCGGGCTCTCTCCATGGAAGGGAAATGTCTCAATCATCATCCTATTGCTGTGGATAGCCTTGCCTAACAAAGGACAATATTATGATGAGCTGCCCACTGATGGAGTACCCAGGTCACCCAACCAACTTTCTCGATTTCTCACATTTTCTGGTCAGTAATCCATGGATTTCGATACTCAGACTTGGAGACGAAGCGTTGTCCATACTATCTAAAGGACTGAACTTTGCTGTAGCTCCAGATAACATCCCAAACGAAGGAATCGCCATTACATTCGTTCCATTTGTAAACTTCCTAAGACATTAGTGGATGAGATCCAAGGATGTGTCACACATGCCTTCAAAATGCATGGCCTCAATGACCGAACACCACTTTGGCTGAAAAACAATGAGGACTTACTCATACTTCCTGCCAACAAGGGAAACTTGTTGGCAGGAAGCTACTTACCGCTAATTGCTACAGTTTCCCTCACATAATTCCCCAGTGCCGAATACTGAGTTTCGCAACTGACTCTAACTCTCCTGTTCTTGGTGTCAATTACGAACTTGTCAGTATTGCCTGTTATGTATGTTTCATCATCGCAGTAAAACAGTGAGACTTAGTTGCCAAAAAGGACATGTTGATTTTCTTGATCCATTACTTGCCTGTCTATAAGAGATAAGCTCCGAGTGTTTCCATTGCTGAGTGCTTCTATTGCAAAAAAAAATAATGATAAGTTTAACTCAAGGAGCCAGTCACCACAACCACGCCTCTGAAGCAAGCAAGAGACTGTTAGCACCAGTAGCTATCTTAGACGTCAAAAAGACTGCTAGCAAGTAAATGACCCACAATGCCTCGAGGCACTTGTCCATCAAGGCCCGGGGTCCCTGGATAGTAATGCTTGCCTCATTTTGTGGATGCTCAGAGGTCCAGAAGACAAAGGAATTAATGGTATTTGCCATGCTAGTGAGTGTAATAGTGAACGTTGGGCAAGGGCCCAGCCACGTTGGCACACCAGTTCCCGTGAGATTGCTGAAGTTCAGCAAGGTCGGGCCCAGACAGAGGTTGGATGGGTGACCCTTCTCCATCACCTACTGTGGTGATCTTATCCTGTCTACGAGTGGCAGGCAGGTTACATGTGGGTTGGCAAAATGGATCTAAAGAGGTTTAAATGCCAGGGGGGCTCCTGCCCATCTGCCCAATTTATTTTAATAGCGAATATCACTGCCATGGGTGTGTGGGATTTCCATCACTATCCATTTCACATTCAATCTCAATGCCACTTTCTTTGCCCTAGAAAGTGTTAACTTTTCTTTTTTTCCCAAAAATACATCAAGGAATACAAGGATATTCATTCCTCTTTCAAGTCATATTGTGTTTTTTAGGCTTTAGGCCTAAATGTTAATTTATCTATTGCTTGAACTTAGCAGCCAATGATTTACGATTCAATGAGTGAGAAATTGATGTGTACTCTTCCATTTGTTTTCCTGCTTCATTACTTATCCTCCAAACTCATTAATACATATTAACTGATTTGAGGTGCACACAGCCACTTATAGCCTGAGTTAGCAGAAGGCCATGTTGAGACATGTGCCCTTCCTTGTGCACTAGTCACTGGGGGCCATAACTGGTGGCACCAGGGTGAAAGGTGTATGAGATAGAGGGCAGTTCAACGTGGAGACACTGTGTTGTACTTTCTTAAAAAAACTGACAAAATAGAATAACCAAGAATAATTACTTACCTATTTGAGTTGGAAACAGTCATCAGTTGCCAAAGACAAAGTGTATCCTACCATAGTATAACTGTGAATTCATAATAATACAACAAAGTGCATCACTGTAAATGACTCTGATGCTCAAACTATATATTAATAGTGGACATGAATTCTAATTTTCCCCTAAGAGGTGTTTCCTCATCTGGTGACACCGATGTGATTTGCACATGCAACCTCCTTGATTGTTTTGCATTCTTATTTTTATAGATACCTATATGATGTTATGCAATTTAGGTAAATGTTTACAAAAAAGGGAGAGAGTTTTGTTTTAAGCATATTATGGACTGACAATAGGTATAGCAATGAGTATCACAAGTACCACGTGCTTCAAAGGAATCGAACAGTGTGTGTTTCACAGCCAGGCTGCACATTATCCTAGGATAGATGGGCCACATTTTTACCTATAACCACTCTTAGAACCATTGACTAATACCTGGAGGTTCTTGCTTTGACAAGAACAGTTTATTGAATATTCGAATGCAGGCATAAATTACATTTAAGGCAATGATGCAACCTTAAATTTTCTGTAATAATTGCTTAGCAAAATTCCTTGTATAAAAAATCAACTTTAAGCCTTATTTGAATTGTGTCTTATTGAAATAGTGTCTTAAAATCACTGCAAAATTTTCCTTAGGCATTACAGAAATTTGGTGACCCTAATTTGAGAACCGAGCATATGCTTTTGGTTCAAAATGTCACACTGGAGTAATTTGTGCTAAATACAATCATATTTAAATGGATGTTAAAACCTTATTTTTAGCGAATAAGCAACCTTAGGTCACCTGCCAGCATGATTTTAAAATATTTTCGTGGGTTCAATGTAAGTTATGTTGCAGACATAGTTTATGCAGTGGACTTACGGTTAACATGCTAATTGTTACTAAATTTCTAGTTCACCAAAAGATACATTGACCAATAAAATTAAAATTCACAGGGTTTGGGGCTATGTACCAATTTATCATTCACTATAGTTTAAAATATGATAACCATCTTACTTATTGATCACTTGATTACCAAAAATTAAAGGTAATCAGATTTTGAGACCATTATCTTCAATTGGTAAAATGAAAAATTCTGCTGTAAATTAATGACTGTGGTATGAACCAAATCCAACATTGTAAACAAATATATATATATATATATAATTGCCTAAGTAAATTATTATTATTATCCAGTTTGTAAAGAAAAGACTTGTCAACATAGAATTCAACTCTCATACAAAATTAAACGAATCATTGAATCCTGGTAAGGGATTGAACATAAGCATTAAATTAGGATACAGTAATAAAATTCATCAACATCTTTATTAAAAATATACAAAGAGAAATCTTTAAAAATACACATATTAAACAAAAGCAGGAGAGATAACATAGACAAATTTGAAAAGTCAACACGCATACAAGATCTTACAATTTTTTCTATTCTTTACAAAACCATAAGTACTGTATAGCCAAGGTCATATGCCAGTTGAACCACTTCCATCACTCATCATCTACATACAAGCATTTGACATCAAACGAGATCGTAACAATAGTCGAGGGGACTGTCTCTTGGATGACAATTTTGGAGTTCCCTCTGCTGATACTAAGTGAATACCTTTCAAGGGAGATGTTTTCCCAGCTTTTTTCCTTAACGTGCTAACTGGACGTAGAGATGCATGGCCAGAAGTCAAAGGATTTTTAATCAAAGGGCTTCTATCAAAACATGGAGTTTGACGAAGTTTACCATCAAAATCCACGTTAGAACATTTATTTGGCCCACCAGATAATATGGACGCAACTGGTGAGTTACACGAAGGGGATTCCCTATTCAATATCCTGTTATGGTCCTTCAAAGGAGATGGGTGATTTAACTTGGTCAACACACTATCTAAAACTGAATTTTGAATTTCTTTCAAATTGTTATACTCGTTTATTAAATTCTCAGTTAATCTCTGCATAGGGTCAATTAAATTTTCTTTACTTAGCTTTGAGCGCATGTCATAAATATTCTCCTTTTGTCTGAAAGGGCTAAAACTACGATGCTTCCTTTGATGTCGTTTTCTACTACCAGACAGTCGACCATGATGTCTTCTCAAGTCTCCTTGCCTGGCTGCATGAGATGCAGAATCACTTGAAGAACGTCGGGGTTTTGCTCTGCCCTTATGAGTATTAGCGACTAATGGGGCTGAAACTCCATTGGGGCCTAAAGCATTACCGTCATCTCTTTTTTCAATTTTATCAGCATTTTCATTCATATTCAACCTATATCTGAGGTTAAAATTTTGATTTAGATTTGTGCTGGAGGCTCCAGCCAGACTTAAAACTTTTTCACTCCTAACTTGACCATTGTGTTCAAACAGCTTAACATTTGCTAGTACCTTCCCAGCATTTTGAGCTCTAAGTTTAGCCACAGATTCTCTTCCTGTCACTGGCTGCTCAGAAAGCCGAGGATCACTCAGGAAGAATGCAGCTGGATGCCAGTTTGTGATGGCAGATTCAGATGAAGCATTACATATTGGCTCAGAGGAGTTGGCTCTTGATACATTATCATAACTTTCACATTTCTTCAGATCATGAGGAGTAAGATGCTGACTATTACATCTAGAAGTTTCAATTTGATCCTGGAATGAGGAAGCTCTTTTAAGCTGGCTCGGTGTCAGTAGAGCCAAAGAGTTCATTAATTCAGTTCTACTGGGCTCATCATATTGCGGGAACCTGGGAGATTGAAATTTGAAGGTGTTGCCTTTTTTTCCTGCATACATTTCTGCAGTTGTGCATGAAACCCCCACATTTGTTAGAGACCCTGAGATACTTGAAACAGGTGGAATGTGACTGATTATATCATCTTGCTTATTTAAATGAGGGCTGCTCACAGATTTTCCTGATCTCAATTGAAGAGGTACTTCACTGTTATGCAGATAAACAGTCCTTAAACTACCCTCTCCATCTGAGTTATGACTTGGACTAGGATGCCTGAGACCTGTGAGAATCGTATTGGGCCGCCCCCTCTTCAAGCTGCTGTGGTTCACTCTAGAATGACCTGACCTCGGCAAAGCCTCCTGGTGGTTGGAATTATCATTGGTAGTGGGATTGCAAGTGCTTTGAGTACCACCATCAACTGAAGCAAGTACTTTCTGTTGCTTTATACCCTCTCTAGACCTACGACGTAAGGATCCAATTTTTCGAGCACTTGGAGATCGAATTATCTTGTGCTCAGCACTCCAGCGTATTTTTAACTCCTTACTAAGTCGCTTTGCCAGTTGATCCGCTGATGAGTCACTAAATCTTTCCGCTTCCTCCAGAGTCTTTTCATACTTGGACTGTACTGAATCCAGGCCTTTTGAAAGTTCTAAGTTACTACTACTGCTCGCTTTTCCAGCATTTGAGATGGCAGATGGGCAAATATTTCCTTCAGCTGTGGCACCCAACCTACCAAATTCTTCCATTAGTTGATTTTCTATGGCAGAAACCTTATTTTTGATCTCTTGATACTCCTCTTCAAAAGTCGCCATGCTAAAAGACCCACGATGCACCTTGACCGGTGGTTCATCAAGTTGCTGTGTCACAGATTTTTGTATAGATTTACCTGAATCTTGACAATCGCAAGAGCTACGGGCTCGTGGAATTTCAGGAATAGAACAATGGGTATTAAGAGACTTAGTTGATGTGCTAATGTCTTTCTTTGGAGAAACACAACGAGGAAGATCTAACTTCTTAGCAATCTTATTATTTCGGGATGAAGAGGCGAGTGAGCTCCATCTTCTTACTGGGTTTAATTGCGATTTAACAGTCTTTGTTTTTGAAACAGATGAGGGCTCATTTTCCCCTTTTTGCTGAAAGGAATAAAATATATTTATTAAAAGCAGGATTTTTGTGGAAGCTTGTTTTGACACATGTGATAAAATATTTGAAATCTTTCACTGCAAGTTCTTTTAGACCTTAGATAATTACATAAGGGTAGTTTCCTTCATAAATGAAAATGGAACAAATTAATTGTGATTCGTGCCCCACCACAAATTTATTCATTACACGCAAATAATTTGGATTGAGATATCCTGGTTGACTAAAAAATTAAATGTTAATTTTAAGTTGATTTGAAAGAGCTGGTAATGGCAGGACTGCACAGCCTTGTTGCTATACAGTTTACGTTGCGAGGCATAGAGAATATTCATCGCCTGAACCTACCATTGTATTTCAGAGCCCCTAATCTCTAGTAAACATACCGTATATTTCCGCAGAGAAGACGACCTTGAGATAAGACGAGGTGTAAATTTTCGTCAAATTTTTATAGTTTAAGCATATATCAAAATTTTAAATACATTGATTTGAAGTTAGTGTATGTTTTATTTTATAATGATTTTAATTTATATAAATTCCAATCTTAGTTCTTTTGTATCTGTCCTGTAAGACGACCCCGGATTTTGGGGGTCTTTTTTAATGATTCAACTATTGTCTTCTACTGAAATATATGGTATATTGATAATTGCTGATGAAAATGATCACAGTTTGGCCAGTCTCCATTGTTAAACAAGGATTTAATAGTCATTTTATTAGCTCCTACGCTTCCTGCTCATGGAGTCCTCTGCTACTGTGAAGCATGGTATGAATTTGGCATGACTTGAGGCCAAGTTCACACCATGCTTAGTAAAATGAATACTAATTGTTTTTAAATGAATACACTGAATAAATGATAATAAATGAAGATTAATATCCACAAAGCCATAACCATAAGAGGGCAAAGGAATAAAAAAAAGGGGGGGAGAGGGGGAAGGAAGGAGTATATACAAAGTAAGGGATCTCTCAATCACACGTACAAAATCATGCACACGGAGACACTTAAGTCCTTCCTCCTCTCCCCCCTTTTTATTCCTTTGCCCCCTTATGGTTACGGCTTTGTGAATATTAATCTTCATTTGTTATTTATTACAGCCGTAGATAAATTATTTTCATTGTTGGATAAATAATGTTAAATTAAATAATTGAAAGTAAATAATAATATAGTAACTGAATAAATGTTCCTCAGATACTTGTTAATAAGCTTTCACGGAGTACACACTCAGCCTAGAAGCATTGGCAGTGCCACCTAATGGCAGGAAGACGAAAGAGCGTATGTACACTTGATGTCTAATACATAATTGACCAGCATGTAATAAGTTTGCCATCACATTTTTGTGCCGTTGAAAATTTTCACTTTCAAATAAATGAGGAAAAATATTTGACGTAATTTTAAAATCAAACAGCTTCAACTACATTACTCCCGAGGTAATGAATGTTGGACGGAGACAATAAAAAATAGGAAACTACTCTATTCAAAGCAAAAATTCAAGACCATAAAGCAAACTGATCTGAGGATTTTGCTGGGCTAGACCAGAGGTTCTCTAAGTGTGTGCCGAAATGTACAGAGTAAACAGGAGCACCGCTAGGTATTCCTGTGAATGCTGGCAGATATGGCAGTCTGGAATATTTTAGGGTGAACATTACAGAATGGCTTCAAAGCCAATGGAACTTTCCAGAATATCTAGACTAGATCGTTCCTGCAGCTTGTAGAACTTTCTTGAGAAATATGGAACGTTCTTGAAGCACGTAGAACATTCTGGAAAAGTATGGAACTTTTGTGAAGTTTATAGCACTTTCTAGTAAACTTGTATAGCATACTATCTCATATTTTTGAAGTTTCACAAAAATTCTAAGTATGTGGGGCGGTTAGTATAAATACGGCACCACTTTGGTGAACCAGTTAAGTTCCTAAATAACAATCGAAGAGTAAACATCTGAGAAGAAAAGATGCCTGCTGCCAGAGAGTGCCCACTTTGTTGCAGTGTGTCGCTTTGTGCTATTGCAAAGTCTTAGGAAAATGGAAAGTTTTTATTAAATAAGCAAGTCTACAGTTCAAGTGAGAGTGATCAAGTATCAACAAGTGGCGGGGTGGCAAAGAAAGAGAAATACTGCAAAACCGATGATAAATGTTTGAATTTTGGCTTTAATTCAGCAGAAGTAAACGATGAAGATAGACAGCAGTGTGTGCTCTGTTTAAAAATTCTGGTGCCTGAGTGTATGCTCCCAAGTAAGCTAAAGCTAATCTTCAGACCAATCACTGTAATAAGGTTGAATAATCTCACAAATTCTTCAGTAGGAAGTAGCAAGATTTACAAAGACAAAAAATCCTCAGTACCAAGCAATGCACTGCTAGCATCTTTTAAGGTCGCATACAAAGTGGCAAAGTGAAAAAAAAACTCACAACAATGCAGAAGAGCTTATTCTACCAGTTTTTCTTGACATGGTTAGTATTATGCTGTGGGAATTGGCAGGAAATTTAATTTTGAAGGTACCTTTGTCCAACAACACTATTTGTCTAAGAATCCATCATGTAGCTCTGGATCTCAATAATCAATTAATAGAGAAAATGAAAGACTTGGAATTTGGCCTGCAAATTTTGACAGAAACAAAGATGTTTGTTATGTATGTTTCCTGGATGTTAAAATGAGACGAGGCTCAAGACTTATTTGAGATACTTGACAAGTTTATAAGCGAAAATCGATTGGATTGGGAAAAATGCATCAGTGTTTGTACTGATGGAGCGTGATCAATATCTGGTCACTATGGAGGATTGCAGGCACTTATTCGCAGCAAAGCACCACATGCTATGTGTAGGTACCCATTTCATCATCAATGGGGAAGCACTTGCATCAAAGTAAATGAGCTCTCCATTGAATTTGGCATTAGAATGTGTTATAGGCATAGCAAACCTCATAAAAACTAGGCCACTGAAAGCCAGATTTTCCAAAAATCTATGCATGGAAGCAGAACACATGGCCCTGCTATACCACTATAGTTCACAATGCCTTTCATGTCGCAACATCTTACCCCATTCATTGGAGCTACAGCAAGAAATTCACACTTTTGTACAAGAGGAACATGAAAGAGGTCATGAGAACTCCAGTTACTTTGCCAAACCAGACTTTTTGCTGAAACTAGTGTATTTGTATGAGCTGAATGCCTTCAATCTGTCTCTGCAAGGCAATAACATGCACATTTTGAAACTTTTGGAGAAGTGCAGCATTTAGGAAAAATTTTGCAATTGTGGACAAGCTACATCAATGAGAATGGCGGTCAACATTGTTTCCCTGATTTGCACAAATACATGGCCTGTAATAAAGTCGTTGTTTCACAATACTTGCTGTCCCTCTTCAAGGAACACCTCTCAAAGTTCACAGAATAGTTTGCAAAATCCTTTGAGGAAGACAATGTTGCATATCCATGATTCTTTCCATAATCAAGATCACCAAAATTTACTTTGCAGGAAGAGAGGAGTCTAATGGATCTCTCTTGTGACAACAGCCTGAAAACAAAATTGGCTGCTTCTGATTTAGCGGTGCTTTGGATATCAATCAATAATGAATATCCAACTCTGAGCTCAAAAGCTGTAAGGATCCTAATTTTCTTTGTGACAACCTACGCATGCAAAGCTTGATTTACAGCAGTAGCTGTAATAAAAGCAATTATCGCTCAAAAATCGATGTGGAGCAAGAAATGAGTGGCCTCAATGGATCATCAAAGATGGTGCAATGGTTCCCGTAGAAATATCTCATCGCAGTCATTTATAATAGTGAGAAAACTTTCATGACAACTACATATACACGTCACACCCAGTCAAGTGGTTAATGAGGTAATCCACTCAATCTTAGCCAGAAGTCACAGTTTATGCATATTCTCATATAAGTCACTGAGGTTTACACTGGCTGATTACAAAGGCACACAAGAAAGTAATGACAAGGGGATAAAAACTGCCTGGTCTACATGTCCGGTGGTAATGGTGTCAGAATTTTGCCTCCATTTTTCAGAGAAGATCGTCCAAATTTAATGGATGCGATGAATTAACAGTCAGTTAATGTCATATCAATAGATATCAGGCGAATTTCATTTGTCATATCAATCAGGCTCTTCAATGAATGGATGAAGCTGAATTTTAGTTAAGGGAAAAGATGAGCAATGAGTCTAGAAGTGACTAAAGAATCCTTTTACAAAGAGTTCTTTACAATGAAATACCACTCAAGTGCTTAGGCAGAATAAAAAATGAAATAACATTATATGCATAATTACCTTCTTTCCAATACTCTTGCACAAATTTTCATTATTTTTTTCTGGGTCACCATAGGCACAACTTCTGGCACCACAAACACTAGGGGAAACACTAAAAAGAAAAATAGAAATAAAATGAACATCCACAGTACATAGTATTCCATGACCATTATGGACAGGCTAAGAAAACTGAAAGACATATGGAGGAGTGGAATTCTATCTAAGCATTTGAATACATATTAAGCTTCAACAAAAGAACATAAAAAGCTAAGTGCTTAGATACTCGTCAGGAATGATAAAGACAATATTTACTTAAACACTACTGAATGAAGTTAAAACTACATTTTACTTTCTCAGTTCCTGCATGGGAATGCTTTTTATAACTTTTATGTTTATAAGGGAGGGTGGATTAGCAATGTTGAATTGCTTATTGCAATGATTAAGAAGAGAAGCTCAAGGACTAATTCCATATTGACCACATTTGATAGAAGTTATCCTCAATTTTCATGCAGACAATTGCCAACAGATCACACCTTTGCCCATTCTTGGATTTCTTCACTAACATTAAGTCTAATTAACCAAAAGATTTCTAAAGAATGATAATATAAGTGAAATTATTCTTTTGCCAAAATACCGAAAGGTCTTACGGAAAAAGTTACCATTATTACAAGAAAAATTCATGTAGGAATATTTAAATGCCTGCTTTGAAGGGTCATCCACGTATTATGCAACACCGTTTTTCCAATTTTTTTGACATCCCCTTTCTCCCTACAATTCTCCAAAACATTCTTTAAGTACCCCTATCCCTAAATTATGCAACAGTACCAAGGAAACCTCTATTCCTGTGAAAGATATAACCGACATACTTTAAAAATACCTTATTTATTTCACACATTATCATGAGTATCACCATCATTTTTTGAACAAGGAATGAACTTATAATATATCCATCTCCTGGGCAAATAGAAGGCTAAATCCTCCCAGCTGATAGTACATATATCATAACAGTTGGTATGATCTCCCCTCCCATTTAGCATTACAGTAGAACCCTGCTAAGAAGTTCCTCCAAAAAAAGTTTTCCCCTCTGAAGGCTGCTTTACACGATACAATTTTTTGTAAAATTTCTTGTACAAACTCTTGTATGAGGAAATTACCCCGTGTAAAGCGGCAAATTGTACCAACGCTTGTGCGATTGTCTGAATGACTGAATGGGAAATAGAACCTGTCCTAATTCCAGTCAGACAAGCATACAATTTCGTTCAGTTTATACAAGCGTTTGTACAAGAAATTGTACAAAAACATGTATAGTGTAAAGCGGCCTTAAGAAGTTAGATTTTTCAAGCCCCAAAATAAATCCACAACACACACATTTCCCCCTTAAGAAGTCCTTAAGATTTCCTGCATAAGAAGTTCTGAACACTTTGACCCTAGAAAAACTTCTTTACAATAACTTTATCCAATTTATGCATTGACTAACCTGAAATCCTCTATAGGCAACACCAATGCCACAAACCTTGATTAAATTCCCAAGGCTAAAATATCAAACGATAAATGAACTTATCAACAACTGCTGACAATCACTTAAAAAGAGCTCATAAATTTTTAAAGAGAGCCTTTGGAATCAGAATGTTAACTCAATTTGAACTTGCAGCAAAAACAACAGGTAAGCAAAAAAAATAATGTTCTCAAAACCCACAGCATAAGCAAATCATGACAGTTATAAAAAATGAATGAATAAAATTGTTTGCCACTTACTTGGGGTGAAAGCAAACTTTAGGAGAACAATTGCCACATGCATTATAAGGCATCTCAACATCTTGTGGAAAAGAAAAACGAGCTGTTTTTGGCAAAAATGATCTTGGCGTTACAGTCATCGGTACATCGTGCCTGAAATTAACATGCATCTACATTAAGCATGCAGCATACTACTTCAAGAGAAGATTTAGCACAAGGGTTAAGGCTTTGCTTACAATTGTCTTAAACATATTTTCTTCCCTTAGCAAATAAAAATTCTCCACACCGTGTTTAGCAACCTATTCCCACTCTATGATAAAAACCGAAAAAATTCATGAATATTCTTTACTAAGTACTTGAAACATGTAGAGCAAAAAGTACGCCTCAGTTGAATACACATCATTAACTGAAATACCAATATTTATGAATGTAACCAAAGCCTTTCAAGGAAAAGTACAGAGTTAAATATTCCAATGTCAAAGGGTAGAAAAGAATAGGGTAGTTTCCCTCATCAAAGAAAACAGAATTCCTTAATTGTGATTCGTGCTCCACCACAAATGTATTTATTATGTATACGCTAAAAATTAGGATTGATAAATCCTAGTTTACCAGAAAATGAAATGCTAATTTACGTTCATTCGAAAAAGCTTTTAATGGCGGGACTGTGCAGTCTAGTTGCTGATGTAACAGGTATGTATATAGTATACATTGCAAGTCATACGGAATATTCATAGCGCAGCTAGTAAAAATGTATTAATAATCGCCAATGATAATTATCAAAGCTCAGAAGGTCTCCTCCATTGAAGATGGTATTAATAATCATTTTATTGGCTCCTACGCTTCTTGTTCATGGTGTCACTGCTGTTGCTACAGCAAATCATTGTGTGAAGTTCACATGACTATGGGCCAACTTCACAGTACCTACACTTAGGAAAATGAATATAAACAGTTTTTAAATGAATCAAATAGATGAATAATGTCAAATAAAATAAAAGTTAATATAATAAATTAACTGAATAAATGTACCTCAGATTCTAGTTAATGAACTTTCATGGAGTGCAAGCTCAGCTTGGAAGCATCCATGGCACTACCTAGTAGCAGGAAGGTGAAATACCTTTGATGTCACATGTATATTAACCGGCATGAAATAATTTGCCAACGCCTTTTTGCAATGTTGAATTTTTTCAATTTTTAATTAATGTGGAAAAAAAATTAAATTTCATTTTCAAATCAAATGGCTTAAAATACATACTTTTGATCAAGAAAATAAAAATATATTGGGAAACTACCCTATTGAAAGCATCTGAAATAAATGACGTAACTAAAAGCTTAGGTAAAGCACATGACATTGAAGGCATAGCTAAATGTAAAATACAGAAAAAAATAACAGAAAACAAGAGAAGGGAATGAAAAGAAAACTACTTTAAAGGAAAAAAAGCTTGAATTCATCAAGTCCTCAACACATAAACTTTCAGAGATCGGACCATACATTTCATAGTTCTAAATACAGGTGTGCTGGAATTATTACTTCATTTGGCAGTACTGTATAAGGTCTATTTGGTCATTGCAGCTGGCAGTACAGCATGCAGGAACTTAGATAAAGTAAATTTACCAATAAATAAATGCAGAATGCTGTTTGCTGGCTAATTGTAATGTTGGATCACTGGGCTAATGTTTTTCCATGCATAAACAAACAAATGCAATTTGTGAACAAGGTCCAAACGAAACTCATTTATATGTTGAGGACT
This sequence comes from Platycnemis pennipes, assembly GCA_933228895.1. Classification (NCBI taxonomy): domain Eukaryota; kingdom Metazoa; phylum Arthropoda; class Insecta; order Odonata; family Platycnemididae; genus Platycnemis; species Platycnemis pennipes. Next base: position 81,206,094 of record OW121857.1, read on the forward strand.
TATGATAGGAACATACAATCTTTGATTAAATCTTAAAATATCCACCTTTATAATACATTTTAAACTTCCCATGTAAATAAGGGAAGCTCAAAAAAAGCTAAATCTCTCACACATATCAGAGGCTTTCATGGCACTGTATGAATTTGAGCTAGTTTCAGAGGTTAGTTGGCATGAGGCGAATTTTAAGATGTTATTGTTGTTTAAATGTATTCAAGCATTAGAATTTAGCCAGGTTCCACTTACCACTGGAGGTTAAGAGACTATGTCTAAAAAATTAAGTACAGTTAAGGGGGCATCCATTAATTAATTAACATGAGGCGATTTTTGCAATTTTTCGATCCCCCTCCCCCCTTGGTGAGATGTTGTGAGATTTAGCTTGACCCCCTCCCTCCCCCCTAATCTCACGTGAGATTTTTCAAAATGCATATTTTAAGTGAAAATACATTAATCTGAGCTTGATTGTGTTGGATTTATTTAAAAAAACATAAACGTCGCTGCCACCCGGCTCGTACACTGCAGCGTTCATCGAGTCACGCGTTTGGCTGGCCGGTGGCTGCTAAACAATGGAAGGGCTACGGTGCTACTTTGTGGCATTCGCATAACTGCGATAAATATTAATGTGTAGGATTTAGCTATATTTTAGTGGAGTAATGTGTTTTACTTAATTTAACCCAGTTTTCTCGCAATTTTACGCGGTTTCTTGCGAAAAAAAAATTACGTGATATTTGCCGAGACACCCCCTCTCCCCCACCTGAGATTGGGTGAGATTCGGCTTGACCCCCTATACCCCCAAAATACCTCACAAAATTAATGGACCCCGCCTAACTTCTAAAAGAACAAAATAGCACGTACATACATTTGATAGTGATATTGGTTCCTTCTTTAGGGAATAACAATTCTTTTTCATTTGTTTTTAGCACAGTATTGAATTTACTGACAAAATAATGCAATTTTTACTCTAAAAAAGGGCAAAAGAAAAAAAATGTTCATTTTGACTTTAAACATTATATAGTAGAAATATGTATATGTTTGCACTTTTAGCTTTCTGAACAGAAGAATATGGCTATGTATGGAGGCTAATAACTTCAGTCACTCTTAGAAATAACATCAATGGGAAGGTTGCCCTGATTGACAAATTTGGACTTTGCCTTAAATTTTCTCATAAGAGGCAATGAGACCATTGGAGAGCAAAAGAGCATCATGCCATAAAATTCTAAATCACAGATAACTCCTTAAGTCCTAAACATACCATGGGCACCTACATACTACACAGAAGTATACACAATCAGCTGACATTATTTTAAGGATGTGACTATTAATAATACTCTACACTGGAAAGATTCCCAGGGTATTAAAAATAACTGTACAATCCATGAACCAAATTTAATGAAATACATATGTATAAAAATGCTGGAGTGGCATCACTTCAACAAAAATATGCTTAAAAGGAAGTTAAAACCTCATGGTGAGCAATAAAATTTTTCTAGAGACTGTCAATACCCAAGAAAATGACATGCCATTTAATAAGAGCGAAATTAGATTTTTGACATGTAAATTGGGACACTTCTAGTTTTATTCAAATATATTTAAAGACATAGTTAATAGGTTACATCTCATTTCACCTGACTGGCAATATAGCTAGGAGTCTACATGATTACTTCAGTGGCAACAGAGGAACCAGCTGATGAGATGTATGGTAAACAGGCTGTTACTTTAATACTTACCGTTTACTAACGCTGAACGAAGCTGATGACTCAACCGCCTTACGCTTCTTCACAGGTGTTTGGAATGTGAATGAACTGTCGGAGGATTCAGTTGAGTTTGGATTTGAGGACCCTTTTTTGGGAGTGGGAGACTTCCTTACCATTCTGCGGAAGCCACTCAAGACACCTGGAAAATTGTTGTGAGACCATTCATAAAATCGTCACAAAAATGAGTTGGATGAATAGTAAATACTTTCCCTGTGCCCTAAGTGGTTGCCCTAGGCAATTTAGTACTCCAATAGTCAAAGCATGTCATGTTAGGGGCACAGTTACAAAGAGAAGACCTCTTCCTGAGTACTTAATTAATTAAAAAAACATTCAATTGAAAATAAAAACATATGCATGTCTCCACCCCACCCCTTTTCCTTCACTTTTTGTAAGAAGAGGCTTTTATGGAATAATTTTTAAGACATCAATGAATCCCAAGAGATTGCATAAGAACATGCACAAGACACACTTAGGCAAGGATAACACTTTGATAAAGGTCACTATTTGAAGAGGGTCAGACCATAATTTTGACTTTTACGTCACTTCGACACACATTCCCCCAACAGAAAGATTTGGTCACATTTTTCCTCTCAACTCTCTTGACTAGTGATGGCCAGATCGGATCCGTCGGATCCAAAGATCCATGGATCTTTCATTTTACTCGGTTCCGGATTCAAAGACACGGAGTAAAATCGGATACGGATCATAGATTTTAAATTAAGTGGCTTAGCGATCGAAGCACCCCGTGAATGGAATGTAGGTGCGGTAGATATTGACAAGAAGAGGATGTGTAACTCAGGTCACGAAATTATCCCAGTGCCAGCATCATCAACAGCCGAACCCATGAACTACCATTGACTATTGTGCCTTGGAAAACATAATGCAGCCCCGCTAGTCTTTCTTTTCCCCTCCTTCACCCACCTTACCTCAACCCTCTTTAGCCCCTTGTTTCCTCATTCACTCTACCCCCTGGTCAAAGCCCCATCAATGCAGGGAAATCCCTCTACCCAACCTAAAACCGCTCCTTCCCCCTCTATCGTTTCTCATCCCACTCCCAACTCACCCCACTCCCTTCCAACAGATAGATGTCTTTGCTGTCGCACCCAACATGTTGTATAAAGATGTATGCATTTTCAGTCACGTGAAGATGTAACTACATTATGAAACATGGGTCGTGCCTATTTGAATATAAAGTGAACCTAACAAAGTTTCATTCTTTTATACTCTTATAGCATTATTATTTGCAATCTCTAATATTGAATACTGACCTGCATTTGAGGTATTTGAGTATTCACAGGTAGTATGTGCACATCTCTAGACATAATGCAAAGAAAATACGAACATGATCAGAACATCAAGTCTTCAGCATGGCAAACCTCCTCACAAATTCAACCCTCAGCAATGGCCTTGAAATAGCCACAATGATGAGAGAAGGCAGAAAATGTAAAGCTTGCAGGTGGCAAGGGCTAGCAAGAAAGTGAATGATTACTCTTCCTGAAGGATTCTGAGCTAACCACTAACTCCAACACAACAAGAAAGATAAACGAGACACCCAGAACAATCACCATTGGGATCAAGTTTATCAAATCACTGTGTCTCACCAATATCATTTGAAATGATTTGTGGCTAAGTCCAAGATCTCAAAGCCTTAATAATGTATCATAATAATTTTAATTCACTGGTCTTAGCTCAAAGGAAGAAATCTAAAAAAAAATCCAATTAAATAGAAAAATAAACTCTACTAACAATTAACATAAAACAAAGTGTGTCTTCTATTTAATTGGCTTTTTCTGTCCTAAATTCTTCTGAAAAATTCTTATGGCCAATTTACTCTCTATCAACAAATGAACTTGGCTCATAAGAATGAGAAGGAATGTCATTACACACGTGTCATAGACTCACTCCTCCTCTTCTTCTTAATCCCATCAGGAACGTCAACTCTGCTGGGGCGGGTTGTCACTCTGGATATATCTACAAAGGAGGGTAGCCTCTTGACCAAATTCTCAGGAAGGTCACCCAATACATGAGAGTTTTTGATTAATAGCTGTTGGAATGACAGAAAAACAGCCGACAGTCATACCACTTGCATGAAAAATATACACACAAAAAATATAGCTTGTGGTGGGAATAATGAACATTAATTTACCTCAATCACTTTGACGTGATTACTTAATTGAGATCCTTTTACAGAAATATTTTCACATATTCTTCCTTCCACAGGCATCAAAGTCGGAGCCATTATTATTGACAGGTTGGTTATATCCATTTTATTGTCCTCAGAGAAATCAGAAACTTTTCTCAAAAACTGTAAAAAAAACAATGATAACAGAACTAGAAATTAACAGACCCTGGAACATGGGCCATAAAGAGGCCATTATGTAACTCTCCATTAACAATACAAAATTCTTTCACAGAGAAAAAAACATTTGGTTTACTCACACGTGTAAAATATATTAATGTACTCAGATGATCCAAGGGAAGGAGAAGACAACAGAGAAGTAAACACTCTGTCACTTTGTCACACATTTTCAAGCATCTGTACAAAAATTAAACCAATTAAGACATAAATTAAATCAAATATTACATCATGTATCATAGATTTTGGCTTACCGTGTAAATGCATCATGATAACAATAGGGTATTAATGGCTCTGGCAGCTCACGGAAGAAGAGCTTCAAGGTATTAGCCACATCAATGACGTGATAATCTTTCCTGAGCTCATTCCCATTCTCAAGAGATACCTGAAACAAAGATGATGAAGCATATTTATAAGCTCATTAAACATACAGGTATTTAGCACAAAATTGATAGAAAAGCATCGATTGATAATACACTGATATAAAATCACCTTATTTTTTCACATAAAGAACGTAACATTTACCTTTCTAGATAAACAAAAATATGAATGTGAAGCCTATATATTACCCTTGCCAACATCTGGTAATAGAAAATTTAAGCTTTCACTGCAAGAGTGCTAAAAACTTAACTGTCACGCAAGAAATAGAGTAACACAGAAGATAATCTATAAAGTCTCCACACCCAAAAGAAATATTCACTTACATTCCTCACTGTTTACTTTCTAATCATGATTATCCAAAGCCAATTTGCCATAAATCTTCATTCTAGCTCTTTACTTCAATAAAAAGATCCTTTACCTAGTCATGTAGAATGCTTGTCTCAGTTCTTAGAAATAATTTCTTATTATTCTACCTCAGGGTTTGCCTTAGGGAAAACAAGTTCTAGTCCAAGCTTCCATCAGTCTGTTTTTACTTTTTTCCATCCTTTCTATTACATGGGGTAATCCAAATTTGTACTTCCATATAGTTCTTTAATGCTTGATGGTAGGCATCACTGTAATTGCATTCTGTGTTGGATTCCTCTTACAAAATTCAAACTGATTGTGGCCTAGACATTCATTCTCTCTCTTTTCCATACTTCTGTCAGACTGAAATTGGCAGCATGAAAAATCCCATAGTACATATTTACATTCCCTTGTTACCCCCTTTTTCGGTATGGTCTCAATACAGTTTCTACAAAATCCTCAGGCTTAACACTCTCCTTGTATATCCAACAAACAAGCCCATAAAAATCCTTCTCTTTGACCTTTTCTTTGGTTTATAATTTGTTCAGCTGGAATGTAATCAATCCCATCTCCTTCCCCATCTTAATTTCTTACAATGCCTTTTCTATCTCTCTATCTAGTATTCCAGGTCCCATCTTATCCTTACGTTCCTCCACATATTACTTCCATCTACACTGGATTTCAGGAAATAATATGCTGAATACATGTACCTTGTATGAAAGCATTTATTTTTGAAAAGGATTAATTTAATATTTAATGAGTGTAGGAAGTAATCATTTTCCTGCATACACCTCTTCGATGAACCATGTCAGAATCCTTTTCCTCGTATGTCAAATTTAAACTTTTCTCCAGTGGATCAAAAAGATAAGTAAGTAGTGTTCAAAAGTCATAGCCTGGCAACATCTTTCATTAAATTTTAACATAGCATTGGATTGTTGAGCTGCCTGAGCATATTAAACATTAGCTCCTTTTGAATTGCAACAGGTACCAATTGTGTAACTATTTTGATTCACCTTTTCTAATTCTGCGGTAATGGGCTTCATTACTGTAAATAGGTAAGTCCTTTGCATTTCATGCCAATGTTTGATAACTTTCGTTGAAACTTATCATCTATTATTGTGCTCTTTTCTTCATAAATTTTTATCAAAGTGGCCCAAATCTAAACTTAGCAATCAAAAGCACCAACTACAGTATTCCATCCAACCTCAGTGGGAATTATGAGCTAGATGCTGTTTTCCCAGTTTATACTTAAAAATGTAATGATATAAAGTGAATATTCCTGAAGTACTTAAGACTAATGTTCTTTGTAAAAAAATAAGAATATACATTGAGACCAAATACCTACTTGATGTTATCAGTGAATGGATAATAAACATAAATCGAAGATAATTATTAGTTGTAAGTCACTAAGCTATGAAGGATCCAATCGAACTACATAGTTCAGCACACTAGCCAATGCAATGATGAAATGAAATAAAAAAGGGTCATGCTTTTGAACTCCCTACCGTTAACATCAGTATTTCAGAAAAAACAATAACTGATGATGCCAAAATATTCATTATGATTATATGGAGTACAGAATAATTAAATGTCACATTAATAAACAGTGTTGACCAAAGGGTAAAAAATCCAACATTTTTAACACGAAGTTGGACTAAAAGAAAAAAATAACTGATTTAAAAGTTTAGTTTTAGTTTAGCTTTCACCAGTTTTAGTTTAACTTTACCAGATTTAGTTAAAAAATCAACACTTTCAATTTTAAAAATAAAACTAATTGTTTTTTATCAACCCTGAATCTGGCAAATACAACTATGTATGTACATACTTCATTAGTTAATTCAGGGGATTTCAAGTTTCATGCTTCATTTATGAAAATTAATTACTAACATTAGATCTCATCTGATCAAAATGATACCTTGATTTCCTTCTGTCTTGCAGTAGATCCTGCCTTCCTGAATAGCCCTTCCGTCACAATATATTCGTCTATAAAATTACATGCATCAACAACAAATGAGGGAACTTCAGAGGTAACCCCTGACTTCAATGGAATAGTTTTCTGAGCCAACAGCTGTAGTTCTACATGGAATAATTTTTTCCTCACAACATGCTTTTTGTCCTGAAAATAATGCATAATATGTGAATATTAGGTCTATTAAAAAAATGTTATATCTATATATAAAAAATGTTAGATTATGATGTTAGGCTCAACTTTGTGGACATTCATCTTCAATCAAATTAAAACCTTTGTATATTCCACTATCTCACAATAAAACGAGCAATGGTGACCTCTTGCGGATGAAACCGGTCGTGTTTTACACTCTTTAAGTGACACTACAAAGTTTTTAATTTAATTGAATCAAAATAAAAGTATATCAATAGTTGGGCAGTTAATCTTGTAGACCAAATGGAACACCAATATACACTTCATGGAATTGAAGAAAAAGTTCTCATGCTTAAGATAAATGAGGAAATAGAATTTCTTACTGGTAACATAAAATATATGGCATTAATAATGAAAATGAAAAATGCATACAATTAACATGGCACTTAAAAGAGAGCAATACGCTTTAATACATTTCTTCTGATTATGGCAAGTCTCATTACTCTAAAGTAAATAAAAGAAACCAGCCACATTAGTATCCATGCCGCATGGAGTGTAAACATTAGTTAAAGGGAAGTGAATGCTTGTAATTTTCCACATTCTTTACTTCACATCTACCAGTTTCAATGTTTACACGTCATTATCAAGAGGTTCACTTAAACCAAGGAGCTGTCTCTTCATATTTATACCCTGACTGGGGAGGAGGGGTAGGGCAAGAAAGAAGTAAGGGATAGGTATTTCCACCCTTAGGGGGATGAGGCAAGGTCAAGGTTTCACCCACTTGATGGAAGAGAGTGGGGAAATGGCAAAGAAAGGAATACAGTAGAAAAAAATAGCAAGCTGTGATTTGCTGCTGACAAAGCAGTCATAGATGAGACTGAAGGATTTGAAGAAGATTCTAGTAACCATGGAAAGGACAATGGCTAGATATCAGCTGAAATTCAATAAGAAGAAAACTTAGATATTGGTATGAGGCAAGAGGCCAATACAAATGTTGAATTAGGAAAATCCAAACTAGAGGCAGTGAAAGGGTAATGCTACCTGAGAAGCCGAGTAACCAGTAATGGACAAAGCATGAAAGAAGTAGTCAGTAGAAGAGCTCAGGTGAAGAGGGCATTCTACCAAAAGAAAAATATATTTACAGTCGAGAATTAAAGTGTAGTAGTAAGGAAACAATTCATCAAAACTTAGGTACTTCTGGAGTATGCTTCTTTATGGCAGTGAGGCATGGATGATGAAGCAGTAGAGAAGGCAAGGGTAAAAGCTTTCCACATGCAGTGCTATTGAAGAATGATGAAGATTAAATGGATCGACTGAGTTAGTACTGAGGAAGTCTTGAGAAGAGCAGGAGCAAGGAGAAGTCTTATGAGAACCCTAAGAAGAAGACGGGACAACTTAATGAGAAGGGCAGCAAAGGAAGCGTGAGACATAGAGAAAAAGCGATGAAGGATGTGAAAGATAAGAAATATGTAAACACGAAGAGGTTAGCTGAAAGAAGAATATAGTGGAGAGCTGCATCAAACCAATATCATGATTGACTGATGACGATGGGTCTATGATTTGCAAAACAACAGTTTTATCAAACAACAATCATAGGGGCATGACACATTATTAACTATTGCCCAGGCACATTGAAACCCTTCAAGTATAACAATTAATGAGAACCCCAATACAAAGGAATAAAAATTATATGGTACATATGTAATTTAAAAATATACATTTCACAAAATTGGGGCAAGAGATGAAGAATCAAAACTGATTATTAAAGGGGCAACACAGAATTGTCCACTACTCCCCTTACCCTTCAATATCAATGAAAAAATTGGAGAAACTAAGAGACGTGAGAAGATTAAGAGGTAGCAATGAGAGTGGAAGGAAAGTTCAGGAATCAGGAAAGGAAATCAAATGGGCATACCGATGGTCAAAACTCTAGCCAGTCAATCAGTAGTTACTGCAGAAGTTTTCAGAAGTTACTGGATGCTTTGTAGCAACTGTGTGTAAGGATTATGATACATTACAGGAAAACAAATTTACAGCTGTCCATAGTATCCAAATCACTAATGCACTAGCATGGGAACTTGAAGCTTGACGGTTCGAATCTTGCCCTGGGTATTTGATGATGTGTTTGTCTTAGGATTAAGATCTTGGGTTAGAGAAAGCGAAATAACTTTAGCCGTTGGAGCTCCTAAAACCAAAATGTACTACTACTACTACATGTGTTACATGGTTTTCGAGAAAAGGGAAGCAGAGGTTGGACATCAAAGTGGCAGCCGTGGTTTAGACCAAGATGAGTATTTTAAGCAGTTAGGTAGAGTCAGATAAGATTAACAAAACTGTAGAATGGTATGTTGCATTACCATTATGATGATGGCAACACATTTACAAAAGGTTTGAGAGTGTTTCACATATATTTTCTGACGTTTGCAAGGGGATGGAGGAGGTAATAAAATGCAATTGACTTCAATAGGTCTAGATGGAAGGTAGGAGAAGAAGTATGTAGTGACAATGGGAGAAGGAAAGGCATGAATGATGAAGCATGATGCAATGAAAGAGTTGTATGCTATACCAGGAATAGGAGCAAATTAGGGTGAATCTATTCTTTTAAAAGTGCTATTTATGTCTTCATGAGGATAAATAACTTCTTAGCTGTCCATTCAAATTCTCCTTAACCAGTAGAAATCTCTAGCACTTTGAACACAATCAATATGTGGACAGAATACGTGAGCGCCATTCACAAAATTCGGCTTTATAAGAACCAAATACGCAGAGCGTATTTTGGTTATAAGTATCAAAGGAATGAAACGTCAGTCACTGACATTTTAACAATTGAATTACCCTTTTCAACTGACCAGTGCAATAGACCACCTCTAGGATCGAAGGGAAGCACGAAACTGGAGCTGCATAATTCACTGATTAGAATTTAAAGCTAATATCCGTGAAACAATCGCGCTGGACTAAATAATAATGGTCCCTTCACTTAAAATCAACCAGTTATGACTACCAGCTCTCTAAAGCTATTTAACTTTGGGTCTCAATTTTTTGTTTTAAAATAATTAAAAGTTCACGAATAACTTCCCAGCAAAATTAGGAAACGAATATCTGGAAAAGACTAGGCTGGACGACATAAACTATTAATTCTGTCAACATAAGGTACTCACCGGCGAGAAACAAATACATTATTTGCAGTTTTCAAAATCGGAAAATTGAAAATATTTCAATTTGTCAGCCACGCAGCTCACGGAGGAGATCATAATGCCCCATGTCTGCCTTATTGACATAAATTATGAATCCATCCCACGAATAAATTGAAAAACATAAACTGAGCAGCTGAGCACCATTTGGGAGTGCTCATTTCTTTTAGGTCTCCTAACTAAACACTCACCTCCTCTCCTTTCTGACGTGTTTTCTTCTGTTTAACAATATTTTTGAAACCTAATTTTCTTAATTCTTGAATTGCTGCATTTCTCAATACCTCTTTATCACATAAATCACGAATAACTTCCATTACTAGACTGCCTGTCAAACTATTTCCAAAGTTTCGGTTATTTCAAATTGCTTTACGGCCCCAAACACATAGAACATCTCATTGGCTCCCAATTGGCCAATCGTAATACCAGACACAGCAGTCGAAAAACAATCACTGTGCCATATGCGTAAATTAGTAAATTGTTTTACAGGTTATTGATTTTAAACGCGAAGCTTATTGAAAAGTGATGAAAGTAAAAATACTGAAAATATTTATGTACATTACAAGAAACGTTATTCATTCCTATATCGGTATTCACTATACCTTTCAGATCTCCTTGAATAGCAGTTAAAATCGATCTGCGCTTATTTTCTCCTAGAAAGTTTATATTAAATCTCAATGGTGAAATAAAAAATTAGGAAAAATAAATGAATATGTCCTTATATTGCAGGGAGGAAGCCGCACTGAAGACGTGCAATTTACATTAGCTCGTCTTGTTGAAAGGTGGCACGGGAGGAAAAGGCCGCTCGCTCGAATGCCAGTCGTTTACCCATTTTTGTCCCTCCTCTTGGTGAAAAGTAAATAATGAATTGGATGAATGTCCTAAATTTTCGCACAATAACCCCAAATAACACACATAAACATACTGCATTAAAAATTTGTATATATATTGGTTAGTTCACCCTCCTTCAACATGACCGTGTGGCCTAATGGATAAGGCGTCGGACTTCGGATCCGAAGATTGCAGGTTCGAGTCCTGTCACGGTCGAAATATCATTTTTGCTCATTTTTTTTGTGTTTCATTCAAGCACCACATCACAAATGATTTTCTCATTGTACGGTTCAACGGTGTTTGACGATTTTTTAAAATTTTTTGGCATATGTTTAATTTTTGTCATTCGTATGTTATGGCATCACAATAAGTAACACTGATATTCTCCTCCAAAACTCCTTTTTACTTCAGTCCTTTCGTGATTAAGAGCAACATAAAAAAATTCTAAATCAATGATTCTTTAATTTTTAAACTCCTTACCACGGGGTTTAATGAAGGTTAAAAAATAGTATTGTTGGAATGCGTGTCTGCTTAGGCCCATTGCTCGTGGTCATTTAGTCCTGTTTTTACACCGACCATATATCCCAAACCTTTAAAAACACGGTAAAATTCCATTTTTTTCCTGAAAGAAAGACACTAATAATTTATGAATAATGCTTTTATATTTTTTAAACCCTGTCCCACATGGACTTTTAAAAGTTTAGCTAAAATTTAAAGCTAAAATTTTAGCCCCGCAAAATCTTTTTTTTTCAAAATTAAGTGTTCTTTTCTCAGTGAGGAATGCTCACATTCTAAATCTCTATGTAGGTACACACTATGTATGTATGTAGTACGTATGATTATTATGGTGAGAAAAACACGCCCATTGAAAATTATTTCTTGGGGTAATTTTAGGCCAAACATGTTTAAAAAAATGAATTTTGGGTGTTACATTTACAGAAACAAAAACACTTATTTCCTGCGGAAAGTCGATTTAAATGTACTTTAGTATGAAGTACACTTTATAGGCTTTCTAATGACACCATTTACATCTAGATATCTTGTAAAGCCAGTGTGCTGCAGCTTGTTGCGTCCGTTTCGCTGTGAGCTGGCTGCAAAATAGGACGTGATCACAGGGATGTGGTTCATCAAGTGATGTTACCCGACATATTCAGAAGGAAGACCACGAGAAACCACCTCAAGTATTTTCTCCGTGAACCAAAATGTATTGCCCTTATAAGAAAATAAGTACTCTAGAGCGCGACCGTGACCCAGTGCTAGGGAAAGAGAGCCATGGTGGAGGTTGAAGGTTTTGGATAGATTTAAAAGTGGAAAAAGAAGACAGTATTGTAAAGTTGCAACTTGGGATGCAATTACAGGGGTGAGAATGTTAATGGAAAGAAACCTAGAATACAATCAGGATGTTTTTGAATTTTGTTGGTTTCGAAAGAGCGCTCGACAGAGTGAGTTAGGAAAAGTTTATGGAAGTATTTCGGAAGATAATAGTGATAGTGAGACAGGAGATTGATCCGGAATTTTTCCATAGCTCAGAAGGCTCAAATATGAGTAGCGCATGGAGAATCGGATTGGGTCTTATACGGTAGATGATAATTAAAGTCAATAAGTTCGTGGATGACTAAGTGCTAGTCAGTGAAGCAGCCATGGGATTTCAAATACACTGGATACGCTTCAGAAACAGTGCTGTAAAACTCTGTTGTAAAATTCACCGAATCAGGCTTGACTTGGTGGAATTTAGCGATATTCATTCCTAAAATAATATACTTGGTAATCCTCCAATGGTTTATTTGGCAGCAAAACGAGCTTCGCCACACTTTGGAATAATCATGTGCACATGATTATGCCATATTATTATATAATCTCAGAAATCAATATCTTCATTTCACTTATGTATTCGGTTATTTCGTTGCCTCTAGCGATTACGGCGACTTTTCACGAAGTCACCACTGAGACATTAATTGAAACATAACTTGGTTGAGGACGCGATACCCCAAGTTGTGCATGCCTTATAATACTTCATCCCCAATATTTCGCAGACGTTCCACATGCTTAAAAATAATTCTTTCGCGGGCATCTTGAAAGTCTAAAATATGCCAAAATTATCTATGATACACTTAAAACTTTGCAATGAATACTCAATATGAAATTCTTTATTATTGCAATTATAATTAATACTTTAATTAATTAATTTATAATTATTTAAATAGGAATTTATATTATCCTATACCAATTATCAGTTTTAGGTATTCAATCGTTCTAATGTAAATAATAAAAAAGAATTCGTTAAAAATTACATAAAAACACAAAATATTCACGAAATGAATAGGGAACCGTGAGTGATATCTACTATCCTGTGAATTGATTCTGTTACAGAAATTTGATGACATTATTCCTGGGCTAAAAAATTTGAATGCTATCATCACTGGTTATACATGTAAAGGCACTTACTACAGCAGACCCGAAAGTTACTTCTTCCGTCACATCCCAATTCCATTTCAAGTTCAAAGCAAGTGTTTAACGTAATTTAGAGATGCGTTTGCCGGATGTAGTGCATTGCTACACTACATGTAGTGTAGTGATACTCGCGACATCACTGTTCCGGTATCACGTGGATTCACTGACAGTTACTTAACTAACACCAGCATCCCTGTTACGGTCAGCTTAAATGTTCATTTATTTAACGTAGCCTTCGACATAGTACAGTTTAAAATTCATCTTCATTTTATTGCTCATCCCATAAGAGTATTTTTTTGTTGAATGTCCTGTTTCATCACAAGCCTTCCTTGGCATGGAATGATGAACATATTTCGAAATATGCCTGCAGGCGAGGGCATATCGTTCAATTCACCAACAACTTAGCTCAAAAAGGATTGTGTTATGAGTGATGATCGTTTGCTGGTTTTTTTCTTTACTGAAGAAGATCAATACACGCGGTAGCTATCGAAAGCTGTTTATGTTTTTCATATGAGTGTAACATATGTTTTCAATAAATACGTTTTGCCACTCCATCAATACTTTTAAAATCTCATAATTTTCACTGCGCCCATAAGAAATAATACTGCTACAAGCTTCTATATCTCCTTTAGACGTATCATTTCCTTTCTCCTATGTGGTACATTATAGTTGTACCTAGTTTATTTACTTGCTCTTTGTAAATATTTGCTCAAATTACCAGAATTTCATCACAATTAAGTTAGAACAGATGAAAATGCCTAAATATATACATTTTGAATCTCTATAAACAGAAGTAAAGGTACCGTTATCATTAAGAAGGAGTAAAAGAAGAATATTAGCATGTTTTGAAACCTGTGTTCTAAATTCCAGCATAATTCCTCAGTTCGTCTTCTAAATGTTTTTTGAACACCTACCAATCGTTTTCTCATGCATACTAAGTCCATGATGTTCCTTAAAAATTAAATTTTTGCTTGAAGACTTAATATCCATTCATAATTGTATTATCTCTCTCGCCACGTTAAAAAGTGATACAGATTCACACTACGATGGCTACAAATAAGTACCAGCAAGCACGTACAGCATATTTCCTTCGACTGTCGGTAGTTAACGCTACAGCTGCCGTCAATCGTGATACACCACGATCAACGGTAGAGTCGCTATGGGTGCCGTTCACCACCACCGTCCGTTCCAGTCACGTCAGATCACGTTCATCGTAATCCCGGCCTTAAACTCTAACTCAAAAGTGTAGCCTAAAAATCTTACAGAATGCTCAAAGTAAATGTGGCAATGATATATTTTAGGATGCTTGAGAGCCAGAGCTAATGCAAAAGAAACCCACCCACTGTCACACACCTTAATGGAGGCTTGCAAGGTATTATGTAGATGTAGATGAAAAAGAGAAGCATATCCTCAGCACCAGTTATCCTTAACATATACATACACGTATGTAGTTCAATGTAATGTTTTGTACGGAGTAGGTGGGGCCTAATCCTTTCCAAGTGCTCCCATTCTGGCTTCATTCTTACCACAGATTTAGAATTATCTCTCACCCATGAGCTGAAATGCCAATACCTCCTCCAGTACATTATAACCTCCTTGGATTTATCAAAGAGGCAGTCCATATATTACGTACTGCTTAAGTAGGGAAGGATGCTTTATCGAGAGGGAGGGAGATACAGCCTTCGGTGCTATTGAGGAAGATACATCACAAATTCATTCATTGTTCAAACAGTAATAATGATGCAAATAATAAGTACTGAATAAATAAGAGAATTAAGAAATAAAGAAGGTGTTTATAATGTGTATCTGTTTTATTCATCGTTGTCATCACTAGTCAGCAATCTTGGGATTGGTTTGACGCACCAGTTCACTAAATTCTTCTATCGGTTAATGTCTTCATATTTACGTATTTCTTCTCTTTCACGTCCTTCATCACTTGTTACAAATATTTCATACGAGGCCTTCTTCCCGCCCACTTGCCCTTCAACGATTGTCTTCGTCAAGCCATCATGTCGCCTGATGTGGCCGATTAAGTTGTCCTGTCGTCTTCTCAGGGTATTCAGACGACCTCTCTTTTCTCCCACTCCTCTTAGGACTTATTCGATTGCCACTCGGTCGATCCATTTTATCTTCATAATTCTTCTGTAGTACCACATTTCAAATGCTTCCACCCTTTTCTTCTCCTCTGCCACATTGCCGTGAAGAAGCATGCTCCAGATGTACGTTCTGGTGAATTGTTTCCTTACTTATATGCTTGTATTTCTAGCTGTAAGTAGATTCTTCTTTTGGCTGACTGCTCTCTTTGTCGGAGTTATTCTACTGTCTATTTTTTTCTTGCTTCGACCATCATTGGTTCGTGAATGATTTAGTTTCATCATCATGGGTCAACCATCCTAGGACTGGTTTGACCCTCCACTCGATTCTTCCATCTGCCAATCTCTTCATGTTGACGTAACTTCTCTCATTTACATCCTTCACAACCTGCTCCATGTACCTCATACGAGGCCTGCCTTTTCCATTCTTCCAGCCTTCCATTCACCCAGCCTTATTTATCCTCAGATTCCTTACAGCTGCGTCAAATTCTGATCTTAATGTTGGAGCTTCCAAATCATCCTTATCAACTTCATTTTCCTCTTCGATTAATTCCGCTCTAAGATAGCTTCCATTGTACTACTCTTCCAAGTATTCCTTCCATCTCTTCACTTTATCTTCATGTTTTTATTAGGAGTTCTCTATTCTCGTCCCTGATGCTGTTACATCTTGCAGCCCATTGCTTGAAGTGATTTCTCACCATCCTGTAGGCAACTTCCACATTTCCTTTTGCGAGGTTGCTTTGTACATCTTCGCATAGATCCTTCATCCACATTTCCCTTGCTTTTCTCGCTTTACGGTTTATTTCATTCCTGATTCTTTTGTAGCGAAGTTGCCCTTCTTCAGTTTCCACATTTTTATATTTTATTCTCTCTTCAATCAATTCTAAGACTTCTTCTGTAATCCATGGCTTCTTCTTGACATTTTTTCTTTTCCCCAGATCTTATTTTGCTGCTTCATGTAGCCCGATTTTGATGTTCTCACATCTCTTTTCCACTTATTTCACAGTCAAATCCTCTTCTATTTTTTTTCCACTGCTGAAAGGCCAGCCGTTGTTAAGGTTCCTTTAGTTTCTCTACTTTCCATACGTTCTTCATTGATTTCTTCAATTTCTTGAGTTTTAAGTGGCGTTTCATCATCACTAAGTTATGGTCACTGTCGATATCTGCACCCGGGTAGCTCCTGCAGTTCATCACCTGGTTTCTGAACATCTGCTTCACTGAAATGTAGACAATCGGAAATCTCTTTCTGTCTCCGGGCATTCTCCAGGGATATCTCCTCCATTGGTGGTTTTTAAACAATGTGTTTACCACCACCAACTTGTATTGTGTGCAGGATTTTATATGTCTTTCTCCTCTCTCATTTCGATTTCCCAAGCCATATTTTTCGGTTATTCTTCCATCTTTACCTTGGCCAACGACAGCGTTCCAATCCCCTAAAATAATTAAGTTGTTTTTGATTGTGTTTAATGATTTTATTTAATGATAGATTTGCTGCAAACAAAACGTTTAAAAACCACATGCACCTTGAAATACCTTGAACTTCTTTGAAACGTTGTGAAATACTACGAAGTCTCATATGAGCTTGTTTATTTACTGTTTAATCAAATTTTTTATTTAAATAATCACGAAAAATGAGATAAATGTATATAGAAAGTAAAATGACGTAAATAGAAGGACGTTCAGTAATATGGAGCAGCTAAAATATTTGTAATGTATGTACCTACTCGTCCGTTAATTGTAATGGCCATCCGTAAATTAAGTTACGTTTTAGGTTGGGGGAATGGGAGGTTTGACCAACTGTCAATACTCAAAGTAGCTTCTCTGAACTAGTTATCTTCTTGCTTATTTGATGGTTACGGACTAAATAATTAATCGGCTATGGTCGACAGACTATGTTGGAATAAGATACCACATAGTCTCAGTGTAGTAATGGAACAGTGAATAGAAATTTAAAATTAAATTAGTTGTTGCAAATGGAATCTTCCTCTTAATTTTTCCAGTTGTATCTGTGTAAATTAAAATAATGTGATGATACAGAATGTTACATAAATATCTAGGAAAATATATGTTAATGCGTGTTGGTTTTTGATCCAAGCGGACTCGGATAGGGCTACCATTTTAGAAATGTAAATGGGATGTAAATTAAGATGAACCTGTCCATCAGTCGTGTTAACGCGGCGAATTTTGGACACTGCTATCAATTTTAGCTACATGATGGTCATTTGCCAGGGTAGTTTAAACTCTGCAATTAGTCGCAATATTAGTGGTGAAGGGGAGGCAACTTTGCTTTTGCCTGATACTTTGCTGCTGATAAGGCACCATATTTTTTAGTTTTTCCTTTGCGGGGGTTTTGAAAGTCGTGGTAGCGAGATAGAATGGTGAAAGAGGGGAGAAGGAGGAGCAGGGGGATGTGCAGGGCTTTATTTTCCACCCAGGGACGCCCCGAAAGGAAGGGAATTTCGGGAAGCGAAAGCGTAGAGTAGGGAGGCGAGAAATTTTGACGCTTCGACCGACAGAGGGGGGCAAGGAGGCGAAAATTTCGCACTCACTTCATGACACTCGTCGTAAATAAAAAAGGGAAGGGTAGGGATACGGAGGATTCGAGGGTGGAAAATAAAATCCAAATGCCCTCTTCCCTCCATCCACGAACACTTAATCCGCGCCACCCCGACACCTCTTTCCCTCACACCTACACAGTTAGCACCGACTTCACGCTACCATTGCCCCCAGCCGCTTGCATACCTCCCGCTCGGTGGAAAAAGAAATAGATACGAGCCCGAATGCGGGGGTGCACTCATCTCTTTTTCGCACCTCAATTTTTTTTCCTCGCACCCAGAATCCATCCTCGAGTACCCGAAGGTGTGGCGCCACCTCTGCCCTAATTGACGTGACAGGCGGAGCCGCGATATCCTACTATGTACGACCCTAAATATAACGTGCGTGAATCATATATTTTTGTATAAGTGATTCTGAATACGAAAGCGACGGACCGTAACATCACACGCGAAGTAAAAAAATTAGCATGCATAAGATTGGCCATATAAATACTCATGAACACGTCCACGCGGATGGGCTCTCGTTAATTGAAATATTTATTCCTCACGCCGAAGACAGCTCACGAAATTAAATGGACGGGATATTCCGAGTGTGAAAAGCCTCGCATGAAAAGCATGACATGAAAAATCAGATAGCTATTCAGCAAAGGGAACTCATTCAATGAACGCTTTATAACTAGAGTGTGAGAGGCTAGGAATTAAGACCAGATATTGATTGGTGAAGGTAATAAAATTCACTAGGTGTAGAAAGTATTATAAGCATTATAAGAGGGAATAAGGAGGTGCAATATAAAATTACTATCTAGCAATCTAAATTGAATAGAGTTTAGTCATAATTGCATCGGCTACGGATTCACCTACTTAGAAAAGGGAGTGGATGAGTGGTTACTTGAGCAAGGGCGTAGAGGAAAGATTTGTGAAGCTGATATAAAACGTGGCACTGTGCGGTTAAGAATCTTGGTCTCAGCTATGTAGATATGTACTAACCAGGGCCTCGATCATGGGATCTTCATAAGGCGTGCGCTAGCGTTATCGTTATTTTTTTATTTAACTTATGCCCGAGAGAACGTGATCTCCATTCTTCATTTTTCGCGCAGCACTTCAAATTGCTTATCAAAATCAGTGGAGCGAATTTTATAGACGGTTCTTGTTAACCCTGCGCTACTTTAGGGGTAAGCGTTATCGATACAGATTGCGATAACGCGAAAGATGCTTCCGTGATTCCACACCAGGGTGGATAGATGTTCGATAGGATAGCTCCTAGGAAATGGATCTTTGCAAACATTTCCAACATAGAAACCGGTGCGCCGCCATGGAAGAGACATCATCATCATCATCATCATTGGTCAACAATCCTAGGATTGGTTTGACGCAGCTTTCCACTCGATTCTTCTATCGGCCACCCTTTTCATTGTGACGCAATTCTTCTCTTTTACATTCTTCACAACCTGTTCCATGTATCTCATACGAGGCCTGCCTTTTCCAGTCTTCCCGTTCACTTTTCCCTCGACGATAGTCTTCATCAGGCCATCGTGTCTCAAGATATGGCCGATTAAGTTTTCCCTTATTCTTTTTATAGTTGTCAGCCGACTTCTCTTTTCTCCTATTCTTCTTATCACTTCCTCGTTACTTACTCGGTCGATCCATTTAATCTTCAGCATTCTTCTGTAGCACCACATTTCAAATGCTTCTACCCTTTTCTTCTCCGCTGCTGTCATCGTCCATGATTCACTGCCGTAAAGAAAAATGCTCCAGATGTATGTTCTGATGAACTGTTTCCTTACTTCTATGCTTGTATTTACTGCTGTAAGTAGATTCTTCTTTTGAAAGAATGCCCTCTTTGCCGGGGCTATTCTACTCACTATTTCTTTCTTGCTTGAGACAAGCATGAAAAATTGCGGATTTTAGCGTAATTATATAAAATGCCATGTCATCGTAACCGAATGATAATTTAGATTTCATCATTACGGAAATGAAAGGTATGCGTTGTTTTTATATTCAAATGTTGAACTAGTAATATTTGAGCGTAATGGGGAATATGAATGAAATTTGTTTCTAGTGTATTGATGTTGTACTTGAAATGAAAATTTCTCACAAACTCGAATTTTTAAGTCAAAATTGTTTACGCCAGTCACAAAGATTATTTAATTTTAAAATGTTCCCGAAAATTTACGAAAGTCACGTGACCCGAAAGCCTTCTGGCGTCACTGCACGGTATAGGTTCCATATTTTGCTACGGAAATAGGCGTTTATTTTAGAAGAAAACGCAAGAATGTATTGTTTAGAGACTTTTAGCCGTCCCTTGATGGAAACAATTTTAATTTATTTATTTCTTTATTTATCCTGGGCTAGATGAGGCCATATGGCCTCTTCTGCCCCCAGCCATGACTTAAAAGGAATAAAAAAAAGTAGAATCCGACGATTTGCCTTTGGTTGACTCCCTGATGGTGGCATTCTTCTAAAAAAAACTACGATTGCTTTGTCGTGGCAGAGATTCGCGGAGGTTAAACAAACAGGGCACTGCACAGGTATTACAGGTATACCTACCTGTATACATATATTTTATGGACGATTTTCTCCTTACGATCCATTCTATTTAAATAGAAAATCGAAATACATTTGTTTATTTCAATAAATAAATAAAAATATACACCCATTTTCGCCAATAAACAACTTACCGCCACGTTCAACAGATAAACAACGGACATATTGATACCGTGCCGTGACGTCATGCGATGACGTCGTGTTTTTAAGTTGCCAAAAACGTTTTTTTTTAAAGAAAATTTTTTTTAAAGAGTAATAGCTTTGTAACACAACTTCATTCTTCAGCGAAATTTCCGCCAAGTACATTTTAGCTAATGAACTTCTCATTCAAAGAGTTTTAAGAAATAGCGCATGTTCCCCATTGTGTTAGCCTGTATGGAGAAACTAGAAAATACAGTTCTTACCTTCGTTGAACGTGAAAAATACCACGCAGCCATAATCGTGTATTCTTTGAAATATGCAAGTCCCCCTACGGATTATATCCTCACAGGCCGGCAAGTTGAATCATCCATTTCGACGATTTCTGACAGAAACTCTATATTTTTCAATAAGAACTCACAGTAGAATCACAATCAATATCTATAAAAGTCAAAATATGCGGAAACAATGCAGGGAACCTTTCCACTTGCATCTGGTATGAGCGTTAAATGAGTGTGTTTACATTTGTACCATTACTAATTAACCGATTTCCTTTTTCTTGATGGCTACTTGGGTAAAAAAAATCTGGTCCCTCTCTTCAGCGTAAGATGACTATTAGGAGCAGCAAAAATTGGCCATTGAAAGCTTTATTCACGCCTAGTTACCGATTTGAAGTGAAGTGAAGTTGAAGTGAAGAACCAATATAACTCTTATGGAGAGCACAGAAACTTGATCACATATATGACGGTTGTTATTTTTGCTCTGAAGATCTATCTCGAAGAGAAAGATGATCGATATCTATCGATCTTAGATACGAACCATATAGTTGCACGTGACTCTATTATCTAACATGTTTCCATGCTGTATTAGCATTGCAGTTCTTAGTTGCACGTCAGAAGTTGATGTATTACATAGATGTAGATGAAACGAGGATGAGACTGGAGAAGCTTTTAATAAATAACATGAAGGAGGGGAGAACCCTGGGTAAATTTGGGAGAGGGGGAAGAACAGGCTTTTTCTATTGAGGAAGAGTCTTATGCACTTATAGCTATCTCAGCCACAGGTATCATTGTGTGCGGATCACTGATTAATATACGTGCGGATTAACAACCAATATAGTCGAAAGACACATCTCTCTTTCGGAGTTCAGCAGGGCTCAGATCTGGACCCCATATTATTTTTAATTTATGTGAACAGCTTGTGCAATGGATGTTTTAATGGCAGGCTAACTTCTTTTGCAGATGACGCAGCCTTATGCTATTAGGCTACTGGTATATATGACCTGCATACACAGATGATTTGGTGATTTAAGCAAACTGAAATGATGGTTTTATAATAATTCAATGAAGCTGAGTAACAAAATGAAGTATGACCTGTTTAGCCTATGAAGTCTGAAAGTACAACAAAAGAAACTTTTCTATAGATGTAATAAATGCTTCGATGACATTATCCAATCCTGTGATGAAGTCGGCGATGTTAAATATCTAGGAATACACATTGATCAACATTGTAATTGGAAAAGCCACATAAATAAAATGAAATTAGAATCGATCTCCGTCAGTAGAAAATTTTATCTATTGACGTATATTTGCCCATTATCAGTGCTCAAGATCGTTTATTATGCTCTTGTAAACTCGAGGTTACAGTACGAAACGGCGTGATGGGGAGGAACTTACTCCACAAATATTAAATCTCTGCTACTATCCCAGAAAAGAGTGTTGAGGAATGTGACTCGGGCCTCAACACGGCAAATTCTTTGCCCATGTTAAAGAGGATGAATATTTTACTCCTTAGGTATTTGTTTATCTACAAGGTTTTAAGAATTATTTTAACCGTGGTGGAGATAAGGGAGCACCCAGAGTCTATAACTTAAGTGCAAATCATAATATTAATATACCTAAATCAAAAATATAGAGTGCGAAATTATACTTCATACTAATTTCAGCGCGGGGTTGCAAAAGATTACTTACGTTGGGAGTAGAAATGCTAGGTTTATAGGCGCTATGTATAACGGCTATCTTTAGTTGCCAAGTTGGCACATTACCAACCTGGCTACTGCTGCCGGCTATACTCATTACTACCTAAGCTGTTGATAGCAATAGGTTTGTAAATACGACGCATAAATTGATACCTTACGCATTGGACACTCTTCAAGATAGGCTATTATCAGGCAAGAGTGGTTCCATAATATTTCTCGTTGGCGTAAGGTCATAGCTCAGTCTGTGCCTGTCCTTCCGAATGAATTACAGTTACCTTATATAATTAGTAGTTTCAAATGTAACTTTGTGGAATCGATTCATACTATTTATTATGAATAATTGCTGAGACTAACGCGATTGCTGAGAGAACGCTAGGTACATTCCATCGATGTATCTCTCCATCTTCTATCTTATTTCCGTTCCCGTGGTATCCTTATTAATGCTTACATTTTACACCAAAAGCTGCTTTTTGCTGGTAATTAACGTTTTTGAACTTTTTTAGGGACAATGAGATAGGTGAACGCGACTTTTTATGTGGTTTAGAAGTCTTCAGATGGCTATGTATCTTATGATCAATTCATGAAGAGCCAGTGAAAATGTTACAGATCATTCAACGAAAATATTCAAAATAACTACTGGTCGCTTGCTTTTGATTTCACACACAATACATTATTACTCTTTTTTCTGGATATTTTTAACGTATCGTTGGCATTTAAAAAATCCCCTTAAAATCCTTGCTGTTATAAAGAAAAAATAAGATTGATGCTCCAATGCGGCGGCTTCTGCCTCAATTATTTGCAACATCTGCTGACATCCAAGACATAAACGGGACGCTAAATTTTTTTTTGCGACGACACGTCCCAGCTCCAAAAATAAAAATGGCTCTGAAATTACGATGTTGTATTGTCTGTGTTTTTTTACCCTTCTCATCTCCCTTTTCACTCATCAAATGCGGGGGTGGAGGAAACAACGAACCCAGGTGAATGAGGCAGAGAATAGGAGGGAGTGAGAGGACGGCGTTCTCTGGAAATTATTCGACCGAGACAAGCGCAGGACTTGGTGATCTGAGGAACTGATTGTAAAAGGGAGGACATTTTATTTCCCCTCTTTGGCACGGCGGCGCTGTGAGAGCACAATCACTTGGCGGAGAGTGAGGGATAGAGAGCGCAAACATCCTCCAAAAAAAAAATGAAAGCGCCTGTGCCACTGCTGGGTGATGCTGAAATAAAGGAAACAGGACTGACTGCTTCAGTTTTTAATTTTTTTTTGCCTTTGGAGGAGAGCCATGAAACGACTCTTCGTTTTGACACTCATTGGTTCCAATTAACGCGCGAATTGACGAACGCGAGCGCTCAGCCCTTGTATTTTTTTCCAGCCGAATGGAAACTCCGTATCCGACTACACGTTATGCAGATCATTATGGCACCCCGTCGCTTGGCGAAAAGACAATTTGAGGAGCATTCGGTCGAAGATGCAATCGGAGCAAGAAGCACTAGATGCAATTTGACACAGTTTCGAGTAAAAAATCTCCCAGAGCATTAAATATTGTAGCATATTCGTGAAACCATACTTCATACCTCCGTCTTCAGCATGACTCATTCCACTACATTATTTAGCCTTAACACCAACTATATATCAGAATTGAATGCACCAAAACAAATTGTATGCATGACGCAGAGAAATGTGATCACGGCCATGTAGTCACTTATGCATCACAAAAATTTTCATTATACCCTACATACCCATTAGAGTTGGAACTATGATCTCCTCTACTCTCTGAAAAATGTTTTTGTTCAATTTTAATTGTTTCGCTAAGTAAATAAGACTGAAAATAAAGCATATACTTTG
This sequence comes from Platycnemis pennipes, assembly GCA_933228895.1. NCBI lineage: Eukaryota > Metazoa > Arthropoda > Insecta > Odonata > Platycnemididae > Platycnemis > Platycnemis pennipes. Next base: position 81,230,655 of record OW121857.1, read on the forward strand.
TAATCGCTAAATATTTTCGTTCCTGAGTATTCAAGTAGAATAAGGTTTTAAGGCAATCCAGATGCTAAAGCAAATTTGCATTGTGTAGCCATACCTTAATCGAAGAAATTCCTCTCGGGTTCTCCACCGGGTTAGTTGGTCCATGGCCGACGTTTCGGTGCTCGACTCGTGCACCGTCATCAGGGCAGATGAGTGTCGTTCCGGAGGTTTTGGCCGCCTTATATATCCTTGCCAGGAGATGACACTTATCTGCCCTGATGACGGTGCACGAGTCGAGCACCGAAACGTCGGCCATGGACCAACTAACCCGGTGGAGAACCCGAGAGGAATTTCTTCAATCAATTCGCCGGGAAAGCATACGCTCTTATTTCATACCTTAATCCTTCGCCTAATCCCAATATTAAAACAACGTTCATAGCCTAGGTGGAATTAAAATCCACTAATAGTAGTTGCAGTTATTTGGGAAGGCGACTGGCAACTGAGTGAATTTGTGCAAGAGAGGATAGGTGAGTAACTCGGCAAAGGTAGGGATTTTTGAGGGACGAAGAAGGGTGGAGAGAAACCCGGCTTCGGCTTTAGGTTGCTCTTTACGAAAGGCGCCAAGGGGACAGCGGCTTAAACGTCCCATCCGACGGACGGGGTGCTGGACTCGAAGTGCTCTCCACAAAACACTCAAGTAGGGACGTGTATAGCAATGAATAATCCGCTAATACCGGGATTCAGTCCCCAGCCCTCGGTATGAGAGACCAGTGAGCCACCACACCTACCCAATCCACTGATTAACCCATCTTTGGGATGTCCGGTTAGTACGTTTCCGACGTGACTACCTCGGCTGACTTAACTCTTCACCAGGCCTAAACCATTTCATATTCTATCAACTGGTCGTGGTTACATGGAGGCATATTGAGCGTGATTGGCAGAGAGCATAATTTTTAGTTTTAACACAAGGAATCTGCTTAGCATTATAACGTAATAAAGCTTAGTACTCGTATTTGGCTTGCTGGCTGAGTTGGGGAGAATGGCAATCCTGCTAAGGAGCCAACTGAACCAAAGGCTGGTCAGAAGGGTAGTTAGGTATAGTGCCGACTAAACCGGGTATAGAATGGAACCGCATTCCTTAGGCAGTCTGCCTAAGGAGGCGACTAGACTGAGGAAATGAATGGATCTCAGTTAGACTAGAGAGTCGGGTACGCCAAGGTCTGAGTCTAGAAGAGAAGCGGACCCTCTAGCCTGATAGCTCCGTTTTATTAACCCTTTCGGCGGGTTTAGTAGTTGATGTGCCAAATGAGGGTTAGGGTAACGGTAGTCATTACATATTTAAAGTATATTAGTGGTATGTTTCCTTGCATGTTGGATGAAAATTGAAAGTTTTAGTATTTCTCCTATACAATATTCAACTCAATAGGTAAATAGTACACCTAAACATTAGTGCATGTTTGGTGAAAGTCACCACCTGCCACACACCCTCGAGGTGACTTGCAGGGTAGACAGATGTAAATGTAGACGTAGCCATGGGCTGGTGCAAGAGTGGCAAGAGTCGGCAGAGTAATACTTGAGGTATTCTATTCCCTACTCCTTCATCTACATCCACATAATACCCAGCAAGCCACCGTTAAGGTGTATGACAGGGGGTGAATCCATTCCAAACGAGCATTACATATGATGCATAAAAAAGGATTAGCAATAATTTACTTGTCTAAACTTCAACAAAAAAAATAAAAATAGTAAGGCAAGCATGCATTATCATGCCATTAGTTGGGTTATCTTAAAGTCCTTATACCAACATGCAACTACCTATGCTATCCATTGAAACTCCTATTTATACTACTGGATATATTTACAGCTATTCAAATCACTAACTACGCGAGGGAAAAAGGTCATTTTGAATCTGTCAGTTCCGCAATCAATTTATCTAATTTTGTGATTATAGTCCAGGATACCATAGTAAGTTGGAGTAATAAGAAGCGTCCTTCACAGCACGCAGAACTACAACTGCATAGGAAATTCTCGTCGTAAGAGTGAAATAAGGAAAAAAACGCTGAATGGTATTCGAAGTTGAGAATCAAATTACGTTTATTGTCTGCATTTTTTCGATGTGGAGGTGATTCCTTGTTGGGGGACAACCGAAACTCATCGCAAATGCTCTCAACTACGGTGGAAAATGGGAACTTTTCACGTTTCCATCCTTAATCTCTATTAAAATGTTTTAAAGGCTGGAATGAATGCGGGAATAAAGTCACCCCCGCACTAGAAGATGAATGCGGGACAAGCGATGAAAAGGCCTGTGGCTCTTGTGGAAGCTTACAGTCATTCGGTCGTCTCCCTTAGAATCACAAGCAATTCGATTCCCATGGGAAAATCTGGAATCAATTGTTCGCTTCAATGCTTGTACCTTCGGTCCACATAAAAATCCAATGAGGCTATTCTCATCCGCAATCCCAACCCAATATATCTCATTTCATCGATCGCACACATTCCGATAGAGTTTCATCACAGCCGTTCATCTGGACCTCCGGTTTTTTTTGTGAGCCAGAAACATCTATTTTGTTTAAAAATGAGCTACCAACGATGAAAACGAGAGGAGATATGGTCGGTGATGTGGGTAGAGTACAGGTCTCCTGTCTTGAGGGACCGGTTGCTCAGTGTTGGCAGAGCTTTTCATCTACATCTACATAATACCCTACCACTACCTTAACTACCGTACCCTACCACTACTACCTTGCCACCGCAAGGGTGTGTGGCAGGGGTGAGCCATCACCAGGCATGCATCATTAATCAAATATAACGTTACTACCATGTAGGGATGAGAAAAACACCACCCCCTTTAAGGCACTACTTACATAAAATCAAGAGTTACAATATTACCTCCTCGAGGAAAGTATTAAGCATGCAGTTACGGGACTTATTCTGATATTGACCCCTTTTCTCTATCCCCTAAAACTTTCACTGACCTTGCCTCAGCTCATATTATCGGAAAAAATTCTTATAAATAATAATCAGCATATTTTATCATATAACTTTTGTTGTTTTTGTTATTGTTTGATTTTTCTTTGGTGTTTACTTTATCTTCATTATGACTGTTATTACTGCACTTGAAATTGGCAAAATTGCAGTATGTGTACCATTTTCTTTAAAATAAAATAAAAACAAATAAAATAAAAATATGATGTCATCATCATCGGTCACCAATCCTTGGATTGGTTTGACGCAGCCCTCCACTCGATTCTTCTATCGGCCAACCTCATCATAAAAACGTAATTCCTCTTTTTTACATCCTTCACGACCTGTGTTATGTATCTCATACGACACCTTCTTTGCCGTTCTTCCTGTCCACTTTTCCCTCGAAGATTGTCTTCATCAGGCCATCGCTTCTTAAGATATGGACGATTAAGTTATCCCGTCTTCTTCTTACAGTTTTCAGTAGACATCTCTTTTCTCCCACTCTTCTTAAACCTTCTTCGTTTATCACTCGGTCTATCCATTTAATCATCATCATTCTTCTGCAGCACCACATTTCGAATGCTCCCACCCTTTTCTTCTCCGCTGCTTTCATCGTCTATGCCTCACTGCCGTAAAGAAACAAGCTCCAGATATACATTATGATGAATTGTTTTCTAACTTCTACGCTCGTTATTCCAGCTGTAAATAGAGTCCTCTTTTGATAGAATGCCCTCGTTGCCTGAGCTATTCTGCTGACTGTTTCTTTCCTGCTTCGACCATGATGTTTAGCTCTAAATGACTAACTTTTTAGTTAATAAAAAGCAATATAATAGAAATTGATTCGATAGTCATTTCTATAAATAATTAAATTATGAACTTATATTTCCTAGTGCGGGCATGAGTTAGTAGTGTTTAAACACTTATTGTTTATTATGTTAATATATATCATGCGATAAAACATATAAAACGTTATCGGTAGAATAACGGACGTGTCTTGAATACTGTACATTGGAAGGTCAGTAGACCAATCGTTGGATGGAGCTTTCAACTGTGGGCTCATTGGCGCCTATCGTGGAGTATTAGCTGATGCCGACACCAGGTTTTCTTCATAATTTCTCTGGGTAGTCGTAGTTACTCGGGGTGCCACCGACAGCTAAGGTCTTTTCGTAATTTTAGGACTGGTATAGAAATGGATAGAGGTAGATTTGATAGTTAGTGGAAGGATAGCAGAACTGGATAGAGATAGTATTTTTTAGGGAACGGAAGAAGTGTGGACAGAAACCCGGCGTTGTCTGCTCAGCCTGCTATTTAACGAAAGTTGCCAAGAGGTCAACGGTTCCCATCCAACGAACGGAGTACTGGAGTCGAAGTGCTATCCACACAGTAATATTCTGGGGTTTGATATAACAATGAAAATCTGCTTCAATCAGGATTCGAACCTAAACCCCTGGGAAGGGAGACCTGTACCCAAGCCACTCCACCAACCCGAACCCCTTAATTTCTTCCATCCCAGAACTCAAACCTATGATAAACTTTCTTATCATACTTAATGGCGGAAATGCTCCTAATTGTCAGTAGAATCTCCTAATAACTATGGCAACTAAGACGAATCAACTAACTCTCTGTAATAATAAAATATGGGTATATGAATAGGTATACTTTTGCCACTCAAATAATTACTCTGAAGCGACGATTTAAGTGAAAATGCAATATGTAGTGGAAGACTTGGGTTTCAAGTTTTAAGGTACGGCTGAACCTACATCACCTTTCTTCTTAAAAACAAATGTGGCATCCATGCCAAAGGTGTGATTTGAACCCACGACCTTAGCGCGCGTCACAAACGTGGCTAGCGCAACCAGCTTTTGTGCTACATCCACGCTCTACATTTTAATGTTATGTAGTATGCAAATAGACAACCCCATTTTATGGCAGGAAAATATTCACGTCATTGATAATCAACTAATCATATTATCTCATGAATTTTGTGTTGATAAATTGGAAATAGATAGGGTTTTGAAATTCATATCCATCTCCTATGCATTTATAACATAACAAATACTGATACATACATTTTTGGAAAAATATTTTTCTCACAACCATCCATTTTAAACGTTAATAATTTGGGTAATTTCATTATTGGGGTTAAATAATTGAGTGCTTGCTGGCGGGGGTGGAAAAGACAGAAAAAAATATTCCATAGCAATTCATCGAAATCAAAGTATGGCGGATAAAGTAAAGGCGGATAAAGATATTTTTGGAAAAATATTTTTCTCACAACCATCCATTTTAAACGTTAATAATTTGGGTAATTTCATTATTGGGGATAAATAATTGAGTGCTTGCTGGCGGGGGTGGAAAAGACAGAAAAAAATATTCCATAGCAATTCATCGAAATCAAAGTATGGCGGATAAAGTAAGCACACAATTTGGATTCGCGAAAGTGGAGATGACAAGTAACCTCCATTCAGAGACAATGCGCCTTCGTCAGTGCTTTGCCGGAAATGGGTCCCTGAAATTTCTGCCAACTCGCCTTTCAGATATTCTCAATGGTCTCCGCCCGAGTTACTTATGTCGATGCAATGATAAAATGTTTTTTTAGCCTTCCGGGGTGGATATTTGTCGGGAGCACACAATGGATTCAAGCCCTCATTGACCTCCATCTCTCCCAGAATGCACCACCCTAACCGTCGGGCGACAATCCCGATTCCCCCATTCACCCAGAATTCCCGGAGTCATTCTCCAAAGTGCTTCGAATAACGAGGTGCTCACCCCTCTCGCATTTTGCCGACCCCGTCGAAACAAAAGGCGAACGAAATGTGACGCGCGCACCTTCTCGCTTCCGTGGAGCCTCCCTGGGGCAACGGAGAGGGACCCTCCCCTTCCACCAGCGAACTCATCCATTGTAAGGATTTGTCCGCGTCCCTCTCACCCCATCTCCGAGACCTTACTGGACAAAGCTCCGTCAACCAATCACCGGATTCTGCTCCGTCGGCTGGAGTCGTTGTTGTTTTTACACCTGCTCAGAAAATGGGGACGTAATTATCACGAAGCCTTCGCTCGGAAATCTCGACTCCATTCAGCAATATCATTCCAATCCCCTCCACACACTCTCTTTCTCCGACCTCTGGTCTGGAAGTCTTTTCAGCCGAACATCCGAATGTCGACGTGGGTTATTTGTCGCCGGCCGATGAACCGAGAATGGAATGGTACGTATTCTGGACGATTGAGGCGACCGCCTTTTCCTTTAGTTCGCAGTTGCTCTTTTATTGTTTTTTTTTCGATCGCTGGGATACCAATGAGAGAGGGTAGTCGTACTTCGTTCGCGTAACCATGCCGTTTCCATACGTCGCCGAGCCACAAGAATTCAGAAATTCCCTAATTCCTCACGTTGTAGGTCAATTTTCCAGATCTTGTTGGCATTAGTTCCATTCAAAATTCGCGATCACCATTGACTGGCCGTGTTGTCAAAGTGACTGCGTTGTCGTAATATACACCCTTATGTTTCCAGTCACTCTAAATTCTTCCCTCTATCTCGGCCTTCAAAGAACTCTCCCCCCTTATTAAACTCTCCATCCATTCGCTTCACCTTTTCCTGGTTTCTTCAATCGATTTCCTTTCCTCTCCTACATTCTCTTACAAAATAGGCGTTTATTAATAAGACAGGATTTATATATGTACAAGTTAACAACGTCAGAAGCTCCCACATTTGTATTTGTAACAGAATATAAAGTACAACACTGGATCGAAAAAACGTTTAACACAACATATGGGAGGACTCTATATACCACACAGTCAAGCATCCGGATAATCAAGGGGCCCGACTTGGGCCTTTCGACACTCGAATCTTTCGTTACTCACCAAATAAATATTGACGTTTTAGTTGCCATCGAAAACGTCATATTTTGTTATCAACATGGATAAACGAATAACTTGAAACGAATGACGTTATCACAATGACAATTTTCATTCGTTATAGCGTAACGAAAGATTCAAGACTTGGGCCCTAGGTCTTTCTATTTCACCTCTTGCGAAGTATGGAATCATATCCCAGAATGTATTAAAAATCTGAAAATTCAAACAAGTTACCTTAAATACCTCTAAATAAGACTTCAAGTGAATTAAATACTGTATAATATTTTGCAAAATATGATATATTTTTATAAAGTCGCTTTATCATGTACCTGATTTCTCTATTATATAATCATATTCCATCTTTTTCACGCAAAACATATTTCAATAACACATTCTTGTAATATTGTTGCAGATTTATACTACTTGGTACGTTCCTTTTTGTAGTAGTTCTTTTGTTTTCTCAAAAATTGTTCTAAAAAAAATTAAATACTCTTTTCCATTCAGTGACGATATTTTTGTAATCATGTCGTTAATTTGCATGTTTGCCTCAGATATATAATGATTTATGTTCCTGAGGGACACATTTGGCCCAGAATAATAATTGTCACTTTCTATTAAATTCTATTCTATTTATATCTCTAGCACTTCCGCGTTCGTTCTACTTTCTACGTACCTTACCCTCTCCATTCTTCTCTACACCTAAGAGCGGAAAAATATTCCCAAATACCCAAATACCCAAATTACCCCTTTACCTAAGGTACCCCTTTTTTCTTGCCATACAATGTCACGCTCCACATTAAAATTTCAACCGGTTTTTTCTTTACGGCCCAACTCAATGATACCTTCATTTGTTCTCTTTTGTAAATATCAAAATGCCTTTAAATCGCCATATATTTCAACCATGTATTTATTAATGTTTTATCAATCTTAAAAAATTGTAATTATTGTAAACGAGGGGTTAGGTGGAAGAAGGGGGTATCAATCTTGCCGCAAGTACAGACATCATCATCATCGGTCACCAATCCTTGGATTGGTTTGACGCAGCCCTCCACTCGATTCTTCTATCGGCCAGCCTCATCATATAAACGTAATTCCTCTTTTTTACAATCTTCACGACCTGGGTCTCGATCATGGATCTTCATAAGGCGTGCGCTAGCGTTATCGTTATTTTTTGATTTAACTTATGTCAGAGAGAACGTGATCTCCATTCTTAATTTTTCGCGCAGCACTTCAAATCGCTTATTACAATCAGTGGAGCGAATTTTATAGACGGTTATTGTTAACCCTGTGCTACTCTAGGTAAGCGCTAACGATAAAGATTGCGATAACGCGAAAGATAGATCCGTGATTCCGCACCTGTTCCATATATCTCATACGACGCCTTCCTTTGCCGTTCTTCCTGTTAACTTTTACCTCGACGATTTTCTTCACCAGGCCATCTTATCTTAAGAAATGACTGATTAAGTTTTCGTCCCCGTCTCCTTTTAAGAGTTTTCAGCAGACTTCTCTTTTCTCCCACTCTTCTTAGGACTTCCTCGTAACTTACACGGTCGATCCATTTAACCTTCATCATTCTTCTGTAGCACCATATTTTGATTGCCTCTTCCCTTTTATTCTCCGCTGCTTTCACGTTCAGCTAAGACAGTTTATTATAAATAAACTACCCTCCTTTAGGCTGTCCCAAAAAAACAACTTTTTTGAAATTTCAAAAACGTCAGTCGGATTTCGATGGCCCTCGAGTGTACAAGGAAAGGCAAAAAATATTTTTGAAACAAATTCAATACTTAGGTAGCGAGAGGGGCCTAAATATCAACACCCTTAATTTGTCGTACAATTTCGCGAAAATTTTCATTTTAGGGGTTAACACGCTAAGTTATACCCCTATGTTCAATAATTTAGTCGGTTTTTGCGTATCTCGCAACGTTTAGGCTTTTTGGCCTGGCGCCGAGGGTGGCGCCACGCGGTGCGGCGCGACGGGCGCCTATTGCCGCCCCTCTCCCCTTCGGCCCGTCTGGAATGCCCTTTACACCACTAGATTTTTACAATGGTTAGGCCTTATCATGGTTGGATGTTAGCCCTACCATGGTTGGAAATTGCCTGTGTGAACACAAGTTGGCGCTAGCCCTGGTAAGTTTACCTACCACGGTCAAATTACCATGGTTGGCGCTAGTTACTGGTATTTTAAGAGCGTGTGTACGCGGCACTACGGGCGCCTGTCGTCGTCGCCTCTCTTCCCCCTCTGGTTACCTCCACGGCACTGTGGTGCCTTCTTCTCCTCGTGATTCAAATTTTGAACTCGTCTATTAGACCAACAACGTTTTTGAAATTTCAAAAAAGTTGTTTTTTTTTTGGGACAGCCTCTTAGTTGCCTCTTAGTTGGTCATACTCTCTTCTTTAAATATGACTTGCTCCACATCTCGTTTAGCGTAGTTGGTACATACATCTCACAGGGGACCGCAAATTTAACATAGATTATACATTCCACTTTCAGTTTTCCTGTTGAATTAATCAATAATGGGAGGATCATTCTCATAGAGATGACCTATTATTCTTCTCAATTATATTTATTCTTATATTTAACTGCTGGTAGCAAGAATAAGTATGGTAATGTGGACGAACGGGGGGAAGTAGCACTCCGGCGAAAAAATAACGATTTTTGGAAGGGCAGGGGGGGATGTGTATTAGGGTTTCATCCATGGGGGAATAATGGAGAGGATGAATGGAATGAATAATAGGTTTTCGACTCAGTATGGGCGGTGACGGGGTTGCGAGAGATCATGTGAAAGGGAGTTGTCGTCTGGAATGCCAGGCGCTCCACAGCCAGGCAACGTCTGATTAGTTTCTGAGGCCCGTTAGCGTTGTTGCCATGGGGGATACTTCCTATAGAGAGATGGAGGGTATCTTACCGGAAAGGGTGAATATGCTCATCCAGCTACGGCAAAGAAAAGTGGTGTGGGGGAATAAAAAATTGGGAACCAGAAATGCGAAGAAAATACTTCAATTTTTCTCTAGCATTCTCTCCCTTGTTAGCGAGGAGGATCAATGAAGATTGAACATCTACATAGTGCCCCGTAAGTCATCAGAAGGGTGTCTAGCAGGGGGTTTAATTTCATTCCGGGCATGACATATCAAGGAACAAGTGTACCCTTGTTTGTAGCTACTATTTCGGTTTCAATTATGTTTATTAGTGATACAGAGGTAAAGAAAGGTTTAGAGGAACATAAAAATCCTAAAAACTCACCATCTCCTGCATGTCCACATTCGTCTTCAATCCATCTAATCTTCTCCATCTTCCTCCACACCCACATCTCAAACGCCCTATGCCTCTTTTCATCATCTTTTCTCAAGTCCCATGTTCCCACGCCATACAGCGCCGTATCCCATATGTCATTATCACTAGTCTTTTCGTTAAAATCCATTCCCAAAGACCCTTCCATTAATCGTCTTCTACTAGTCAACGCCTCTGTCACCAACACAATTCTCCTTAGGAGTTTGATCCTGCTATTTTTTGCCCCTTTACCCATGTACATAAATTGCTCCATCTGCTCTAGCTTCTGAACTCCTACTTTTAAGTTTAATCTCTCTATAAGAATTTAATTAGTGTTCCCTAAGTGGAAGGGCGTAAAGTGTTTCGATTTTCTGACTCCCTTTGAAAATAATCGGTTAAAAAATAAATCGATAGTTAAATGTAAGCGAATTACAGATTTGTAACAATTAATGGTGCAGTTACTTCGTACAGTGCTTTGAAAGTTTGTTTTTGTAACTGAATTATTTCAGGTTAGACCTGATGAGTCTCCAATCAGGTAGGATTACTTTCATATCCTTCATACCTTGGATAGGCAGAAAAGCCTAAGGGTTTGCCAAAAACTATAAGGGAGTAACCTGAATTTAAGTACGCCTCCAAAGATGAGAATAAGGCAAGCAGTTCAGGTAAGTCCAGGTAAAAGACTAAGGTAGGGGTAACCCTATCTTAGTCTTTTGATTTGTATGTAGCGTTTGAGAGCTGTAATCCCGTTACGGCTGAGTGTTGGTGAAGATGGAATTCGATGCTTTGCTATTCGTTTGTGGAAATGCCGCTTATTGCTTTATTACCTCGGTCTGAAAAAGGGTTTTTGCACTTTTGCCGATAGCTCCTCTTGGACACGTTCACGGACGAATTCTTCGAAGTAGCTCCCATAGGTTTTTCTACAAATGCTTGTTTTAATTGGTTGAAAATTTCTCTTTTTCGCGATTTTACTGATCGAATCAGTCAGATTTTGGTCATGAGTGCGAAAGGATCTCAATGCTTGTTAAACGGAAGCCAAAAACCAAGAATTCCCTGAACGAGAGGATACTATGGATCGATAATAAGGTAAGTTTCCCTAGACAAATGTCTCAGAGTCTGTGTGTAATACGCGGGAAATTTTACTCTAATTTTGATTTGCTTCTCCAGTGATTCAGATTATTAACATTCCGGATTAGAAAAAAATGGGACCCCACGAAAGTAACCCGAAAAGAAACGCATCTATATCTACATCTACATAATACCCGGTAAGCTACCATAAAGGTGTGTGGCAGGGGGTGAATGCTCACGAAACAAACACTACATATCATGCATAAAATCATAAATATATTAATATATTAGTCTAAACTTTACTGACTAAAAAGATAAAAATAGCAAAGTGAGCATGCAAAAACATACTGTTAGTTGGGTTACCTTCAACTCCTTATGCCAACTTTCAACTACCTATGCTATGGATTGAATCACTCGTGCATGCTGCCTATTGTGCTCTCTTATGGGACGCGGGAAAAATAACATTTTGACACTGTTTTGTAGTGTTGAAGGATCTTTGAAAAAATAATGACCACCACAATAAAACCAGGGTATATCACAAAATGTACTTAAATTATTACATCCCATACTTGGCATTTGCATGGAATTATGTGACAAACAGCATCATTACCTCTAGAGCATCTTTGTTTATCTTCCCAGAGAGTGCATATTTGAAGTTAAACTTCTCTATCACGTTCATTGCTCTGCATATTATTTATAAAATATTAGGTCTTTAGCCCCAAAGTCTCTTAAGATCTGTGATTTAAATCCAGTTATTTCTTGACTTAATATTCAATGAAGAAATACCACAGATTCAACTCTAAACACTTACCTGAACTGCTTGCCTTATTCTCATCTTTGGAGGCGTACTTAAATTCAGGTTACTCCCTGATAGTTTTTGGCAAACCCTTAGGCTTTTCTGCCTATCCAAGGTATGAAGGATATGAAAGTAATCCTACCTGATTGGAGACACATCAGGTCTAGCCTGAAATAAGGTAGCGCGCACAAAGGGGATTACCACGGTCAGCCGATTAGTGACTGCGGCCACTCCTGTACCATTTCCTTATTCGAAGGTTTGAGCGTTTAACTGATAGTTAAAAGGCTCAGGAAAATGTTAAAAGCAAAAATGTGAGTGCAAAATGGTAAAAATTGGGTTTCCCAAAAATGAGAAAATATTCCCCTGCAGCCGCTCGCTTCATGAGACAAGCTTCCGACTTGCCCACGCACGCGTTGAACCTTGCAAATGTTATGTTTCTAATTAAAATTGTAAAGTGCGCATTGAAAAAAATGGAGAAATAAGGCTTACATAGAGTGAATAATGTAAAATGGTGTAGAAAACACGAGTGTTGTCTCATTTTTATTGAGTAATCCTTAACTGTAACAAATTCTGAACGAATTCCCGTATCTCTGCTCCGCGCCGCGCGGTTGGACCTCCGTGTACATAACTTGATCGGAGAGGTGGGGTGGCAGATTGGGGCAGGATTCATCAAACATTTGAGTTGACTCTTTGCTTTATAATTTGGTATAAATATTTTTGATGCTAAAGACCGCTAACATAATGTTTCTTTCTAATTTATGGTAAAAATACGTGAAAAATAGCATATTTTAATCTATATATATAAAAATGAATGTATGAGTGTGTGTGTGTGTGTGTGTGTTTGTGTGTATGTCCTTTATGCATTACTACACCATTCATCGGATCGCCATGAAACTTTGGGAAGTTGTTGAGTACATTCCCGAAAAGAGGACTACGAAATCGATATTTCAATATCGATACTTTATCGATATAATATCGCTAAAGTATCGATAAATTGATACATTATTGATACAAAATTGAGGTGAAATTATTTAGTTTTTTAAAAGGAATGTATCGTTGCAATATCGATACTGTATCGAATGTATATAATGTGTTTGTCCTTTATGCATTACTACACCATTCATCGGATCGCCATGAAACTTTGGAAAGTTATTGAGTACGCCCCGCGAAGGTTTCTACAAAATCGATAATTCAATGTCGATACTGTATCGATATAATATCGATAAAATATGGATACATCGATACATTGTTGATACAAAATTGAGGTGAAATTATTTAGGTGTTTTTTATCAAAGTTTTATAAAGTTTCATTACAATATCGATACTCTATCGATACAATATTGATAGCTTCATGCATTACCACAACATTCATCCAATTTCCATGAAGCTTTGGTTAGTTGTTTTGTTCACTCCATGGAGGTTTGTATGTACAATATCGAGAATACAATATCGACACTGGAGACGGGATGTGCATCCCATTGAACTTGCAATTCATTGAAACACGTGCAACATATTCAAATCATCCGGCATGGGACAAATATTTCAGAAATGCCAACTTATTGCTTGGGATGAATGCACAATGGTGCACAAAGCATCGCTCGAGGTTCTGGATCGATCATTGCAAGATTTCCGTTGAATCCTGAGACCATTTGAGAACGCATTAATATTGCTTGCACGATATTTCAGGCAAACATTACCTGTAATTCCTCGATTGACACTAGCGGATGAAATAAATGCTTGCCTGAAATATTCTGCTTTGTGACGACATGTAAAGACGTTAAAATTATATACAAATATGCGTGTCCAGCTGCAAAACAATCGATCAGCTGAGATATATTGTGTACCCATAAGAATTGTGAAATTAAACATACTATAAACGTGCCCTTTCCATTTAACCAGATTGAGCCACAGCAACGCGTGGCCGGGTCAGCTAGTTGTTTAATAAAATTAAAAAAATACATCAGAAATATTTAATTTTTCACTATCGGTGATTTACAAAGTACACATTATTATGTTGATATGCTTAAAAATTACGTGTCTTACATTAACACGCAACAGTAACAAACTTCTTCCGTCAGTTTTCTTAAAAAAGGGAGAATAATTTTTCGATAATTTTTTTAAGAACTTCACAGACGTCTGCTAATCTAAATAAAGCCCTTAGAATAAAATGATTTCAGTATTTTGGACAATGATTATTGCATATGCAGAAAATATCATACTTTTTTCGGAAATAAAAAGTGAAAAAAATCATTTTTGTCCAGTTTTTCCGTTTCAGCCCACAGTGCGACGTTTCTTGAGTACCGAATACTGTTGCGCGTGCAGTATGATATCTGAGACTACCTTTGTGAATCCAACTTCTATTTATTGCCACCCTGTAGATTATCTAGTTCACATGAAAACTCGATGGGGGTCAATACACCCTAATGCTCGCACCCACTATTCCATTAATTACTATTCCAGTTCGAGGAGTTACTATTGAAGCACTGCAGGAGTATTGATATTGTCGAAAGTTTTATTATTGAGTTATCAGAGGGAACCAAAATACTATTCCCATGATGAAGTAGTACACCAAATGTTTTGATTTACTATGTATGTAGTACATTCGCACGCAAATGAGTCAGTTAACTTCTTTTGAAAACTGGGAGGGAGTTAAGGGAAACTAGAGGAAAAAGAAATTGTCTAAATTCAATAAAATTTAAGAATTATAACGATATTGAAGTGAATTGAGGTATATATTTATTTGAATTGTGTGAATTTCCGTTGATAGTGAATTTTTTAAACTTGCATTACAAATAAAATGGCAGGAAATCATGCAGGTAATATGACGGAGAAATGATTTTTCATACACTTAATTGATTTATAAAATTTCAAACGCATCGTCCTCAATGAGATGCTTTCATTCCCGTGAAAAAGAATAATTTTCATGGCGCAGGATGTATTTTGTTAGCTCTATAGGTAATGGTTGAAAAAAGCATTCATGCCGCAGAGCAGAAGTAATGAATTGCACGCACGCATTGCTATGGAGCTTGTTACTATATTTTAAATCGAAATATCACTTCCACTACAACTCAACTTTCAACACTTCTGAAAACTGATGTGGGCGTTATTGCTGCTGAAACCATTGCAAGGCGACAGTAATTGTGACATAGACATGCATTGCCGGGGCAGTTGTGCTAGGTTGGTCTACAATTACATGCGTAGGCCTTCTAAAAATTCGTAATTACCTTTAATTAACCATCGAATCGAACATTTTACAATATATTCAGTTAAATGTTGAATATCGAACATATGAGTGATTGAAGTTACGTATTTGTACCCTACGCTCTTTACTGGTGGTATCGAGGATATTGCTTCCTTTTTATTTCGCTTTTCCTTTAACTCATCTTTTTTCACATTTCAAAGAGAAGGTACCGCCGAAAAAATTTAAAAATTGTTCAAGAGGATTAATCAGAAACTTATTTCAATTTGCATAAGATTGGCGGAATGCGCTTTGATTACACTTTCATCACTAATGCCACCTTGCGTGAAATTGTCTACATAGAATGACTTTTCGATAGTGAGTGGAAGCCCGTCGACCAGTTGTGAGGGTGTGCTCTATGTACATGCTGTTCATTATCATATACGTATATTACTGAATATTACATACTTACTAGTACTTTTTTGGAAATTCTCTCTCTGCTCTTCATCAGGAATGCAGGCCTCCTATTACCTTCCTCATTCACTATTTCCTATTTCTCATCCATTCCTATTATTTAAATTAAATTAAACATCAACTGCTGCAGGCTCTACTTTGTGGAATGAGGGCATAATGGGTGAAATAATGCACTCAGTACTTGTTCCACGAATTAATTTCAAACCCAAGCGGTTTCAACGCTAGCAGGACATTTTAAAGAGTACAATCTCCTAAGTTTCCTGGAGTGCAAGTCACATAAATACCAAAATACGGTTGCCGTTGCTGAGGTGGAGGAGGATCTTGTTGTGAGGTGTACGTATCTAGGTACCACTCCCAATTTAAGTACCTGTTTTTATAAAAGGCGATCAAGCCATGAGCCAAATCTGCCATACTAACTTTTTCGTAAAACTTCAACTGTTGTAGGCTATACTTTGTGGAATAATGGCATAATAGGAGAAATAATGCACTTAGTACTTATTCCCCAAATTTATTTTAATTCTGCACTCCCAGAAACTTCGGAGATTGTACTCTTAAAAATTACGTGCTAACCTCGAAACTGGTTTGATTTAAAATAAATTTGTGGAATAAGTACAAGGTGCATTATTTCTCCCATAAATTAAACATGTCTCACAGCGAATTTAGGACTATGAAGTCCTCTCTTACAATTAACTGCATAACGTTCACAATCATCTAATCACCGGGGAATGAATATTATCCCCAGGCGGGACTTGAACCCGCTACCTCGATTTAGTCGGCAAGAGATTGACCTTAACGCCACCGAGGCCGGAAAGAATTAATCAGAAACTAGAGGGAGTGAAGCAAATTAACTATTTGGACAGCGGGTTGGAGGAAAAAAGATTAAGCAGTATCGAAATCCGAAGTAGAATCGCATTGGTGAAGAGGCGTTTGATCATACAAGGATCTAAATGACAGAATCGTTGAGCAGGACGTAAAGGAAATACTAGGGGAAGGTCTAATACGATGTCTGACACTGTATTGAGCGGAAACGCCGGAATAAAAGGCGTAGGGTGTTACGAATGACGTGGTACATAGGAGAAGGTTGGGTATAGTCCGTGCATTATAAGATGGCAGAGACGTCACGTCACTGAGTAACCAGAATTTTTGGTTTCTGCCTCTTTTGTTTTCTCTCGTACATTTTTACAACAATTGACTGACGTTTTGCGAATATAGAGGCAGCTTTTATCAAAGTATTCAAAAATAAAATCTTCCCCCTTCATTATTTTTGGAAGGTATTTTGTGTAATTTTTCCGCGAATTATTCATTAGGCAATCACTGCATCCGTAATTTATATTTACTTGTGCGTTTCAGCCTTGAGTTGCACGAATGACCGGGTATAGGACATCAAAATGTTTCATCGTCTTCATCGTTCAACAATCCTAGGATTGGTTTGACGCAGCCCTCCACTCGACTATTCTATCGGCCAACCTCTTCATATTGACGTAACTCCTCTCTTTTACATCTTTCACAAGTTGCTCCATATACCTCATACAAGCCCTGTCTTTTCCATTCTTCCCGCTCACTTTTCCCTCGAAGAGTTTCTTCATCAGGCCATCGTGTCTTAAGATGTTGCCTATTAAGTTGTTCCGTCTTCTTTTTAAGGTTTTCAGTAGACATCTCTTCTCTCCCACTCTTCTTAAGACTTCTTCGTTTGTCACTCGATCGATCCATTTAATCTTCATCATTCTTCGGTGGCACCACAGTTAAAATGCTTCCAGCCTGGACTTCTCTGCTGCTGTTATTGTCCATGCTTCGCTGCCATATAGTAGAATGCTCCAGGTGTACGTTCTGATGAAATGTTTCCTCACTTTCACGGTTGTATTTGCAGCTGTAAGCAGAATCTTCTTCTGATAAAATGCCCTTTTCGCTGGGGCAATTCTACTGGCAATTTCTCTTTTACTTCGTCCATCGCTGGTTACTCGGCTTCCCAGGTAACAGAACTCTTCCACCTCCTCGATTTTTTGTTTTCCTAGTTTAACACTGGTTCTTCTTCCTTTTTTCTACTGCACACCAATACCTTAGTTTTCTTTTTATTGATATGCAAATGATATCTGGTCATTGTTCTTTCCATCTTTCCTAGTGTCTTCTTTGAATCTCTTTCTGTTTCTGCCATGACTGCTATGTCATCGGCGAATCGTAGCATGCGGATTTTCTCCCCGTGGATATTCACTCCCGGAGACTTTTCTTTGAATTCATGGATGGCTTTCTCGATGTAGACATTGAATAATACGGGAGACAGTGCACAGCCTTGTCTCACTCCTTTATTTTTGCTTGCTTCTGTACTGATGGGTCACGATTAGATTATGGCCACCTGGTTTTGATACAAGCTGAGGAGAACTCTTCGTTCATTGTTTGATACTCCAATTATCGAAGTGTTTATACCTAGCGAAAGAGCTCAAATGTGGACAATGAAATGAAAAAACGTAATGAAATATTAGTACTTAGCATGACTTGCTGAGCAATATCAGGGTAGAGAGTAACTTTGAACGCGTCTTCTGTGCTTTAGTGTGACGTGAGTTTCCTTTAACTCTACATTATTGGCAGATTTTAGCAATTGGTAGCATTACTTCGAGTACCATCTCCATTTTCACTGCCTCAGATGTCCAAATTAAGTGCCTAGTGGCGTTGAAAGTCAAGATTTTACCTTTTAATTGAGTGTTTGAAGTTTGGTCTCGTAACACCGCTCTTATTTGATTCTTCTTGTGATAATATTTGTTTAAAAAGAAGCAAAATATAATTTCATGGTTTGCGATGTCGGCATCATATGGGGTAAAATTGTGCCACTACATTTATAACATCCAGCGTCAGGTATTACCATAAGGGCGATTCGGAACCTCTCCAGCGTGGGACATTTTTATGAAAAATAATTGATACTTTTAATTACCGGTATCATCATAAAACGATGCAGGTATACCTCCTTTGAAGAAATATTTGCATCACTACAGTTTAAATCGCTGGCTTTCTCCACAACTGTACCCTTTTGATGGAACGTTTCAACCAATTAGTCGAGGATTATTTTGAGTGAAGTTCAGCCAAAAGAGATTTCTCCGACCATTTTCATGATTTAGCATTCATTACTCGAAACGATGGATATTAAGAAAGTGTTTTCAGTGACACGTTCACATTAAACGCTATAATAGTGGGTGATTCATGAATTTTCCAAACATTTACCCCAGTGAAGACTCGGATTTAGGAAATATTCTTCTTAAAGTTTGCATTCATGTGTGATGCAAGAGTTTTGTAGTTATGTTGGTCTCATCGGGGTCCGGAAAAATTCAATCAGTTGTTTTCAGGACTCTCTCCGTCAGAGACAGGGGCTTGTTGGTCTGGCATTTTCATAGGACGGAAATTATACCAAAATGGATCGCTCATACTTTTGGCCTTGAGGACGTCTAAAAAGGGTAATAATGTTATGAATTTAATACAAAATCTATAATGAAAATTATCATCAGAACGCAGGTTAAAATTTGGAATAAATCTTTAGGGTACATTTTAAGCAGCTATGCTTGCAATTGACGTTAGAAATACCTATATTAAGAATCTCTGCGTATATTGCTAGATTTGATAGATAGTCGTACCGTTAGTTTTTAAATGCCATTTTTTCCCGCGTGCCATAAAAGAATGAGAATAATAGGCAGCATAGCAAAGGGATAGGAAGGTAAAATATTATTGGATTAGTCTGCAGTGCATGAAGTATGTTTTACCCACCCACGTATGCTACGGAAATACAACTAAATATACGTAGAGAAATGCCTTTATAGAAATAGAAAACTAGTAAACTAGAAAATAGAAATAGAAAACTAGTAATCACCTAATTACTATGTATACACTAACCATCTAGCTGCACATGACTCTTAAATCACATATTTCCATGAACATGATAGCTTTTAGTTGCACGTAAGTAGTGCATGCTTGGTGATCTTCACCCCCTCGCTCGCTAGTAGCTCGCATGGTATTAAGTAGATGTAGGCCATCCTTTTCTTTCTTCGTGGGAAACGAAGGAAATGAAGTCATAATGAAGTTTTTCATGGAACTGATTTGGAGAAAAAGGGTTTTATTCATGAATTCGACTGCATCTAGCGTTTAATGGTAAAAGATAATTTTCGGCATTAAAATAAACTACAAAATTTGTAATGAACACTTGTATTTAACGTACACGTATACGCGACACGTGTTTCAAATCCTAAGGTGCCATTATCAGGTCAGGGCAGCAGACCATGCGCAACTTGTTCAGTTTATTTCAATTCATAATGGTTTTACATTATCATATGCATGTAAGCACTTCGCAAACACATGGTTTATGACATAAATTGGTCAAACATTAATTTGAAGCTTTTTAATCGCACGATTCCACGTGATCCATGAACCTAGTGCTCGCTGACTAATGTAGCCGTTTTCTATTTATCGTATTTTTATTGCCGAATCTAATAGTTTGTAAAATAAAAAGTCCCGTATTTTTCCGTTCTTCGATCCGTCAATTAGTTCTCAAGTTCACTGGTAACGGCTTTCGGGCGTTCCTCCGCGTATTGTTGTGTCAAGGTGACGACAGTTTCTCCAGCCATCCTGCTGGCGTCTTCAGGTCAGAAGTGTCGATCATGGGTGTTTTCAAGTCTGTTTCCGCACTAATAGGCGCTTCAGACCGGGAGGAAAGGAATAAGAATAGGTATGGAAGGGATTGGGGCTCAGTTTCGAGAGGCAGAAAGTGTCGATGCAATTGGCCGTCTTATATAGGGGCTTGGGTGTCGTAGGTCGTCTCTGATTGGTCCTGCTATTGAAACTGTCGTCACCTTGACACAACAATACGCGGAGGAACGCCCGAAAGCCGTTACCAGTGTTGAGAAACGCCACGGAAACCTCAGATCCAATTAGTTCTCAAGTTATAAGCGGCGAACAATTGATGCTTATAAACCTTTCGGAAAGGTGGGCATGCAAAGGACTTTTACGTCATCCACTTCGTCCAATCACAACTGAGACCGCGTCGCTCCTTTGCCTTATCACAATGGGGGACACACGACCGACTCTGCCAATGGAAGTAGTTGCGACAGGGTTTCTTCTGGCAGACCTCCCCTCCCAAACACCGCTCCCTTCCCGTTCTTCCTCGACACAGTCAAGGACGGGAGGAGAATGAAGTATTAATCCTTAACGCAGCTCGTTTAATGGGCGTCACCTTTTACTTATTTTAATTTTAGATTTATGACTGAATGGCTCTGGTTAGAAGATTACTTTTTTCATTAAAATTCATTTTTCGTTTCCATCTAACAATTTCGTATTGCAAAATAGCGATTTCCGTTCCGAGTAAACACCCCCATATCCGAATATGACTCGGATACAATGTGTGTTTGGTGTCTCGCTAATCATTCTCGTTTCCTTGACCCAAAAATAATCCCATAGGTGATGGATCATCTTCTGCTAGCTCCCTTTTGGAGACATCCTCTGACCATATTGCTCGTGCCCCAATACGACGCCGCACGGATTCGGCCCCAAAATGCAATCCTGCGTACTTCCTACGGAGGAATGAAAACGGCGGGGATTTTTTTTCCGGACGACGGAGAATCAAAGGCGAGGAAGGGAAGCTAGTTAGTCGGTCCGGGTGGAGTGGGCGTATCACCGCTGGAAAGGCTGAAAAATATACGAGACGACGACTGGGGTGGGGCTATATGGGGTTTTTTGAGGAAAGGGGAGCGAAGGTAGGAGTCGTTCCTGGGGGCGAGGGTGGAGGTTAGGTGAGATATGGAGAGGATCGTTATCAAGCGAGGAATAAATGGCGTTAAAGTTCGACGCGAGTGGATGGGGGAGGGGGTGGCAGAGAGAGAGAGAGAGATATTCCGTGAAACGCGTATAAGCCACTCTGTGCCTACCGAAGTGCGATGTTTGTGAGCCGAGCCGTTTCCAAGCCGTCACACACACCTCGATAACGGCAAGGGGAGCTTGCGAGTGTATGAGCGAGTCTGTGTGCGCTCCTGTCTGCTCGTATGTTTGTGTGCGTTTATGCGCGCCTCCTGGCGGATGGAATAGGACGTGCGGGGTGGGCTCGCAGAGGGAGGAGAAATGGTTCAGGATTCCTGTTTTCCTGTGAGTGAGGGGTGGGGTGGGGGGGTTTCTGCGTAGGGCGAGAGGAAATCGTCAACTCCCCCCATCGTCATCTCCTGCACCAACCGGTACGCGACTAACTAGCGGCGCATGACAAACTCTTACCCCTTCTCACATCCCTTCCTCCGTGACCCTTCCCGCCGACTCACGCCCACGCCCGAGATCAAATCGTCCCTCCCACACGTTTGGGCTCTTGCAACTCGGCGCAGTTTGATTCTCGAGGCTTCCTTCCGGCGCTTGATTACCATTTCCCGTGATTCCATTCTGCCCCTGCAGATCCCACTCCATTTATTTCCCCCGGACTGAAACTGTTCTCTGACTTCGAGGACGATTTTCGCCTCTCCTATGAAATTTTTAAGAACACCTCGCTCGGTATTCAAAAGGGATAATGAGGTTCCCCGTCGTGTGAGGGCGGAAAATTGTAAAATGTCACCATAGAAAACTTTAGAGACACAGTGAAGTCTTCCTCATTAGATACGTATACGAATAATAATGTGATTCCCCTATAAAATTAATTTAGATGTAAACTTTCCTCGAGAAAAGAAGAAAAAAGTCTCCTTCTTTATTCTTTCTGTCGAGCTATACCCACAGCTACTCTTAGAGTTGTTTCCATCTTTGCTTCAGCTTTTCGATTGCTCTACTTAGAAAAACCTGCAACCTATATGTACATGATTTTTGGCATATTTCAACGATCATCAAATCCTAAGTCTGGTTCGACGGTACTCCATTGCAGACAACATTACTTTCACTGAGTATCTCTTCCGTGTACTTGTGCAGTTACTTTCATTTCCTTCTCTCTCTCGAAACAGCCGACATAAAGCCATTGCATCATGAAATGTGATCATAAGGGTGTCTCTCTACTTTATCAATATTTAATCAGAATCTTATTGGTTCTACTCCAAATTATATTTTTAGGCGGCATTCATATATTACGTTAACTATTTTTCTACCTTTTTTCACACCCTAACTGCTCAATAACCGTCCTTTTATGTGAAATATATAATAGAAATACTTCATAAATGCCTAAATTAATTCTCAATATATTAAATTATTCACTACTAATATGCATCATCACTATAATTTGAGCAAGGAATACATTCAAAATGATTTCTCCCTGCAGGATGGACTCAGTCGATTTTGCAGTGTAAGAGGCGCGAACTCATCCCAACCTCTTGGGGTTACACGATAAATGGATGGTCCCTTTATCCAACTAGTCTCCATCATTCAACGCCAGATTATAAAACTTTCAGTTCTATCTTTTGTGCCTCTAATATATAAAAAAAATACTGCGGCTGTATTGGCTGGAATATTTTGAAATGTGGCTACTGCCTTACGAGCGTAATCCTTGATAGTATAATGCCGAATGAGGACTAGTTCGCACCAAATACTGCGGCTGTATTGGCTGGAAGTATTTTGAACTATGGCTTCTGCCTTACGAGCGTAATTCTTGATAGTTTCATGTCGAATGAGGACTAGTTCGCATCGATTCCCTTCAAATTGAGATTTGGATAAGTAGCAATCCTAAGCAACTTTGTAGTTTACAAATCAGGCCTGGAAGCCATTGGACTATACGTCTTAGGTCATTAACTAAAATCGTTGCCAGCCAATTTTTTTAAGCGACTCAAACCGCAGATGGCTCTTTCCCCAATGGGTTTTGTAGAATAATTAAAATGATTTACCAATATTAATAAGGAAATCTATGCCTCACGCCATCAATTTGATAGTGAGCATAGGAGATTACGCAGCTACCTAGAGTCCGTAGACATTTGTCTCTCGAAGTTTGTATGCGTTCACGCCAGTCGGCAGTCAAATGTCATACCGAGGAATCGGATGGAATCCACATACGGGAGAGTTTTGCCATTAAGTGACCCAAGCTGGCGGAATGTAACGTCTCCTCTCCCGGTACAAATGGACGCATTTGCACTTGTCCGAGGAAAACTTAAAGCCATTCCTCCGAGTCCAAACCTCCAGTTTGTTTAGAGCCAACTGAGTCACTCTGGTTGCAGTGGCTATTTTGGACGACCTGCAAAATATTGATAGGTCGTCGTGAGAGGAGGACGTGAAAGAGAAGAAATACGTAAATATGAAGAGATTAGCCGATAGAAAAACTCAGTGGAGAGCTGTGTCAAACCAATCTGAGGATTGATGACTAATGATGATGACCACTAGCATAGGAAACAAAGAAAATTGAAGTTACAAATGCTTGTCATTAACACCTCCGCTGTTCCTCTTGCATCAAGATTTTCTCAAGATTATCAAGAGAAGAAACTATTGCGCGTGTGCATGTGCATCTCTAGAATAAACGCCTTTGATAAGAATTGTCGTTACTTAATAATTGATCCTCGACGGGCCCTCTAGGTGAGCTCTAACAACACTTTATCTGCCACGATGAATCGCCTCAATAGCAAGAAATAATTATCTGCCAGCAAATGTGAACCGCTCACTCAAGACTCATCGGCAACAATTAGGCCACCACAATATTCTCCTTGTGTGATAGCTCAAAGCCCAGTAGCAACTAAACTCACAAAGGTTCTGATAATTTCCGATTTAGAACCTCAGAATAGTAACATCTCAAAATTTCATAATAACATATCTCTCGCAAGTAGATCGGACTAGGTCCGCTACGAGCGGACAAAAGCTATGGCGAATTAAATACTGATATCACTTTGTAGCGAATAGAAATTCAGTTCTTTACTGAATAAAATATTTCCATAGATACAAATGGACGTTTCGCAGCTACAAATAGACCATTATATATGGAAACCATAAGGAAAAGGGCACGTGAGTATAGGGGAAAGTTATATGTAGGCAGCATTTCTTTGCACGATGTTCTTTCGGGCGCTGAACGGTGCGGTAGATAGTAGCGAGGAGTGCCGTTCTCAAAAAGTCGAATGCGCATTGCAAATGGTGATTAGAAAAGTTCCCGCATTTTCCTCGTAAAATGTACTGTAAAAATATATGCGTGTTATAATCGGAAAATTGAGGCATAAAATAATTTGTTCATTGCATCGAGTTGACTTACAATGGCTAACAGGTAGGGTGGGTGACGAGTGACAAACCGCTGATTCTGCGTCTGCACATCTGCGCGACCTGCTTCGCCTTGCCCCCTTCTCTTGCTCAGCTTGTCGGGGCTTATATCATTGCTGTACAGTGGGCCTAGAAACTTCCAAAGTTGGTGTTCATACTTTGTTTCTTTGCTAATCAACTCAATTATTACCAAGTTTACGATGTAGTTCAAAAGACAGCTCAGACAACCAATTATTCATTCAAACCAAGGTTTTTATGGGCCTGGACAAAACGGGAAAACTAAAGTTTGGGGGCCTATGCTGAATTCAGGGCCTGGAGCGGACCGCACCTACCACTCCCCCGTTCCATCTAAGGAGAGACATGGTTTTGAGAACGGTGTTCAATTTTTGGAATGTGTTCTTGGATTTATAACCGGGTCAAATGAAACTATCTGTGAAATAAGTAGGAAAAATCTACAAATGAGCAGGGCATGGATGAAAGTTTTTGCAATGAGAGTATGGAGGATGTATATGGAATAAGCTGTAAAAGAAGGAGGAAGAATGTAAGAATGAATATGTTGGTTAAGATACATTTTCCGGAATACTGAAGAAAAGGGAGGACTTAGAAATGGCGAATTTCATATTGAAAGTTTGTAGAATTATGAACACTGCCACACAAGGAGGGATATCCATAAGTTAGTGGTAAGTGTTAAGAGGGAAGAGAATTGGCGATTGGACTGGTTTCAGCGTGTAAAATTATTGAGAGATCAGAGATATGGAATTTCGGAAAAGCAGTCCAACAAGGAATGAAAGCCTTCGAAACATGGTGCTGGAGAATACCGCTAAATATTAAATGGACGGATAAAGTGAGGAACGCAGAGGTCTGGGGAAGAGCAGGTGAAGAAAGGACAATATGGAAAACCCTACGGAAAAGAAGATCCAGATGGATTGGGCGTACCTTTAGACATATTAGGTTAGTTAGAAATACATGAGGAGGGAAATTTGATGGGAAGATACCTCGGGAAAGTCCAAGGGATAAATATATAGACCAAATAAAGAAGAACATGAAAGAGAAAACCTATCAGGGCTCGAGGGAATTAAAATTGAATAGGGCAGAACGGAGGGCAATTCTACGATTTAAAACCTGATGATAATGATGACTTAACATTTTCCTGATAAAGCGTTGCAGATTGATCTCCCAACCGAATTAAGAGCCATCAAGC
This sequence comes from Platycnemis pennipes, assembly GCA_933228895.1. NCBI lineage: Eukaryota > Metazoa > Arthropoda > Insecta > Odonata > Platycnemididae > Platycnemis > Platycnemis pennipes. The sequence goes on from OW121857.1 coordinate 81,256,585, forward strand.
GTATAATACAATCGTAAAAACGCATCCTTCAGGTAAAAGCAACATGAAATTTTGGTCTCACAATTTCGTGAAGCGTTTCTTAATTCCAAAAACACTAAACTTTCGAAAAATATAATGAAGGAAAAAATCACTGGCAGGTGTCATGGTTTTTGTGAGTTGTAAAACAGTAAAAATTGCACTTCTTTCACTACTGTAGGTATTATCACGCATTATAAATATAAAAATGTTCTACTTTTATAATGAGGTGAGACTCGTACGCGGAAATATTGAAAATAGCTGGAATGAGGGAGATGATATGATAAGACTAGTAGGAGGAGTATAATGAGCCTCGTCTGTCGATCAACGCCAACACCTACCCCTAGTATCCTCCCCCCCGAATATTTTTCCCTCAATGTTACACCCACGTCGCCCCACCCCCTCCATCCTCACCCCACGTCTCTCACTGCCCCTCCGCAATCTCCGACTGCGCTCGATCGTGAAATAATTAAATCCGCATTATAACCCCGCCTCACACCCCCGACTCACACGAGGCCGGATTATTATCAGCATCCCCCACCGGCAGCACATTAATAAGGCTGCGACGGGAGCGTGTGGGGAGGGAGGGCAGGTATAAGGGGTTAAAGGAAGGGTACAGGGGAGGGGGGGGTGAGAGGGGTGGCTCGCTCCAGCGAACGGGAATAATGGGCCGCATTGTGGGAGGGGGGGATGGAAGGAGTGGTCCATGCGTTCACGAGAGGGGAGGTGCGTCTGGGGTAGAAGGAGGATGCAGAGGGGGGGGGGGGGGTTGGTTTTCGTCGCCCGGGGTGGGAGTTCGAGGAGAACAGATCATGGAGGCGCAGGGAAATAGGGGTTGGATCCCCCCGAGGTTGGAGGAGGGAAGGTTACGCTCAAGGGATGCAAGCGTTGGTGGCCAAAGCCATTATTAGCGGTGTTTTAACCGAGGCGCCTCTGACACTTTTTGACTTAGAAGGGAGCATCCCAGGAAAGTGTAATCCGTCATAAATTTATCAATTCAGTGACGATGATTGCAGGGTTATAATCGTGTCTCAATGAAGTTTGTATATACATATATGAGTGGGATGAATCGGCCGTTACAGCACGGAAAACGTACGTAACAATTTCAAAGGACTAACAAATGAATATAAGCCTAAGTAATTAGGCTCACTCAAGTCATTTTTGAAATCTTAAGGCAATGGAAAACTTATTTTATTATCCATTGGAAGTATATAAAATTCTCAATGACCAAAGTTGGCTGGTGGTGGCAAATAAAGTAACCTAACTTTCACATGAACGAATAATTACGTCCAACTCATGATGGTCCTTAGTGGAATACCCTTAGGTACCTTAACTTGGGGTATGTAGCTTGAGTTTTATCATCACCAGACACGTATTAGGTACATGGGACATGTACATGGGACTAAAATATGTCAGTAGGTAATTAGAAAATCCTCCATTGATTAGGCATGCCCCATGAGTATGCAACCCTAATGATTACGTACTGCGAATAGATTTATCATTATGAAAATGGGTTAGGAAACTCATTTAGGCAATTTTTACGTTAGAAATTCCTAGGGTTCAGTTGAATTACAGTTTAGTTTTTTCTCCATAACTAAATAATGTTCTATGAGTGGCTCTTCCATATGAAGGCTGTAGAGTATATATTAGGTTTTGTGGCCTATTCTTATTCTTACCTGCTTCATTCTATTTTCGGCTTGACCAACGTTCTATTGCTCCAACGTTTCCTCAGCTCCTTGAATTTTTTCCATTTTCCGCGGCGTTTCGGTCTTATTTATTAATATTAAAACTCATCAAGTGTCATTCTCTCTGAATGAAGTGTTCTTCTTCAGAAGTTTTTCAAAAAGCAAGTCAGACTGACATCTCCTCACAGTAAGGTGGATAGAGCCATCAAATGAAAATAGTCTCTCCACTGGTGAAGATGATCATAGGCTAGTGTCAATTCTAATAAACAACGTCTAATTATTAATTAATAGGATAGCTTTTAGAACTTGACAGAGATCTGTTTCTGTCATTAAAATAGCGGATTATCTTCAACGTAATTTGGGATTAAGGCGTTTCTTCGCTAGTAATCGAAATCACATAAAATCATTATCCTCTCCACCACTCGTAAGGCCAAAGTTACCATCAAATGTGCTAGCAATGTTTAACTCCTAATAATGAATTCAGAGATTTTGGATGCGTTTGAATTAAGAGTCCGAAATATAATCTGGAAGCCACCGCAATTTGAAACATTGATGGAAGCAAATAGCCTGATTCAATTCCGGAGATAAATTGTAGAAAAATTAATTTTTTGTTATTAAAAGCTATTCACTAATGCTGTAACTATCCAGCTATTAGACGAAAATTAGTTTCCATTAAATTTTACAACCTGCTACGAGGAGACATTTGAGTGGTGGTAGTCATAATAACAAGTTTTCTGGCCCTCAGGTCAGTCTGGCCTCTAAGGCAGTAAAAATGGGCTTCACCATGATAAAAAATCTCTTCTATATACTCAATTATAATTCCTTTAAATGAAGTGCTTAAATCTAGTTCCTCAAACAACTAAATTCATTTTATTTTTATGTTTCATATATTGACCAATTAAGTCAAGAAGTGAATTCCACCTCATGGGACAAGGGTACAATCGCTGATATCTTTATAGAACTTGAATGACTTCGGAAGATTTTGGTTGACGCGATGCATTCCATTGGGTGGACATTTGAGCTCAGCTTGTCACTTCTGTTTCAATCATTGTTTGATTTTAATTCAAGTCAAGAAAAAAGAAAATAGAGACTGAATGAAGGTTAAACATTCCTTTTGTGTACTACATTCACTTGCTCATGAAATAATCTTTGAATCACAGCTTTGAAAAAGTGGCGATAATACATGCTTCAAAAGTAATCATCAATTGTATTTTATAATAGAAAAATATTAAAAAATGTATTATAAATAAAAAAACATGATAAAAATATTTTTTAATTCATATTTTTATATACTTGAATTTAAAATACTGCCCATCCCTGGTGCTACACACAATTTGCTTTGATCAGGATTGTTTCACAAACACATCAATAATTTTCACATACTGCTGCCACTGTGTAACAGATATAATGTTATGCCCTTATATCAACATCAATCCAAAGGTAATGATACGTCGAAGGAGAAAAAATTCCAAGAACATAGCCAAAATAGGATAGGAAAAGCTGCATGAGGTGAAAAAAGCATTGTTATTTAGGAAGCCGAGTAACCAGCGATGGACGAATAAAGAAGGAAATAGTCAGTAGAATAGCCTCGAAGAAACAGGTGTTATAATAATAGAAGATACTGCTTACTGGTGGAAATGCAAGCGTGGAAATAAGAAAGCAATTCATTCGAGGAAGAATCTGGAGCACGCTTCTTTAAGGCAGTAAGTCATAGGAGTCAAGGGACGATAAGAGCAGCAAAGATGTCAAGGCTGAAAGCATTCTAAATGTGTGCTTAAGAAGAATGATTTAGATAGAATGGATCGATAGAGTCACCGACGAAGAATTCTTAAGAAGAGTGGGAGAAAAGTGAAGCCGGCAGAATAGTTCGAGAAGAAAATGGAACAACTTAGTCGGCCATATCTTGGCCACTCTTCGAGAGAAAATTGGATGGGAAAATTGGAAAAGGAAAGCTTCACATGAAATATATGGAATACGTAAATGATGTGAAAGAGAAGAATTGTGGTATTACCAAGAGATTAGCCGTAAAGAAAATCTAGTGGAGAGCTGCGTCAAACCAATCTTAGGATTGCTGACGTGTGGTGCTCATTTTCAATATCTTAATTATTAAGGTGAATATCATTTCTCAATGGACAGTAAATATAGCATAATATTTATCACTATTTTGATATAAATCTTTGGGTGAATGTATTAGCAAATCAAACTGCAGTAAAACTTCCTCCACTCAGTGATTTATGCGTGAAAAATTAGGCGAATCAGGGAATCTCCGAGTTGATAGAACCTCTTGCCTTACGAATAACTAGCAGTGTGCATTGAAGGATAAATAATAATACGGCCAAACATCTCACATTAGCTCTACATTACATAGCGAAACTTCATTTTTCACGTAATGAGAAAAATATTACCTTATATCGTAATATGTATTGCATTTGTTCCTGAAAGAAATATTATCTTAAATCGTTGTGTTTCATAATTGTTCATTAACTCAAAATCCTGAAGCAAACTGGAATGTTTTAAAAAAATATTTCCCTAGTACTCACTAGATGCATCAAAAATGATATGCTACTGATATCGCCGACTATGAATCTACACTTCCTGACTGACCTGCAGGGCACCTCGAGGGCTTGTGGCAGGGGGTGAGTTATCACCAAGTATGTACTACGTACATGCTTTAAACTTTACATACACTATCTATGTAATAAGATACTACAATGAATGTCATGCATGGGAAACTACTAATCGTACTCTTCATCAATATGCAAGGAAAATTTTGATAATACTACAGGTATGAAATACATTCATTGGGGGTTCAAACGTGCCTAGATCCTCAGAAAACCGACATCTTAATCTTCTCTCTGTTTGTTTGATTACTCTACATTAATCTAATATGTGCAATTTTACGTTCCTGTTAAGGATACTTTATTTTATGAAGATAAATAGATAGGTTTGTATTTTTGGGGTGCTTCGACGGCAGTGTTCATTTCTCACCTCCTACATACATTCTTTCATGAAGGCACCATTGTATGAGACATTAATGTTGTACGACTTTATATCTCATCTATCTGCTAAGTTTAGGACAGGCCTAATTATAACTCAACTTCACTGTCAAAATTTTAAAGCTCCCTTATGCCTTCCCCAATGATATGGAACTTATTGAAGCCAAGAACTCAGGAAAACCGTGTACGGATGCGGTTCTGAAAATTCTCCAGCAGCGGAAAATTTTAGAGTTAAGAAAAAATCCAGAATACGGCCATTCATTCAAAGTGCCACTTAATCTTAGCACTCACCTCCAGGTGTGCTTAATTACTGACAGAAAAGTATTTTGTTTGAGATATTACTCCTGATACATTAGGGGTTTGGAGGCTTGCATTTTGACAATGCTTATTTTACTACATGAAGAGAACGATTTTGCTGACTGCAGCTCCTCTGTGATAAAGACGTATTCTTCCGCCTAAAAATGAACGAGCACACGGTAAATCAAAACATATTCATACCAAAATGGGAATACGAATCACTGTTTCCTTGCGAATGTTAACATTACGCTCTTTACACCGCAGGATACAGAGAGAAATATCGATTCAACTATACAGCCAGCATTTAAAATATGAATACTAGTCATCTTTACATAGTTTGCATTTGAAGGATTGTAGTACATTGTGTGTTTGAAGAACTTAAAGGAATAAAAAGGAAGTCCTCAGGCTTCACTTGGTGGAACTACATGATAGTAGTAAATAGTACAATCACTTTGTAAGATTCCACAAAATTATTATTATAACACCGACCAAGGTTTCGATTGGTTTACCAATCATCTTCAAGGTAAGCGCGAAGTCAGCGAGCTCCTTATATACATCTACATAATACCCTGCAAGCCACCATTAAGGTGTGTGGCAGGGGGTGAATTCTCACCAAACATGCACTACATATCATGCATAAAAAAGGATTAGTATTTATATACTGTTCTAAACTACAGTATTTAAAAAAAGATAAAAATAGCTAAGCAAACATGCAAAAACATGCTGTTAGTTGGGTTAGCTTCAAGTCCTTATACCAACAAGTAGCTACCAATGTTATCCATTGCTACACTCTTACTGGATATATTTACCGTTATTCATATCCCTCATTGTACGAGGAAATAAGAACATTTTGAATCTGTCAGATCGGCAATCAATTTCTCTAATTTTGTGATTATGGTCCAGTCTACCATAGTAAGTTGGGGTTCGAAAAATATTTTTAACATCATCACTGAAAATATGGTGTTGGAATTTGTTTAAGAGATTAAGTCTACATTTCAACCTGCGATCTGACAATGATTCCCAATTTAATTCATTTAATACACTGTTTACGCTAATAAGGTTATCGTACCGTCCCTTTACAAATCTTGTCGATCTTCGCTGCAAACCTTCAAGTTCATTATTTAGACCGATATACCCGCAAGGTGTTCACGTTATCCATGGGTTGGGGCAACAATGGGAAATGGGAGGGGGGGACAGTAACTAGTTGTGACATGGCCGGAGGAGGGGAGAGGGTGAAGGAGATGTGTCAAGTTAGGGAGGAGAGAAAAGGTAAGGTCAGGAAGGGAGAGTTGGAAGGGAATATATATTCATTTAACAGGTGAGCGTTGTTTTTGGTAGCAGATGTTATCTCCAACTGTTCGATGAAGTTTAACTTGTGGCTTTTGCACTGGGTGTGGAGCACTTTGGGGATGAAGTCACTGGTGTGGTCTACTTCGATGAGATGTTTGGCAAATTGAGAGCTATAATCCACTTTTCTTAAACAGTTATTGTGTTCTTTCACACGGGTGTGAATAGCTCGTCCGGTTTGACCAATGTAAGAGGCATCACAGTTATTGCATTGAAGCATGTACACACCATTTCTGTCTGAAACGTCATATTTGCACTTCGAATCGAAAATTAGCTTATCTAAGGTTATAAAAAGATATTCTGAGTTTGTCTTTTGGGATGTGATTAGCTATACAATGAGAAACCTTACCAAGAAATGGGATTTTACACCAAAGTTTTGTAGAAGTCTGAAGTTGGAGGGCAGATAAATCGGTGATCAAGCGGAGAGCTAATTTGGTTTTAACGCGTTGCACAATTTTGTTGATAACTTCTATATTATACCCATTGCTATAAGCAATGCTTTTTATCATGTGTAATTCCGCGTTGTAATCACCAACAGACATAGAAATAGATAGTAATCAGTTGATCATGGAATAGAAAGTGGATAGCTTATAAATTTGGTGGTGGCAAGAATCATTAGGGATTATTACATCGGAATACGTTGATTTTCTAAAAATGGGGAAGGAATGGTGATCATTGGTTATTTTAATTGTCAAATCTATAAAGTTTCAAACTTTACGACCCACCTCAAGGGTGAAGTTAATAGAGTCATGTAATACATTTAAAATATTTTTAAACATGTTCAGCTGACGAAGGCTACCAGTCCATAAACATAAATTATCGGCAACATAGCGGTAACAGTATGTAAAATTAGATAAAAGTGGGTTATTGGAAGTAAAACGTTTGTTTTCGAGGCTGCACGTAAAAATATCGGCTAAAACAGGGGAGAGAGGCGAACCCATGGATAGACCGTGGGTTTGTCTATAGATAAAACCATTAAAAAGGAAATGACTTGTGAAACACACAGGTTGAGCAACATCTCTAATTCGAAAATAAGCCTGGGTTCGAAAATAAGCCTGAATTCGAAAATAAGCCTGGATGGAGTTAAAAGAAGGAGAAAAATTAGGAAAGATATTTTGGAATGATAAATGGAAGGATGAAACCATGAGGACAAAAATAGGGGCAACATGTGCAGATTTTCAACCCTGCTGAGTCAGTATCGAGCTTACGAAGTAAACGCTTAAACTTGGGACAACCGTAGAAACTAAGTTAAGGGAAAAATCGATGTGCTGGGTACAATGAATTAATGCTTATTAAACAGAAAAGGTTAATGATGTGTACCAAGTAAAAATGGGAAGGTAAAAAGTGCACAATACCTAGATATTATGTCATTAGAAATGGTTCAAGAAGACACAAAGCACGCTGAGCTATTCTCGAGATAAAAATATATTTATTGCAAATTTTCGACTTTTTCCTTTTATTATGATGATCCAACATCAATCATACCCACCAATATACTGCCAAACAAGTGATCGAAATACTCGGCATTTGCTAGCTCGTAGTGAATGAAAGTAGCCTCAAATGGAAACTACAGGCATATTCAGGTTATTTGAAATATTACAAGGCTTTATTGCAAACTTGTCCAGCTTTATTGAGCATGAGCTTTCAAATACTAATTTATTTTTTCCATTCCAACATATTTTGAGACCTTTGCTTCCTCATCACAATCCATCTATATGTGTTGAAAGACCTCTCCATGCTTTATTCTCACTCGTTCCCTATTTATGCTCCTTCTGGTATAAGTCAATCGAAGTATCACTCACGTGCGGCACGTGTTGAGGTCGATAATCCATATTTTGGTCCATTCTCCCGCTCCATTCGACCCAGAGGTGTTCTCTGCTCTGTTAACCTTTGGTTAAGCCCTAACCGCAGCGTATTTAAAAGCCTCGCCACCCGGCTCGCTGCCGGCTTGCATTCTGCCCCGTCTCCTGTTAAATAACCCGCATTGCCTTAATCCCTTCAACTCTCTTGTGATGGACACAAAGGCTAAATGCTCTCAACAGACCTTAATGAACGAAAAAAAGAGGTTTTTCTCTCGAATTTTTCCGCGGGAAAAAATTCCAATGGGGCGATTTTTGAGCTCACAGTCTTAGAGAAGGAGAGAGGGGGGAGATTAAAAAAAAATATTTTCAAAATTCCATTATGCATTATAAGCCGAAGGCCGACAATTGAAGACTCGTTCATTTCGACCTTTTCATTTTCTCCCTCCTGTTCTAAGCCTTGGTTCAGCGTTATTAGCGCCATATATTCATTGGCACACACCCCCCAACTCCCCTCCCGCTACCTCTCACCAACAATCTCCACGGCACACAAATACACACACACATACGCTAAACATCCTTTGTAGTTGGCACAACTGCCGACGGCGGCAGCACGACAGCAGCGCCTGTGGACAATTGCGAGCGTTGTCGTCGCCTTTTAAAGTGTGGAGTGGTAGAAGGGGGCGTAATAAGGGCTGGGGGGAGGGGGTGAGTGGCTGAAAAAGGGCGTAGGGAGAGGTATTAGGAGGTCATACGCACGCACTAACAAACGAAAACGCACGCTCGCGCGCGGACTCCGGTTTCCCGCGCGTGCGAAGGGGTTGAAGGTGGAGGAAAAAAAATGAAAAATGGGAGCCACCACTCTTTCTCCGTCCCGCCGAGAGAGGGAACCACCTACCGCCGGATGAGCATCGGCAGGCGCCTGCCTCGGGGCTAGCGACATGCGGCATTGAAAAATTCTTGCGGGGGCGTTGAGGAAGAGGAGGGGCTGGAAATGGTGGTTTTATTTTGCATTTTTTTCAAAAAGGGTTCTCTTATTTTATTTGGATGACGAAGAGGGCGGAACAATAGTGCATGCAGGGAGTCAAAGTGCATGGAGAAAGAGGGACCCAGGCTATTTGGACTAATGAGCAGACTCAACAACAGAGTGTTGGTAGGGATCGTATTGGGCTTGGGGTGATATAGCGAGGCTGTACCACCAGAAAAAAAGGATTAAAACACAGGCGACGAAGGTTGGAACCGGTACGAGAACAGTTAACAATTGAAGGCTTTTTAAATCCGAGAAAAACAAAGTTCTTGCACTCGAAAAGTTGGAGGAAAAATGACTGTTAGAATGGTACCTTGTTTTGGAATTATGTTCATTTTCATAGTTCGGGAATAATTCATCATCTAAAACAAAATCTCGGCAATCAAGAACAGAGGAAGCTGGAGGGTGCACCACAGTGATGAAATTCTCTTGCAAGCAACAAGAACTAAGCCTTTACCTTTCCTGGCTCTGAAAACATTATCAGCAGTTGAGAGTCATTTTTACTGTGAACAATTTTACTGAGCAATCAATATAATATTTGCGACTAACGGAATTTGGATAGAATTTGGAAGAGTTGCTCCTTTTTTGAATACCACATGAACAGAAGTGGATTGAAATAAAGGAATAACATCAATATGATACCCATTGAACTGATAGGCTGGAGAGAACTACAGTCATACTCAAGATTTTAAACTTAGGGGACAAACAAAAATTGAAGATATACACATAGGCCAGGTTTTGAAGCATAAAAATATGAATTTAATTTTGTTCATCTTCTTGTAGAACTCCTGAGTACTTGGCGTGCCACCTCAAGGATGTGTGGTACAGAGTGTATGAACACCAAGCATGCACTCAATAACTCTTGATAACTCTTAACTAACTCACTTGATAACGTCAATTCCACTTTCCTAGAGAAAAATATTTGTTTCACATGCACAAACCACGTATAATTAAGTGATTACCATTTAAGAAGATTTAAAGGGTTAGGCTTAGCAGCGAAAAAACTGATGTTTTTGACTCTTTCGGAAGAGTGGACGAGTAAGGACTTGTACGTCATCCACTTCGTCCAATCACGACTGAGACTGCGAAGCTCCTTCGCCCAATCACAAAGGGGGGCACACAGTTGACTCTACCAATGAAAGTGATTGTTAAGCTCCGTGAGGATTATTTCGAAAGGCATTGCATATTTGACTAAACTGTAATTTGCGAATAGATAAATAAACTTCAGAACGAATTTAGTCACTCGAAAATGTACACGAAAATATATTTTGTTGCTCAGTTGTTTTAGATTTTTTTACAGGATGCGACAGGATCTGTGCGAGCAGACCTTTCAGCCCCACCGCCAAATCCCCTTCCTTTCCCTTAAAATAATCAAGGACGGGATGACGTAGATATCCTTAACGCAGCTCATGCGGTGGGCGTATCTTTTGCTTATTTTGATTTTTGATTTATGATTGAATGGCTATGATTTGAAGATTGATTTTTTCTCTATCATTCGTTTTTTGTTTCCAAAAAACGTTTTCGTGTACAAAATAGAAATTTCGGCTACAAATAAACACCCCCATTCCCGTGATGTACACCAGTATGGCTGCGTGATATGCGGATTTGAATATAACACCGCGATATTAACATAATATCGAAAATTCATCGATTTCACAATTTAGATAGGGGATGTCGCATGATATTGCATCTAGCCTAATATCACTTGTGCTACTGTTTTCATATCGCATCGCGATAAAAAGTACATATAGCATATCGCAAACGGTATGCCGCAGTTTTCAGGAAAATATTTCTATGGAATGCATTCTACCATACTCACAGTACACCTACCCATCCGGTTATTATGCTGCTTTTTACGATTAAGTATTTAACTAAAAAAAGAGAGAAAGGATGACTTATGAATGGATCATGAATGGAGGGTAACTGGATTTTTTTGTCTGGCACAAAATAAGTGTGCTATTTTGGGTGAAGCTGGAAACACCTAGTTTATGAGTGTATGGTGAGGGAGGAAGCGCAAACTGAAAAAAATCATGGGTGACTAAGATCGAAGTGTCTAAAGACTATAGAAGAAGGAGAGGAGTATCAGGAAAGAGATGAATCTATGAATGAAGCAATTTAAAAGAATGGAGAGGAGCAATTGAGGATAGGGCATGAGCATCGGGTAAACAGCGATAAACCCTGTTTCTTTGGCCTAAAAATATTTTTAGCTTCTTCATATTCAAGGAGATTTAAATTTAATTCTCATGTTGATTACTCGAATGACTAAATCTATTAGTATACAGGAAAAACGATCTTACTGTGCTATCATTTAAGAAAACAGATTTTTCTCTTATGCATCTTCTCTGTAAATCCACAGTTTTTTCAAATTATTGGTGCTCCAACATTGAAATGGGCATTTTCAAAAATGACTAAGACTTGCTTCAAAATCAATTGGTTCTGACAGTAGTTAAGTCATCCCAGGGAAATGAAGGATTAAAGGAAAAGAGAGGATTAGTATACCGTAAGATCCCAAACGGATACAAATACTTCTCAAAACCAACTACCTTTGGATATGCAACAGTAACCTCTATTGCCGCAATTTTAGACAACAATTGCAACAACTTAAGACAGTGCAAACCATTGGTATTCCATAGAATGGTAATTGTGCCCTGTCTGAAATTTTAAAAAGAAATCCATCACCATGTCTGAAGGACGCCAAAAGGTTAAGGAACAAAATTAAATATGTAGTGTAACAAACGGATTTTGAGGAGAAGAGAAGGAAAGGCATCAGAAATTAAATTAATGGGGGTACATTTTCTCATCAAGCTTCACTGGACGACCTATATTGAAAATTACTTTAATTATTCAATACTATGCGAACTGCAAAATAATGAAGATAATAATTACTATCGGTATTTGAACGGTCCTTTTTCGGTTGGTTTTGTCGTACCATTTTAACCAATTATAATAATTCCAAAAGCATCTACCTAACGCTTTTTATCTCTAGTAGAGGATAATTTACATCTGGAACATACTTAATTATGTCCGTGAGGTGCGATAACAGCAGCAGAGAAGTCAAGGCTGGAAGAATTTCAAATTTGGTGCTGCAGAAGAATGACTTCTGTGAAATGTATTGGTCAAGTGATATACAAATAAATGATGAGAAGTTTGGGAGAAATATGTCCGATGAAAACTTAAAAATAATACGAAAAAGTTATTCGGTCACATATTGAGACACGATGGCTTGATAAAGAAAATCATCAAGGGACAAGTGAATAGGAATAATGGTAATAGTAGCCTCACATATACAGAGCAAGCAGAGAAGGTTGTGAAAGAGAAGAATTTAGCGAAATGATGAGGTTAGCTGATAAGAGAAACAAGTAGAGGCCTGCATCAAACCAATCTTAGGATTATTGACTGATGATGATGAGAGAAACGTTCCTATTCCCATTCATCCCATCTTCCATTCTCTTTTCTTAGCTTGTCTATAAGTCTGTCCTCTATAACAACCATGAATTACCAGGAATTCCATCGTCTCTTGATTTTTGTTGAAGCCACCAATTCAAACACTATTACTCCATACTTCCTTCACTAACACACAGATTTCTTGATCAATTGGCTTCCTTTCAGTCCTTCATGTTTTCACTAAATAATATTATTCTCAAGACTTCTAATACTTAAATTAATTCTCACTTTATCTTCGTAGGGTCCAGTTTAAGGAACTTTAAATCACCACGCCCATGATCAAATAATTGTTTTCATAATTTATGGAAAGTTATTCCTCCAAAGAATAAGTTGACAATTAGGTCCTCTGAAACTTAGTAAGAAACAAAAATTTCAAGTTTCAGAGATTTATGGGTGTCCCTTAATAAAGGTACATTCTAAACTTAGCAGTTATGAAAAAATGTTAACTTTTTTTTACTTGAAACTGTCTGGGGCTAATATTGGAACAGACATTTCTGAGTAACATTTTTGATTCGCTATTCATACTTTTTTCCTGTTCACGCTACCGAGCTTGGAAACCAACGAGGGTACCAATTTACTTCGCAGAATTTCTACGTTCCGCGAAACATGTCGCCCACGTTCAAATCTCCCCTCTCGTAAACCCCTGTTTCCATCCCTCTCTCATCTCCTCTTTTTCGTAAGAAATGGCAAATCGAAATGGACGGGCGCTGAGGAAAGAATTTTAGATTTAGGATGGATGGAGAAGGGGAGAAAGGGAGGAAGATTTCAAAAGCGTAACTGGGAGGAGAGAGAGAGAGAAAGAGAGGGGGTGGGAATGCATTAGGGGTTCAGAGACGCAGGCTCAGCACGGCGAAGAGTTGGGAGGCCCGCATTAACATGCGCCAATGCAGTTTACACTCGGTTTTGTCGGCTGAGTACCAATATTGACTCCGGCATGTTGGCCCCACTGATTCCCTCTCCCTAATGTTTAATGGGCGTGAATGAGCTGGCGCCCCTCCCAACCTTCCCCCCTCTCCCTCCACCCCTCAAAGGGAAAAACCTCCTACTCCCCCCTCCACACGAGGGGGGGGGGGTCATACATCCTCGCCTCCACCGCCTCCTCCTGTTCCAGCCTCTCTTACGGTTTAATTGGAGCGCGCGCGAAGCCAACGGAGCAAATGGCAAAGCACTTCCAGCTCCTCCTTCCCCCGTGCCGCTCCCATTTAAATCCTTAGCCTCCCTTCTCAACCCACCCCCCTCACGTGAAACTTACCTCCACATCACCCTCCTCCCCCTTCCCTCAACGACCGGGGTGCCCCCACTGTGTGGAGAATTGCCCCACCCAGCCTTAACACACGTCCTACACATTAATCCTCCACTTTTTCCTCCCTTAATGAACACTTCCACCGGAATATTTATATCCTCTTTGAAAGAAAATGAAAAAAAAAACGCATAAAGGTGTGTGTAAGCGCAGAACGTACTTATTTTTTTTTGCATTGCCCTCCGAATCCTCGTCCTTTTTTTACATTAAATTTCCTTCGCGCATACATTCATTTACGTGCTTTTATATGTATTTTTTTATTTTCACAAATTCTCACGTGAGCATAAAAATGCTCAAGGGCCTCTCCTAAACGCAGCGGTTTCTCTGGCCCTGAGGACCGGAGGGGTTGGGGGAGGAGGAAGGGCCCTCTTGCCGAGGGAAATGAAATAACGGCCCATCCCTTTCATTCCTTCCACCTATACACTTGTCCACATCTCACACACCTAATCTCCCCTTAGTTTCCTTCCTCTTCCCCACGTTCCCCTACGCTTCCAAGTACATCTCCCTGTTTGCAGTAATTACGATTTCTTTTTGTTAACTTTATCCGGTCAATTTTGTTTCGTCTTTCAAGAATGAAGCGATGACCAGATAAACGAAGGAGGATGGTATTTATACATGGTCATTTATACCATTTATGACAGGTGGTAAATTGGCAGATATTCGCACATGAGCTTACATCAACGAATGCATTCACTTACTCCACTCCTCACACTGTTCATCTATATGAGCATCTACACAATACCCTGCAAGTCACCGCGAGTGAGTGTGGCAGGGGGTGAAGATCACCAAACATGCACTATTCACACGCAACTAGGCTACATGGAAACATGTTAGAAAATAGATTTACATGCCATTATATGGTTCATTTTGCTGTGGTGCATATTTAAGAGTTTTATCTCTCCGATTGGTTGACACTACTTAAAGTACGGCAGTGTGCATGCATAATGACTTTTTGTGACTGAGGATTACTGAATACGTTACTATCTCTAGTGTTGACGCAGCGAGTGGGAGAAATCAATTCCAAAGAAGTTTTATTTCCAAAATAAATTGACCCTGCATACAATTATAACAAAATGAATCTCTTAGCCTGAATGACTACTCCGATGCTCATATTATACAAATGGGAAATGTATTAACCAAAATGACCCTGATCCTTAGATATGGCACATCTAACTTTCGTAGTGCGAAGAAGACTTTTTTGTATTCTAATGCGTGGATCATGCCTCCAATATCCGCCTCAATAGGTTTTTCTTCATTGGTAATCCATCAGTCCAATCCATGATTAACAAATAATTTTAGGTGCTGTGATTTCAAATTTTCCTGTATTGATCTAAAAATTATTGCTATTAATCCCAAATCGTTTAAGAAATACCCCTTAAAAATAGAGAAGATGTAAATATGGAATATGATATTCCTACATAGGCACTCTATATGATTATATATTATTAGAATTCATAAAGTTTATTCCTTTTGGCACAACAGAACACATTACAAGATTTTATTTCTAAAATGTATGCGAAATCGTCTATTTTAAGAATGATTATTGTCGATAAATTAATGCCTGTCTCTGTGACGGTGGGATTAAGTCTTTGCACGCTATTCCTGGGGTCGTGAGTATGAGTCCCACCTGAGACGGATTTTCACCAGTAATGGTATGGATGATGTGTTTTGCATTTGTTATAGGTTATAGTGCCCGATATAAAAGGACATACGTGCTGTTTTCGTGTGAATGGAAAGTAAATAGAATACTCTATCGACTAGATACGTGTTGTACTATGTGAATACGATATACAACCAGTATGGCGGGTACAGGGCTATTTCGTAAATACATGAACAGTTCATTATTTGTAGTTCCAAAACTTTCTCTCTCTTAAAGGCGTCGCAGACCGAGAAAAAGTGTAGGAATGGAAGAAGAAGTGTGGAAAGATTGCCAGCGTCAATATTAGCTTTTTGTTAAGTCAAAGGTGCCAAGGGATCCACAACATTGCGTCTTATCCGACGGATGGTGTAACGTACCTGAAATACTCTCCACACCAACTTGAAGCAATATGTATAATACACAGAGTAAATAAAAAACAGACACGGAAAAAGGACACTCACATGTTTCGGTAGAAATGCATAGAGAGGGAATGATAGCAACGTTGCAGGCACTCGTTTTTGGTCCCAACCGTCCCGCAGTCCTTTCTGATTGGTTGGCAACGGCTCTTTTCTTTCCCATTGGATGATGAGAAGCATAAAAGAGAAGGGTAAAGAAAAGCGAGATTAATGTACAGAACACGGGATCCTGCCGGTATTCATTCTTAATTATATACATATATGTATAAATACGGCCAAACCTTCGCGCACGTTTTTGCGAATGCGAATATATTCGCGAAAGTACACATTGTACATATTCGTCAGTCGTCGAGTCCGTATCTTCTCGTACGTGTCTCTTTTTTTTTACGTATATCTGTACGTCTTTTATGACTTTTTCATCTCAAAGTGAAACGGGGAAGGAAGAGTCGATTTTTTTTAAAGTCCCTTACATCGGTGGCTGGTGGGTTTTCATCCTGGTATTACCGGTGGTCTACCCACTGAAAAGTCACAACCTTTACTCACCAAGTCTCCTCGTTCGAATTCACGTATATTCACCATTCATACGTGCATATTTAAACGTGCTTTCATACATATACTGTACCTACTCAACGGACTCTCATGCATTCCTTTCTCGTGGCACTCAACTGATTTTTTTTACGAAGTTTCTCTTCCTTGCGAGCGAATTCTGTGACTTACTTACCTTCTTTTTTGTTTAAATCGACTTTGAAAGCATCTCATTTACGTTATCAATTTATATGCATCCCAAAATATATGTTTGCTGGCGTTCATACATTCGTTTTGCTCTTAGCAAGCCGTTCATGCCGAGAGTTCCTGCGGCAAATAGTGTATACAGCTATCCTGTGGAGCTACATTACTACTATACTTCAGAGTACTTCGAATTGCATACACGCAGGAACTAATGTTAGCATCCGTGTCTCGCAAGTGAGTCCAATGGAAATGGAAGTGAAATAGATTCATCTCTCTGAGGGTGTAAGGATTCACAAAAATTGAAACAAGTGATAAAATTAAACTTTATTTGTAAACTATTAGATATTTTTCTTGTCCACTATGCTCGGTAAGCGAATGTATGGAATTTTCCAAGAGAACAAAAGAACCGAGAATCCTTGTTTCCATTTCCTGAACCAAGAATCGAACCACGGACATTTGGATTTCTGTGGTAATTGGTGGCTCCAAATAATTTACGGTATTGAGTGGAAGTTAAAAATCATAATTTCTGTGAATTATAAAATGAAATTGCCCTTAAAAATACTGAAAAATAAAAATTAATACGAGTCCCTTGCTATTGCCTTGAGGGTCACATTTGGAAATTTGATATCAATTGGTTTCGCTTATTCTCTTAACGGAATCTCCAAAGTCGCTTATATAGCATAGTCTCCTAAATGCATTAATAGGTAAAGGCAAACTATAAATGGGCTAGTTTTTCTATAAATGACTGCTTCACACCCCTAATTCCCCATTGATAAGGTCTCTTTGATAATGCCTGGCGATTTACAAGATAAACCTAAAAATAAAACTTTGTCTCTTATCTCTGTTGTGGAACATTTAAATTATATATAAGTAACAAATACACATCCCAAGTTGTTTACAAGTATCTCCGTCCCAAGCTAGCAGGGTAGACTGTAAACTTAGATGTAGTGTGAGAGGTTCACGTGTCTCAAAACGACCAGGTAAGAGGCACTCTTGGCTAACGAACGAATAAAAAATCTAATTTATATTTAATATCCTGTCCATAATGTCAAACGAATAATCTCGGAACACTAATGACAACTTGTAGGTAATGCTCTAGATATACTGCGAATATTGAATATGGATTTCTTTATTGGTTTATGTTAAAGAGAAATTTTACTGTAGTGAATATATGAAAACACTTAACTAGCTAACCTCTAACTAATCAAAGTAACCACTTCATCGTAAAATGTTACGTTAGCTCAGATATAAAATATGAGGGGTAGGTAGCATTAGGGAGTGAGAGAGAGTAGTTAAAATTTTCATTCTTACATTTGTACATACAATGAAAGAAAATAACAAATGCGATCAAAGTCAAAGGAGAGATAATAAGAATGGTTACCTAAGTTGCTATGGCTTATATTTTACGTGAGGCAATTCCCATAAAAAAACAAAAACGGTTTCAGTTCTTAATCCTGAGATAGTTCTCATTGGTGTGGATAGATGTGGGAATTCGTGGGTTCCGGAAATTCACACAGCTTACGTTTAGCTGGGTGTAATATATAAACAACTCTTTTCAGACTAGACTATAAAGCCGCCAATGTACAAAAGATAAAATTTACCTTTTTTCCACGTTGTCACACGTTCTGTAGGTACCCTCAAGTATATGAATAATATTCCTGTATTGTCTGCATCCCATGATGATATGTACTTTGTCTTAAAGCTTTATGTGTACGCAGTTTTATTGCACTTAAGGCTTATTGCATGTAATGTCTCTTGTTCCCAGAGTAAATCAGTTGAATTAAAAGTGAAAGCGGTAGTATAATTATTAACAATAGGACTGCTTACTCGGCAATAATGCTTTAATAGCGTGCAGTCATCTACAGGCACATACCGTCTATTCGTTCACAGGGTACAATGCAAATATAAATTAGTAATTGAAGTGCTATTTTCAACTTCTGGTTTATTGGTAAACTATTTTTTTCAATGAAAGTTGAGAACCCTGGTAATTTAAATCGTATTTGTTAGACTTCCGTGATATGGAACCCTACTTTAAAAATGTCAATTAATAGGATTGTGGGTCCAAAACAGATTTTCAGACATTTGTATTATTTTTCTCATCAGGTATATCCCATATCCAACAAGTAAGAATGAAGTCCTATTGCAAAATTTTAATTTTCAACTTTACATAAGAGGAGAAAATTAACTGATTTGATATATTTTACTAAGTAGAATGTGGAGAATTGTTAAAAATATTAAATTTTCTAGCCCAGAAAACAAAGAAATAATAAATAATCTTAAAAGGTCATGAATAGCAAAACCAGCAATTGTAAAACGCCACCCATTATTTAGATGTGTATTACGCAAACTTACAATTGCAGTGACTTGGACATGCATGAGTTTAAGGAGCGCTATTGAAAGGAAATAGAGAAAAAGTTGTCTCACGCTCATCACATTGACTATGTTCATTATATTGTTACATTTTGTGAGACTTCTACCCTATAAATATTAGTAACTATGTTGAGTAGACATTAACATGATATAATATTTTTAAAAATTTATACACCGTTGTAAGTTGAATATGGGCATACAAAAATGTGGAGTATTCTACAGCAAGTACTTTTTAGTACCTCAGAGTGAGTTGTCCTTTGTAAGACCTGATTCATAGAGGAAAAAGAGCATGCAATAAAACTTTTTATGGAACTATTTACCGCAAACCTATTTTATCACATTATGACACTTGGTTACTTTTTTTTTAACAACCATACACTAATTTATGTAGTAAGATCTGTTGGTGAAACTATCTGAAACACTCTTGATTCTGGTTTAGCTTGTTTTTTAGATCCATTAGTCACCTTAATATCTAGATACGAAGTAAAACACACAAAGGAGGAGAAAAAAATATCTGAACACAATTTCTGTGCCCATTTTGAAAACTCGCCTTTCTAATGAAATTCGGGCTCTTATGCATTTAGTCGGTCACTTCACTATTAACAAAAGGTACAAATTGCCTCCTACGACTGCGATAACTTCTCTTTTCACCAAATAGCTTTATTTTAAATTATTGCCAGCGTTTAAGACTCTGTACGGGAAGTATAAGAACTTCTATCAAATTTACTTATGATTATCATTTCAATGGCACTAAAAATCATTCCATGTTATGAAATTGAATCTGTTGACTAGTTACGTCAAGCTATCCGAAGTATCACGATGCTTGGCAAACGTTTGAATAGGATAACGAGACACAATTGAAGAGACGAGCGTTTAATAAAATCGTATATGATTTTTTTAAACATTAGATTTGAGAGTTCTTCCAGTTTTAAAAATACGTGACCTGGAAGATATACAATTCAACCCTGGGTCTAAAAGAGTACATTGCAATGCAATGAATATAGAGTTTGATGCTCAATCTCTAGGGCAATATAACTGAAGATGTATTTATGTTTCTGTTGCCTTTCAAACGTAAAATATTTAAGCTTTACAGTTGCATGGAAATTCAATCTTTAATTTTAAGTATTCACTGATTCAAGCTTATACTTGATGCATATTTCAGCTTTGCGAATATATAAAGCGCTCATAGTGGTTTGGCAAATAATGATATTTCAACATATGAGAGTTATACATTGAGGATTACCAGGGTAAAATTGATGCATGCTTGCTCTTGAAAGAAAAGTCATTGAGTACGATTGAAAGGGTCATCGCTGCGAAATTATTTCGAAAGAAAATTGAGAAATAAAAAATAGCTAAAGAATGGGCGTTGAGCAAATCAATACTTCAACCTCAATGAATTGAAGTATATCAAAAGGCTTCTAGTTGAGGTAAAGCTACCATGCTACGGTGAATTTGTACTTATTAATCCAACTCCCGAAGGGAGTTTATTCATATTCCAGCGAGAGTTTAGCTGAAAATTATGCGCCATATAAAACATCCTCAGTAGCAATAAGGAATATTTTAAATGTGAATAAATAACGGAATTTCATTGAAAACGTGGAACATCTGAATTTTTTGCAAGCCTTGACGTCCAACATGGTTCTCTTGATACGACGATCTCTAAATCGTGACGATTTATAAATGCACAACCTTCACTTACGAAGGTTAGCATAATGTGCATGCACGAGATTGAAAACCCATAGCTGTACCCTCAGATTAAAAATTATTCGAGCTTATTCTCATCTTCTCATAGCGCAAATTTAAATATAAATGTCTTCAAATGGGTAGCATTTTGCATTAAAAGTTTAAAAGGGATCCTTAACAAAATAGCAAATCGCAGCAAAACAGCTACATATTCATAGGAAACAAATTCCAAAGAATATCACTGAGAATTTATTTTCAGCGCGTAATGCCGGAGTGTGTTGAATATTCCCGGGTGTAAAGAAGAGAGATTTCCCGGGTGAAAAGAAGGGTTTAGTTTCAACAGAGCGAGTTCGAGATCCCTTCTGTGACCAGCACTACGGTATTTTTTTCGAAGGAAAGGATGGGGGACATTAACAATCCCAGCGCTCGTAAAAACGGATGTTCATAGGGGTTTGCGACATCCTTTTGAGATTATTTTGGCTAAATTCCAATGGACAAGAACATTCCTTACCCAAGTATATTATATACGTTTCCCATAAAACATTTTCTCCGTTTCAATGCGCTACGGGGTTAAGTCGTGCAAAGAGCCTAATATTAAGGGAATAGGCCATAAATACGTTTCTTCCTCTTTCTGAGGATAAGAGGAGGAAAGTGGGATGCTTTCATTTTTCAGAGTTCTCGACACAAAATTTCGTCAAAATTAAGTCCATTTTTTCCATCGGAACACGTACACGCAGAGCGTCGCATAATTTTAAACGCATAATGGGATGAATAATTCTGTATTTACGGAAAGAAAATTGAAAGAGTGAGATATATTTATTAATTTTTTTATTTACGTACACAAACACGTAAATAGAGGAGAGATACTCACTTCTCACTACCCAAGCAATATAATTACATGCTCGGAGTTTTTCATCGCTTTATAATCTCGCCTCAAATTTCAAAACGACATACTTAACGATAAAAAAAATTCCTCGTTTGTGTACGGTGCCACTCTCGAGAAAAAATCAAGTGAAAACGCCCGGAGAAAGGAAATATATATGAATTTATTTTTATGTCCACATCTAAATAATTAAATTGCGCGCTGAAGGTGAATCAAGGAGTGCTCACAAGAGTAGGGGGCACTCTTGAAGGCGTTTCCCTCTCCCGCCACTCTTACGAGACCTGTTCTTTCATTACTTTTTTGAAAAAGAATTTAATATTCTCGCGGTGAATGGCGTTAAAAAGTACTCACAACGGACACTGTTCGCATCCTAAGGGCTTCATTAAAAGGGGGACTGCAATTGAGGAGAGCGAAAGGAGGCAAGTGGGGTGAAACAGGAGAATTAAATGTTTCAAGTGTGCCAAGGTTCAGAGTGGGGGGGGGGGGGGGGGGGGCTGGGGAAGGGCAGGGAGGTGGGGGAGGAAGTGAGAGGGAGAGGGATTGGATAAGTGGGGGGGGAACGGAGGGTTGAACACATAAATAAATAATAATAATATGTTTACTGCTCCATCAAGTCATCTACATCTACATAATACCCTGCATGCCACCATAAAGGTGGGTGGCAGAGGGTGAATTCTCACCAAACATGCACTACATATCATTCACAAAAAAGGATTAGTAATAATATACTAGTCTAAACTTCAATTTTTAAAGAGAATAAAAATAGCAAAGCAAGCATTCAATATCATGCTGTTAGTTGGGTTAGCTTAAAGTCCTTATACCAACTACCTATGCTATCCATTGGTACACTCGTATTGGGTATATTTACCGCTATTAATATCCCTAATTGCATGAGGAAAAAAGGACATTTTGAATTTGTCAGTTCTGGTATCAATTTCTCTAATTTTGTGATTATGGTCTAATCTACCACAGTAAGTTGGGGATCGCAAAATATTTTTAACTTCATCACTGAAAATATTATCTTGGGATTTATACAAGTTTTTTGAAAAAAATGTAATATTTAATATGTTAAAATTGAGAAAATGCAGAGTATACCTGCCATCTGACAATTATTCCCATTTTAATTCATTTAATATACTGGTTACGCCAGTATAGTTATCGTACCGTTCCTTTAAAAATCTTGCCGATCTTCACTGCACACGTTCATGTTCATTATTATTACTTTTTGGAGCTTTAGGTGAGCCCTAAGACAATTGCCTTTTGTTGAGGTAACATTCAAATTACATGCACAGCAATACTAGCGTACATTCTCGTATAACAAGTGTCTCCAGTTGAACATAAAAAACTTTGTCACAGGAAATTTCATTTACAGTCATAGAACAGCTAATATAAATTACAGTTACAGTTATAGAACAGCTATAGACATTACATAAATATTATTTGCATAGTAAAACAAAAACAAAGGGTAAATATTGTGAACAATCTCTAAATTAGCTCCATACTTATGATTTCTCTGGTAAATAGGCAGAGTTTCATCGGCTTAAAATTTTTTGAAGTTGTGTTAACTTGGATAAACTGAGGTTATTGAAAATTTTAGGCCTCAAGTAAGGAATGCTTCTTTTGGATTGGGATGTATTTGATTTGGGTACAATGTGAGAAATGTTTGTCTTCAGGTTATAGTCGTTAAAGGGTGCAGGAAAAACTTGAGGATGGACTAGGGAGGCAAATTGAGGGATGAAGATGGAGGAAAGAAGATTGACGAGGGATAGGTTAGGAATACGTGAGAATAGAGCATAGGTTATTTTCTGCGAGATTAATATTGCATTAAACATGCCTAAATCAATGCAGTATTCTTATCTGTATTGCGTTGTGTTGAAAATTGTCAAAGGAAAAAGGCTCCTAGGTTCGGGAATCAAACCAAGGACCTTTGGAGTGTTAGACAATGCGCAGACCACCGCGCTACAGCCTTGATTCCTTTCCCAAAACCAATGTTTTAGGAGATTTAAGGAGATACGTCTCTTTCGCCTTTTAATTACGGTCCATCCAACCTTGAGGACGATGAACGACTCTGCCATTGAAATCTCGACCGAAATGCAGAGTGTGTCCCGGTGGAGTGCACAAATGGCCCTCACCATTGTCTTTTCATGTCTTTGCATGTCTTTTCTTCTGAAAATTTTCAACACACTTGCTATGTATAATGGCAGCATAAAATCATACTGTATTATATTGGGTGAACATTTATTTCTTTAGGCAATCCTATTTCATTTTAAAATTATAGACAAGGAAAAGAAAAACGACGATGGCCTGATGAAGACAATAGTCGAGGGAGAAGTGAACGGGATGATAGGAAAAGGCAGGCCTCGAAAGTGATTCATGGAACAGGTTGTGAAGGATGTAAAATAGAAGAATTACGTTTATATGAAGAGGTTGGCCGATAGAAATATCGAGTGGAGGGCTGCGTTAAGTCAATCCTAGAATTGTTGACTGATGATGATGAAACTATCTGTACTTTGGGCGAGATTGAGACTATATAGTCCCTTCTTCCACCTTAACCCTTGTTTATAATAAATACAATATTTTAAGAAGAATGATGAAAACCTAAATAAAAACATGGTTGAAATATACGACGATTGATAGGCCTTCCGATATTTACAGAAGTGAACAGATTACAAATCGAGTGGAGGGCTGCGTTTTTGCTATCAATGTTGACTGATTGTTGACCGATGATGATGATGGGTAATAAATTAGAATGTGTCAAAAGGGCTTAAGGCCATTTAAGAGCATTAAAGCATTTGAATACCCCGACAGATAATTTTATTACTAAAACGGGTTCTCATTTAACATATTTAAACTACATACTTGGCATTGGTTCACGTGTCTGCTAACTTTCTTCTGGTTCTCTGGCGAATTAAAATAATGTATTCCATCATTCAGCTTACCACTCTAAGTTTCGCCGCTTGGAAAAGCAACTTCATCTGTATGAGTATCGCGACTAACAAGGTCTCAGGTGCGTACCTAGCAAGATGGGTGCTATTTTCTTAAATCAGCTGCGATGCCTCCATCAGTACATTCTACTAACGTCCTTTGTCGGTTGTAAGCCATATCCATATTGTCTTGCCTCGTGGACACATTATGTCTGTGTTTTCATCTTGCTTAGGGTTCCCATTCGTCCCGTTTTTTCCCGGGACAGTCCCCTTTTTTATACTAATGTCCCAAGTTAATATCAAAAGTCCCGATTTTTAAGGTATCTTTCTGAAAACTTTTATAAATAGATTTTATACCGTTTTTAGTTACAATTTCTCTTTCGATATTGATAATATTATTAATCACTGACATAACGCTGGGTTATATGATCGAATATTAAGTGCAAAAAAAAATCCTTGAACAGGGTCCTTATTCTCTTTCTGAAACTCTCGTGGTATCCAAGGGATAACATAGGTTTTACGGGACTCGCGTTAACTTTTTGTAAACATTCTAATGAGGAAATCATTGAAACGCAACCTCGGTTTCGTTGCTGGGGAGATAACCGAGGTTGCGTTTCAAACGAGAATACGGGCCCAGGTCTATAAATTTGATAAAAATGTTCTAAGTAAATATGTTTCGATAAATACTCATAAATCTAATAAATGTTTTCCCATTCCCTTTGATAAAGCGACCAGCAACGGCCACAAAACGACAGGTATCACACCTGGTAATAGTACGTGGGGTACACCCAGGAGCAAATATATACAAATGTAAATAATTGTTTATGCTGATCTAAGAATTCACTAAAATAAAAGTTTTATTTTTGGTTTTCTTAAGTTTTACACTTTCCATTTTTTTAAGTGTCACAGGTTTTCAAAGTGTAAACTTCAGAAACTCCCAGTTTTTAAGTAAAACATATTGGAAACCCTAATGTTGCTATATTTTGATTGCTGCCATTTTGAATACTGCCTCATAACTAAAAATATTAAAAATACGTTTAACACAGCATTTACTCACCTTGCATTGCGTACCTCGTGTGAAGTATATATTACATGTAGCATAAAGTATAGTTTAAAAATTATTTAAGATCCGTTAGAGGTATTTATTTTATGCGTGTTCTTAATATTTTGCGTTTTGAAGCATTAAACAAAATGGCAACAATTAAATGCCAAAATATGTAAAGATAAACAGTATGCGACGACTTGAACAGTCCCTATTGGCTATGGTTGACAATCGGCCGATTGAAATATGGAAACAGCGTGATTTAAACAGTTTACAACAACCGTAACCGACAACAGCAACCGCAGCTTAAGGCGGCTAGTGTCAAATACTCCCTCTTTCCAAGTACGCTCCTGTACTAAATAGTGAAAATGTCTAAGCCGTGGGTCATCTCCCCTTTTTAGCAACAACGACAGCTCCAGATGTGGATGGAACCAAGATAGGATTTCATTAGCGTTTTATTATGAGCACCCATTTTAAAAGTATGTTTTTTTCTTATCAAAACCGTTTCTAACGCGTGGCGCTCCGATGTCCATGTTTGACACGCGCCAATTCACTCATGCTGCGGTACTTTTAAAGGGGCTACTTCCACGTTTATTTTTCTTCAATCGCATCTTTACTACACACTTTCATACTATTGGTTGATAATCACCAAATATTTTCACTTGATTTATAACGTTTAACATCCCACTTCTTCAAATAATGCCCTTTATTTTTCCAGTATGCTTTCCCGACTTATCTTCAACATCTCCGTTTCCACCCCTAAGTCCACTACAGAAATTCTTCCATACTTCTCTCTCCATGTCCCAGTCCGTCCTTTACGTAGCAATCACCTCCTCTACCTTCCAAAATTTCGACTTTCTCTCTCCCAGCGTTCCCTTTCTTATAGACTTCCTAAATTGTACAATTCTATCTCATCTTCTCACCCTTCCCTTGATCTCTCCGCACACTTCCGAACGTTCAGCAACCACCTTAAAAATATCTCCCCGACTCTTAACAATCACCATTAACAATTCTGTTTCTATATCTTTTAATACTGACATGCTGTTTTTCATTTTGTTATGGTAATTTACGTTTTATTCTTTATTTTGTATACAATTTTTGCTGTTTTTGCAGATTTTATGTTAATTTGTTCACTGTAAAGGCCGGCACCGGCTGTTTTTGAACATTTTAAATAAATCAAATCAAATCAAAAGCTTTTTTTTTCATTTATAGCATTGGGCTATTTCTTATTTCTTACCACCTTTTCCCAACTCACACCGTTTGGCCGACTTGGCTCCTTACAGACGAAGGAGTGAGCTTGGCGTCGGCGGAAGTGGAACAGGCAGTTTTCACAAGAAATAGGGGAGGAAGAGAAGTCTCATGGGGTTAGGGAGGATATTGATTCGGGAGAGAGGGCCTGGGTCAGTTGGTCTCTATCAATCGACTCCATTGTCCACCGTTAACTGGGCAGAGTACATTGTTGTCCTGTCCGCACCACGGCCAATGCACTTTCTGCCACCTCCCCCCTTCCCTTCCTCCTTCACAGGCAATGGTGTAAGAGGAGGACTTCCCTTCTCCCTCCTTGGGGCTCATCTTGTGCTTCTGCACTCCACTTGATTCTCTTTCTCGACAGCGAACACCTCCTCGTAATGTACAGAAGGTTCTTCTTCCAACTCCGTTTACCCAGGTCAGTCCTCTAGCCACTCCGGAACAGAATCTAACTCAATAGTGCCGCGATGGAATCAATTTGTGAGGACTATCAAAAGATTCAGGCTTGATGTAGTGGAAGGAATCCGTAAATGAAAAACTTTGAGCACTTTTCCACAGATTTAGTAAACATACTACGCGTTTCGACTCAAAAAGTCATTATCAGTCTTGCACCTTGTGCCTGCACCTTTCCACAGATTTATTAAAACAGTACACGTTTCAACTCGCAGAGTCATCATCATTTCATTTGTGAGGACTTTACCAACATTTAACCCTTCTTCTCGTGGATTTTTGTGTGGAAAAATAGAGAACAGATATGAAAGGACTCGGAGAAGGCTGCATTGAGTATCTACTCCCGGAACCTGCTCTTCAAGGAATGAGACTGATAATGCATCGGAAAACTTCTGTATTCAGTTTTTGCAAAGGAAAGAAGAAGAAAACTGATCCTTGGAAAAACAAAGATCTTGGAAGACACACGGGAGCAGGAGAGAAAAAAGTAATGAGAGAGAGGTCCAGTAACTGAAACATTTGATTCGTGAGCTGCTAAAAATCCCGAAGATTTTCATAGTCGTAGCAAATGCTTAATTTACTGTGGACTGACATTTATCTTCATAACGAATATTTGTACATAGTTAAATTTATGGAATGGTTCCGGCATCGAACTCCCCACATCACCACCATCGGTACACAACCCTAGGCTAGGTAAACGACCCTAAAAATCCTAAGCATTGGTAAGCAACCCTAAACTCCATTCGATTCTTCTATCAGCCATCTTGATAAGAAGAAAAGGAGTTGCTGAGACTCCTCGGGAAAATAATGCGGTGGTTTTCCCTTGCCTTCCCCATCGCAGAACTACAGACATTTAAGTTAATGTTACCACGCCTGTAGTGAAATGAGTGTCGCTGTACCGACCTCTGTGGTCTCCACCTTCACTCATATGAAGAAGAGCTGCTGCCCTCTCCTCCGGGTGAAGGAATGCATGGTTGTTCGTGGCCTCCCGTCGCCGAGTCACGGCATCTTCATATATTCTGTATTATTTAATGACCTTTCTTACCCAGGGATATACCAATATCCATTCGGAATGCCGTCGCTTTTTGTCCATGACTGTTTATTCAACGAGTAAACCCGCTTATCCCGCGGCTAACCTCTATATCTAGAGGTCGATTCACTATCCGCAACACGGTGGACGCACTCGGTGGCTTTAAGCTCAGCCGCGTGAAGAACTCTTCACCCCATAACCTTTAGATATCTCCAGATATGTCCAGAACCACCCGTCCTCCCCCTAAAACTTGACAGGAAAGATTATTTTTCAGAAACTGTTGGCTCATTCATAAGTAAATGGGGTATGCTCTATCGATTGGTCATAAAATCAACTTCCAAATTACACCAGCAGTGGGCTATTCACACAGGAAGTTCATTTTTTCAAACAGAAGCAAATATTTTTCACAGATTCGGATTCTACGCTGAAAAATACGTAACTTTTGCTCGACACATTTTTTTGGTAAAATGTGGTTTTGGACCTCTAATTAACCTCTAAATTGGCAGAACCGGTACTTGGTACTGAAACTACGAATTTTCACATCGTGACTTAGATCTCCAGATCTGACAGTATTACATTATTATTTATGGGGGAGAATTAAAGACTTAGTATACCGTGATCGCCCAACTTCAAAAGCAAATATGATAGAAAGAATCCAACAATCAATCCAGTCACTTGAGTCTTCCAAAATTAGACGGGCGGTAAATAATTTCCGAACAAGAATTGAATCCTGTTTTTTTCAAGGTGGAGTTCATCAGAAGTATTAATAAAGTTAATTTTTTTCATTTTTTTATACGTATCATTGAAGATTGAACACTGATGTATATTTCATAGGTTAAAGTATTTCTCAATATGAGATCCTACTGTTATCTCTATCCTACGTCATGTCACCGTTCCTCCCTCTACCTCTCTTTTCAACGCTCCTTTCTCAATCAATATGCATTGCAGTCATTTTTAGAGCATCCGAATTTCTCTCAATTCATCTTTTTTCATGCCAACCGTGATAACAAGTATAGATACCTACTTCCTTATCCATCTTCCTTTCCACAAAGTAATTACAATAATTTAAGGAAATGAGAGATAGCTAAGATATTCAAATTTAGTTTTTACCTGACGAATTCATTATTTTAGTTGTTTTGAGTGTTACAGATTATCCATTTATGAAACAAAAAAGTGGTCCCTTTATGACTTTCTCCACCTCATGTCTTGTCTTCATCTAACTTTCCTTAACAACAAAATTCTTACCTACCACATCTGAGGCTTCTTCTTCTTCTCCCAATGTAGTTTTCTTATCTCAATGAAATATAGATTTTTTCCTTGTTATGAAACATCTATTACATTTTGGTGTTCCACTTTTATCCCCAGCTTGCATCTTCAAATTTTCCCCAATATTTGCTCGGATCTGTGTAGTACGCGATTCAAGGAGTACCTAGGAGTGTGTGAGAGAAATGATGGTATTAGACTTATTACAATGTCTTCACAGAAATGCCCAAAACAAGCATTGAGATTGCGTTGCATTTATTTAGATAAACGGCACTTTAAAGTTGGTGTATAAAAGTATTTATCGAGATTAAAATAAAACCACTTCCTACATTTTGTTCAGTATCCTCAGCAAAAATATTTCTCAAATGGAAGCCTGTAACTTTTAAAAGCTGAAAATACTTCTGAGGACCTTTAATAGTACTTTTTCACGCCTCTCGCGAACCGTTTCTCTATTAGAGTTCACTGGTAAATACATAAATCGTGAAATGTCATACAACTTCAAGCCGGACGCCTTAATAAAAATGCAGTTTACATAGTCATCAAAACCTCCAACTATTTTTCTCTATCTCACTTCTTAAGACGCCTCTTTTCGATAATAAGTACAGCTTTTCTAGCTAATTCATTCCCCATTTCCTTGTCTCAAAAATTTAGCAATCATAGCCTTTCTTATGATGCATATTTATCCGTTCCGGCCTGTTTTTAGAAAAAAACTCTTCTTTTCTGTCTCTGATACAAAAACGATAACTCGATAAGTGATGCTCATTTGGATGCTTAAAACGCCCTAATGCGACGTTTACTTGCCTTCCGAGCTAAGTGATAAAATGAGAAGGAAATTTTTTCACTAAAATAAAGAATTTATTACCAAGCGGGTTTTAAAACCCGGTTCATGCTAGTGAAAAATTTCTTTTTAATTTCTTCCTGGAACTAAGGTTATGAAATCCACTTTAAAATAACTGTAATTCACCATTCTTAAAGAAGCATGCTTAATGAATTCTCAATTGATTTGCTCTTTGGACCTTATTTCACCACTTCTGGTCTTTTCAAAGACGTTCGACTCAGGGTGGTGAGCGTAATTAGAAACTCGTTTGTTTCCGTTCCTGAAGATAATAATATTTTTTTACTCTCGTAGGCATCGTGAATATTGTACTATATACTAATTCCCATTCATAATTCTAAGCACGGTTTTTCTAGTTTGTTTCCCCATGAATGCGTTGATGAAAGGGACACGTGACTGTGTCGTGACCTCCGGCAAGATGTGACGTGACAGAACGCAGGGCACCGTTGACCATAACGCAATGGACTTCCGTATGAGGTCACCCAGGTCACCGAAACCTGTTTAGGAAACCTACGAGCAACGCTGGTATCTATTCCTCCCCAACCCGACGCAAGGGTACAGGAACTCATTCAACCCCTGCCGTCCTCCTGTGACCCCAGACCTTCTGTTTCCTACCCCACACCCCCTGTGGTCCCCCCTTCCTCCTTTACACGACATACCCTCCAAGTTCATGTGTGTGTGCGTGGAATTAAACGTCAAGGCCGCGGTCACATGCAGGCGAAGCCCGTGACAGAGGCTGATTGGTTGGGAGGAGGGCAAGGGTAGGGAGGGCAGAGAGAGAATTGAGGACCTATTCGTGGCAAAAGGGCCTGAGGGGGAGAGGAGGATAAGATAAGAGTGGAGGTCGATTGTGATCCAAGCAAATGCGCAATTAAGCTACGCGGTGGACAATTCGCACAGCGCGCTAATGAAACCACGAAAAACGCAATGGGAGAAAAATCGATCCTCGTCACTCATTGATTTCGATATTCTAGTCAAAGAATCGGCAATTTTTTTGACGTGTTAGAGCCCATTCAACATATACCTCAAGAAAATTTCAAAATTATTGGAGAGCAAAAATAATATTATGCAAACAGAAAAGATGATGCAATATTATAACAGGTAGTATAATAACACTTGATTTTTGAAAATAAGAAAAGAATCGCCCAAGAAAATACACTGATTACTCCCAACTCATTCACCCTATGAGCTCATATTTTCTCAAAAAGTCTCCTTGTCCTGTTTATGACTAATTTTTTAAGGTGTCATTACAAATTGACATCGGTAATTGGGTTCGGAAATCAATGGAGACCATGTTTAGAAAACGTTTACTCATGGTGTAAGAAAAATTTAACTCTGTATTTTTCACACTTTTATTGAGAAACCCTACCGTGTTCTCCACCCTTGACAATGACACGGGAGTGTCGAAACAGGTAGGGTTTCTCAATAAAAGTGTGAAAAATACAAAGTTAAGTTTTTCTTACACTATATAAATTTTTCATAAAGTATTGTCCTTTTCTATTCCATTTAAACATTTACTCACCGTCAATAGCGGATGCTTCACTCATTACGATTTGGCGGATCATCGACGCCCGCCAAATCCTTAGTGTCTCTCAATTTTGCAAGACCTATAGAATAAATAAAAACACCAGTGTGCAAATAACATGCAGTTAGACTCTTTAAAGATAAAACTATGGTAGCATTTACTCTAATTTTCAGTTCACTCCCGAGTCATATGCTGTTACATACCCAAAGAGAAACAATAGATGCAGAATGTTGATCCCAGTTTTAGCCTATCTATATTTAGCGAACAGATTTCAGGAACTGGAAAGAATATAATCTTCAGTTTACGTATATGCGAATTATGTACTCTTAAAGATAACTACCAGCAGAGAACTCTAACCATCAATGAATTTGTAAGACCTTTACTACTATGAACGATTATTCCAAGGGTACTTTTGGTTAGTACACTTGAGTACTTTTAAAACTAAACCATCAGGGTAATCGTTAGAAGTCGATAACTTTGTGAACTTGAACATTTCATCTTAAAGTAGGGAAGATCATGTATTGACGAGGTTTTTAGTTTAAAACTGATAGTGAAAATACGTATAGAATTTAATCTGGAGACACGCATAGCCTTTAAAGATTACCAAAAGGCATCCGACAGCACACATCGAGAAAACTTTGATCCTTGATTGACAAACGAGGGTACTCAGTGCATTTAATTAAAACCATTCAATGAAAAAATAATCTCTATTAAAATACGAAAATTAAAATTGATGATTGGCAAAAATCCAACCCAGGAAATATAACCAACCAAGGTATTAGTAAAGGGTGCATTTTATCGCCTACTCTATTTAATATATGTATACATAGACAACTGTCTACGAGAATGAAAGAAAGTTAAACCACCAGGAATACAAATAAAAGAAAACGAATTTTTAAGTTCCATGTTAATTGCAGATGAAGTCATAAATCAAGATAATGAAGAAGATTTACAATTGGCTGTCCATAAATTAAATTTGGTATCTAGAGTTTATAAATTGAATATATCCGTACAAAAACCAAGACAATGGCATTCCTAGAAAAATACCAGATCCGAACTAAAATAATAGTTGAAAATAATATTTTAGACCGGATATCGCATTTCAAATATTTAGGATGCAACATCACCTATGAAGAGGACAAAGACATTTTGAATAGAACGACTAATTACCAAAGAATACATGGGAATGTAAGAAGAGCACTGAAGGGAAAGACTGCAAAAAAGTTTTACAAAATAATGGCTGTCCCCACATTACTATTATACGGATCAGAAGCCTGGACACCTAGAACAAGATATCTCAAACAGATTGAAACGTAAGAATTGAAATTCCATAGATCTGTACAAGTCTGGACCACATAAAAACGAAGATATAAGGCAAGAATTAGAAGCTCAACCAGTAACAGAAGTAGCAATAAATTACAAAGAAAGATGGAAATAACATGCTGAGCGTATGCCTCTAGAAAGAATTCCCAGAAAGGTCTTAGATTTTAAGCCTTTAGGGAGAAGAAGTGATAGTCTAGCTTTTTGCTTGCTATGAAATATAGAACGTAACTTTGAAGTAAACATAAAAATATTTTTAAAATAACCCATAAGAGACTCGTTATCGATGAAAATTATTAAAATACAGTTAATAAATTCTTTGAGCTACTTCTTCGTCCCAAACTTCTAAAATGATTCATATTTGGAAACATAACGCCTCATTGAACTTGAGACATGGATTATATAATATATGGTACATGAGATCATTGGCTGATTCAATGAGACACACTGATATGACTTTATTTTATTTGAAGTAGCGTTCTGATATTCCAAGTGTACGATACTTTACACCTTATTTGAATAATTTTGACAGTATTTGAGTTATGTCTCTCTGTAATATTACCAATGGCAACCATCTTTGAGATTGATTTCACGCAGTTTCCTTCTAGATTATCTTACCATCTAAACTCTTCACAGTAGCATAATTCTTTACGTAGCCTACTACCTGCTCTATCATGGCCACGAGTCAACAATCCTGAGATTGTTTGCCGAAACTCTTCACTCTACTCCTCTATCGGCTAACCTCTTCTTAGTTTAAACAATTCTTCTTTTTCACATCCTTCACTACTTATTCCATGTATCTCATGCAACGCCTTCCTTTTCAATTCTTACCTTTCACTTACCCCTTGGTGATAGTCTTCATCCGGCCATCATCTCTCAAGATCTGGCCGAATCGTTGTCTGTATTTTTTCAGTTCGGCCTTACCTTTCTTCCACTCTTCTTAAGTCTCCATCGTTTTTCACTCCGTCGATCTATTTTATCTTAATCATTCTTCTGTAGCAACAAATTTTGAATGCTTCCAGCCTCGAATTCTCTGCTGCTGTTACCGTCATTGCCCAATTGCCTTAAAGAAATACGCTCCTGATTAAATGAGGTCCTAACATTCTGTTCCAAAACAGTGCTATGATTTTCGGGAACAGGGATTTTATTGTTCTTTTCTTGGTCCATGGATATCTCTCCTGCTGAGTAAGTGTTGCAGATGGTTTTATACAACCGCTGTGATGTCTTCTTTTCTGGAATTTGGACTTGCTCTTTATAATTCCCAGAAGACCTTCGTTTGCAGCTCTTACCATTCACTTTTTCCTCAGTGATTATCATAATGAGACGATCGCGACTGGACAAGGAGTGGTATACGAAGTATTCAAGGAGGGTAATCACAAGAGAAATAGTTTTCAGCGACTTATATTTGAATATAAGAAGGCAAAAAAACGATTAAACTACTTGGGAGAAAGTGGATGATTTCACAAGAGGTGATGGCGACTCCGACTCGACAAATCCACACATTTGGAAACGACCGAGACAATCTACCTCCTTATCCTTCTCTTCAACTGTATCTTGAGACGCTCCTTCCAATCCCAACCCCCTCGTATACTTCCCCGACACGCGAGGGCGTTGCCAAGATACAGATGGGGGCATTCTTATTGTTCGGTATCGGACGAACAGACTTAATGAGAGAGCGACGCGTGGGTGGTAAGGGAATGGAAGCGGACGACCGGGAGACTCTCCACTGTGGTGGCATCCCTCATTGCGGGGGAGTGAATTTTTTGAAAAAGAGCAACGAGCAGAGGAGGGTGAAAGGAGGAGAAGAAAGGGAAGATTCCAAAAAGGGAGCGAGGGAGAGAAAGAGAGCGAAAGAGAGAGATATATTCTCCTTTCATATCTTTGTACGTTTGTTTTTTTTTCATCTCCCTCTCTGGGTCCTCAATGGGATCGGGAATCGAAGCTGGGAACACCCCCGAGACACTCCGTCCAAGAAAGAATCCGTTGTCGCATCGTGCACGGCACTAGAGATTGGGGGGGTTTGTGGATTTCAAAAATGGTGGGGGGAGGAAAAATGGGCGGGGGTAGTGTGCTTTTGGGGAGGGAGACGTTATGCTTGGGGATCAGGGTGGGGGGAGAGGAACGGCAAGAGGAGGTGGTACACAATGGATGCGGTCGCAAAAATGCGTGGGTGGAGCGGTGCTGCAGTCTTGGATGCCGTGGTTTCAGCAAAGCTTGGTTTTGATGGTCTGAGAGAAGAAAGGGGGAGGGGGTGCAGGAGGAAGGATGCAGTGGGGAATGCCTCTCCCCCACATCATTGTTGTCTTTTCGGGTTGCAGGCAGACGAAAGTCATTAGCGCGTGCGGAGAGAAGGGATGAGTAGGATGAAAGGGGAAGAAAACACGGTGCTGTGTAGGATTATGGGGAGTGCATTGCGGAGTGCCAAAGGTGTATGCCGAGGACTAAGTCTGGGGTAAATGAAACGGAGTGGATGGAAACCCTGCGACAACTAGACGAAGAATGAAATACCCTTGAGCTTTATGCATATGCCTTCCATAAAAGATTTGGTGATCAAGAGCAGTGGCGAAAAAATGGGGGGAGATGGGTTTAGGGTTTAAAAACCCCCAAAAACATTCCCGATATTTACTATATTTTCCACTAGTGTTAAGCATTGTGCTTATTGGGCCGAAAAATATAGCTGAACTGTCTTCACGAAAAGAAAATGTTGATTTAATTATTGTTCTGGTGAATAATAACCTAAATATAATTTTATTGTAATATAAAATGACAAAACTACAATAATAGCATATGTTATGTGCCGCTTAAGTCGACTAGAAAAACGAAATCACTGGAAGCGATATACATCGTTTGCGACGTAACGCAAAACATTCTTACCACGCCATCTATTGATATCTTCCAATACTACGTCCATGGCGGTTTCGCTCTATGCAGTGAGCCCTCGATATTATACTTACTCTATGATATAACTATTAATCCTCTTTAAGCGTGGTAGGTAAATGTGTTTGGTGTTGATTCACCATCTACCACACCCATTAATGATGGCTTACAGATTATAATGTATATGTATGTGAAATAGAAAAAACTAAAATTTACTAAACACAGAGTAACCCACCAACAAAACGTTTAGTTTATTGACAGATTAAGCTTTGCTGCCTATTTTAAAAACTGTATCATAATAGCGATAAATAAATGTTGCAAAAATTCTGTGGTTTGTTGTTACATAAAATGACCATTAGTTATCAGCTTCCTTTCTCAGATAAAATATGAACAACATTACGATTCAATCATCCATTAATTTATTACAAGCTGGAAATCATTAGTTTAATATGGTTAGGGTGAAATGATGCTTATCGGTGCGGTTACTAAGCATCGATCCTTAGGTACATATCCAAATGAAATTTAAGCAATCACAGCTGCCATTTCGGTAACGGGCCGAGCTAGCAGCTCAAATATCGCGGATTCAAATCTTGCCTTGGATATCTTAGGTTTTAAACAAGACTTTAGTGTGAATTATAATTAAGAAGGAACGATTTTAAAACAGGGCTAAACTGCATTAAAATCAATTTAAAGAAATTTTAGTTCCTCTGATGTTCGTTTGAAATGTATATTCCAATGGTATACCATGGTTTACTGCCGTTTACAGAAGGTTCTGGTAGGACATTAGTTCCAATGTACCTTTTTTCCACTACAAGACCACTCAATATTCGAAATAAAAGATCAAACTATACATGTTTCCACGAAAATTTAAGTTACGAATAGCTTAGACGCATTGGCGCCATCTTTGGGTGAATAGAGTAGATTTCCGAGTCGATGGAATAAATACTGAGGTTGGTAGTTGGTGATTGTCAAACTTTATTGGGGGTTAAAAATAAACTGTAGTTGAAATTTATTGTGTTCTACGTCTTTTAGTTCGGAAAAGAAGCTTCGTTATGAATCCCTTTTTAACCACTGTATTTCTCAATATTTACCATGCACATTCCATGATCAAGCAGGATCAGGGTTTCTCCAAAAAATCTACGCAATTACTTCAGGGATTCGAAATCTTAGGTACAGCAAACAAGATTCCGTCTGCTCTGTACGCGAGATCCTAAAGCAGCGTAGCAACTCATTCCAATGGGCAATGGAAGTGGCTACGAAAACTGCCAAACCCCTCTCGAATCTCTGGTCATTATGACAGCAATGAAGCCCGATGCTTGCCGGAGACTGTCATGTACACAGAGGTTGTCATGTACAATAAGCATCGCACAAGTAATTGTTTACATTTTGTTACCACAACAACCATTCATTTACCCTCCAATGGCGCTAAAAATTATGGGATGGTTTTTAAAGATTGCGTCGCATAAGGATGCACTTCATGCTTGCTTTGCTGACGGCAATTCCCCTGCCACACACCCTTGTGGTGGCTTGCAGGGTATTATGTAGATGTAGATGAATATTAGGTGACTAAATATGGTGACCAAACTGATGCCTACAAATTCGGACACACTACAAGATGGCTTCCTCCCTACGAAGGGAGTATTTAGGCAGCTAATTGCCTAAATACTCCCTTCTTACTTCGAATGCAGACACAGCTATAGTGCAGTATCACTTCACCAGCCACAGTGAACTTAGGGTCCATTGTTTGTGAAAATTAAGAAGGCTGAAACCAAATAAACTCATCATAATTTTAGATCATCAATCCTAAGATTGGTTTGATGCAGCTCTCCACTCGATTTCCCCAATAGCTAATATCTTCAAATTCATAGAGTTTTTCTCTTTCACATCCTTCACTACTTGCCCACACATATCTTATGCCAGGCTTTCCTTTCTTTTTTTTCCGTTCACTTTTCCCTCGGCAATTGTCTTCATCAGGTCAAGATATGGCCGATTAAGTCGCCCCATATTTCTTTTTGGAACCTTAAGAGGGCTTCTTTTTCTCCCGTTCAACAGAAATTCTTCGTTTGTAACTCGGTTAATCCATTTCATTTCCATCATTCTTCTGTAGCATCAATTTCGATTACTTTCAGCCTTCACTTTCTCGTGCCAAAGGGATTGAAATGGAATTCCTTTCACCCCTTTGCACTTTCTTTTTTTCTGCAATCAATACCTAATCCATTTCAATTCAATTCGTACACTTCAACCTTCTTGCAAGATGTCCTTCTCTTATAACACTCCCCCTTATTTGTTTTTTATATATTACTAGAGCAATCCATCCGAAATGATGAAAACATGTTAACAAACTAACAGAAAAAACAAAATTAATTCCACTATTTGACAAATGAATCAATAAGAAAATATATAAAAGTCAATATTGATCATCATTGAATTATTCACTCATACACTTGACATGCGTCAACTTCTCTAATGAAAGTCTCAAAATTATCCCTGGATCCCTGCATTTGCACTAATCTCAAGTTCGCAATAGTAATACATTAAGTCATTCAGCAAGAGTATCATCATCATCATCATCATCGATGGGTCACAATCCTAGGATTAGTTTGAACCAGCCCTCCACTCGATTATTCTATCGTCTAACCTCTGCATACTAATATATTTCACGTCCTTCGCGACGCCTTCCTTTAACATTCTTCCCGTTCACTTTTCCCTCGACGATTGTCTTCATCAGGCCATCGCAATCGTGTCTTAAGATATGGCCGATTCAGTTATCCCGTCTTCTTTTTAGAGTTTTCTGCTACCTCTTTTCTCCCACTCTTCTTCGGAGTTCTTCGTTTGCCATTCAGTAGATCCATTCAATATTCATCATTATTCTGTAGCACCACATTTCGAATGCTTCCACACTTGTCTTCTCCGCAGCTGTCATCGTCCATGCCTCACTGCCTTAGACAAACATACTCCAGATGTATGTTTTTATGAGTTGTTTCCTTATTTCTAAGCTTGAATTTCCAGATGTAAGTGGATTCTTCTTTTGATAGAATGCCTTCCTTGCCTGGGATATTCTACTGACTATTTTTTTCATGCTTCGACCATCGTTGGTTACTCGGCTTCCAAGGTAACAGAACTCTTTCACCTCTTCCAGTTTTTGTTTTCCTAGTTTAACGTTGGTTTTGGCCTCTTCTCTATTGCTGCACACCATTATCTTATTCTTCCTCTTATTAATCTTAAGGTGATAGCTGGCCATTGTCCTTTCCATGGTTATCAGCATCTTATTGAGATCCATCTCTATCTCTTCTATGAGTGCTATGTCATCAAACAAATCGCCAAATGCTAATTTTTTCTCCATGGGTATTCACCCCAGAAGACTTCTCTTTGATTTCATTAATGGCTCTCTCGATACAAACATAAAAAATTACAGTAACAGAACTCTTTCACTTCTTCATGTTTTTGTTTTCCTAGTTTTATGCTGGTTTTGCTGCACACCATTATCTTAGCCTTCTTCTTTTTGATCTTCAGCTGATATATGGCCATTGTTCTTTCCATGGTTTTTAGGATCTTATTCAGATCCCTCTCTGTCTCTGCTGTGAGCGCTATATCATCAGTGAATCGCAGCAAGCTAATTTATTCTCCGTGGATATTTAATGTATGTATATCGCGGACTTTCCTGGCGTGCATAAAAAAATCCTGTACATTATAGCACCCGAGTTGTATCCGAAGTTTGCATGATATCCGACCCCTGTAGCCCTCTTTCGCATGTATTCCCACCGCATGTTAACCCCCTCCCCACCTCATCCATCCACTGAACCCTTTCCACCCCCAACGCAACCTCTTAGCCACCCCTCGTCATTCCACCCACTTCCCATAAGCCCTCTCCGCGCGGAGAAAAAAATGAGGGCGAGTGATAGAGAGAGACTCTTCCCCACCCTTTCTCTCACACCCCCTCTTTTCAAATACTCTTTTTTTTTGTTCATATCACCACTCTCGTGGACAGACTGAAACACTCACACATGCGCAAGGCGTGCGATATCATTCCATCGGGACAAATGAGACGCATTATTTTCTCCGCCCGCTCACTTCGTACCATTGTCTTCGAGGAGGAGGACAAGCAGAGGCGAGCGGACACGTTTAATGACTCTCAAACTATCAATGCGCACTCTTTCGCAAATGAGTATTCGAGGATAGATGCGTTCAATACGGGCGCGAATGAAGAGGAGACGTTGTTTCCTATCCCATTCGAGAGAGCACTTTTATATGGACATCGTTACACGAAAGGTTTTTTTTATATCCTACCCCTTTGAGAGATCATCGCCTGGGCACATGTTTCTTTTGTAACGAGTGCGAGCTCAATAAAAAAATCAACTCTCAATTTTGAGCCGAGCGATACTGATTCACTGTGCTGATGGAGAAAAACGAGGTTGACAGCGCATTCGAAATTGCTCCAACATCTCATTTACATTGAGTTTCCGATCCTTTAAAAGTGCTGCTTTTGTTACGGAAGTCATTTTTCCACATTAGGTTTTTATGGAAGCGGTGAATTTTATGTGTATGCTACGCATCTGTGCCTTCCTATTTTGTATATTGGATGTACGATGATAATTGTTAAAAGATTGCTTTGGGGGGGGGTAGGGGAGGGAGAGGGGGAGGGTTTTGTTTTCCGTGGCGAAAAATCATAGTGCTCATTGCAATCCAACAAATAAAGTCACTGTAGACTATACCCACCACTGAGCAAGGCACCAGGGGCCCGCAAAATAAAATATTATTTTTTTGCCTGAAGCCTCAGTATTTTCTGCATTAGCAATAATCGTTTTAGTGGCTGGGAAGTCCGTTAATCCTCACTTCCCAACATCAGAACTCCGTAACGATTCAATGGACGGACGTTTTCATTTCGTGCTTCTAATTCAGCTATCGTTGGTAGAAAAGAATGGCCCATTATATTCCTCAAAAATAAAACTCTTACGCGGTTTGTATAATCCAACAAATCTAATGCTTTGAAAAATATTCAATGAAGAGATGCAAGGTCAGATTTTGTACGTGGTAAGTACTCCATTTTCCTGAGGTCAAAACAGCCCCAAAGAAATCCTAAACACCAAGGAAGATATTAACTACAATGAGAGAGAAAAAGCGCCTAATGTAGCTACAAATTTAAAGCGACTCGGTAAGCGTGGACCTGATTAATTGTCGATTTTCATTGCAATTTATCCACAGTATTCTCAAAGATGAAGCTAATGACTACGCCTTTTAGGAAACATATAACCTTGTGATTATATGAATATTATTATCTGAAGGACGTTCATCGTTTGCTAAGCTCTTAAACCTTCCCATATATACCTACAAAAAAATTCAAGGCTGCAAAGGTTGCCAGCAGTCAAATATTTTTTGGGAATTGATTACATTTTTCTCTTTTCCTTCAGGCGACATTGCATATCGATGAACACACAAAAAATTGGTTTTATCAAAGAGGTTGCTTCAGCACCGAGTGGAGGCACTGAAAATTCCCCATGAGCTAAATGTAGAAATAAAAATTTACTCCAATAATCACAGTAGCTACAGTTTCTCTTCCTTTTAATTTAAACAGCATTGCGTAACGAAACCGGTTTCAGAATCTTGCCTAACGGTATTCATGTGTCCGGCAGTTACCTTAACATTGTATTGGTACTAAGTGCTGACCGATCTTAAAATTGAGAAGGCCTGAATGATTGCGTTATTGCCTGAATCATCCCAGTTTTCATCAATACTGTATGCTCAAAACAGGTACCAACTCACTCTGCGACTATAAACCTTCAGCAATTTAATCACATAAGAAACCGCTTCTGGAGAATAGATATGATTATCCGTTTTGCGTCATTTTACTGTCGCTTATTTATTTTTCAGTTCTTTCTTTGCCACTATATTTTCCATTTACTCGTATTATTCATTAACTGATAAATGAAGTCGTGTAGTTTATATCTTAATACGCCAGTAATGCTTATGAAGCTAAGAAAAACTCCTTATGATCCACCCTACCAAACATTAAATCGACATGAATTTAAAATATTTTACCGTAATTACCAAGGTACAGGAAACATAATCTCGAGAAAATAGTTAGGAAGGTGCTGAGAGATGGGAAAGAAATGAAGTTCACCAATAAAATGGGAAAGAAGAGGGTCAAGAGTTCAGGCGGTATCAAAGTCAAAATTCAATGTAATGTGGAGAGGGGTGGCGAAAAACAGCTATCAGAAGGGTGTGGGTTCGTTGGTATGGGAGAAAGGTTATGGTAAAAATGGGATAAAATGTAAATAAAGCTGTGATTAAATCTGGACCCAGCTGTGGAGAAGCAAGAATGAAGGAGGAGTGAGACAAGATTGTGCTCGGTATCACGCAATATATAATGTTGACATCGAGAAAGTCATCAATGAACTCAAAGTGATGGCTGCAGGTGTAAATATTAACGGGAAAAAGTTTGAAATTAAAATAGTAGAACAAAAACTTGAGGATGTGAAAGAGTATTGTTTCCTGGGAAACCTAGGAAGATGAAGCAAGAGAGAAATAGTAAGTAGAAGAGGTCAGAAGAAGAAGGTGTTCT
This sequence comes from Platycnemis pennipes, assembly GCA_933228895.1. Lineage (NCBI taxonomy): Eukaryota > Metazoa > Arthropoda > Insecta > Odonata > Platycnemididae > Platycnemis > Platycnemis pennipes. The sequence continues at coordinate 81,299,285 of OW121857.1, forward strand.
ACCAAAAGAAGAATCTACTTCAGACTGAAGATACAAGGATTGAAGTAAGGAAGCCACTTACCAGAACATACATTTGGGACACTCTTCTTTATGGAAGTGACGTATGGACGATAACAGCGACAGAGCATTCTAGGCTGAAAGCATTCGAAATGTGGTGCTACAAGAGAATAGCGAAGATAAAATGGCCGAGTGACTAACAAAGAAGTCCGGAGAAGAGTGAAGGTAATTAAAAAGATAAAAACTTTAAAAAGAAGACAGGACAACTTGATCGGCCATATCCTGAGACATGATGGCCTGCTGAAAGCAATCGTCTTGGGAAAAGTGAACAAAAATTAAGGTAACAGAAGACCTCGTATGAGATATGTAGAAAAAGTGGCAAAGGTTGTGAAAGAGAAGAATTGCGTTAATATTAAGATCTTAGCTGATTGGAGAATCGAGTGGAAAACTACGCCAAACCAATCTAAGGATTGTTGAATGATGACGATAATGAATGTGAAAAAGTATATTAATTCTCAAGGATAACATTTTTGCATTCTTAGGTAATTACAATCTCCAATTGCTTCAGAAAAAGCTTGGATCTTTCTTTATGGCATGGATGGGAACGAAAATTTTCACGATTATACCATTTACATCTGCATCCTACCCTGTGGCCACCAATATGGAAGATTCCAGGTGGTGTTATGACTCTAGCCTCTATTCGTTATTGAGGGTGTTTATTTTGTTGCTTGCGAAATTGCATTGCTTGCATTGCAATTATGGACTTGGAATATTGACAAGACCTTTATGTGAAGGTTGATTGGAGTGACGAATCTTACAGTTGTTTCCATCACGAATTGTACCAGGTAAGAACTAATGCATGAATCTATCGGCGATGAAGTTCATTCACTTCCCTCTATGAAACACTAAGCAATATTGAGTTGGGTTGCAATGAATCACTCGGGTTTTAACCACCATGAATATTTTCTCGCCGTTGTCACATCAAAAATTAATTTCAAAACCAAGTCATGCGAGATACTATTTATTTTATGGCTTGCATCATAATTACATCTGTTTTTATGATTTCGATTTATTTAAGTTATCCCTAATTAAGTCATATAAGAAGGTGGTTGATACTTTTGAAATTGCGGTAACAGTTTTTCGGAAAATTTCATGGCTGTATTGAAAATACATTTGCGCTATGTAGTTGCGCGTCAGACAATGAAGTTTAGTTTTATCTGCATTAAAAATAAAATATTAGTCTCAAAATAATATTTGCCAAATATTTATTTTTCTCTCCATAATTGTAGAAGGTGATTGTTCCCTTTGGTTCTCATATTCTGGAAATCATTTTTCGTAGAAAATTTGAGCTGACATTTTTAAACGATTCGGATAAATGTACGAATACCACCTGGTTGGAAATGTCAAGGGAGTTCACTTGACGGTTCAAAATACACAATTCATTTTCACAGCCTTCACTGCTGCGTACTGAACCCTAAGTATGAAAAAATCACGAACGAATCGAAATCGAAACCGCGTCCGAATAAAAAACAACTGATAGAGGCGTCACCGCAATTATTATTCCTCCGCGTGACTTCGCGAGGAGGGCGTTATGCATTTGCCACGAAGGGTAATCAGACCCTAGAGGGAGTGTGAGTGGTTCGGTAGGGAGGGATAGAGGGAAACGAGGAGTGAGGGAGAGAGGGACAGGGTCCTTTATCAAGGGTTAATGCAGGTGAAGAGGATTTGCGAATGCGGGCACCGCGTTGCATTCCGACGTCCCACACACGCGGCATTGACGTCCATTCACTCGACGCCGTGGCTGAATCGGAAATGCGCTACCCCGCCATGTTTCTTTGTCCGGCTCGGCCGCCCGAAGCACGTAATTACGGACTACTAATGCGTTAGTGGGAGAGAGAGAGAGCAAATGTTCCACACCGATGAGCTGTCAACTTAGCTCCTCTCCCAAACATACACCATAAAAAAAAATGAAATGGGAACCTTTTTGAATCGAAACACACTTCGAAAATTACTGAGCGCGATGAACGTGCGAGAGAAATCCTCCCGGGACCGATTCCGGGTGCATATCGAAATTGCAGTTAATGAAGCGGAAAAATGCGCAATTATATGCGAGAGAGAGAGGGAGACTCTTTAAAATTGGGACAAAGGCATAAGTATCTACCGTTATGCGTGCGTAGGGTGAAAGCAAACATAAGTCATTAGCACTCACGGAGATGAAGGAAAAATATGAGAGAATTATTTCAACGAGGATGGCATTTGAAGCCATCACAATGCTATCCATCACGATGAATGGATCCAAATCACTGTGCACGAAGTCAAAATCGTTTATTTTTCGACGGTACTTTCATCGGGATGGATTCCTGAATTGGTTGATTGACGCCCAAGTGAGTGTTTTTTCTCCTTTGTTTTACGGAGGATTCTTCTGAATAGTAGAGCTTTCCCAATGCCTCGCAACTGTTCATAATCATTTCCGTTTTTTATTTGTCACTATCATTCTTCTCTCCTATTTTCCCTAAAAATATATATCGCGGCTGAATTAACGCGGAATTTTTCGAGCTCAATGAGGGAACAATTCCGTCGCGGATATGCTGACAAAAGGAAACTTCTCATAATAACCCTTCATTCTATTATTTTTTCGCGACCATTTCCAAATGCCTGATTTACGAGAACGAAAACCTTTTTATAGGACAGAGGTGACGTAACGTTCATAGGGAAGAAAATAATCATTCGAATTGATCGTATTTCAGTCATATAAGTATTCATGAAGGAATAAACAGAGAGGTGTTAAGTGATTGCATTATTTCTGCTTGAGTAGATTTCCAGTATATTCTAGTCAAAAGGTACAAGTGATAAACATTTCCCAGAATTTCTCAATAATTATACTACGAAATACCAAAATTTCTCCATCATTTTTTTACGTATTTAGAATTATATCTAATAAACCTCTTATTTATATGATCCAAAGTGCAACTCTATTTTCTCTCTTTAGATGATATTTCCTAATTATTTATTTTAACTATGAGTAAGGCACATTTATCTACTTCAATCCTAATTCCTCTAAAAGTAAAAAAATTGTAGACTTGCAACATTGCAGTCAACGTTAATCTATCATAACTACTCAGATTTTTACTCGGCTTTCATAAATTCTGTTATATAAGTGACTTCATAGATGTCAATTATACCAACCTGATGAACCCATCGATATAAGGAGATAACCTTACATACAAAGCCTATTCATGGAGGGTACATTAAATAATAGTAAAAATCCAAAGAAATAATTCATTCACAATCTAATTTTTTAGGGAATAATTATTAAAAATATGAAATTCAATATTCAAATTTTTCTTTGCATTTGTCATCCGAAATTCCACTAATTCTCATTTAAATTCACTTGGATTTTGCTTATACTCAATCTCATATTCCCATTTCACTTTCGCACCCATCTTGCATTTTACGTTCTCAATAGTTTGGAATGTGTTGCATTAAACAGTCACGTAATACATGCAACTGCATTCGCTTAGGGGAAATGCAAATTCACGATGCTGATCCCAAAGGAGGTCTGACAAATGGATTTGCGAATTCACTGTCATTAAATTTTTCCATGCAATATTTTTACCTTGGCTGCACTGTAGTATTTTACTCTGAATTGTGTACTGTACTACTTTATTATCCTATGTAATAATATTATCCTATTGAAATATTCAAAGCCAACCGATACGGAAGGAGTACTTTGATTTCAGGTTCATTCAGTAAGGAAAACAGATTTTGAAATAGCCTTGAGAATTGCCATAATCGTAATCTTAGTCTCAGTAAAATGTTTTATTTAACTGTATTTTTCCAACTGTATTATCAAAATGAATTTATATTTATTTATTTTAAATTATCATCAGATATTGACGATAAGATATTTTAATATTACTAGAACAAAGCTGATTCTGATCGATGATAAGGGCTAATACAAACTTAAAACCTTCATGATACTTGAATACCCAATATATATATGCATAATCAGAGGTACCTAGTAAATCTCTCTGAGTTTTCAAAGGAATGAATACTATAAAAGTCGCTAGATAATAATAAAGTAAAAAAATTCAAAGCTAAGAAATTATTGGAAATAAAATTTTCCTCTCATATTAAATTATTAAGATTTATATTCCTCTCAGATTAATTAAATAAGTATTTTGAATCTATGAATGACCTGACAGGTAACAGACTCATATTGCGGATGATGAGACGCATAACCCCCAAACTAGAAGTATTACGAATATGTACCATTTCATCTAAACTTTTAATGCATTTGCAGTCATTCGGATAATTGAAAAATTTGGGGAGTATATTGGATTCAGCTATAAAAGATGTGGACGTAGAAATATTGAGCAGGACAGCCTAGTGTAAGTATCCTCAGTTGATTCTATTTTCTGCTTTTGTAAATAACAGTTTTCGACGACCTTTTATGCTAAATACAAAGGAGCAGAGTACTGTTTTTGACATAACAGTGAAAACATATTTGCAAGAATGAAGAAAAATATTCTTTCCCGACATTTTTCGCGTTTCAGAGAGAGAAATAAACGGAGAAGGTGTCAGCTCAGGTTCAGCCCAGAAAAGGGAGAACAAGCAGAGTTGTTCCTCATTCTTAAACAACAGCGCCGTGCACATCAAGGCTCGACCACACTGTCACTAGGAAGAGGAAGGAGATGCGACGAAGATTAGGAGAGGAGAGAAAGAGAGAGCGAGAGAGAGTGTGGGAGGAACGTATTAAGAAAAGCAGTCGGCAAAAAAGGGAGATGGAATCACCATAAGAAGATTGAGGAGCCGGAGGATGCTGGACCAAACACGGATTTCTTTCCACCCGCGCGGAGAGTAACGGCTCTCCTTTGCTAATCTTCCAGAGAGCAGCTTCTTTGGAGAGATAAGGAGGGAGAGATAGAAAGAGGGTGATGTACTTAGAGAGAAGGATTTGACCAGGAAAGAGTATAAGGGAGAGGGCTTCACCCGCAATTGGGGCCACACGGAGTGATTGGAGTAGAGTGGAGCCCTCTTACAACGCACCCCCTCCCTAAACCCCATTCGCCTCCCCCTTCTCGATCCCTTACGACCCCACCCTCCCCTAATCCGCACGCTTCACTGGAGTGACTATAAGGGTGGACTCGCGAAATGGGAAAGAAAAAAAGGGCTGCCAACTCGCATCCTTTCGTCTCCTTACCCTCAATTTTTTTATTCATTTCTTGCGCGTGCATTAGAAAAGGACGGCGGGCAGGACCTTTACGCAGGGCAAGAAGAAACCCAAGGCCCACCCCCGCATCCTTCCGCGTTCTCATTTTTGCGATAATGAGACCCCCAACTCCCTCTTTACCCTCCTTTTCCCCCCCTCTCTCTCTCGTGCTTAAATTTTTGACAAAAATGACAAAGGACCGCGTTCATTACACTCTGAAAAACTCGGTAAAATGCGAAGTAGAAGGTGCCTTGCATTTTATGCTTGTTCTTATGAGACTAAAAGTGACCTTTTTTAGCGAGACCAAACACTATGGTTTTGATAAAAATAATGAAAGGAGCTCTTTGTACTTGGATTTCACCTCTAAAATAGAGAAAGGTTACTATATACTGGATAAGAAAAGGGGAAAATTTGAGATAAGTAGCAATGAGGAATCAAAATTTTTCTCTGAAATAAGCAAACTGTGATAAAGGATAAAAAATAGCTAAATAATCTGATGCTGAGAATGCAGCATTACATGCAATACCAGCCTCATTGGGTGTTTAACCATTTTTATATGTTGTATTTTGAAACAGTATTGCATGTTATTTGATAAAAATATCGAAAAGAAGACGACATTTGTTATTTACCACAGATTGATGTGTGGTAAATTGCAAATTTTTTCTTCTTTTCGATATGTTCGAATACCACGCAATATCGCCGGAATCTACTGAATTTATGATAAAAATGTCTCTAAATGGAATGAAATTTATCGAATGATCAAATACAAATAAAAATTTTTGAAGAGGCAGCTTCTGCGATTAATACGAAAGGTAAGGAAACTATTAGGAATAACGATGACAACATATTTATTATTTGTTGAAAACATATTGATATAAGTACCTACCAGTAACGCTGAGCGTAAATTTGGCACTTTCAAACGTCTTCTCTTACCCCCCAAAAAAAATAGTTTTTGTTGGTTGTTTAAATGAGGTAGCCTGGAAAGTGTGTATAAAATAGCAAAGACAATTGTGAACGTATTTGCAATTTAAAACACCTCATTTTAGATACTTATATGTGCGATTAAGATCAACATAAATATCTCCTGCCGACAATAGTCCTTTCTTCTTCGTTATTTATTTACATCTCCGTAGGGCGATACCTGATTCATCTGCGTCATTTCAATGCGCATTTTATTAAGTAAGATTTCACGCTTTCCCGGCGAATTGCATTAAATCTTAACAATTACATTACATCTTTTCAATTACATTACATTCACTCACCCGGTGTAGAGCCCGAGAAGAGTTCATCAACGCATTTTATTAGTTGAAAAAAAAGGATTTTGGCGACATTAATGTAAAAGAGGATTTTTTGTGGAACATTTTTGGGAATTTTCACATTTTGTTAGATTTTGTGACATTTGATCTAACATATTTCAATTTATCAACATCTCACCTGTTACCTTCTTCTTTAGGAATAATTGAATGTCAAGAATATTCTATGGAATTAACATCACCACTACCTTGGCCTCCCATCCCGAAGGCCCGGGTTCGATTCCCGGCAATGGAGGATTTTTCAGTGGAAAACCGATCCCCACTTGAGTGCCTAGTGGAGGGCATTTCAAGTAAAGTACTCTGTCCGTCGGATGGGACATTAAGCTGTGGTCGCCTTAGCGCCATTCGTTAAAAGTAGGCTAATGCCGACGCCGGGTTACTCTCCACCTTTCCTCCGTTCCCTAAAAACTCATACCGTTACCAAATTACCCACCTATCCGAAATGGCGCAAATGATCTCAGCTGTCGGTCGCCTCCCCTTAATAACCAACCAACCAGAATATACCTTTTTACTTCTAACGCAGTAGATGAAGTAATTACGGAATAAAAATACTGAGAAAGTAGGTGAGACAAAGAATTACATGATTAATTCCATGATACAACCAAACTTCTGAGTTAATAAGCCAAAATGGGCGTAAAAATCTTTAAATTTTGAATAGGAATTTTTAATTATTTTCAGTCGCATAAAGTATTTGAAAATGCACACTTGTTGACACTAAACGACTGCTTTCATCTTAAGATCTTAGAGCGAAATTAGTTTTCCAGTGATGATATAACCTGCTGTTAGGGCATCTCCGAAGGAATATATTTCGCAATCCACCATAAAATATTTGTTATATTTCATGGAAACTTATGTTGAATAATGATATACTTACCAAGAGTTTCACTATGCAAGTACATAATAAAAATAAAGATTGAGGAATTTTCAGTGAAATAGCTCCACATTAGACATATACCTTTTAACGGAAGTGTGAAGCATGTATAAATTCTGAAAAAAAATCTTAAGATACTATTTCTTCTTCTACCATAAGTATTTTTATTGCACTGCAAAATTGATTAAATCTTGAAATAGTTTGAAGTTACCATAATAAGAATCAATCATCTTTACTAAAATCTGAATTCCAAAATTAGATAAACTTTTAGAAAATGTTGTCTAAAATTTAATCATTAAAAATTGGATCATGTTGCATTAACTACACTGGTATCACAATATTGATAATGAGAGCTCAATTACGGTTTAGTGGAAACTATTATTTATCAAGTAATTGGCAATGCAAATGATTGATTTTTATGCACAGGTAACGTTTAAATACTTGTGTAAACTACGATTTTATTTAGGTTTATAAAGGAATGTATAAATAGCCAAATTAATGCTCATGTTAACTAAATGAGAATTAAAATACATTATAGAGTCAATCAGATGCGGTGTTTGCGGCAAAACCATTACAAAAATGAACCAGAGTCTTTCTCACACGACATGATCTTAAGGCATCCTAAAGAAGGCGCGAATTCCTTCCGAGGGGTTAGTCTCCCTGCTCTGATTCTGATGAGTTCCGCCGCGAGGCAATGGGCGGAAGGAGCTCTCTCATCTATTTCATTCGGCGTCGTCGAAGACGTAAGATCCCTTAAGAACGGTAATAATGAACCTCTTTCGTTTCGCAATAATGCTGATTACACTCACTCTGTCTCGGGGCATTGCTTGCAATCTGGATATTATCCAAATACGCTGTTACCTCCACGAGAGCGGGGGTGTTGATGACGCAAGGAGCCATTAGTGTGCCTCAAGGATGAAAAGACGTCGGAGAAGGGGTTATGGGGTGGAGGGAAATATCTTAAAGGGTATTGGAGAGGGGAAGGAATCCGAAGACAGATGATGGAAAGTAAGGAAGGGGGTTGGAACCCTAGGGATTTACTGGCCCTTGGTCAAGGGAAGTAATGACTACGGAAAACCAGGCGGTCTTTGATGGAAAACGCCATTAGCCGCACAATATTATACGAGGCGGTTATTTCTGGGAAGAAATTAAGCTCGATGTAAACACTTCTAAACATTATACTATGCAATCTATTACACATTCTTCATCTAAGGCAACATAAAAAATTGAGCTTTTCGACAGGGATTTCCACTTATTATCAGGAATGGTTACCGATAACTAAGGTAGCCTGCGCCACCAAGTTAATTTGGTATTTTGGAAGATATAGGGATTTTGGAAATGAATGTAGATTGATGATAAATTTTGCGACGGCATTACCTTTCTCTTATCAAAATGCGCTGAGGGATTCTTAATTTAACGTCCCATCTGAAGGACGTAGAGCTGAACTTGAAGTAATCTCTCATTAGTACTCATTTAGGGACTGTTATACCGCTGAAAAATCTACCACTGCGGGGATTCGAACCCGCGCTCACGAGGCAAGAGACCTGGACAGAAGCCTACCTACCGACTCATTCCCATAAGATATTTCCATCTTGTAACGAGAAAGGCAGATGAAATTTCAACAAAAAAATTAGGAATATTTAACAGTTTAATTATTATCAAATTTATATCTCAAGTACACATTTTTTATTAGTTATAATTTCGAGAAATGTATGCCAGGGCGATGTCGCAAATGGTTTCACCTGGAATTTCTTTCTGTGAAGTGGTTTTTGCACTCAAATTTTGTAGATGAATTTGATGCAAAATCGTCTTCGATAAAATCAGAGAACAAATTTGTTTGAGCTGCAAAAGGCCTAAGCAGTTGAGGTAATTAATTACGAAAAACATTTTCTTCTGACCTTTTCATCATCCCATCGCACTTATAATGCCAAATAAACACTTTATTAAATACTTCACTGCTGTAACATGTCGTTTACAAGCCATGTTTAACTCATTAGTAAACTTTATGCATGAAATTCAAGGGGTCCGCCATCTTTGATTTTGATCATTGCTTTTCTACAGAGACATAGGAAAATATGGCGAATGCCTCTACAATGGGCGATAATAATAGTTCGCGCGGTGGTCAAGAAAGTAGCGAAAACCAAACTCAACTATGGATTGTAGCAAATTTTGATTGTTAGTCGTCGCGGTTAGAAACGCGAGTTAATTAATTTTGGCCGAACTTAAACAATGGGCGGAGTTCGCTATATAAAGGGGACAGTAGAGCGACAGTCGAATTTTAACAATGGGTCCATGAGGAGATAAATCCACGTCACGGAGTTATTGAAAATCTACAAAGGACAGGATTGCGGTATAGCAGCCAAATAGGAAACGCGGAGCTGGTCTTCAACCATCTGGGCTGAGAAATCTCGGGGTTGCAGACGGAGGCAGCGATTTCGACTTCAAGGAGACAGACGAGGAACCATCAGAGAGCCTGCGCGTAATTAAGTGGTCCACTCCTCACTAAAAACCTGTATGTATTAATTTTAAGAGAATTATTTATTTGTATATGAGTATCAGTGATCAGTGAAGCGGCTCTGAAAGTGATAAAGTGTTCTATAGCCTGCCTGTCCTATTTAAACAAGAGCCTGAAGAAGGAAGACAGCTTTTGTGTCTTTGTATTTTAAGAAGGGTATTATTTTGTTTTAATTTGTTTTGTGTGAGAGGTATCAGAAAGGAGGTGACGTATTTTGAAAAGTTTAATATCTGAATTGTATTTAATTGAGCTGGTCGGGGATTAAACTATTTTGATAAATTGAAAGGTTTCTAGTTTCCATTATAGCAACCGGCGGTAACAATGAATAAAAATAAATAGATATTACAGTGCATAGAGGTATATTTTTAAACTGAAGCAGCATAAAAAGTAACATAAGTGCTGCTTAATCCCATAATTACTGTCACCTCCAACTAGAACCAACTCATATATCCCAATAGGCCCGAACATCCTGTAGTATAGACTGATCCCCGCAACGTATAAGCTCTGCTAGGCCGCCTAGATAAGGAGTAACCATTTTGAGAAGGGTACTTCCTTATCTATTTGTATAATGTTCTTGCAAGTATCGCTTCAGATATGCTCAACACTTCATTCCCCTTGCCAATATCTATTAGTAACCCAACCCTGTCCTTATAATACTTCCTGTCGATAGAATAATTATTATATTATGATCATTTGAGAAGTAATTAGATGATTTGCGCTGGGACAATTCCGTTTCTCGAAAGGATTTCTATTCTTTTCTACCAAATGGTCAGACTATTAACCTTTTAAATGGTGGAACATTTATTTTTTTGGTTTTTACGCGAACTCTTATAGTAATCAGTTTAATATGTGCATGCTTGATTTACTACAAGCGTGACAACTAACTAGCTAGCTACTAAAGCGAGACAACTAAGCGTGTTTAATAAGTGCTTTGGTGATTTTCACTCCCTGCCACACACCCTCGCGGTGGCTTGCAACGTGTCGTGTAGATGTAGATGAATATGTGTAGTTTTTTTGTAAAAACACGAGATATAGATTAAATTGTCAGAATGGGTATTGGAAAATCACATAGAAAGTTGCATTTTTGTATCTTTGCAAAAAATTCCTCTTCCTTACCTAATTAAATTCCAATCGTCATTGCATGACAATCGGCGCACAGAGGAGAAAAATTTGGTTAAATGCGGTCTACATTCGTGACAAAATGGCTACAGAAATATATTCCCATGATGTACCGTCAGTATGTTATCAGTTAGCACATATACGCACACACTGCGTAATTGCTCATACTTTGCAAATGCGTAATTATCATTCAGTTACCATCACAATTCCTCGAAATGATTTTCGGGCTACTTATTAGAAGTACTACATGTATCGGCACCAACTGCAACGTATGCCGGTTGATTTGGTGCCAAACCAAACCCATGCTGGGTTTGGTTGGGTACCATATCTTTCTGAGAAACCACAGGTGGTACAATGAAAGGAACTGACCCACCTCTCCTGTGAATTACACATTGTGTAATACACATACTATTGGGCTAAATTAGTAGCTGCTAAGCATTTCCCTCACCAATGAGATCAACCTTTGGTTTAAAAAAAACCTTAACGCGACTTAATCATGGAGCTAATCGTTAGGCAAATACTGTATCAAATGGAATCGGATTGGCATGGAGTAGTAGTATCTCATCCCTAGGGCCCGGTTTCGAAACCCAGCCGAGGAAGATTTTTTTTGGTTCCCACACGAGTTCTGTATGGGAAGAACTTCGAGTTCAGTACTCAGTCCGTTGGATGGGACGTTAAACTGTGGACCTCTAGGTGCCTTTCTTCGAGACTAGGCCAGGTTTCACTCCACCATTCCTCCATGGCCATAAAATTTCCTTCCCGTGCCCAAATATTCACCTATCCTAAATAGTGCAAATAACCTAAACTTCTTGTTGCCTCTCCTGAATAACAAAAACACAATTCAACTCAGTTCCGAGGCGTGGTTTGTGCACGCAAACTTTGGGTAGTCCGACAAGCGCTTTATGAGCCTTCATACTACGATCAATATCCTTCAGTATCTTTGTTTTTACCATCTTTCTCGCTTGGATTTCCTTCAAAAACCCCCAAACATTTGACTTCAATCTCCATGTAGGTTATTTTCGCCCCCTTGCCTTTCTTCCGCCGAGAGCAAGCCGTTGAGTATGAAACAATAATAAACAACTATTTTTCTCACTTTTTCCTCCCCTCCTTCTTTACTCCACCCTCTGAGGACTAAAATATACGTCATATGTATTCATATGCATGCGTAACACTGTTTAATGTTCGTCTGTCGTTCTTCTCGTCAGAAATAGCCCGGACGAGTTTTGTTATATTTTTACTCAAAATGTATTCGTCCGGAAATTTCTACGGAGACACCTTTTCTCTCAGACTCCTAGGAAAGAAACACGTGAATATGCATGAAAGAAAGATGGTGAAGTGGATGAAGGTAACGATACTTTGTTCTCGCGCTGCTGAGAAGGAAAAAGCGGGTAGGATGGGACACGAAATACCTGGTAGGAAACAATTCGCGTTTTTTATTCAAAGGGATTCAAAAGGACACATCGCGGGAAAACAGAGTTTCCTGAATGATTGTTTACACATCCAATTCTCTAATGAATCTGCAGTGCAAAGCATTGTGGATGGTGAAAGTGTGAAAGGTACATATAGAAAATATTTGCGTCCGCTAAAATAAATTTGCTTCAGGCGCCAAAACTTTTCCAAAAATTGGAGTTAGAGCAGCTTCTATAAGCAATCTGTGGGTAAAGTAATTGAGTAACTATTATTCCCGATTGCTACCATAGCGACTACTCATTATTAATTCAACTAGAATTTGAAGGGCAAACTTTTAATGTTCTGATATACGTTTTTGTACAACCCTGTAACTCGTTTTAATACCGAAGAAACTTCTAAGCGTTAATAAAAATGGATTAAGTACAGAAATTGTTTTAGAATAAGAGCAATTTACACTAACATAACCATCCACAAAAAATTAAGGGAATACAATAAAAGTATGAAGTTTCATTCCTAAAATATTTACTATCAATATCATTAAATACCATATTTTAAATGAATTTAACAAGCAATTGGCAAATTGAGTAGGACATTAAAAATAAAATGAAGTCAAAATTCATAACACACCATTCATAGCATTTTGGTTCTAATACGCTATTTTTACTCACGCTCGGATTTGTAAAATATTGTGCCGTGTGAGCACTCTGAAGACTTAAGATTTATGTCCTAAAAGCTACATATACATTGGTACAGTTAAATTGAAACGTGAATGTGCCTTATCGTGAAATAACAGAGCAGCGCATGGGAAGTTTTCAGGTTAAAAGCTAAAATGAACTCAGTCAGAGGTAGCAGACCTTGTATGGTGGTGAAAACGATGACATATAAATGATTTAAAAACTGAAAACAACTCTTAAAAACAGAATCCAGTGATAAGGTATGAAATTTTCAGACTCGTGCATATGTTCATGAAAGTGCTTTTCTCTGATTTTCACCATGACACTGGACGTGACGTTAAACACTCGTGAATGCGTACGCGAAGTGTGAGGGTACGGCGATGCATCAGTGATGGCGTGACAAAAGGACGCTTCCGAGAGCGGAAAGAGAATGAGAAGTGCGTGTGGATGGATCTGTGTGTATGAGAGAGAGAGAGAGGCTTGCAAAAGCAGGAAGAAGTGAGTGGATGGATGAGCGGACGCGTCCCACACTACGAGTTTCCCTTGGACTTCTCTTCACACTCCAGCGCGCCGTCAATGATTAGAATGGTGGTGTGGTGAGAGAAAAGGGGTCTCCCACCCCTTTAGGGGGTTTTAGGGGGAGGAATGAAAAGTTGGGAGGGTTTGTGGAAGGGAAGAGAGAAATACAGCGTCCGAAACGTCGGTCGTGAGGGTAGTGAATCCGCGAGATGTTCGAAGAAGCGGGGGATGAGGCAGGGAGGTGGGGCTTGAAGACACCAGCGCCGCACGTAACCGACGGGTGAACTACGGAAAAAGCGAAGACGAGAATCGCAGTGAAGGGTTAAAAGCTTGCGACTCCTGTGTTTCCCCTTCTCGCTTGCACACAGGGAGGGACGTTTCTGTACGAAACCTATGCTCTAAAAAAAACTTTCGTCCGCCCGCCCGTCCGTGTGTGTTTGTTTTTTTTCCCCAACAACCGTGCCTTACTCTCGCTGTCTCCCCTTTCATTTTTTTAACACTCAATTCTTCCCCGTCCGAAATCCCTCATGTCCATTCAATCTTTTCCTTCCATCAAACGTACGGGGGGTTTTGACGCCGAGGATTCCCGGGAATTTGGGTCGAATTCCCCGGGCCAACAAAACGGTCCTTCGAATTATTCGTTGGCGAAAAGAAGAAAGTCTACTTGTTCCCTCCCGAATGTATTTTTTTAAAATTTCCATTACACTGAGTCTCTGCTCCAAGAGCCAGGTATAAACATTTCTATGCGAAAATCCCTCTGAAGCATTGGATGATACGTCCACTTGTTAATTTTTATCATGAACTCGCAGGTATTCTTGTAAAATTTGGAATAACATTCATTGCAAGAGCAAGAATGTAATCTGATTGGAGTGACTTCTTTTAAATAACACAAAACATATTTTAAAACAGCTGTATGCTACTACAAGCCTCTACTAGACTAAAGTGGAAATCAAATAGTTATCCTGAGCATACTTCACAGCTGCTATTCGTTACCTAAAAACAAATGAAATATTACAGCTTGAATAATTTTCGGAGTGGACACATCTTCTTACTGAAACCTGATGCATGATAGTGTTAAGGAACATAGCCATATCCATGTCTAAAGAAACCTTACTACCATTTCAGCTTTCAAAATTTCTTTTCTAGTGCGAAAAAACTCTAAAATGCCCTAAAAAGGTGTACACTCCTTATAACTGAAAGAAACCATTGAATAATTGTCTCGATTTAGCAAAAAATACGTGTTTCTTAATGACAGCAATCAAATCAACATGATTTGAAATAAAAATATGTACGTTACTCTACAATAGTAAGCTATTTTGTGTTTAAAAATCCCACAGAAAAGATGAAACAATGGCACTCGTTGATTTAGAGCAAGCTTTTGATAAAATGCTTGCTTTGCATCCCGATGTTTACAAGGTGTTGAAGTATGATGACGTGAATAGTAGCATTTCGCCTATAATAATTTGAAGGGCGAGAATATATATATGAAAAATTAAAATATAAATGAGTAAAACTTAAAGGAACATTAAGAGCAGCCGAAAGTATAACAGAAGTAAATAAAACCCGCTTAGGAAGCCTTTGATGATAATACACATGAAAGTAAAGAATCCAACAACTATGCATGTTTCCACTTAAATTTATTCGGCACGAGTAGTCCAAACGATTCTTTATTTGACCATGAATTTCCACATTGTTACGCCTCAAAGTATTGAGTGCATAATACATATGATTTATAACATGAAAGGATAATGGCGAATAATAAAATAAAGTAATAAGTTACTGTGTAGAATGGAAAATAATCAACATCATCTGGTAGAGGAGGTACATAGAGGTACAACTCGGCTAGAGAAACTTTTGATACAAGTACCACAAAAATATTTTGTGCTAAATACGATACCAGTACAGTTACCTTGGACTATGATGTTATCTAGTCACCTTATGGAGGAACGTGGATACCTATGACATAAGAGTCATTGCTTGAGCCAAGCTATATTTCCTACTTTGCTATGAATGATTCCAGTGGATATGAATCTTTTATAGTAATCTAGCAACAAAAGCAAGTGAACCTAATAAAGAACCATACAAGAGTTTGAAGAAAAATGGGAAGCAGAGACTGAACCATTTCCAAGAATTTGAAAGGAATTTAGCTGAAATCACAGTACACATTGACGTTAATGATCAACGTTACGGGGTGAAAAATCTTGACTTTGGCAAGAAAATTATAGATTTGAATGCTGTAGCAAAACGTTGTCATCAGAGAGTGCAAAACATATCAGTTATGGTGTTTAACGTGGTACTGAACTTCTTGAAAGGCTAGACCCTCTGCCATCCACGAAAACCAGCAACCAAGTTAATTGCTATTCGCTTACGAGCACAGAATATTTTGTCAAAGCAAAGAAAATTAATAAGCAAGCGTCTATGAAGCAAAGACATTTCCATGTAGAGGTTCTCGGCTATTTGATAATCTCTAAATCGTGCCGAAATATGAATTTACATTTGAATGAGTAGAGCAGAATTAGATGAATAAAATAATGCAACAAAATACGGCTCCAATCATAGACAATCTTAGGCACCTAGTTATAAACCACTTCGTTTATATCTGTCTTAAAATGTATAGCATAAAAGTACAACTTTCCGAAGAATTGTTGACATAACGCTGATAATTCTTAGCCGAGTGCATTTTTTTGCGGCAAAGAAATACGTTAGTGCGTCGCGCTGAAAGAAATGACAAGCGACCTGGCGATGTGAAGACGAGAAAAGGGAGAGTCACTGAGGTCGATTATATAAAGTGAGGGAAGGAGATAAAAGAAATGGGCAGAGAGACCGATCGACGGTAAAATTCTCTCGATAAGCAATATTCGGATAATGAATCAGTCTCAATCGCTCCGTTGATCAAAGCGCATGTCTTTTGCCGCTCCACTCGAAGATGCAGGAGCAATCAGAATATACAAATAAAGCTCTTCGATCTGTGCGTCGAAATTGCTATATACTTTCAAGAGGATGAAAAAGATTCGTTCCCCACCAAAGAATGATCGTTTTGGAGTCATCCCCACTATCTACAGAGCCGCCGCCAGCCTTTCATTTTATTTCACAAATATTTTCCATCAAACCCAAAGCCGGCGACAAGAGGAAAACGCACGCATCACTGGGCCGGTTGAATGAAACAACCGAGAGCCAAACTCCGTCTCCGTCTGTAAGAGTTTCCCCGTTCCCCTGGAACAAGGGAGGAAGGGGACCGTCGGGATTTATTTGCGGCATCACTTAAGACGGCAGCAAAAGGGAAGGCAGAATCTTTAATCTCGAGAGATTTCTTTCCTTTTTTTTCCCAATACCTACTCCTTTTAGGGACGAAAAAAAAGGGTCAGAGTAATTTCGATGAGAGAGCAATGTGAGGTTCAACCGTTTTCGAAAAACCTTTAGTCGATCTTTTACTCGCAAGATTTAAAAGAAACAAGTGAGGTCCATTGTGCAAGTGACATGGCAGGGATACTGTACGAGATGGCACTTTTTTATGTTCTGCGTGTACCTCTGTGTCTTTTCGGCCTGGTACAAAGCGGTGGAGTCGATCGAGGGACTTTTTCTTGATTCCAGAAATTCACTGCCGAAGCGCCGAGAAAGCTGAAGTTCTTCTTTCTAATGTACGCGAGGACGAAAAGGTTTACGGAGAGGAGGCGCGTCGATGCCAATCCCTTCAGAATCCACCGTCAAAAGGATTCGATTTCAATGGGGACTCAAATGTCACGATCAACGCTCGCTGCTACATCTTTTGATCGAATTGAACATCTTCAAGCTGTCGCAAAAAAATCCGTCATAGACGAATTCTTTTTTCAGTAGTTCTTATTCAATCTCACTGGAAAAAAATATGCTGTAGGATAGAGCATAAAAAACCACCGTGCATGGTTCATTGCAATGCCAGATCGTGATCGAGGGAAAGCACGGGTATAGAAGATGAGACCCCACGACTTTCGTGCAGTAGGCTCTGATCATATTTTTTGCTTGGCAAATATGAAAATAAGTCAGAGGTTCGTCCAACTTCATTCTGAATTTGTATCGATATAGAGGGGAGAATCTCATAATACATAAAGCTTCTCCGTAATACTGGTAAAAGCAAAGGGGAGATATACATTTCCATAAGTTCAGATATAGTGGAAGTTTTTCATGATGTTCAATGAAATGAAATAGCTATTCTCTACGAAATTTTGAGTGCAGGTTTAATATTTAGAGAGAAGCAGTATGAAATTTCTTTCTCGTTTAGAGAAGTGTCCTTTACATGGAAGTTTCTGGTCTAAATCATGAATTTTGATCATAAATGTTTTTTTTTCTAATCTCAAATTGAAATATGCATCATTCTGATAATTTTCTGTGGTCTGCATCTACAAATCCATTATGTTAATGAGATTATTTCTGCCAATGTTTAAATAGGAATGTTAGTATTTTTATTTTGGGGAGGCATCCGAAAACTGACACCATTTGTGCCACAGAGGATAGTTGAGTGGACTAGGTAAAGTTAGGAGTTTTCAGGGAGCGGAGGAAGGGTGGAATCGACACACAGTGGGCTGAAATTGAAAAAAGCTTACCAAAATTCAAAAAATGATTTTTTCAAGCCAGGAAGCTGAAACTTTGCATAAGCTATTTCAAAAGACCTAATCAAGTCAATCAATTTTCAAAATCAAGTCCTTTATGGATGGGTATATCAAAACCAACCTTTATGGATAAAGAATTGGAATAAAAACTGATGTAATTAGATGAAACAGTGTTTCATCTTTGTTTTGATGTAGTCTACTTACATATTTGTGATTATTTACCAAAGATATTAAACTAAATTGCGTGCCCTCATTTTTGTCATTTTTTAAATATATGCAGAGAAAGTTCATTGCACCGCCGAGCATCATATGGGGAAACTCTAGAAATCTTCCTTAATGCAAATCCGATGAGTTGTGCTACAACAGTTTGTGACGCTGAATTTCACATTAGTTTTTCGATCGCACGGTCAAGTCTGGTCCAACCCACCTGCAATTTACCTGCACCTTACAAGGCAACTGCGGACGGAGTACTAGACTCAAAGTGCTCTCTACCTGAGTAGGGATTCTCTAAGTAGGGACCAGTATACCAATAATTAGAATGTATAATTTACATAATTACGAAGAATAGGTAGTGAATAATTGATAGTCAACAGACATTTAGTTGCCCACATTTCTGCTCCATTATGGCATACACCATTTATCTTAAGTAAATGAACCTTATATGAACATTTTTCTGATTTCTTATTGATGCAAAAATATGTAAATTAAACGTTTAATCATAGATAGAATCGTCATTTCTCAATTGTCAATTATGATCTTGACAACATGGATTGAATTGACCAAAGAGCTGGGTCAAACAAGTTTTAAGATATATGACCGGTATTGGTTAAAACTCCTTTTTATGAGAAAAATATCACTTATGAACATTTTAAGCTTTTGCTTGCCTTTTATGTTCTTCTATGGCACTGACATTTTTAATATATCGGTAAGACTTTCTAATCTTGTTTCTCATATCTAAACTTCCGCAATTTGCTGGAGTTCTTAATACACTTCTATTGTCAATGGCAAAAATACCAGTTTTAAATCAACTTAAAAATTCAATCTTAATCGTAATCTCATTCTGATTACCTGATCGAAGAATTATCCACAGTAAGTATAAAAACCAAGTAGCTGTGATTAAATCTGGACCCAGCTGTGAAGAAGGAAGAGGATTTAGTTGATGACATAGCAGAGACAGAGAGGGATCTGAATAAGAAGCTGCTAACCATGAAAAGGACAATGGCCAGCTATCAGCTGAATATTAATAAGAAGAATAAGATACTGGTGTGCAACAATGGAGAAGAGGCCAAACTAGGAAAACAAAAACTGGAAAAGGTGAAAGAGTTCTGTTACCTTGGAAGCCGAGTAACCAACGATGGACGAAGCAAGACAGAAATAGTCAGTAGAATAGCCCAGGCAAAGAAGGCATTATATCAAACAAAGAATTTACTTACCGCTGGAAATACAAGCGTAGAAGTAAGGAAACAATTATTCAGATCGTATATCCAGAGCGTGTTTCTGTATGTCAGTGAGGCATAGACAATGACAGCAGTGGAAAATAAAAGGGTGGAAGTGTTTGAAATGTGGTGCTACAGAAGAATGATGAAGATAAAATGGATCGACCGAGTAAGTAACGAGGTAGTCCTAAGACGAGTGGGAAAAAAGAAAAGTCTTCTGAATACCCTAAGAAGAAGACGGGGCAACTTAAGCGGCCACATCATAAGACATGATGGCCTGATAAAGACAGTCGTTGAGGGAAAAGTAGAAGGGAAGAATGGCAAAGGAAGGCCTCGTGCGAGATATATGGAACAATGAGATATATGGATGTGAAAGAGAAGAAATACGGAAAAATTTGAAGAGATTAGCCGATAGAAGAACTTGGTGGAGAGCTGCGTCAAACCGATCTGATGATTGATGACTTATGATGATGATGAATCGTAACCTGCGATATGAGAGTATTACTTGATATCTGAGTCTTTCTGGTAATCTTGTGACAATAATACTATTGTCATAACGTCAGCTCTCTCTAATCTCATATCTATTTTTGAACATGGTCTAATTTCACATTGAAACCTTCCTCGCAATGATGTCATATTGTCGTCACCTATTCAAAATATCACGGAAAAGATGAATGTTACTTAAACAATCCCAAATAAATTATTTAAATTCATTTTTATGAATTGTAATCGACCGTTTGCCAGACCATTCATTTCCTAGATGTGTTTTCCCACGACATGACTTTTGTGGTTGTTACTCTTTTACATCCACACCTCTAAATGATAAGTGGTAACACTAAAAATAAAAACACCTGATAATGACATACTCATACTTTTGAGGGAATAACTTAATATTAGAGTGGTACTTCTAACAGCACTGCAAACTGATAAAAAACGTTGGTTTTGTGATCAGTCTCCTAACTCTCTTGTAGTGGTCTCCAATAAAAAAATAGGTGAATATTTTCTTGCAACCATAAACTATCTGACATCAATAACTTCTTGTAACATTAATCCGTGGGGAATAGAGGATATGGCTGCACTTGCTTCATTTTAAAACCCATCATTTCCAGCATAAGCCATTGCCTTTTGAAAAGTATCATTCTTACACCAAGTCATTCACTCAAAAGCATGAAAATGTCACTTGGTGGTCATTATTTGGTGTTGAATTTTTAGGGCTACAACTATTCATATCGTCGCGGATGTGAAAGAGTCAGAATTGCAGTAGTCATGTCGTGGATAAACAATTCTCTTAAATGAAATCCATTACAAACCGTCGATTAGAATACAACACCTACTCTTGGTGTAAAACTTTTAGCGCTATCACTATTCATGCAGAGTTGAGGATGTGCTAGAATAACAATTACAGGATCCATGTCGTGGGGAAATATGTCAAAGAAATGTGGTCTACCGAGATATAAAATTAAAGGAAGATTTTCCGACGTAATATAAATTGCTACATTTATTTAATGTTATGTGTTATAATAATAAATGCAAAACTTAAATTTCACCGGAAAAAAGTCGTTGACCCAAGTACAACATAAATCACAATGGAAAATACAAATTACTTGAAACTGCGTCTGAGAACAACATAAATAGTGTATTAAGGCCATTATTCGATAATATATGCAACGTGAGAAAATAACAACGCAACAAGCGGGCTTCGTATCCTACCATCACTACAAAGTTGAAGAAATAAATTTTTTATGCCAACATACAACTCATTTCCTTTTCTTAACGTCCTACGACATGAATTGTTATTGAGATGAACTATCATGGAAGGCAGAAGTTGCTTCTATGTTCAATTGAGTGACGCTTTAAATGAAATCGATAAATATCTTTCCTGAAAAATGCTAAGTCAACTCGATGATTTAAAGTCATGCAAGACCCTATTTTAGAATTTTTCAAGCATTAAATATACTTAATATTTATCTAAAGAGCGGTACAAAATTTTTGAAGATCAATTACTGTAATTGTAAAACAGCACGTAGTTTTCCCCCACAGGCTTAGAAGATATTGCCTGGAATCAACGATAAAATTAAAATAATGACATAAAAAAGCGTCCCACGGCCCTCTCTGTGAAGGAATGTGGCTGATGTCTACTTCAAACGAAACAAGGCAACAAGCCTGATTATGTTTACGGGCTTCTCTCAAAACCTTAAGCTAAATGTACCATTTGTTCTAATTACATTCTAATTATGGCTCATATGCATTTCAGATTAAAATTATTCAGTAAGGAATGCAATCTCTCCGTATTAACCCTTTGCCAACGGATTTTGACGTCCTAGATTTTCCTACGTAAGTGCCTGAATGTGGATTTTAAGCCATGGATTTGCTCACGCATGCGAGAAAGCTGTAGCTGGTTACTTATGCTAAACATATGTCAATTATCCTGCAATTGAATGCTATTTTTGCTGTGCTTGATCCCCTTTGCGCAGGCTGAACATACAGGAAAATAAGTCTACTGCTTTGAACTCATTTGCATCACTTTTTCTTCTGTATTTAGCTATTTTTGGATGCCGAGGGAAAATTTTCCATTCAGTCAATTTTTAAAATTATGGATCCATTACAGCAGGGTTCTGGAACATTCTCTAGCGAAAGCTTGAAAGTTGCTTTGAATTACAACCATACTTTCTTCTGTGTTTCAATTATCTTCGATATAAACGTGGGATAAGTTCATAAAATACTATCTTCATATATATAATAGATACGGTGCCCATCATTAGTTGGAATAACAAGTACCTACCATGTATATTTTAAACAATAATGAAATATAATGGTGAGAATGATTGCGAAAAGGTACAAAGAGCAATACATCCAACTTTTACAAAACTGAATGCGGCTACTCACTTCGAAAGACGCAACAAGAAAATACAAGGGAAGGATGTGGCCAATGGGTTAAAAAATGAGAAAACGACTCTTTTTTGAAAGCAGACTTTGTTTCAAGGCACATTTATTTATAACTGCGGAGATATTTCGGTAGCGATTCTTTCATTTTCATTTCCTCCAGAAAGTTTGTATGCAATGACAAGAGCTTCTTTATTTCTCGTTATCTTCGACGTTGTCATTGAGCAAATGAACCTCCGTATTTTCAAAAATATGCGTGGAATAAAAATACGGTCGGTAACTTTCTTGGGAAGTGAAAGAATCTTTTAAAGCTTCCTCGAAAGAGGAAAAAATACAGAAAATCGTAATCACGGGAATACGAAAATTTAAGACATATGCTTGGAATCTCGAGGCAATTCGTTTTCTCATCAACCGCATGCCTATGCTTTTTGTTTCCCCTCCTTTTGTTAGAACCGTTTTCACTTCCGTTTCTCGAGAAAGATAATGGGCAAGAGTAGCAAGGTAGGTGGAGAAAGAACAGGAAAAAAAAAGGTTAGATGAAGCAGTTCGATTTCACCATTGCTTCAAAGTATTTAGTGACTATTTTTGCGGTGAAAAATATTTACGATCCCTTCTTCTGACGAATTGAAATAGAATCTCTTCTTTTGCTTCTGCTTATATTCTCAAAACGATTGAATGCTAATACATTTATTTACTCAAACTTTTATTATAATACGAGAATTATTAGAAGGAATATTCGTATTAGGATAAAGTCCAATTTCTTTTGCTAACTTTTCCTGCTGTATCAATTTATACTTTTTTGTCATAAGACTGATAATTTCGCTAGGGAAAAGAAGTACAAACTTTGATATTATCCTCTACAGGAATAAATTTCTGCCACCTGAAAAATGTAGCTTAAAAAAATGTAGCTTAAAATACGTAATTATTCTCCAATAAAAAGAGGAATTCTGTGAGAAAATTAGTATTTTACAAAATACAATTATAAAAGCCTTTCTCACTAACGCATCACTTAACTCACTTATCTGCACTAAACTTGACAGAGTAATAGTACAAGTGCTTCCTGGTACTATATTAGGAACTAGATTAGCAATGGCGAGCAAATAAAGAAAATACTTTGGTGAAAGGGCTGAAAAAAAAATGTTTACCCCGTTTCCACGAGATATAACAAGTTCGATTAGCTAAGTATATAATCGAGATCATTCGGGAAGTATTTTATTAATGGGATTGCGCCTGACTATCACGCCCATTTATTCAAGAAACAAACCCTACGTGTCACAAACAATATTTGATAAACAAAAGTTTTATCTCATTAAATGAAAAAATGGGAAATTTTACCGTACAGAGAAAGTGAACGTGATTCTTTGGATAAAAAAACATTAAGAATTTAGGACCTTTCTCGTTGAATTAAAGGATTCCTTATTTGGGGACCTGAGTATAGGTTATAAAATACCATATAAATAAACGCTTATAATACTTATAAAGTGAACAGTGTTCCACTCAAAATAAACAAAAGTCCTTGCGCAACGCAGGAGTAAGTAGTCGAGACGTTTTCGATTTAAAAAATAAATTGCTAATATTTATTACGATAAAACACAAAATATGCTGATAAAATCAAGTAACTTTGACGTAAGAAAACTTTATATTCAATGGCACAAGCTTAAAACTAATTATTTAACGGCAGGCATGATGAAAGGTTTGCTAAATTAATGTTGGTCACCAATCTTTAGAGGTGGGTTGAAAATTTTTGCGACAGCTTAATGCGGGAGAAGAGATCACTGTAATTCTTTAAAAACTTTTTTCCTTGATGGGAGCAAATATTTCCTAAACGTTATGAATTATTTCCCCTCTAAATCTCAAACGCTCCTGTACCAAAAATTGGTAGAGAATAGTCAATGCCTTTTCCCATAGTTTGTTAAGGCTAAATTTAGTTGTAAAGCAGTAGTAAATCTCTTGATACTGATATGTGAAAAGCCCTGTAATATGATATTTGTTGTACTTATTGCTAGTTGGGAAGAAAAGCAATTGTTGAAAACATTGAACCCTTTAGGAAACTTTTTGAAGGAACGAAATACGTTTTCATCATTAGCCTCATTCTAAAGCAAATGTTTTAAAACGTCCACATTTCAACATCCAATCCCACGGATTGAATACTGCGATTAATTATTGCGCAAGGAAAAAACTACATAGCTTTATAATAAGCTTAATAAAGTTAAATGGCAAATAATAATTGACTTTAAATTTTGCGAATCTATTGGTTTTTAAGGCACATTACGTTACAAACGTAATTATAAACGTAATTATGAACGTAATGAGTTATAACATAATTATAAATATTAAATAAGGCTTTTATTAAAATTTTTGATTTTTTACAAATTCAAGATGGGATTTCATGCCTTTGAATCTATTATCTTCATGAATATATATGTTTTTATGTAGGTTGGTAGTTGTATAATGGTTATGGTTATATTGGTTATAATGCTATAATTTAGTTGCATAATGGTCATATGGCTTATACCTATATTCCCTAAAAAGTAATTTCAAAAGTGTTATACTGATCACAGAAAATATTAAATTTGAGTAGCAAACAATGATTTTCCCTGACTTTATGTATCTACTTATATTTCAATTTCACAATAGCAGACTTTTTCTTTCCACGGAATAATTTATAATTCTTTTCCCTAGGTCAGCCCTTTCTACTCGTGTCAAACTGTATAACAGTAGTTCTCACCCTGGAGTACGTTTACCACTAGTTTTGTGCGATCAATGGTTCAGGCGTACGCAAAGAAAATTTAATCATGGCAGGAGGAACAGTGAACACATCCTATCGTCAGATAATTTACACCCAGTTGTGGGCGAACAGCCACTGCATTATCGTTGAGTAAACATTCATATTGCTAATGAGTACACTACCGATTAAATGTAAGTGCACTGCAGCAATATAAATTAACAATATGGACAATGGATAACGGGTACAGATTAAAGGAATAGAGTTCCAAGGTGTACGCAAATTAAAAAAGGTTGCTAACCTCTGGTTCATAATTTACTTTACCACTATTGCGCATGCCATGTCTAACCTATGCTTATATGCAATATTTTCTTCGTATGTGTATAATGAATGGTTCAATTAAAAATTGTGATAGGGGATCCTGAATGTCTTTCGAATAAGGCCCCCAACAACCCCTTCGATTCATCTTTCCATTCAGTCCCCTAAAAATATCCACATTCACCCAGCCACCACCAGGGATTCTTGGATATATCAATATCTGAGGCCAAAGAGTGGGGAATTGCTCATCTACCACAGCAGTACCATTTCTCGCTCTTATTTCCGCCTCCCACGTTCTCTGATGAGACGAAGACGAACAAAAGAAAACTTCCTCCGCCCCATTTTCTTATTCCACGATTCTTCTGCTCCTTCCCTTCCACTGTCCCCGGCTGCTCCATTGACGAGGGACTCACTTTCCTCAGCCCAAGGAGGGAACAACAGTTCCAAGATGTTCTGAGGCCATCTCAATGGTTTTCATTCTTATGCGCGTATAATCTCATTTCGAGGCGAAGAAAATTTAATTATGATCCCAGCGCTGGAAAAAAAGAGGAGGGTTTATATTGAAAAGGGACTTAAGGAATTCAAGTGAATAAAGCGGAACGGGCATACGATTTCACTAAATGGACAATTCTAACCTAAGTAGATGCTAACAAACAAAATACGTGTCTAATGATTAAAATAAAATAAAAGATTTAGGTAGGTGTCTCGAGTTATCCCCGTATCAGTGGAAAGATATCCCCAACGTTTTCCGACCGATGCTGGTCACTTTTTCAAAGGGTATGATATTTACCCCTGGGATATGGGGGTATGATACATATTCCCGTACGTTGAAGGTGTCTAACCACTGACTTGGCAATAGCCCGAGATAAATATTTTTTTATATTAATCATTATGTCCCGCGAAAGCTTTAACGACGAATTATATGGCTAATATTGCGGAAGAGAGCGTCAAAGACGATTAGTTCCAGACTTGACCGCACTAAATTAACATTTGAATGGGATAGACTAACAACAACTATGAAGTAAAATTATTCCCTCCAAATGAAAGGCATGACAAAAAGAAAAGTAATTTTTGTATACGATTCTACCATTACAACTTATATTCAACAACTTAATAATGTAGGAAAATTTAGGAAATTTTATTAAAATGATTACATTTTGTACTGCAGTAGTAACTGTCAAAGTTCCTGCCAAATTATTATTGCATAGATAGCTACCGATCCATTCCGTGCCTATTCAAATCAGATCAATTCACTCATAAATAAAAGATGAAAAATAGCAAAAGGTGACGCCCATTAAACGAGTTGCGTTGGGGATTACTATGTCATCCACATCCCGTCATTGACTGTTTTTAGAGAAAGGGAAAGGGAGTGGAGGGAGGGAGGGAGGTATGCTCGTACACACCCTGTTGCAACCCCTCGTGCCAGCTGTGTGTCCCCAATGTGATAAGGCGAAGGAGCTTCGTGGTCGCAGGTGTGATTGGATGAAGTGGATGACGTATTAGTCCTTTCACGCCCACCTTTCCGAAAGGGGTAAAAACATCAGTTTTTCGCCGCTTATACTTGAGAATCAATTGACGGATAAAAGGCTGGAAAAATACGAGTGTTTTTATTTACAAACTCTATCAGAGTCGTCCGTTAAGATGTTAGCGCAACCCATTATAGAGGATTCCTTCCCCCAAGGACCTGTTTCCCATCTTTCTCAAATATCATATTGCTGTCGTTTCTCTTCTCACCGGGAAAAATGCAGCCCAACTCGTCCCTTCGTAGCACCAGCCATACCAACCTCTGACCAAAACGCGCGGGAAATACCTTCTCATCCACGAAACAGGTATTCTATCCATCAGCAAGTGTGGCATTGTGGCAAAAGTAAAATATGTATAAAGTTGTTTTTGCATACGTTCTAACTTTATTCCTATTTTATTTACTATTTCAGTAGTGTTAAAGATTTGTGAAAACTCCAATGTGAAGAGCTGAGCATGGTTTCGGAACGCGCCATTGCGAAGGAAGGACAAGTGGAAATGGTACTTCAGAGATTGGGGCTTGAAGAAGAATGAACTATCTGTGTTTTTAAGTCCATTTCCGCACTAATTAGCCGCTTTAGACTAGGAGGAAATGTAGTACAAGGAAGATAATGGAAGGGAAAGGGTAAAGGGCGGTGAGAAACCCGGCGTCGGCATTCGTATGTTCTTAAAGAAAAGGCGCCAAGGGGACCACTACTTAACGTCCCAAACAGACTGTCACCTCATCTCATCTATGTTTTCAAGTCTGTTTCCGCACTAATTAGGCGCTTCAGACTGGAAGGAAAGGGGAGAGGATGAAATGGAAGGGAAAGGATGAAGGGTAGAGAGAAATCCGGCGTCGGCATTAGCCTGCTCTCCACGAATAGGCGCAAAGGGGACCACCACTTAACGTCCCATTAGACGGACGGACTACTGTAAACGAATAAAGATCTGATACTTTCCCGGCGTATACTGCTGGTGAAGGCTATTCGGGTTCTTCACCGATTATAATCGAATGTTCTTCACAAAACATTCAAGTCAGGGCCGGTTTACCAATATCTTCCACTGCCGGGAATCGAAGCAGGGTCCTCCTGGCAAGAGAACAGTACTTAAACCACAACACCTACCCAGCCTAACATCGATCGAGAAAAATGCAAAACGTTAGCTTGACGTATATGAGAACTTATTAGTAAGTGTTGATTGGGAGAGGAGAGGAAAGGTTATAGGTTGAAGAAATTGAGAGAGGATGACTTAATTGGACAAATGGCGTTCTGAAAGGTAACTGATTGATGAAGACGATGAAAGTGAACTGCTAGTTAAACGCGGAAGAGAAAGGAAAATAATAGACATTTGGATGGCTTGAATACGCGCAGAAGAAATGATAATATGAAAGAGAGATTAAAATAAAAAATCGTCATTGGTTACAATGAAAGTTAATTGCTTGAATGTTAACCAATGACGTATATGAGAGCGTATATAGGAGGGAAATATGCATGGAGGAAGTTTCCACAAACCTACAAATATTGGTAGAATACATGTGGTAATGATTCTCTCCCCGCCTTAACAGAGATCCTCAACTTGTTAATTCTTAGTACAGGTCACGGTCATTAGATGCTGGTCGTTATACTCCGTGAAAAACTAAAATTTGAGCCTCATGGTCGAGGTTACGCCTACCTTTTGCAGCTTATTTTCGAGGGAACAATGAAACTTTGTGCACACTAGCGGCACCAATACTTATAAAAATGAACTTATAGAGTGCGGAAGGTTGCTACAACAGTGCGATTATCATGCAAAAATTTACAGTAGAGCAACCAGTATCTAGGGACCATGGTACAGGTATTGTCAAAGAAAAGCCATTCTATGTCGATAAATTGCCGCCAGATGGCAAGGCAGCTGAGATGATATTGAAGGCCTTATATTCAGCCTTATTAATTAGATATATTAAGCTAAGTGTACTATCAAATATTCCATCACATATTATTATTTAACCAGTTACATAAATAGAGAGTGGTGTATCTATCTTCAAGAAGTATAAGATAAAAATCGGAAGATATTCTTATTACTACCAAGAGTAATAGTAAATAATTAGTTTCTTATAACTTCATGGCCTACACTTTGATTGCTCTTCAATGTATATATATCTCCTTAGGGAAAATTTTTTTATGGCCCATGTGTTAGAACAAAATGGGCCAACATTAATGTAGCAAGGGTTTGAAAGGAATGGTGTGGTGGATAGAGAACCTGCCGCCCATCCCGAAGGGCCCGGGTTCGATTCCCGGCAGTGGCGGATTTTTCAATGGCAAACCGGTCCCAACTTGAGTGCCTAGTTCAGGTTCAGTACTCCGTCAGTCGCATGGAACGTTAAGCCGTGGTCCCCTTGGCGTCTGTCGTTAAGAGCAGGCTAATTACGACGCCGGGTTTCTCTCCACCCTTTCTCCGTTACCTGAAATGTTCCTACCATTACACAATTACCCACCAAACCTATATGGCGCAAATGACCTCAGCTGTCGGTCACCTTCCATAAATAAATAGCTAACTATGGTTTACAGTTTAGTAATAGGCGTAAGCGCCGTTATACTACTACCTTAAAGGAGGACGAAAATTGTTTTTCCTCGATTGATAAAGGAAGTCTAAGTAACATTTGGCTTATTCGTGTGCGGAGGAACTTCTTTGAAAACAATAATTGATAATATGATGTTTGAGGCTGATTCCAAGTTTTAGAATGATTGCCCAAGTTTTTAGTCACAAGAATTTTAACAATTTCCAAAGCTTTTTTTATCTGGCAAATAAGCATCAAACATTGGCATCCGTGTTCTAGTTAAACGAGGGTTCTCGTGGAAGCCTAGTGTGTACAGTGCAGGTCTTACCGTCCGGTGGTTCCAGGTTCCCATCTGGGTGAGACCTTTGGACACGTCCATTACTTGAAAGGTGAGGAAAAGGGAAGAAAATAATTGGACATTGGACGGAATGAAAGGAAGTTACTAGTATGAAGAGCTTGAGTGGGGTATACAAATAAAAACATGGATTTTTCTCGAGGAAAGAACCTGCAACTTAATCTTGTGAGTTTACGTTGTCCCGTTGTCCGAGTATTTTTTGCCATTACCGTCATATTTTCAATCATACCGATTCTGAGACTCTTTAGAACTCCGCATGGCTCTTCCAGCTTCTACCACGTGCAGCGCAGGTTTTCGCAGCGTGAAGAATTTCCAGTTGTCTCTTTCGGGAGCCGCCGCGTATGGAGCTTTGTCGCCCCAGCGCCCAAAGAGACAACTGGACTTTCCACCACGTGCATTGCTTTGGGTGAGAATAGTAGAATAGTTTCGCAGGTTTTTCCAGCAGGCATCTTCAGGTTGAATGCCCTTCAACCTTGGGAGTTGGAACACCAGCAAAACTACGGCCCTCTACGGTATACCCCTCGCTTTTTGTCATTCTTGTCACTTCTTTTTAGCTCAGAGAAGAGACAAATATGAACGTTACACTAGAAAAACAAAAAATTTAGCAGGTGAAAAAGTAGTGTTACCTGGGAAGTCTATTAACTAGCGATTGACGAAGTAAGAAAGAAATCATTCAGTACATTCAGTAAATAACTCAGGAGAAAAGGGCATTTCACGAAAAGAAGAATCAACTTACAGCTGAAAATACAAGCGTAGAAGTGAGGAAATAAATCATCAGAAATTAAATCTGGTGTGTATTTCTTCATGGTATTGGGGCATGGACGATGACAGCAGCATTGAAGTAATGGATGGAAGCATTCGAAATGTGGGACTAAAGAAGAAAGATGAAAATTAAATGGATTGACCGAATGAGAAGTTCTAAGAAGAGTGGGAGAAAAGATAAGTCTTTTGAAAACCCTAAGAAGAAGACGGGGCAACATCTCAGTTATGATAGCCTGATGAAGACCATCTTCAAATGACTGGTGTACGGGAAGAATGGTAAGAAAGGTCTCGTGGAAGAAATGTAAAAGTATGTGAAAGAGAAGGAATAAGTAGATACATATGAAAAAAAATCAGCTGTTAAGAGAATCAAATCGAGACCTGCGTCCAACCAATGTAAGGATTATTGACTGATGACGATGAGAGGTTTTTTGGTCCACAGTTTACCCACCTAACCTGCCACTGTCTGCTCATCTGCCCTCCAAAATGTAGGTCATTGGTACAAAAAATAGGAGTTAGAACCGAAAAAACAGAAAAGTTATAGCAAAATAATGTAATGCGAAGATTGCAGACTCCTTTACCTACCCCCTGTCTCCCTCGTTCACCTTTCCCACATGCCATGGGAAGAAGGCTGAAATGAGATACCTCCTCCTTGCAAATGCTTTGACGCTTCCTTCTTCCCCTCCTCTTGCCCCTCTTACCTTAAAATCCCATCCGCTCAGGAGGGTGATTCGGTAAAGTCGAATTCAAAATTTTAACGTCACAACTACAACCATACATATATGGAATAGACGTCATAGTTCCTAGGGAAATCTATGCTTATTTGATGGTTTATTATTATTATTGATATGTGTAGCGTAAGATAAGACGAGAGACTCAAGTTCATAAAGCTGTGAGCTCAGTAACGGTTGACGGCCGCGATGTAACGGTTGGACTAGAGGTCCGGTAATTTTTTTTATCAAGGTGTGGAGGAAATGCATTTACGCACACTTGGGCTAGATGTAGTGCCCAAGTAGTGTGAGACTCAGGCCCATGGGCCCACTACTCACTAAAACCTCCACACCGCACCAATCCGTGATTCCGTAGACTGAGTAGTGCGACGGCGTTCTTTCCTGCTGCCGAATTTTCCGATGTTTGGGTGCGAATTTCCCATCATTAGAACATGCTCTTCTGCTTTGTGCGACACCTTTCTTCTCCATTACCGTTGTCATCAAGCTCAATCTAGTCCAATTCATGTGACTTCCTTTTAAGACTCTGGTGGTGATGGATGTTAGTGCTCCTCTGGTGACTACCGGACTCAGCAGATCTTCAGCCGATTTCTTGCTCCAGACGCTCCTCCACGGGAATGTGCACGCGATATCTCGGATATCTACTTTCTTCGTTCCCTGATCAGCTGCAACCATGGTCTTCACGTAATGTATGCTATATTTGCTGATCTTCTGGTTGGCATGATCTAGCGAATAGGCCCAGCTTACGATTTGCGAGTCAATCACACACTACTCCTCTCTTTGCTACCGTATCGGGCTTGAGGAGCCCACTTTTGGTCTTATACATAGTGATGCTCCTCGCGCACGCTCCATCACTTTTGCTTCAACTCGTTAACTATTATTTTGTTCGCAGTATTGTGACGTATGATGCATCCTCCATGCGTCCTTTTGCAATGCTGTACTATGTGCGCCAAGGTCTCCGTGGCGTTACACTTCGCTCGACGCATTATCTCTATTGGATCCTTTCTTCCTTGATTAAAGACGTGTTTTCCTTAATACCGCCCAATTCAAACTGCAGCCTCCGGTTGGTTCAATTACAGGAAGGAACTAAAATCAAGGTAACCGAGAGGAAGTTCATGAAAGGTAATAGAATATATCATTCTATCCATAAAGAATAGTGCTAGCAAGGTGAAAGAACTTGGGTCAAATAAATAAGTACAAATAAAAGTAAGTAGATGGTGCGAACATCTGGGGAGAATTCAGGACTGCGGCCTGCCAGTTCTAGCAATGGACACCAGTGGGGAGAGTTGGAAGACCAACAGGGAAATGGGTCCCGGAACAGATCGAAAGAGATCCTAATCTTTGAAGAGATGATGATGACCTTACAATTGAGCACAGCCCTAAAATCAACCCTGTAACAATATTATTATCCAAAGATCTACAAGTTTTTGGAATGCTGTGTCAAGAATTGTTCGTAAAAACTTAAGCCTAGGAACTCCCCAGTATTACGGAACAACACCTTGGAACTCCCCAGTATTACGGAACACTAGCACGTCATTGGGTCTGCAGGAAAAAGAAAAAAGCCTGAATAACTCCTCCCAACACTCTTCCAGAAAGAATTCTCCCTATTTACCCTCTCCCTCCTCATTCTCCAACCCCTTCGACCACCCCGCGACTCGTCAAGACAAAAGATTCGCGTGGATACGCTGCCACTGATGCTCTTGTGTTCTCCTTCCTTGTTGCCGTTGTTCCCCTGCGCCTTAGACCATGTGGTGTGTTGTGTGTGGGTTGGCGAACGTTTTTCTGTGGCTTCCAAAGCAAATCCAATCCTCCGCGCCCATCCCGCCTCCTTTTCTTTTTAGTTCTCTCCCTTCCAAGTCCTTTTATCTCGATAAATAGAGGAAAAAAATGAAAGAAGGGGAAGAATAAATAAAATGGAAACCTTCCCTTGTCTCCTTCATCCTTTTCCTCTACCCCATCCCATCGTCTCCTCATCCTTCGAGCCCCTCCTTTCCTCCAATGGCCTTCCTTCATTTCTCCTCCCGTCTCCCCAGTCCTTAGTACGCTACCACCCCGCCACAAAAGGCCTCAGTTCCCCTTCTCCACCGATAGATAGCGCGCTTGAGACGCTTCGATGCGCTCGACTAAGCCGTTAATTAAAAGAGAGAGATCGATTATTCGATATCTCCCCACCCTCTCCGACTTCCCCCCTCCTCTCTCCCATACCGCACATTTCATCGATCGTCATGGAAATGGAATAAATGGAAGAAAAAGAATTCCGAACCCTCTCCTCCCGCGTTCATCCCGAATAAGCCCCCCCACCCCCAGTGTCTCAAATTCCATTCATCCCCTAGCCTCGCCATTAACCCTTATTGTCATCACCGAATACCCAGTTCATAGCCACAGCCGTGCATCCTTGCTAGGATCAACCCCCGGGGCCTCCAGCTTGATTTCGTATTATAATCAAATGCATAAGCATAGCGATTAATCGTGTACTTTTGAGATAAAAATTATTTGCTATCACTGATTTTTTTGATTTATTTTAATTGCGACTTGCGTAAACTATAATAGTAAATATGGATCAAGCGTGGGATTTACGGCCGATGTTGTGATTAGAATATTGAAAATTGGCATAGGAAAATTATTTCCGGGGATCGAATCTCGAAATCGAAAATTGTCTCTGGGATTAGGGGTTTTGAAATGGTACAAAAACAAATGTAAAATGGTGAAGCATTAGACCAGATATTTAAAATTCCGCAGTTTGATTTTCAGTGCAGGAAACTATTTCTTCGCCACATTTCAACGCTCTCGTTTGACGTTCATAACGTGAAAAAGAAAATCTTAGATTGTGGCTTGAAAACTACCCTTCCATCCAGAAGGTTTCGGTTTGAATCCCAGTGGTACCTGGGGTTTTTAGTGAAATACCGGCCGCTACTTCAGTACTTTGTTAACCATTTTTTAAGTGCAAGGCTTCATCCGTCAGATGGGACGTCAAATCTTTCACCTCTTGGCGTCTTTCGAAACCAGTAGGTTAATAACGTCGGGTTTGCCTCCACGCTTATTCTATTCCTCATGAATCCTATCTATTTCCTGTTAACGCTTGTAACGGTTGTATCTATTTCCTGTTAATGCCTGTAACGCTTTAATCCGCTAATTCTTATTGGCGTAATTGATCTTTCGGTAGCTTCTGCTAAGAAAAGTGATTGTTAGTTGTGTATAAAGGCCCCATTCCTCTAACGAGCACTCGTATCTATGTCTTATCTCAGTTTTGCTTGCTCATTCGCTACCTCGACGCCAAAAAAAAAACCCTTTTCCTCCGTCCCTGGCCCCTCTTGCTTTTATAACATTCAGGCCAACATGCTTCCAGTACCTAACGGCTCAATACAACTTCCTTTATCTACTCTGCCTCTTCCTGGTTCTCGTTAGCATTTTTCATTTCTCCTCTATCATGTCTTGCATAACTTTGCTTTATTTCTGCTGGCCAGTTTTCCTCACCCATTTTTAAGCCTATAATTTCACAAAATAAGGCTATCAAGCTATGGAAAGCATGTTACCACAGGCAATTGTGTCTGACCTTTTGTCAGTAACAACAAGATTTACGAGACCAAGGTTGAATGAATAACAATATAGGGTGGAATATACCAACTATTTATCTTTTGCGAGAGATATTTTTAAATATTTTCCCTAGCAAAAGTATGGCCACCGCATGGCTCAAATATTCAGCATGCTTGGAAGGGAAAGGTCTGGATATACCAAATATTTATCTTTTGCAAGGAATATTTTAAAATATTTTCCCTAGCAAAAGTATGGCCACCGCATGGCTCAAATATTCAGCATGCTTGGAAGGGAAAGGTATAGAGAATCAAAACCATGTAAGGTCAAAAAAATATTTCAAATGGGTATCCATTTATGCCAAGCGTTAAAATATAGCAGCAATTTGATGAATGCCTTCGCACGTCCCACTCCAACCTCCTTATTTTCATCCTTCTACTTCATACAGGTTAGGGACCGATCCCTAAATTAAGCTAAAGGGTGGGGGAAGAGTCGGGCCAACTGTTACGACTATTGACTCTATTGCATTATCGACAAGGAGGGGGAGGTCCAACATTCCGTAAAGTTATGATAGGTACGATATAAAATCATTTCTTGTTAAAAGATAAAGGATAAGCACATAATAATTAGGAATTGAATAATAGCAGCGTGAAAAAATAAGGTTATTAAAATAAATGTTGGGTTAATCATTCTTGAAAAGAGGAGGTTAATTCATGTCGTTGCATGATTTAGTGGGGGGAGGGTTTGCTATAGGAAGTTACGGAGCGTAAAAGGGAGGTGAGGTTGCGCAAAAAAAGCTGGAAAATTAGTGCTACGGTAGATATGAATGGCCTCTTAAATTTTTGCACCTCAAATAGGTCATATTTGAGTACTCACCCTCGTTTTACTTAAATCGATTACATTTTCAAGCTGTGAGATTCTTCCGGCTAAGGGTCATCTTTGAATAAAACTCTTATTATTTGAGGAGACTGAATTTTCACTGAGGGGCTTCCCATGAGGCGAAGAATAAGAGAGAGAAAATAAGAAAGGAAGTATGACGACTCAAGAGTGTGACACCATCCTTTTTTCCGCGCTAAATTTTCCTTTCTCACTCTCCATCAGTTCCCCAGTGGTCACGGACCAGAGAGAAGTTAATGAAACACCAAGCTGCCGCTGAGGAGGCGATTTAATGAGTAAATTACCTGGAAATGGGACCTGAAACCATGTCGGTGCAAGCGTGCGCTGCGGAAAAAAAGTAAGAGGGTAGGGAGGAAGGCGAGATGAAGGTGGAGTAGAGTAGGAGTTGGAAACGTCATAAGGGAGGGAGACTAAAGAAAAGGAAGTTTAACTCGGGATGTAATTAGAGTGGAGGGAGAAAAGGGGGTGCGATGGAGAAAGGACCCGCCAGCCGGAATGGGAATAGGGAGAAAGAATGGGGCGGAAATTGGACGGGGGTGGTGAAAGCTGGGAGGAAGGCTGGGGGAGGGTGGGGTTTGATAGAATTGCGGAGCGCGTCGAATAGGGCTTCTCCTGCCCTCCTCACTCAGGGCTTCGTCGCTAAGGCGACGGGAGGAGGTTTTATCTTTTTTAAAAGATCAAAAAGGGCCTTCACCTCTTGTGGAAGCGTGAGTAATCCTAATCGAAATATTAGTATCACCGTCAACGTCGTTTTTGAGATTGGTTGGTAGGGTTGAGGTTGTGAAGTTGCATCGAAAAAAAATCCATTTTGTACTCAAAATTAATAGAAAAAAGGCCCACGTTAGCAACAAAAATATATTTTTAATTTTGTTGATAACAGAAAAAATTATATTTATGTATTTCTAGTTTTTATTATGCTTAAGCCATGACTTATTGATAGCTTGGGATTATATGCCTTATAATGATGTTTTTATGTCAATTTTTTATTTTTAAACGTTACTGATTTCTAACAATACCATTACAGCTAATTGCTGAGTGAATTTGTCCGTCCTTATCCTGAAAAGCCATAAATTAAATTGAAGATGGTGGTGATATTTTATCTGAATTCGATGAAACTATATCCTAATTAAATATGGAATAAAAAGAACTACTCTCAACCTTGGTGAAGATAGTACTCTATAAATACGCACTCGGTCAAAGGGTGTCTGAAATTCATGCATCAGGGTAAGGTGACTTCCTTACAGTCTTTAGGGATTTCCAACCAATTCTAACAATATCTGAGTGACACTTTCTGTTCAGTTATAGGAATTTGTCACAAAACGTACCCTTTGTGCTTTATTCAGTTCCCAAATAAAATAGGAGAATTTCCACAAGGAAAAAATCCACCTTGACCGGGAGCCCCTAATTTCCGGCGAGGTACTCTGCCAGTTGAGCTATCAATGCTTCCTCTCCTCCGTGGATTTCTAGAAGCCTAATAGGACCAAATGTTCGCAATTCTTGAACCCGAATTTAATCTTTATTTATTGGACCCTAAATTCTAGGATTCATACTCCAGTTAAGGCCTTGCACGTGCAAAATAGCATATTTATTTAACTTTCCAATTTGAACACTGTCCCACATATTCGAGTGATGAATCTGTCTGATAAAGCGCTATTCTAGATATATCTTACGCAGTGCTTTGTGTGGAATCATTACCAACATTATCATCACACCTTTGCGGTGGTTTATAGAGCGATTGTAGAGGCAGATGAAGTGCTGATAATAAGCGATGTATATGAAGGAACATTACAGGGACTCGAGGACAGCCGTGAAAAAAGTACGTTGAAGAAATGGAAGGGGGTATTTTAGCGTAAGAAGTAGATCGCCCCTGTATGCCCCTCAACTCCTCACTCCAACGACACCCTCAATCCATCCGCTAATGGACTCTTCGAATAATTAAAGGAGGCCCATCCAGGGGTTGCAGGAAGAGTTGGGACGACCCTTGTGAGACAAGCGCTGGCGGGCAATGTGGCGGGAGGTTGTCTAAAAAACGATTCCACTCATTCCTTACCTCTTATTACAACAGATAAAACAGTGAGGAAGGATTCAACAAACAAGTGATTGGATAAAGCGTTTATTTAGAAAGTGATTCTACTCACCATTCTACCAACATTCAAACTTTCAGCATTTAATGGGGGCGTTTACTCGGACCCGAATATATGAAAATATGAAAATACTATCTTGAAATTTATTTAAGAGATTTAAGTATAAATTTCAACCTACAATCTGACAATGATTCCCTTTAAATTCGTCTAATAGACTGGTTACGCTAATAAAGTTATCATATCGTCCCTTTATAAATCTTACCGATCTTCGCTCCACTCGTTCGAGATAATTATTTAAGCCTATTTCATATGGATCCCATATACTGGCAGCGTACACCAAATAAGGTCTAACAAAAAGACACGTTTTGACATCGTTTCAGTAAGAATGGGTTTTTTTTTCGGAACCGAATTCGCTATTTTGTGCACGAAATCGTTAGACGGACACGAAAAATGGATTTTAGTGAAAATTATGATCATCTAACCAGAGCCATTCTTTCATAAATCGAAAACTAAAAAAAGCAGAAGGTGACGTCCACCGTACGAGCTGCGTTTAGGGTTCGGAGGATCTTCTAACCGGAGCCATTCACTCAAAATTAAAATAAGCAAAAGGTTACACCCACCAAAGGAGCTGCGTTAAGGATATCTATATCCACCTCCTGACTGACTGAGACAGTCCTTGACTGTGTTGAGGAAGAACGAGAAGGGACCGGAAGTGGGGAGGAGAGGTCTGCCTAAAGAGATCCTGTCGCAACCACTTCCATTGGAAGAGCCAGCTGTGTGTCCCCCATTGTGATAAGGCAAAGGAGCTTCGTGGTCTCAGTTTTGATTGGACGAAGTGGATGACGCACAATTCCTTTGCACGCCCTTTTTTCCTAAAGGGTTAAAAATATACGTTTCTCGCCACTCTTAACTCGAGAGCTATATGACGGATTGAAGTGCGAAAAAATATGGGTCCCTCTATTTCACAAATTCTATCAGATTCGGCAATAAAAAATATGGTAAACGAGCCATTTCTCCATTGGTTCAGTCACTGGTCACCCCTAATATCTCCTTCTCACCGTACAAGTATCATCCATCTTCATTGCCTCCATTTTCAACTCTCCTTATCTTCTGCTTAATTCGCTCTGAATAAGATCTGAGAAGTCTTATTCTCTTCTTCGTTATCTTATCGGATTGATTTTTTTCATTTGTATGTAAATGATCTATTTATTTATGCATGTTTTTTCATCTCTTTTTCAAACTGCTGTAATTAACATTTACGAGAGGTTAGGTGGAAGTAGGAACTATTTAGTCCTAATATCCCTCCAAATAAATACATTTAATTATTCTTATTATTCATTGGCTCCAACCAGCACTCGCCATTATATATCGCAGTCTTCGACCACTTAAAGTGCTAGTAATTTAACTCATGATTCAAGCAAAAGTTACGTTCAACACTTTATTAAAAGAGCATGTCCATTTTTTCTTACATGAAGCTCCTGTTCATCAATACTTAAAAGTATTGATAAACTCAAACAAAATTATGATCGTAGTCGAAAAAAATACAGCCAAAGTAATGAAACTATTTTACTTCGACACTATTTGCTGAACCTCCTTTAAGCGTTGCATTGTAAATTTTAAGTTCTTTGTTGATACTACGGCCTTTATCCATTTTTTATGAATTATTTCCTTGCTATTTTTTGCGGATTTAAGTTCATTATTTTTAAATATAATGCATATGAAACGTGCATGATGTCAAATGTTAAAATAAGTAATAATTTACCTACTGAAGCAAAAATTGATAACATCAATTTTTGTTTCAGTAGATACATGCATATTTGCATGTCCTGATCTATAGTTGAATTGAAAAAAATGTAAGTAATTCAATGAAAACCCTAAAAATTCGGGAAAATGACAGGAGTGATCAGTTATCAATCATGGATTTTTCACGCATAGTACGAGATAAACTGAATAATGGCTTTATTGGTGACAGCGATTGAGTCAATAGCATCAAAAAATGGTGATTCTTAGACTCAGCCAACACAATAATAGGTACCTTCACTGGGTCCATAAGAGGGTCAGTGTAAAAGGCATGGAAGAGGTAAATTTAACCTCAACAGTCAGGAAAGATTTAAAAACAGCATAATTTCCGAATTTTAGAATCTGCCAGAAGAAAGGATTGGCATAAGCAGTAAAATAAGGGAAAGAACATCGTGGAAAAGGTACCTATTGATAAAAATGTCTCACAAGTTTCTTAGTTGTTAGTTAATGGAGAATAAAGATGAAATTTGTTTCTTGTGTATTGATACTATGCTTGATTCAAAATTTTTTCACAAATGTAAATATATAAGAAAATATTTTCAATAAAAGCCAGCAAAATTTTCCGACAATTACCGAAATTCATGTGACCTGAAGCGCCTCATAACGTCACTACAAGTTATAGCTTTAACATTTATTTTAGAAGAAAACGAAGTAAGTATATTGCTTTGAGGTTTTTAGCCATTCCTTGATCAAATCAATGACTGAAAAGGGATTTAAATAAGCAAGAATTTTCTTCTGGTCTATTTTATGGACGATTTTCTCGATAAGATCTTATCCATAGTACTTAAATAAAAAAATTGAATTACAAAGTTTAGTACACTGCACAAATGTCATAAATAGATCCATTTTCGTCAAGTATCCGTCAAACAACTTACCTCCACGTAAAACAGACAAAAAAAGCTCATAGTGGTACCGTGTCGTAACTTCATACCTTGGAAACCCGATAACGTGTTTTATAATAAGAGTATTATCTCAATAACACAGATGTATTCCCCAGAAAAATTTTCTCCAAGTATATTAATATATTAAAATACTCACTCAAAGAGTTATAAAAAATTCTGCATGTTCCTCATTCACCACGGAATAGGAAAAAAATCATTGGAAATTTCAAACTGAATTTAGCGTAGTACAAACTTGCATGCAATATTGAGGCTTGGTTACAAAATTTACATGCGACTGTACAAAATTTGTCAGAGGGGAAGGCGATAGAATAGTAGAATGGTGGTGAGAAAATATTTAGCGGCTAGCGAAGCTGGAATGGAGAATAGGCAGTCTTAAAAATTTACATAAAATATAATGCTTTGAATACCTATAGGAAAGAACGATTCCTACAACTAATATCGATAAACAATTTTCCCTAGCTTTTTTCAAGAACATACGAGTGATTACATTGCAAAGCGTATTATTTTGATAATTGTGATTACAGACCGTTATTAGGTATAGGTAATTTCCAGAAATAGTAGCATCAAAAAATTATATTTCAATGGAAATCATCCTCTTTGATTTCTTCTTCTCCATCCTCTTGCCACAAAGAGAGCTAAAAACAATGCTATGTGTTTTTGGGATGCTTACTGCATGAATAAGTTTGAAAGTTTTATTTCATCTAGAATAGGCACTTGAAATTCAGGCATTTGAAATGCGATTTTCATCTAGATAAGAGAATTCGACAAAAGGGTAAGAGAACAGGATTAATAACGAAAACATACAATTCATTATTTAAGGAATTAATCGCAGTACTAGAATGCCTGTTTAACATTTCGTCATTCTCGATACTTTTCCGTTGAATTCGTTTATGCTACTGTCGACAGTTAAAAAAAAGAGAGAAAGGGATCTCTCTCTCTCTCTCTCTCTCTCTCTCTCTCTCTCTCTCGAACTCATTTTGAATTCATGCAAAAAGGATCGCGCGGCTGCAATTTATTTAGGTTTTCTTAACGGTCCTCGCTTCATTCTGCAGGACGCAGTTCATTAAAAACGGGCAAAGCGAAAATCAGAACGAATCACCAAGGTTTAATTCTGTGACCAACTTTGTCCAACGAGAATCATAGAGGAAGCGAATCCTTGGGACCCGTTGTGAATCCACCTTTTTTCCGAACGTAAAAGACCTTTTGTGAAAGAAATGGGCGCACTTATAAAGCCCGTTTGGATTCGCTGGAAACGAAGGGACAAACGGGGAGCTCGGACAGAAAAGGACCCCACAAAAGACGGCAACGGACATCGCTTCACAAAATCCACGGGAGTCTTCCACAAAGGCATTAATTATTCGGTGGATTAAATTTCGTTTCCAATGGGGTGCAGGTGGACACAGGCCGTTTCCTGCAGCGCAAGAATGGAGAAGGAGCGACCATTGTTTACTTCATACATGGGCTAGTACCTACGTAGCTATATTAGTAGTAATGTACACTAGCATGTGGCGTGGTTAGATTTCTGTTCTTAGGTACCTTGCAGGAAAGTATTGACTTGGAGAACCCAGTCAGCACAATGTCCGACGAAGGATAAAATGAAAGATGCCTCCGAACTAGAACGACCTGCTGAATAGCAAAGGGGTGGGTTGTATATATGTAAATAAGTATAGTGTGCAGGTAATAAGAGCAAGAAATAGTCATGCTTGAGGTGTGGGGTAGCGATGCTAACGGAGTCAAGAAGAGAAGTAATTTTTCTCTGAATTTTCGCGTGGATATAATAGGACTGGTTTCGTGAAATTCTCAATAGCAATATATTTAATGAACCTACTCCCGTACAACGGGAAACCCGGCTTTTGGAGGGACGATCGTTTCGAGGCCACCCTGCAGCGCCTAGGGAGGTCAAAGACAGCAGCAGGCTTGGTTTCCTCAAGAGAGGTCCGCAGTATTTAGTCTGCAGCCACTTCTAACGCAGCCTCAGGAGTTCATGTATATGTTCGGTTTTCGGGGCACAAGGGTAGAGTGCCGAGCTCCATATCACAAGGGTTAGGGGAGAGAGCAAGGTGACCACGGCAGTGGTTGACTGGACCTGGCGACCGTTCACCGAATTATGGATATCATGGTTACGGCAAAAATAGCACTACCACTAACATGAGTAATGTCGCGACGCCCAAGAGTAATGTCCCACGACAAATTAAAGGGTCAGGTTAGGGTGGTGGTTAGATTCAGGGGCGGCGTGGGTGCTCCGGGGCCCGGGCCGCTGCACGTCCAGAGGAGTCCGATTTTCGTGACCTCCCCTCCCCCTTCTGAAAAAATTTGTGCGTTAAAAACGCGTTTCAGGTCTTTAAGGGAAAAAGCTTAGCAAATAATATATAAACGACAAAAACTTTCACTGCGATAAACGTCTTATTTTATTTACGTTAAAATTAAACAGAACAATAACATATTAGTCTGCTGGCTGATTAAAGTTCGGGGCCCGGAGACCTTCGTACACGAGCCCGAAACTTAGTGCGTGGCCCGGGAGCCGGGGCCCGGAGCCTGTGCCGAAATCCGGGCCCGGGTGGGAATCCCCGCCTTCCCGGACTGGCCACGCCGCCCCTGGTTACAGTACTGGTGTACCACTATTTTTTACCTTTCCTATCCCTTTGCTAGGCTTCCTATTGTGCTCTCTATACGTTACGCGGGAAAAATGACATTTTTATTCTATCGGTCACTTCTAGTTTTTTGGAAATAGGGTCTCCTTATTAAAACCCTAAGTACTGAATCATCATCATAAGACAGTAATCCTGAGATATTGAATTCGTCTCATCTACATCTACATAATACCCTGCGAGCCACCACGAGGGTGTGTGGGTGAGGGGGTGAAGCTCACCAAACATGCACTATTGGTATGCAACTAGGATAGTACATGGAAACATGCTAGATAATAGGGTCACACAGCTAAATGGTTAGTATCTAGAAAGTAATAAAGGGGTAGATAGTTAATACATGCCTCATTACATCATGCACTGCATACTACTCTAAAATATTTCTCCTGCCCATTGCTTTGCTGCCTATTGTTCTCTCTTATGGTACGCGGGTAAAATGACATTTTAAATATATCGGTACCATAATCTCTCTAATCTTGTTGATCTGATCAAACCTAGCATAATATACAAGGGTTTTAAACACATATATATCTAACGTCACCTGCAAAAAAATTGCATTCACATTCACGTAAAGGTTTTTGCCTAAATTTTAACCTACTTCTAATAGTAATTCCCATCCTGATTCTTCTTTTAGAATCGTATCACTAAAACTGTTATCATATCGGCCTTTAACAAATAAAATTCATACGTGTGCAACGTC
Organism: Platycnemis pennipes; assembly: GCA_933228895.1. Classification (NCBI taxonomy): domain Eukaryota; kingdom Metazoa; phylum Arthropoda; class Insecta; order Odonata; family Platycnemididae; genus Platycnemis; species Platycnemis pennipes. The sequence continues at coordinate 81,343,300 of OW121857.1, forward strand.
ATGCCATAAATAAATAGAGTGGTGATTGCATTTGTTTTGTTTAATGTTGGATATTTTATTTTCTTGGTTGTTCATTGTTGTGTTGATGGTTAGTTAGAGTCGGAGTTAGATAGTTCGTTACTTTTAGATGAGAATTATGGCTTTTTGATGTTTTGAAGGAAATGTTTTTGTTTTGCTAATTTTTGAATGCTTGTTTTTTGAAAAGGGTCGTTGAGAGTTTGTTGATAGAAAAAGGAGGGATTGTTGTGCGAGAGGCTGGAGGGAGTGGATCGGACAGGTACATTCTCTGATAAAGAGGAAACTGAAAAATTAGAAAATAAATAAATGAATCATCATCATCAAGGGTCAACAATCCGAGGATTGGTTTGACGCAACCCTCCATTCGATTCTTCTATCGGCCAACCTCTTTTATCAGAGTAACCCTCTTCTTACATCCTTCAAAACCTGTTACACAGATCTCATTCGGGGCCTGCCTTTTCCGATCTTTTCCGTTCACTTTTCCCTCGACGATTGTCTTCAATAGGCTATGGTGTCTTAAGATATGGCCGATTAAGTTGTCCCGTCTTCTTTTTAGGGTTTTCAGCAGACAACTTTTTTCTCCTACTCCTCTTAAGACTTCTTCGTTTGTCACTCGGTCGATTCATTTCTTATTCAAAATTCTTCGGTAGCACCACATTTAAAATGCTTCCAGCCTTGACTTCTCTGCTCCTGTTATCTTACATGCTTAGCAGCCATAAAGTAAAATGCTCCAGATATATGTTCTAATGAAACGTTTCCTCACTTCCATACTTGTGTTTGCAGCTATAAGCAGAATCTTCTTTTGGTAAAATTCCTTTTCGCCTGGGCAATTCTACTGGCCATTCTCTTTTACTTCATCCTTCGCTGGGTACTCGGTATCCCAGGTAACAGAACTCTTCCACCTCCCCGATTTAAAAAAAAATAAATTATTGAAAAGAAAAGGTCACGACATCACAGTGATGGCTCGCATGGTCTTACGTATATGTAGATGAAGTTGATGGTAAGAGTAGATTTAATTCTCTCTACTTCAAAATGCATGTCTGGTGAATGGCACACTGCCTGCCACACACCCTTGCGGTATCTTGAAGGGTATTGTGTTGACGTAGATACATACCTAAAGCGTTAAAGGCTGCTTTCCTAACATCGTCTGCCGCGGTGATCCTCGCCCCAAAACGTAAGTACGTGTAGACGTAATGTAGGGAAAGGGTGGGTCAAAGCCTACAGTCAGGAGGTTTGCTGTAACGCTGAAAAAGATGATGATTCAGACGAGAGAATATGAGGGGTGGATAGAAGATGAAGAGAAAATGGTTGAGGTTTGGGGGGGAGGGTAACGTGTCCCTCGGGCGGATGACAATAGAAGCGAGCGCCGCGCACTCAGGGCGGAGTGCAATCTGGTGGCCGACAATGGAACGAATGGATCCGCTGGGAATCGGGAGGAGGGAGAGGGTTTGGGGGGATGAAATAGAAAAGGAGGAGAAGGGAATTTGAAGAGAATCAGGGGAATATCAGCAGGAATGGAGCAAACAGTCAGGTGAATTTACGTATCTAGCAAAGGACTGAATTGAGACAGGCAAGTGACTTCACCAACAAAGCTTCCCATTTGGCGACGAGTTTGTTAACTTCTCCAGATGACTGATAATACTATACTGCTTGTGAATTCGGACTATTCATGAGTCGTAACGTCGTATTGTATTCAGCATTATCACAGAAATACTTTTTATATTTCTACAATAAGTTTATTAGACCGACCCAGGTTTCAGAAAGACATTGCCATTATCAAGTCCTTGTTACCTGATAATCTTGATAATGGTTATGTCTTTCTGAAACCTGGGTCGACTAGAAACGACTCTTCATCTTCTGTTCACCCCTCATATTCTCTCGTCTGAATCATCTTCTTTTTTCAGCGTTACAGCAAACCTCCTGACAGGTTTCAGAAAGACATTGCCATTATCAAGGCCTTGTTACCTGATAATCTTGATAATGGTTATGTCTCTCTGAAACCTGGGTCGACTAGAAACGACTCTTCATCTTCTGTTCACCCCTCATATTCTCTCGTCTGAATCATCTTCTTTTTTCAGCGTTACAGCAAACCTCCTGACAGGTTTCAGAAAGACATTGCCATTATCAAGGCCTTGTTACCTGATAACCTTGATAATGGTTATGTCTTGCTGAAACCTTGGTCGGTGTAATAAACTTATTGTGGAAATTTCTGTGATAACGCTGAGTGTCACACATTTCCACAAATTATCACCTGATACGTTAAAATCTGGTCGTACTGTGTATTGGATTCTGTATAAGTGGCACGTCGTATTATAACACCTATGAAAGATACGCAAATGACAACGATTTTAACAATCATTTTCATGATTGGGATATACTTAAGAATACCTCGGAATTATTATAAATTCACAACAATTCTCAACACAAGGTTGTATCATATTTTTAAGTGGAGAGACCACTGCCACACCTGCTACACACCTTTTTGGCGGCTTACAGGATATTATGTGTATGTAAATGAAAGTAAAGCTGCTATTGAGGAAAGAAATGATTTTTTCCTGCTGCTTTAGCGATTCTATATCTCGTAGTTCATCGAGTGAATCGGAAAAGAAGCTGTTGAGAACAGTTACATCTACATCTACGTGATACCCTGCGGCCCACTGCAAGGATGTGTGGCAGGGGGTGAAGACCATCAAACATGCACTACTTGCACCCAAGAGCAACAAGAGCTATTCATGGAAGCATGTAACAAAAAGAATCATGTGCTAATAGATGGTCAGTATCTATATAGTAATGAAGTGATTACTGGTTAGAAAGGCATTCCTCTAAATATATTTATCTGTATTTCCCTTGCATGAATAGGATAGAAATGTTAAAATATGATTCATGAACTATATATTACTCTACAAATGTTTCATCTACCAGCAGCCTAAGTCTAATGACATTTCTGTAACAGCTAAAGTTACAGCTACTTCTAGAAATTGAAGCACGATACACTTACAGCTGCTTAAAAAGTAGGTAGCTTCTACTTGTCCCTGCTCGACGTCATATTTATCCCCAGCTTTCACTATCTGATCACCTGCAGAAAATAATGCGCTTCTCCATAGTGTAATTCTCCCTCCCTTTAAATACCTCAATACCCTTGGCCATTTTGTATTTAGTGGCAGACATTAATATTGTTCAATTTTACCGAAGTGACCGAATCATCCGAGAAATCCGAATGTGATGTGGCGAATATTCACGAAAGTGGATGTGGTATAAGGTTTAAGTGAGTGTGGTGTAAGGTTTAAGCGGGATGGATAAATGGAATAGCGAGCCCTAAGCCCGTTTGACACCGTTTAATTTATTGGCCTATCCATGAGACATAGGAATGTGGCCGGCTTGACACAGTCCGATTTTCCACTCGATCCCAATCCCACAATCTGATCGACCATTTCTAACCCAATATTGGAAGATAGAACACGTTCTATTTTTTTGCTGGCAAATCTCCGATCAGAGGCCAGTTTAACCGTATCCTAATGACCAAAACGAAAACATGCATCAATGGCAGAAATTCTACAGAGAAAAAAATCATTGCATTCGAATGCAATTTCCAGAAATCAGGGGATCCGAGTTCGAGTCCGGGTCAAGGCGAATGATTTTTGTACGCCGTGGAATTTCTGCCACTGTCCAATTTCAGCGGGTTTGGCCGTTAAGGTTCATACGACAGGCTTGCGACCCTTCAATTTGTTATCAAAACATACAGCAATGAGGCTTAGTCGACATTTATTGCTAGACAGTTTTAAGCTTCAAATTTACTTTAGACTCTTCTGATGCTTATAATAATAAATAATACTTTTATTACCATCTTCTGTCTTAATTTCAACAAACCAGCATCTCGCAATATTCTTTTCAAAGCAACAGTGGCGTGCTCATTCGGGACATAAAACATTGTCATGACCAATATTGGTCCCAATAGTAGTGTGAAACACAGTGTCCAAATTTTATGCAATTATTTTATGCAATGTTCTGCATTATTTTGCCAATTTGACCAAACTGGCTTTGTCAAAGGGGCTTTAGACCGTGTCTAAGGGGGTTTAGGACGATATCCTTCATTCTTATGAATGGAATTTATACGAACTGATCAAGCGAGAGAACAAGTATGGTGCTCTTAATGCCTCTTCTCTAGCAGAATGTCTCAGAATCGGAGATTAGCAATGGAAGGAACAAGGGAAAGAGATCGAAGAGGATATTTTATGCTACAACCAAACTTGGATGACGATGCTTGAGGATTCAACACAGTCTTTAGAAAGCCATTTGAATCATAAAATAAGATACGCCTTTCGTAGCTGGTTCATTTGAATCTCAGCAACACAAGGATACTTGAAACGAACGAATTTTATTTGCTTCCAAAAAATAGACATTACTTTCAGAGTACCGTAGATGCAAATTTAGCTCGCTGCGACATGGAAGTGAGCCTTGTTTGAAGCATGGTTGACTCCAGCGGGAGTTCCATGATCAAGCATAAGAAGGAATGCTTTTCACCAGTTCAATCTGAGGGATCGACCCATTTCCGCCAATTGAATAACGTCCAACAAGCAGCAGGAAAAAAAGGTTATAAAGAATGCTTACATTCATTTACAATGAGTTCTACAGCATTTCACAGTGGGATCAGTATTTGCCCTTTTTTGTTTTTCTGTATTCTGCGTTCATTCCGTTGATGTGGGAAAAGTGAACGGGAAGAACCGTAAAGGAAGGCCTCTTATGAGGTACATGGAACAGGTCGTGAAGGATGTGAAAGGGAGGTCTTACGTTAATATGAAGAATCGAGTGGTGGGCTGCGTCAAACCAATAATAGGATTGGTAATAAAATGGTAATGAATGGTAATAAAATTATTTGCATCAATCCAATAGGTTTTATTAGGTCCTTCACAAGTGTCACATATACCCCACCTCTCATCATTATATCAAAAATAGATTTTTTTCTACCCCACTTACCCAACAATACTCACCACCATCAAAATCACAGCTTCGAGCCTAAATACCAGTTCCAACCACAAACTGTCTTCTCATAATTTCTTCAATTATCTTTTTTGTTCTCCTAACCTCAGGGGCGGAATGGCCAGGGCCGGCGGGCGGAATACCAGCCGGGGGGCTAGGTGGATGGGTGTATAGTAAACATAGAAACATAGTGTCTCCCATTACTCCTTATTACCGAGTATCACTCTTCATTCGTCCGCTCAATCGATTTATACGAATCTCCAAGCTCCTCTCTCCCTTTCAAACCTATCTCATCTCGCTTTGATCCCGCCCCCAATCCACCCTCACAGTTCCAAAATAAAGAGAAAAATCCGAGATGACGTTATTCCCCATCCCCTGCATCTACTGCATACAATAATATATTTTCCCAGCCCTCCCAATCCGAGGAAGGTGAAAAGGCCATGGTCAAAGGACACGAACAATGGACGATCCGACCTTCTATTTTCGTATTCATGCTACTGCAACAGAGGGAGGGAGAGGGGGTAAGGGCAAGTGATACAAAGAAATGGGGACGGTGGAGAGCAAAAGATCCCTGATTTGAGCTCTAAATAAATTGGTTTTTAGTGAAACTCTATCTTCCTACTTCTCTTTCTGTCATTCCCATCGCCAGGCAGATTTTTCCATTGGTATCCTGTATGCCACAAATAAAAACGATCTCCCCATCAATGTGAGCAAAATGCAATACATGAACACACACCCTAGTGGTGTAGGACTAGTAATGCTCATTTAAGATAGATAGGGAACATAAAAGAAACAAGATGCACAGGACATTTAGGGAGATCTATACGGGCTGTTGAAATATTACTCATCCAATTAATAACATCTACATCTATACGATACCCTGCAAGCCACCGCGAGGGTGTGTGGCAGGGGGCGAAGATCACCAGGCATGCACTATTAGCATGCAAACTAGCAACTATATTGTCTAATGCAACTTGATTGTTAGTGTCTACAGTATTTAAGGGGTAATACATGCATCACGCACTACATAATACTCTAGAATATTTCCCCTACCTATCCCTCTCCTATGCTGCCTATTCTGTTCTCTTATAGTACGGGGGAAAATGCCATTTTGAATCTATCTGTACGACAATCTATCTCTCTAATCTTATTTATCTGGTCGAATCTAGCATAATACGCTGGTGTTTTTAATATGTGCCTAACATCTTCAGTAAAGCTATCCGATTGAAATTTCTCTAATAGATTTAATTTGAACTTTAACCTACGCTCTGATAATGATTCCCACCCTAATTTTTGTATTAATTCTGATACACTACTCAACCTATCGTAACACCTTTTGACGAACCTAGCTGCTCTACGCTGCACACTGTCTAGTTCTCTCATCAAACCTAATTCATTAGGATCCTATACACTGGCTGCATACTCAAGGTGGGGCCTAACTAGTGAAAATTATCATCGCTCTTTTGTCTTCTCATCACATTTCCCAAGTACTCTTTTTATAAATCCTAGCTTCTCTTCGCTCGGCCGCATATTTCCCGGATGTGTCTACCCCACGATAAATCTTTAGTGATTGTTATACCTAAATATCTTACGGTTTCAACGTTTTCGATCTTCGTGATATTAATTCTATAGGATCGCTCTATCGAATTATTCCTCCTCCAAAAATTGATAGCTACACACTTTTTAAGGTTGAGTTCTAACTGCCATTTGTCGCACCACTCTTGAATTGCATCTAAATCCTTGCTAAGTGATTTCGTGTCCTCTTCATTTGATATACCCCTGTACACCACCGCATCGTCAGCAAAAAGTCTAAGGTTACTACTAACTACGGTACCCAAATCGTTTATGTATAAAAGAAATAGAAGCGGACCTACTACGCTACCCTGGGGAACTCCCGATGTGACTTCGATTGTGTCCGACATGATACCATCTATGACAACCCTCTGCTCTCGCCCACTTAAGAATTCTTTTACCCAACATACAACATCTTTATTTATATCAAAACTCTCTAACTTCAAGATTAATTTGTCATGAGGAACTTTATCGAAAGCCTTTTTAAAATCTAAAAATATCGCATCAACTTCAGTACTGCTTTCGCCGTGGACTAAAATATCGTGTACGAATAAAGCTAACTGTGTTTCGCAAGATCTACCTTTCCGGAACCCATGCTGGCTGTTTATGAGTAATCCCTGACTATCCAGATGCCCCATGATCGAACTGACTACTATGTGCTCAAATATCTTACAAGAAATTGACGTGAGTGAAATAGGTCTGTAGTTACTGGGTTCTTCCCTATCACCGCTTTTAAATATAGGTGTAATGTTAGCTACTTTCCAATAACATATGACTCAGTACTAGCATTCGAAATGTGGTGCTACAGAAGAATGTTTAAGATTGAATGGATGGACCGAGTAAGTAACGAGGAAGACCTGATAAGACTGATATAACATAGAGAAAAAAAACATTGACCTTGTGCGGAACTCGGACCCGGATCCCCTGATTTCCAGCCAGGTGCTCTTCCAGTTAAGCTACCAAGACGTCCTCTTACTCTTTGGAAATTATAGAGGCTTTAAAGGAACCAGATTTTGCCGGCCTGCTAGACATAGGTCACAAGGCAGCCGAAGCCGTGTCGTACACGAGGATAAGGCCGACATTTAAAAACTAAGGTGCTTACTTACAACAAATTCAAAGTTCGCGAACTGACCACTAAATTATTTCCTTCTCTCTTAATATCTTGCTATTGAGCAGTTTTCGCGGGCAACGCCGCTAAGTTTTCGCGTTCACACGAACTTTGAATTTATTATGGCTACAATTGTGATATGCTGCAATATTTAAATGAACTTTAGCTACAATTAAAATGAGAATGAAGCTAAAACATTGTTTTCTCTTGATAATTTGTATAATATTTTTCGTTTATAGCAGAAAGTTCTACTTTTCAAATAACTTTCGTTCAAGAACATGAATTTTGTATTGATTTCCTCCACTGCTTCTTGTTGCTACGTGCCCTCACCTTATTTGCATTCTATATGGTTCACATTGAACAGCAAGTTGAGATTTTTTTTTATTACTTGCGAATCGGTCTCATTTTCCGTCTCTTGCATTAATATATCGATCCGTCCAATCGCTTGTGGTCTTGGTATTTTAGAATATATTTCTCATAATTCTTGAAACTACTTGACATTTACATTTTTCACGTTTGTCGATCCCTTAAATTTCTACTTAGGTACGTGCTATGGAGTTTAAAATGGTATTAAATTTGAGAACTTTTACGTTGTTGATAACTATTTGGAGGTTTGAGATAATGGCGCCGCATTTGGACTCAATCGTTGTGACAACAGAAACGTGGTTGTCATGTTGTAGCAACCGCAATTCAATATCATCATCATCATCGGTCAAGAATCCTGGTATGACGCAGCCTTCCACTCCATTCTCTTATAGGCCAACCTCTTCATATTTACGTAGTTTCTCCCTTTTAAATCCTTAGTACCTCCATTAAAATACGAAAAAAATCATTACTTGGCCCGTTCTCGCTATGGCTCAGGAAGGAACACGGTTCCATTAAATCGAACCTCGGATAAACCTAGCGCACTTTGTCACACTGCTTGTGCAAATGCGCTTACAAGAAACACAAACAAATTAGATAGACAAACATATTCTAATACCAGTTAAAATATAATTGATGGCACTCAACTATTAGGCCTATTAGTTCCGAAACTCCGTGTGACTCGTTGGGTGCTTTCCATTCAAGCGACTCATGCGTCGTCTTGAGTTAACTCGCGGTAACTCAAGTCGACTTGTGTCTTCACGAATGGAAAGCAAGTTTTAGATGCGCAGTAGCTGATGCGCTAAGGACTTTCACGGGGACTCGTGATTGGTGCGTTTTTGTGGGAAGCTTCCTTCTATTTGACTTATTGTTAGCAGTGCAAATCTTGCTATAGCCAGATCGTTATCAAATAACAAATAAATGAGTTGTAGGATGATTAATTAAGAAAATACTTAACTAAACATTTGTTCTGATTTATCGGTTATTTTCAATATGCCTCTTGCAGACGCATTGTGATTTAGAGCTTGCGCCGTCCTTCCTTCTTTTTTCAGTAACTCACCATTACCGGTGTGTCACCGTGTGTCGACTCGCGTTTGACACACTAGCGACACACACTGATTGGAAAGCACTACACGCGACACAAGTTGACTTGTGTCGACTTGCGTCGATGATTGGAAAGCACCCATTATATTACCACTAGATGGGAGAGATAAAAGGTATAAAATAGCTATCCGTACTCCTTCATTTTAATGATCTTACCGTACATTATAGTAAATATTTTTCAATTTTGACATAGACTATTTACCACACGTTTTAAATACATATGCATTCAAACATATAAAAATTGAAATATTGTAATGGGAAGTAACATTAGTCTTACCATATAGCGGGTTAAATAAAAATATAGGGCTATTTGTTCTCGGCTGATATGAAGTCTGAAATACGTTGTTAGCCGAAGTAGCGCTCTTATGTGAAAGGAGCATACAGAATTTTTATTTTCCTTTGCATGTTTAAGGACTTAAGCTGAAAGTATAATAACATCTTGCATCCTCATGTCTCTGTGAGAGTTAATGCTCGCAATAGGCTCGGGATTACACTGAAAATTTTAATCCTATTTTAAAGGTTTAAAGAGAGGAAATGTTGTAAGGCATGATAAAAGAAATAACGGAGATTTTATGCTTGTAATTTTTTCCTGCATCAAACTCCCTTAAACGATGGAGATTAATTGTTTTAGTCGCCCTTTTTAAATACTGAAATTCCGGTACTGGGAATCAATTCACAATTTGATTAAAAATCCCATAGGTGTACCCTCCGAGTACAATGATACAATAGACATATTTTGCCATCGTGACTACCTATTTTCCTACACATTCTTCCACAAGAGTTGTGAATATTGTGGACTGTAAGACGAATAGGGACACCTGAAACTATTTCTGTACCAGCCTGAGATGGAAGATAACTTGTAGCATAGATTAAGTAAATAGTAAATAAAGAGGGCTCACCGCATAGGGAAGAACTATAATGCGTTTTGGAAGTAGTACCGGAATGTTTCCATAGATGGTGAGAGAAGAACTTTTGGCGTCATATCACAAACGATCTATATCGTTTCCTTTGCTTTCGTTTTTCTAAACGATATAAGCGGCACAATCGAGGAGTATCTTGTAGTCTGCTCCGTCTTCTCCTTGCTGCGGTGCATAGTGTGTTTTTAATGAAACAACAAGGAATCGTTCCTGTGACAAAATATATTTGCCTTAATGGTGGGAGAAATATCAACTTATCCATGTGACTGTTGAATTTTGAATTGAATTAGTGGCCCGAGTCTTAAATCTTTCGTTACGCACCGAATAAATATTGACGTTATCGTTATTCACGAAAACTATGTTAGACTTGTAATTAAGTTCAACCTCTCAGTACGAATTAAGTAAGAATAATAGAGCGAGTTTTAAATTACCAATCGTTAACAAATCACCCTGAAATCATAGTTTCGTTCATCTCACTTGTTCTCCTGCGTTATCCGTGACGGTCACCAAAACTAAAACAAATAACTACGCAAACGTAAAATCGTTTGGGATTAGTTTGATTAATTCCGTGATATTTAAATAATAAGTTAACGCAATAAGTTAAGAAGGATGGTAGATATCGCGCCAAGAACACTTTTTACCTTCAAAAACGTATGTATTCACACAGAAATTAGTAATATCAGGGATAAATATGTAATCCAATTCTTATAAAGCTGGTAGGTACCTCAACAATATGATTCGTTTACCGTGCTTTTATTCCTCTTTGTTTGTGATTCTTCATGTGAAATTCAATCCACTCATGAAGTAGATGGTCATTCACAGCCTTAGAAATTTCCCAAATGATGTGACTCACACACTTCTGGCTTACACTGTGGAATAAATTCAAACCCTCTGATCTCTCAATGCTTCCACAGGCAAAAACACAATGCCTTAATAACCTATAATTCGGAAAAATAAATATCGGGCCATAATTTTCATAGAATTAAACTGCAGTAATCATTAAATATAATAAGTTTTGTAGGGCTCGCAAATAGCGGCAATATCGAGTCCACTATCCTTCCGGAGACATATTAAATATATTGCACATAAATTTAATTAAAAAATAACATGACTACTTTCAAATACAGGTTATAATTACCTTTAATTCAATTTGAATCGACAATCGCCTTAAGAATTTTATGCATGGTCTTATTTCTTCCACAACACCTAAAGCGGCCTCTTGATTACGGCGAAATATTTGAAAGAAATAATATCCGGGCAACTCATACGAATTGGTTACTTATAAATCTCTCTCTCCTGTTGAGCCACCTTTCCGATTCTAAAGCCCCACGTAGTCACACGTTGAAGGACACAATATTTGTGAATCACATACAGGCAAAACGATAAAGATTTCTTCGTTGAGCCAATGTTGAACGAATGCTCTTTGTTGTTCGTTGTGTAAACGAAGGAGAACGATCGTTGAAAAGCATTCGTTAGCAACAAATGTTTTCAAGACTCGCACTAGTGGGTAAACGAAGAACTTGAAACATATGACGTTATCGTAGTTAGAAATTTCATTCGTTCTTTCTTTTAAATCCTTACAATCAATATTAATATATGAAAACATAAATCATTAACCATCCCGTTCTCGTTGTGGTTCAAGATTTCAACACAATGTCATAAAAATTCAGGCAAATCTAACGCACTTTGTCTCACTAACTGTGCAAAAGCGCATACATGAAACACAAAAAAATTTGACAGACATAAATTCTCTAATACGAGTGCAAATTTAATTAATGGGACTCAGTTTGCGTTTTTTTTCCGATACTCCGTGTAACTCGGTGTATCACCATCAGATGGCACTGCTAATAGATTTAGAAACAGCTATGCGTACTCCTTCGTTTTAATGGCCTTACTGTATATTATAGTAAATATTTTTAAATTTTAACGTAGAGTATTTTCTACGCGTTTTAAATACGGCTGCATTCAAGCAAATGAAAATTAAACATTGCAACGGAAAGAAACGTTAGTTTTACTATTTAGCAGGTTAGGTTAAAATATAGGGCTATTTGTTCTCGCCTGATCTGAGTAAATAGCACCCAAGCAGGATTTTCATAAACTGAAATTTTCAAATTTTTAGAGTCCTTTGATGCATGTGAAAGGACTAATGCTGGCTTGTATCATCTCGTTTGAATCCTTTAGTGTCAACGTACATACGTAAAGGATTGGGTACTACGCTGAACATTTGAATTCTATTTCAAAGTTTTCGGGAGAGTTATTGTTGAGTTGCAAAGCATTATTGGCATGATGAGAGGAATAACGAAGATTTTATGATGGGTATTTTTTCTGCATTAACGAATAAGAGCAATTGTTTGAGACGCCTTTTTCAAATGTTAAAATTCTGCATCTGGGAATGAAACCGAAATTGGATTACAATCCCTTAGGTGTACCTTCCCAGTACAATGATATAATTGACGTACCTATTTTGCTACTGTGTCTACTTCTTTTCCTACACAGTATTCACACAAGTGTTGTGTTGCATCGTAGTTTCCACATAATACGATAGATTGTGAATATTGTGGACTATAAGAAGTGTTGGGAAAGCTGTAACTACTTCTGTAGCATCCTGAGATGGAAGGTAACTTGTAATGACCAGCAGGCCAAAAAAAACACCAATGACTTATTTCACGCAGACAAGTTGGGCGGGAATTTACGTACTTAAAAATTTTAGAAAAAATAGATACAAAAAACTGGATTTGAATTTTATACGATTTATATCGCAACGATGTCATGAAACATATTTCGACACCCATGAGAAATGGTTTTATTTGTAGAAATGAAACTGTGGTCTTAACAAGGCGGTTAGAATGTCTGCAACTGTTTTAGTAAGTCAGCGGCTATCTAGGAAGGTACGACATGGGCTTGCGACTCGCAGTACTCGAACGGATTGTTGTTCTTGCACGTGGTTAAAACTTAATGGGATTACGATGAATAATTGAAAGCATTTTTTTATGTATAATAACCTGAGTGAAGTGAGCAAATACCAAACAAGCATAAAATACATGGTTTCAATAGACTGAATTTGAACCAGTATTAGTGGTAAAATCAACTCACAATGTAATCAAATGAATAAATATATCATTTAAATCGCCTGAAGTGGATTAACTGACGCCTCTGAGATGAAGTTTTGGGATTATTCCATTGTAATTTATGTTTTAATACACATGCAGTCTCCATAAGAGGCCTTGTAAAACGAAATATTTTGTAAATCTACATAATACCCTGCAAGTCACCATAAAGATAGGTGAATTCACCCCTAAAATGTATTACATATAATGAATAAATAAGGATTAGTATTTGGTATAAAAGGATTAGTATACTAGTCTAAACTTCAATTTAAAAGATATGAAAATAGCAAAGCAAGCATGCAATATCATGATGTTGGGTTAGCTCAAAGTCCTTATTCCAAAATATAGCCAATAGCATAATTACCACTCGTATTTATGCTACTGGATATATTTACAGCTATTCATATCCCCAGCTCTACGAAGAAAAAAGGACATTTTGAATCAGTGAGTACGGAAATCAATTTCTCTAACTTTGTGATTATAGTTCAGTCTGCCATAAAAGTTCACAAAATATTTATAACGTCTTAAGTGAAAACATCTTGCAATTTCTTTAAGAGATTAAGTCTAAATTTCCAGCAACGATCTGACAATTATTTCCATTTTAATTAATTCAATTTCAAGACTGGTAAAAAATGAGTCGGCCGGGTTTAGAACCCGGATCACTACTTGGAAGGCAACTATTCTGAATATTACTAAACCTACGCCTTGTAGGGAGAAGGCGGAGGCTAATACCTGCCTCTCACACCCATTCTGAATTCGTAGTCACCCATGGGCTACCATCCCAATGCCTCCTCCATTACATGCCAACCTCCTTGGATTATGACAAAACATCTACGAATATGCCTTTTTAACATGCCAATCTTTTTGGATTATAATAAAAGGTCTACGAATATGCTATTATTAAACGCCTACCTCCTTGGATTATAACAGAACATCTACGAATATGACATTATATTGAAATAAATTCCACCACTCTCTTAGCAAATTGATTAATTTCAATCTTTATCATTTAATGGACTTTTGTAATTTATTTTGATCCTATTTGATGAAAATGAAGCAAAAATTGCCTCAAATTTTCTCAACAATGGACGGTTTGGACGCAAAATGTAATGACACCACGTGATGTAAACAAACCAGGCGTTTTGTTCAATAGAGCCGCTATACTATTGTTGTAAACGCCGTACCTGATCTGTTTACTGCGAGTGTGCTGCATGCATCTGAGGAAATATTCATTTCAATCACTGTGGTATTGTATCGATTTATTCTGAAAAAGCTAATGTAATAATCAAGGCACTAAACGTAACACGCGTAAATCCCCAAGTCCAATGAAAGCTAACTGCGTCATTTTTACCCGAGCCGATGCCTCGCTAGCTTCACGCTAGTCTCAGGACCGCCCAGAGACATTTGGGGCCTGGGACATTGGTCTGTTTTGGGTTATTTCCCCCCTTCGTCAAGCTGAGAACGTTTTATGGAGGCCCCAGGAGCTCCACGAAAGTGGGGACCTGGGGAAAACGAACTGGACTTATAACTGGACTGACTTATACCCTCTACCTCTGGAGGGCCTGTTCATTCCACCATTTTCTCGTTTTCGCTCTTTTGCAATGGTGCACAATGATAAAATTTAATTTTCGCACTGTCAAAAACAGCATATTGCCTTAATCTTGCCTGTGTTTGTACCCATGGCGTACGAAAGTAAGTTATATATAGGTGTACATAGTTTTTATTCCCAAATCAACAGAATGCATCTCATATTTTAGCACTCTATCGAACTTCTTTCTTGAATAATCTATATAGATTTCTATCTCAGGCTAAACCGTCACCTAAATTCAATCCGTAGTAGGCATAAAGAGTTGACAGAAACAATTTCACTCACATCGCGCATACTTGCAATTTCAATTAGATGAGGGCAACAGCTACCTCACATTAGTGTGTTAATTGTTCGCGGGACCATCTCTCAAATATGTATATTTAACGTATAGGTACAAGTAGAAGAATGTGTTGCTTGCAATGAAGAAATAGGAAAATAATGCAGCTCCCTTTTTTTCAAGAAAGAAATATTTGTAGAATTAATAAAACCTACGAGAAGGTTGCCCCACACTCAGAAATATAGGTGGATTAGTTATGATGAGGCATAATAAACTATACCCTTCCACAAAATATATTTATTTACGCACGACCATGGTTTCAATGCATAGCATCATCTTCAGGTTAAGAGCGTCATCTTCACCCGAAGATGATGCTAAGCATTGAAACCATGGTAGTGCGTAAATAAATATATTTTGTGGAAGTGCATAGTTTATTTTACCTCATCATGAAGGAATTCCACGTAGTTAAGCCAAACAACGTCAACTTCATAGGTGGATTAGTTCTATTTCAGTTTGCTCTTTTAAAAGTCGCAAACCCCCAACATTTTTAAATTAACAGATTTCAGCTGCAAAAATAGTGAGGTGTAACTAAACAACTTCAAAAGAAAGAAGGTAAATAATACATAATAGATTTATTGGTCGTTAAGTATGTGCTTAAAATTGACCTCGTCAGTTGTGATAGCAGTTAGTGAAGCAGTCAATAGATGACGTTGGTAAGATGACGACACCAAATGGTTTCATCGTAGCATCGTTTCATCATTCATGGAGAACTTTCACTCATATTATCGCTAAAAGTAACTAATTTAAGCATCTTGCAATTCAGATGACCCGTACTTGCAAAAGATCCCCCTGTGATATCTGGGATAAACAATAAAGATATTTTTCTTTATGCCGAGAAGAAAGATACAATGTTTTTTATTTAACGTCCTGATCTTGTGTTATAAAAAATAATGATTGCTTAAATATCGTATTCTCTTGTAGGCATAATTCGCTATTTTCCAGTATTTTTGCAAGGCCCAAGTATAAGAGCTTTGGGCCAACAAATTAGTGAGAAAATGTAATGAACAACCCTTCGTTTCATTAATTACAGCAGAGTAGTTAACAGGGTAATTTTTTTCAGTAAATCAGTGTCATTATAATTTGTGGATATCGCTATGTGTAGGCTAAACTACTTATTAGTGCAAACTATAAAACCTAAAACCAGTTAGAATCTATTAAAGGAGGTTCTGCTGTAACTTCGCGCATCAAAATCCCGTAAAGGAGCTATGTTTTTTAAAGGATTAATGCCGATCCAGGAAAACACCTAAGTATATGGAAATTCCTTTATAGTGTAATAACACATACATAATAATTGTATGAGTATGCTATTATATAGCATGTTGTGGTTGAATTATATTTCATACAAGCTATTTTAACTCATTTTGACTTCGGAACATGGCTGACGTGTTATTGCCACGTTTCATTTCCAAACTGAGAACACATGCACATTCATGCTATTCAGTATTCTAAAATCGGGTTAGCTTTAAACCATTCCTCTGTAAATAAAATTCTTTGTCTTGAATTTTATCTATATTGATAATTTAGAAAAATATCTGGCAACATTGACGCTGCTACTGATGCTACCATTTGGAAGTATCGGTATTAATTCCACCACATCAATTACCAATGAAAATATTTAAATTACATAAAATATACAAAAAGTACCTTGGTAAGCTTGTCTTAAATTAACTGAGTAAATAGACTCGTAAGCACGTTCCGTCACAAGTGCCAAAGCTAATGTTAACCCAGGTCGTTGTTATATGCCAACCACACATATGCTAAATGCTTTTAAATGTTCCCACATATTGACCATGAAAAGGTAATTGACGACAATGAACATTGATGGTGACAGTGTCCTCAAAATATTTCCATGGTCTCCGTTACCATTTGCGCGCGATTACATTCAGCCAATGGACACCCTCGGTGACACTTTGAATTTGGTGACATTTTTACGAAGCTGCATGTCTCTCCAACAATGCTGTAATTTTCTTGTTAATGATACTATATAACCGTCCTGTAATTGATGCTTGAAAGAATATCGCACAAACAAGTCACGTGACCTGAAACGCTTTCTGACATCACTTCACGATATTTATTATTATTATAAGTATTCTACCGGTGACGGTAGGTTTAAATGGACATTTAATTCTTTCCACCCCCTAAATTTCACACGATGTCTCTCTTCAGCTCCTCATGCCTCCTGCCACCTATCATTCCATCCAAGCTACCCGTTCTTCTTCTCCCTCTTCCCCGCTTACCCAACGCTCTTCCCTCAATCACCTCCTTCAAAACACCATCCCCTTTTATTACCTTTTCCATCCACACCTTCTGCCTTCTCCTAATTTCATCTATGAAATTTCTTTCCTTTCCTACCAATTCTAGCACTTCATCTTTCGTCTTCGTTTCGACCCACTTTATCTTCTCCATCCTTCTCCACACCCACATTTCAAAAGCCCTACGTCTATTTTCATCTTATTTTCGCAAAGCCCACGTTTCCGCCCCATATAGTGCAACGCTCCATATTAAACTTTTCACTAGTCTTTTCTTCACTTCTAGGAGTAAAGGCTTCTTTTGCCAATGCAATTCTCCTTCTCACTTCCATGCTGCTATACCCTTTTTCTTCCAACACACTACCCTGATAGCTAAATTACTCTACCTGCTCTAGCTTCTGACCCTCCACTTTTATCGTTATACTGGCCCTTTTTGTTCTTGAAAACGGTATTACATTCGCTTTCTTCTGGTTTATCTTCATCCCGTATCTTTCGCACTGTCCCTGCAACGCATCCAGCATTTTTTGCAAGCCACGGACAGACTGGCATACTAGCGCTTGGTCATCCGCAAGCCTCACAGAATTTATCAATTTCCCCCCGACCTTTAACTCCAGCCTCCAGTTCATCCCAAGCCTTTCTCCCCATTTCCTCCGAGTATATGTTGAAAAGTACCGGCGATATAGGACAGCCCTGCCTAACTCCCCTCCCTATTGTTGCCCAATCCGATTCTCCATCTGCTACTCTCACTTGCGCCTTCTGCGCCATATATAAATTCCGGATCAGTCTCCTGTCTCTCCAGTCTACTCCTATCTTCCGCAATATTTCCATTAACTTGTCCCACCTCACTCTGTCGAACGCCTTTTCGAAATCAACAAAGAATGCGAATACGTCCTGATTGTATTCTAGATTTCTTTCTACTAGTATTCTCATCACTGCAATCGCATCCCCAGTGGCCCTCCCCTTCCGAAAGCCAAACTGATCCTCGCCTAGGAATTCGTTTGCTCTGTTTTCCATTCTCCTACTGATGATTCTGAGCACTACCTTTGCCGCTTGAGAAATAAAATTTATCGTTCTATAGTCTTCACATTGCTTTGTCACCATCTTTTTCGGAATAGGTATCAGCACCGTTTTTACAAAATCCTCCGGCAAAGCCCCCTCCTCATATATTCTACGAACAAGTTCATTAAATCTGTCCCTTCCCCCTTTTCCTAGGTTTTTCAGAAGCTCAGCTGGGATGCTATCAACCCCCACGGCTTTACCTGCCTTCATTTCTCTTAGTGCCCTCTCTATCTCACTATCCAGTATTCCGGGGCCCACGTCATCCTGATATACGTCCTTTTCCTCTTCTATGTCCAAGTTTCTAGGCCTATTTTCGCTATCATACAGTTCTTCAGCATATTCCTTCCAACGACGCTGGATCTCCTCTGGCTCCATTGCTAAATTTCCCCTTCTGTCTTTGATGCACGGGAGCGTTTTCCATTTCTTGATTCCCGATAGCATTCTAACCTTTGAGTACAGACTGCCTATTTCTCCTTCTTTCTGGAGTCTCTCCAGCTCCTCGCATTGACGGCTCCACCACTTTTCTCTTGCTCTCTTTGTTTCTCTCCTAAGCCTGTTGTTTATTTCCTTATAACGCCGTTTGCCTAGCTCTGTATTTACATTTTTCCATTTCCTTCTTTCTTCTATCCTTTCCTACATTTCCGCTGTTACCCATGGTTTCTTGATCCTCCTAGCGTCTACTGTTCCTATTGTTTTCTCAGCTGCTTCTTTTATGCCCGTCTTTATCATTTCCCATTTTTCATCTATTTTTCCTCTTCCCTCTTCTTCCCTTATGCATCTATCCACAATCTTCTGGTATTCCCTCCTCTTTCTTCCAATCAGTGCTCCTACATCCCACTTTTTTATTTTACTTCCTACCTTTAACCTTTTTAGTCTCTTCTCACATTTCATCACCACCAAGTTATGGTCGGAGTCGGCATCTGCACCTGGGAAACTATGCGAATTCTTCACGCCGTTCCTGAATATTTGCCTAATCATGATGTAGTCTAGTAGGTACCTTCCAGTATCCCCCGGCATTTTCCACGTGTACCTACCCATAGGGTGGTGTTTAAACCACGTATTTGTAATCACTAAATTATTCCTCCTACAGAACTCCACTGTTTTCTCGCCCCGGTCATTCCTTACACCCAGACCATACTCCCCTACTTCCATTCTGTCCCTCCCTTCCCCTACTACAGCGTTCCAATCTCCCATAACTATTAGGTTCTTCCTGCCCTTTACTTTCCCCATTAATTCCTCCAACAGGTCATATACTTCGTCCACTTCCTCTTCTCTATGCCCCCCTGTCGGCATGTAAACCTGTACTACGACTAAATTTTCCGGCTTAGCTTTGATTTCGATAGCTAGTATTCTATCGCTTACCTGTTCCACATTCAACACCCTTTTTCCTAATGTTGCATTAAATACGACTGCTACTCCTCGCTGGCTCTCTTCCCCTCCACTGTATATAACCCAGTACTTTTCACTCCAGAAGTCCCCCTGGTCTCTCCATCCTACTTCGCTTAGTCCCAACAAATCGATTTTTCCCCTCTCCATTTCACGCTTAATGTTCTCTAGTTTTCCTGCCCTTAAAATAGTCCTAACGTTCTATGTCCCGATCCCTAACATTGTTGCTCTCTTCTCTGGTTTATTCTTCGCCGCCGCTGCTGCTGTCTTTCTCTTTGTGCAAGGATTTCGTGAGATGACGACCGCAGAGTCCTTGCTTACCCTGCTGCCGGGCACGACCCCGTTCCAATAATTTGGTCCCGGACCCCGTAGTTGCCAGGATTCAATTCTCTATTGTTCAAGTCCATTGTGATCTTGGGAGAGTTTAATTGAGGTGGTTTCCCGTTGCCTGCCTCAATAGTGTTTTCAACGTGACACTATCACTTGCTAGACCGCCCCACTGGGGTCAGACGCCTTCTCACAGCCGCCTCATTGAGGAACAGACGCTGCGAGTACGGTACTTGGACTACCTTTCGTCAGGCTCCTACCCTTCGACCTGTCTGGCATGGGTGACCCTACCAGGAGCAATTTTAGTTACTCCCGCCATTGTAGCTCTAGGGGTCACGGGAACACGCTAGCCCCAATCCCACCACGACAAGGAGTAGTCCATGGGGAAGGGATATTAGTATATACAGTTTTTATTCCCAATTCAACGGTATTATACGCACATTTTAGCATCAATCGAACTTCTTGCATGGCTTTCTTTTTATCTTTCACGTACGTAAATACGGGTTGTGTGCGTGTATATGGCGGGAATCGCATAATTCAATGCTTTTATGAAGAGTAAAAAAGAAGAGAACTTCTTTTTGACGGGAGGAGAGGGAGGAAAGGGAGAGGAGGTGGGGGGGGGGGGGGAGGTATTCCTGAAGAAAGCCTGTCGCAACCACTTTCACTTTGGTCATTAACTTGATCACACAGAGACTGCTGCTGTGTGTCCTGCATAGTGATAAGAGGAAGTAGCTTGGAGGTCTCAGCTGTGATTGGACGAAGAGGATGACGTCCTTCGCACTGTGGGGTATTGGCTATAGAAGGACGTGTAAGTCCTCCTCTAGCCAATTCCTAGCAATCTAAAGTAAATTTTCATATCATATAACTCTAAAATCTCAAAATTATTGCTATATAATGATTCATTTTCAGCCAAAATGGATTGCATTTGTAAAGTGTCTGACAAAGAATTGAAACTTTAGCTGTCCCGTTTCCTTGTTCGTCTGCGGATCTGTTCTATTAAACTGCCATTCCTCTAACCCTTATGACTACATCAAATTTTTCCCACGCCTCTTTAACCGTATCCTCCGCATGCACATTAAAAATTCAGGGGACAACGGGCAACCCTGCTAATATCCCAGTCACATTTTTGCCCATCCAGTAGAATAATGTGTTGTTTGCAATGAAGAAATAGGAATTAAAATGCAGTTCCCATTTTTTCAAGAAAGAAATATTTGTAGAATTAATAAAACCTACCAGAAGGATGCCCCACACTCAGAAATATGGGTGGTTTAGTTCTATTTCAGTTTGCTCTATTAAAAGTCGCAAACTCCCAACATTTGTAATGTAGCAGATTTTAGCTGCAAAAATAGTGAGGTGTACGTAAACAACTTCAAAAGAAAGAAGGCAAATAATAATAGCTTTATTGGTCGTTAAGTATGTGCTTACAATTGACCTCGTCAGTTGTGATAGTAGTTAGTGATGCAGTCAATAGATGACGATGGTAAGGTGACCACACCGAATGGTTTCATCGTAGCATGGTTTCATCATTCATGGAGAAATACTTTCACTGATACTATCGCTAAAAGTAACTTATTTCAGAATTTTGCAATTCAGATGACCCGTACTTGCAAAAGATCCCTCCGTGCTCACTGGGATAAACATTAAAGATATTTTTCTTCATGCTGGGAAGAAAGATAAAATGTTTTTTACGTAACATCCTGATATTGTATTGTAGAAAAAAGTAAATGATTAAATATAATCTCCCCACGTTGGCGTAATTCTCTGTCGTAAAATATTTTTGCAAGGCCCAAGTATAAGAGCTATGGGCCTACAAATTTGTGAGTAAGTGTAATGAACAACCCAAGGTTGGGTGCCATTAAATACTGCAGAGTAGTTTAGAGGGTTATTTTTTCAGCAAATCAGTGTCACTATAATATATGGATAACCATTCTGTAGGCTAAAATACTTATTAGTGCAAACAAAAAACCTAAAATCAGTTAAAATCTATTAAAGGAGGTTCTGCTGTGACTCCGCGCATCAAAATCCCGTAAAAGAGCTATGTTATTTAAAGGATAAATGCCGATCCAGGAAAACTCCTATATGGAAATTCCTCCATAGTGCAATAACACATACATAATAATTGTATGAGTATGCTAGTCTATAGCATGTTGTAGTTGAATTATATTTTATACAAGCTATTTAAACTCATTTTGACTTCAAAACATAGCTGACGTGTTATTGCCACGTTTAATTTCCAAACCGAGAATACATGCACATTCATGCTATTATTTTTATTATAAGTATTCTACCGGTGAAGGTAGGTTTAAATGGACATTTAATTTTTCCCACCCCCTAAATTTCACACGATGTCCCTCTTCAGCCCCACATACCTCCTGCCACCTATCATTCCATCCAAGCTACCCGTTCTTCTTCTCCCTCTTCCCCGCTTACCCAACGCTCTTCCCTCAATCACCTCCTTCAAAACACCATCCCCTTTTATTACCTTTTCCATCCACACCTTCTGCCTTCTCCTAATTTCATCTATCAAATTTCTTTCTTCTCCTACCAATTCTAACACTTCGTCGTTCGTTTTCTTTTCGACCCACTTTATTTTCTCCATTCTTCTCCACACCCACATTTCAAAAGCCCTAAGTCTATTTTCATCTTCTTTTCGCAAAGCCCACGTTTCCGCCCCATATAGTGCAACGCTCCATATTAAACTTTTCACTAGTCTTTTCTTCACTTCCCTACTCAACGCCCCAGTCATTAGTTCACGCCTACGAGTAAAAGCTTCTTTTGCCAATGCAATTCTCCTTCTCACTTCAATACTGCTATACCCTTTTTCTTCCAACACACTACCCAGATAGCTAAATTGCTCTACCTGCTCTAGCTTCTGACCTCCCACTTTTATCGTTATACTGGCCCTTTTTGTTCTTGAAAACCGCATTACTTTCGTTTTCTTCTGGTTTATCTTCATACCGTATCTTTCGCACTGTCCCTGCAACGCATCCAGCATTTTTTGCAAGCCACGGGCTGACTGGCTGACTAGCGCTTGGTCATCCGCAAACCTCACTGATTTTATCAATTTCCCCCCGACCTTTACTCCAGCCTCCAGCTCATCCCAAGCCTCCCTCACCATTTCTTCCGAATAGATGTTGAAAAGTACCGGCGATAACGGACAGCCCTGCCTAACTCCCCTCCCTATCGTAGCCCAATCCGATTCTCCATCGGCTACTCTCACTTGCGCCTTCTGCGCCATGTATAAATTCCGGATCAGTCTCCTGTCTCTCCAGTCTACTCCTATCTTCCGCAATATTTCCATTAACTTGTCCCACCTCACTCTGTCGAACGCCTTTTCGAAATCAACAAAGCACGCGAATACGTCTTGATTGTATTCTAGATTCCTTTCCACTAGTATTCTCATTACTGCAATCGCATCCCGAGTGGCCCTCCCCTTCCGAAATCCAAACTGATCCTCGCCTAGGAATTCGTTTGCTCTCTTTTCCATTCTCCTATTGATGATTCTAAGCACTACCTTCGCCGCATGAGAAATCAAACTTATCGTTCTATAGTCTTCACATTCCTTTGTAACTCTCTTTTTCGGTATAGGTATTAGCACGGTTTTTACAAAATCCTCCGGCCAAGACCCCTCCTCGTATATTCTACGAACAAGTTCATAAAATCTGTCCCTTCCCCCTTTTCCTAGGTTTTTCAGAAGCTCAGCTGGGATGCTATCAACCCCCACGGCTTTACCTGCCTTCATTTCTCTTAGTGCCCTCTCTATCTCACTATCCAGTATTCCGGGGCCCACGTCATCCTGATATACGTCCTTTTCCTCTTCTATGTCCAAGTTTCTAGGCCTATTTTCGCTATCATACAGTTCTTCAACATATTCCTTCCAACGACGCTGGATCTCCTCTGGCTCCATTGCTAAATTTCCCCTTCTGTCTTTGATGCACGGGAGCGTTTTCCATTTCTTGATTCCCGATAGCATTCTAACCTTTGAGTACAGACTGCCTATTTCTCCTTCTCGCTGGAGTCTCTCCAGCTCCTCGCATTGCCGACTCCACCACTTTTCTCTTGCTCTCTTTGTTTCTCTCCTAAGCCTGTTGTTTATTTCCTTATAACGCCGTTTGCCTAGCTCTGTATTTACATTTTTCCATTTCCTTCTTTCTTCTATCCTTTCCTACATTTCCGCTGTTACCCATGGTTTCTTGATCCTCCTAGCGTCTACTGTTCCTATTGTTTTCTCAGCTGCTTCTTTTATGCCCGTCTTTATCATTTCCCATTTTTCATCTATTTTTCCTCTTCCCTCTTCTTCCCTTATGCATCTATCCACAATCTCCTGGTATTCCCTCCTCTTTCCTCCAATCAGTGCTCCTACATCCCACTTTTTTATTTTACTTCCTACCTTTAACCTTTTTAGTCTCTTCTCACATTTCATCACCACCAAGTTATGGTCGGAGTCGGCATCTGCACCTGGGAAACTATGCGAATTCTTCACGCCGTTCCTGAATATTTGCCTAATCATGATGTAGTCTAGTTGGTACCTTCCAGTATCCCCCGGCATTTTCCACGTGTACCTACCCATAGGGTGGTGTTTAAACCACGTATTTGTAATCACTAAATTATTCCTCCTACAGAACTCCACTGCTTTCTCGCCCCGGTCATTCCTTACACCCAGACCATACTCCCCTACTTCCATTCTGTCCCTCCCTTCCCCTACTACAGCGTTCCAATCTCCCATAACTATTAGGTTCTTCCTGCCCTTTACTTTCCCCATTAATTCCTCCAACAGGTCATATACTTCGTCCACATCCTCTTCTCTATGCCCCCCTGTCGGCATGTAAACCTGTACTACGACTAAATTTTCCGGCTTAGCTTTGATTTCGATAGCTAGTATTCTATCGCTTACCTGTTCCACATTCAACACCCTTTTTCCTAATGTTGCATTAAATACGACTGCTACTCCTCGCTGGCTCTCTTCCCCTCCACTGTATATAACCCAGTACTTTTCACTCCAGAAGTCCCCCTGGTCTCTCCATCCTACTTCGCTTAGTCCCAACAAATCGATCTTTCCCCTCTCCATTTCACGCTTAATGTTCTCTAGTTTTCCTGCCCTTAAAATAGTCCTAACGTTCTATGTCCCGATCCCTAACATTGTTGCTCTCTTCTCTGGTTTATTCTTCGCCGCCGCTGTTGCTGTCTTTCTCTTTGTGCAAGGATTTCGTGAGATGACGACCGCAGAGTCCTTGCTTACCCTGCTGCCGGGCACGACCCCGTTCCAATAATTTGGTCCCGGACCCCGTAGTTGCCAGGATTCAATTCTCTATTGTTCAAGTCCATTGTGATCTTGGGAGAGTTTAATTGAGGTGGTTTCCCGTTGCCTGCCTCAATAGTGTTTTCAACGTGACACCATCACTTGCTAGGCCGCCCCACTGGGGTCAGACGCCTTCTCACAGCCGCCTCACTGAGGAACAGACGCTGCGAGTACGGTACGTGGACTACCTTTCGTCAGGCTCCTACCCTTCGACCTGTCTGGCATGGGTGACCCTACCAGGAGCAATTTTAGTTACTCCCGCCATTGTAGCTCTAGGGGTCACGGGAACACGCTAGCCCCAATCCCACCACGACAAGGCGTAGTCCATGGGGAAGGGATATAAGTATATATAGTTTTTATTCCCAATTCAACGGTATTATACGCACATTTTAGCATCAATCGAACTTCTTGCATGGCTTTCTTTTTATCTTTCACGTACGTAAATACGGGTTGTGTGCGTGTATATGGCGGGAATCGCATAATTCAATGCTTATATGAAGAGTAAAAAAGAAGACAACTTCTTTTTGACGGGAGGAGAGGGAGGAAAGGGAGAGGAGGTGGGGGGGGGGGGGAGGTATTCCTGAAGAAAGCCTGTCGCAACCACTTTCACTTTGGTCATTAACTTGATCACACAGAGACTGCTGCTGTGTGTCCTGCATAGTGATAAGAGGAAGTAGCTTGGAGGTCTCAGCTGTGATTGGACGAAGAGGATGACGTCCTTCGCACTGTGGGGTATTGGCTATAGAAGGACGTGTAAGTCCTCCTCTAGCCAATTCCTAGCAATCTAAAGTAAATTTTCATATCATATAACTCTAAAATCTCAAAATTATTGCTATATAATGATTCATTTTCAGCCAAAATGGATTGCATTTGTAAAGTGTCTGACAAAGAATTGAAACTTTAGCTGTCCCGTTTCCTTGTTCGTCTGCGGATCTGTTCTATTAAACTGCCATTCTTCTAACCCTTATGACTACATCAAATTTTTCCCACGCCTCTTTAACCGTATCCTCCGCATGCACATTAAAAATTCAGGGGACAACGGGCAACCCTGCTAATATCCCAGTCACATTTTTGCCCATCCAGTAGAATAATGTGTTGTTTGCAATGAAGAAATAGGAATTAAAATGCAGTTCCCATTTTTTCAAGAAAGAAATATTTGTAGAATTAATAAAACCTACCAGAAGGATGCCCCACACTCAGAAATATGGGTGGTTTAGTTCTATTTCAGTTTGCTCTATTAAAAGTCGCAAACTCCCAACATTTGTAATTTAGCAGATTTTAGCTGCAAAAATAGTGAGGTGTACGTAAACAACTTCAAAAGAAAGAAGGCAAATAATAATAGCTTTATTGGTCGTTAAGTATGTGCTTACAATTGACCTCGTCAGTTGTGATAGTAGTTAGTGATGCAGTCAATAGATGACGATGGTAAGGTGACCACACCGAATGGTTTCATCGTAGCATGGTTTCATCATTCATGGAGAAATACTTTCACTGATACTATCGCTAAAAGTAATTTATTTCAGAATTTTGCGATTCAGATGACCCGTACTTGCAAAAGATCCCTCCGTGCTCACTGGGATAAACATTAAAGATATTTTTCTTCATGCTGAGAAGAAAGATAAAATATTTTTTATGTAACGTCCTGATCTTGTATTGTAGAAAAAAGTAAATGATTAAATATAATCTCCCCACGTTGGCGTAATTCTCTGTCGTAAAATATTTTTGCAAGGCCCAAGTATAAGAGCTATGGGCCTACAAATTTGTGAGTAAGTGTAATGAACAACCCAAGGTTGGGTGCCATTAAATACTGCAGAGTAGTTTAGAGGGTTATTTTTTCAGCAAATCAGTGTCACTATAATATATGGATAACCATTCTGTAGGCTAAAATACTTATTAGTGCAAACAAAAAACCTAAAATCAGTTAAAATCTATTAAAGGAGGTTCTGCTGTGACTCCGCGCATCAAAATCCCGTAAAAGAGCTATGTTATTTAAAGGATAAATGTCGATCCAGGAAAACACCTATATGGAAATTCCTCCATAGTGCAATAACACATACATAATAATTGTATGAGTATGCTAGTCTATAGCATGTTGTAGTTGAATTATATTTTATACAAGCTATTTAAACTCATTTTGACTTCAAAACATAGCTGACGTGTTATTGCCACGTTTAATTTCCAAACTGAGAATACATGCACATTCATGCTATTAGGTATTCTAAAATTGGTTAAATATTTTCTTACTTAGCATTAAACCATTCCCCTGCAAATAAAAATCTTTGTCTTAAATTTTATGTATATTGATAATTTTGAAAAATATCTGGCAACATTGACGCTGCTACTGATGCTACCATTTGGAAGTATTGGTATTAATACACCACATCAATTACCAATTAGAATATTTAAATTACATAAAATATACAAAAAGTACCTTGGTAAGCTAAAGATAAATTAACTGAGTAAATAAACTCGTAAGCACATTCCGTCACAAGTACCGAAGCCAATGTAGTTATTATACGAACAAAGATAATTTTTATATGCCAACCACAAATATGCTAAATGCTTTTAAATGCTCCCACAAATTGACGATGATAAGGTGATTGACGAAAATGAACATTGGTGGCGAGAGTGTCGCCAAAATATAACCATGGTCCCCGTTACCATTTGCGCGCGATTACATTCAGCCAATGGACGCTTTGAATTTGGTAACATTGTTACGAAGCTGCATGTCTCTCCAACAATGCTGTAATTTTATTGTTAATGAACCTATATTTACCTCCTGTAATTGATGCTTGCAAGAATGTCGCACAAACAAGTCACGTGACCTGAAACGCTTTCTGAGATCACTTCACGATAGCGGTTCCAAATTGACATGGAAACAGATGTTTATTTTAGAAGAAATCGAAAAAAAATCATTGATTGCTTTGAGGATTTTAGCCGTTCAGTGATGGAAACAATGACGGATAAGGGATTTAAAAAAGAATAATCCTGTAATTTGCCTTTGATTGCCTCCCATATGGTGGGATTATTCTTTTAAAAAACAGCGATTGCTTTATAGTAGCTGAGATTCGCGGTGAAGAAAAAAATAGGGCACTATACAAATATTATAAATGTTATGGACTATTTTCACGCTACTAGATTCATACTAATTCAATAAAAAATCGAACTATATTAACTTATTCCGGTAAGCAAATGAGATAAATACATACTTTTTGCCCAAGTATTCAGTAAATAACTTACCTCCACGTACAACAGAGAATCAACGCCCATAAGATACCGTGCCTTTTAAGGTGTTGTAAACTTTAAATTTTTAAAGAGTAATATCTTTGGAACACAACCTAATTCTTCAGCAACATTTTCGCCAAGTATATTTCAGCTAATAAACTTCTCATTCAAACAGCAATGAAAAAAGAGTGCATTTTCCCCATTATTGCAGCATATTTCTATACGTAACAGCGTCACCAGATGGCCATAGCATTGGAATGTAATTCACAAGGTCGTCATGCCGTCTATACGATATCCGATATAGAAGGACCAATCAAAGTTGTAGTCATTGATTTTGCAAATTTAGTTACCTACCTTATTTATCCATGCAAATAATCAGAGGAATGCACGTCTGCGTCTCTTTCTTTGGTTGAGCCATAATAGTGAAATATATTTTTACGAGGAAAGGTTCAAAAAATAAGAATATTTTGATTTTTATGGAGGGCAGCATGTAGGTAAGTATATTTTTAAGAGTTTTTGAAATCCCTTAATAACAGTAAGAAATGCAATGAAGCATTTTGCAACCCGTATTTTTGGAGGGCCAGATTATGAGAGATTATGGCACAAATACAAGGTCTAACCTTTTCGTAATAAAATAATGCTAACGGTATCGGGGTATGCCGATACTGCGCCATCTTCCTAATCATCATCACTGGTCAACATTCCTAGGATTGGTTTGACGCAGCTCTCCACTCGATTCTTCTATCGGCCAATCTTTTCATTGTGACGTAATTCTTCTCTTTACATCTTTCACAACCTGTTCCACGTATCTCATACGAGGCCTGCCTTTTCCAATCTTCCCGCTCACTTTTCCCTTGACGATAGTCTTCATCAGGCCATCATGTCTCAAGATATGGGCGATTAAGTTGTCCCTTCTTCTTTTTAGAGTTTTCAGGAGACTTCTCTTTTCTCCTACTTTTACTAGGACTTCCTCGTTACTTACTCGGTCGATCCATTTAATCTTAAGCATTATTCTGCAGCACCACATTTCGAATGCTTCCACCCTTTTCCTCTCCACTGCTGTCATCGTTCATGCCTCACTGCCGTAAAGAAACATGCTCCAGATGTGTGTTCTGAGAAACTGTTTCCTTACTTCTACGTTTGTATTTCCAGATGTAAGTGGATTCTTCTTTTGATAGAATGCTCTTTTTGCCTTGGATATTCTACTGACAATTTCTTTCTTGCTACGTCCATCGTTGGTTACTCGGCTTCCAAGGCAACAGAACACTTTCACCTCATAAAGTTTTTGTTTTGTAGTTTGACATTGGTTTTGGCCTCTTCTTTTTTGCTGCACACCAATATCTTGATCTTCTTCTTATTTATCTTCAGCTGATATCTGGCCATTGTCCTTTCCATAGTTGTTAGCATCTTATTCAGCTCCCTCTCTGTCTCTGGTATGAGTGCTATGTCATCAGCGAATCGCAGGAGGATATTCACTCTTTGATTTCATTGACGGTTCTCTCGATGTAAACATTAAAAAATTACGGGAGACAGTGCACAGCCTTGTCTTACTCCTTTCCTTATTCTTGTTAATATGTTGGTCATTAATTATCTTGGAAGTTGCTTGGAAACATCTTGTATTTCATTATGTTTATAAGATAAGGAATTTATGTTGACTTGTTTCTATAGTCACCTGAATGTGTATACGCCATTTTCAAATGCAGTAATACGGTGATAATAAAATACCAGATACTAAAAAGATACAAATGGCATTTTAATCAAAAGTTAACATTATGGGCCCAGAATACGTAGGAACTACTGTGTGATGTGATAAAAATATAGCGCTAGATATTGTAGAAAAACTGCTAATTATGATAGTAAAGGAAGGGATTATTACTATGATGATGATAAAGGGATGAAAAATGAAGGTAAAAAGTCGAATATAACGAATGCAACCGAAGAAACTAGAGAATATAGAGTGTTATGTGTAGGTAATAGACGGAACTCCTTTGATAAACTTGGCTGGATGTTGGACTCAGGAGCAACTCATCACATGTCACAGTTAATTGAGCTTCTTGATAACTCAACAGCAGAAACTGGAGTACATGATTTAGCTGATGGTGAACAAGTTGAAATGAAGGGAAGAGGAAGTGTTTTGTTAAGAATGTCTAAACAGTGTGGAGGATATGACATTAGGATTAATAATGTACTTTTTTCCTGGTTTAGGTGAGATTTTGATATCTGTGAGCTGTCTAGAAAGTGGAAATAGGAAACTAGTTTTTGAGAATGCTAGAGTAGATGTGATAGACAAAAACAAAAATGAAGTTTTGTTTAGAGCTTGGAAGAAAGGAAGAGTCTATGTTATAGACACTATACACAAAGAGAAAAATAAGGGAAATTATAATTATGTAGATGAGGAACCCAAGAAAGTGTCTCGTGCTTCACTACATTTATGGCATCAAAGGTTTGGACACTGTCACTGAGAAGTGTTACTAAGAATTCCTGGTATCATAGTGAATAGGGAAGAAAAAGAAGTTACATTGTGATGTTTCTCTTCAAGGAAAAGGAAAGAGAAAGCCATTTCCAAGGAGGAGCAAGAAAGAAAGTAAGAAACTATTGGACTTGATACGTACAGATGTTGGTGGTCCAGTCTGCCCAGCATCAATAGGTGGCTCAAAGTATTATGTGACATTCATCGATGATTTTTCAAACCATGTGTCTGTAAGTATTCTGCATAGAAAGGATCAAGTATTTGAAGAATTTAGGACATACCAGAAGAAAAATGAACTACTGCATGAAACTAAGAACAAGGCGATACTATGTGACAATGGTGGAGAATACACTGGAAATAATTTTCGTAAATACTTAGAGAATACTGGTATTCAACATCGGTTAACCGTGGCATCAACTCCTAAACAAAATGGGAAATCAGAAAGAATGAATTTGACTTTAATGAATATGGTGAGATGTATGCTGGTGGAATCTGGCTCGCCAAAGATTTTTTGGGCTGAAGCATTGTCCACAGAATGCTTCATACGGAATTTATGTCCATCGAGTGCTATAAATTACGAAATTCCACAGGAGATTTGGACTGGAGAGAAATTACAGGAAGAGGATTTTAATAAACTTAACGTGTTTGGATGTCAATCATGGGCGGTAATGAAAACTGGAAACAAACTGATTGCTAGAAGTGTGGAGTGCATATTCCTGGGATATGAGAACAATGTAAAGGGTTATCGCTTATGGAATATAAAGAAAAAAAGAATACTTGTTAGCAGAGATGTTATTTTTTGTGAGAAAAATTTTCCCTTCAGGAAGAAGTCACTATTGTTAGAAGTATTGTATGTGCAACGAGAAGAAGATAATTTTACGAAGGAAGAATGTAACAATATAGAAGAAGAATTCACAACATTATGGAAAAACACCATTGAACCAGAGTATGAGTTACTAGATGAAGATATAGAAGAAAGAAATATGAGAAGAGGGGA
This sequence comes from Platycnemis pennipes, assembly GCA_933228895.1. NCBI lineage: Eukaryota > Metazoa > Arthropoda > Insecta > Odonata > Platycnemididae > Platycnemis > Platycnemis pennipes. The sequence goes on from OW121857.1 coordinate 81,375,403, forward strand.
AGAAGATGTGCAAAATACTCAGAGTAAGGGAGTATATGAAAGGGAGGATGAACCAGATGAACTACCATGTGTGATAAGGGAATCAGATAGAATAAGAAAGAAAAGGGAAACATATACATGCTGTAATTTGGCAGCATCAGTTGAGGAACCAAGGCCGTATGAAGAAGCAATATCAGGAAGATGTTCAAAGAATGAGGCTATGTCACAAGAAATGAGAAAAATTAAGGAAAACAACACTTGGGAAATAGTACCTAGATCTGAAAGCATGAATGTAAGCTGATTAAAAGTATTTATGGTCTTCATCGATCTGGAATGAATTGGAATTCTCATGCTGACCTATGACTTAAGAAATTGGAATTGAAACAATGTTCAAGTGATTCTTGTGTGTATACAAAACAAGATTTAATAGTTGGTTTGTATTTTGACGACCTAACAGTATTAGGACCGGGAGCTGAAGTTTGTAAATTTACCAGAAAATTGTCGGAAATGTTAGAAATTAGAGATTTTGGTTGGGTAACAAATATGCTGGCAATACATGTAACCCGCGAAAATACTAGTGAACTGTCAATTGACCAGTATCAATACAGTAAGAAGATTTGTTTACTAAAATTGTACCTGGACCTAAGCATAAGGAATTATGTAATAAGAAAGGCTAATAGAAATTCAATGAATATGTTTCCAATGTTTTATGTAATTAGAATTTAGTTTGATATGTTTCAATTGCTGTGAATTTTCTATAATTGCCCGAAGGGGAAGTGTTATTATGTCGGTCATTTATTATCTTGGAAGTTATTTGGAAACATCTTGTATTTCATTATGTTTATAAGATAATAAATTTATGTTGACTTGTTTCTATAGTCACCTTAATATGTAAGCGCCATTTTCAAATGCAGTAATATGGTGATAATAAAATACCAGATACTAAAGAAGATACAAATGCCATTTTAATAAAAGGTAACAATTCTTGCCTCTTCACAGCTGGGTCCAGATTTAATCACGGCTACTTGGTTTCTGTACAGACTGTGTATAATTCTTCGGACATTGTATGACACTCCAATTCCATTCAGAATTCCAAGCATTGAATCCCAATCCACGTTGTCTAAAGCCTTCTCTAAATCCACAAATGCAATGAACGTCGGCTTGTTCTTCTCCATTCTCTTCTCTATGAGAAGTTAAGGGCCAATATTGCTTCCCTTGTACCCTTACTTTTCCTAAATCCAAATTTATCTTCATCCAGGAACTCCTATGTTTTTCGTTCACTAAATTATGGTCACTCTCGATGTCTGCCCCAGGGTAACTTTTGCATTCCTTCACTTGGTTTCTAAATCTCTGCTTAACTAAAATGTAGTCTATTTGACATCTTCTTCTGTCTCCTGTCATTTTCCATGTGTATCTTCTTCGGGTGTGATTTTTAAACAATGGGTTGGTGACCACTAACTTACGTTGTATGTGGTGTGCAGAACTCCATCAGTCTTTCTCCTATTTCGATTCGGTTTCCCGTATTTTCCAATTATTCTTCTATCTTGACCTTCACCCACGATGGCGTTCCAGTCTCCTAAAATAATTAGTTTTTCTTCTCCTCTTACCTGTTTTATAACTTCCGTGATATGGTCTAATTGTAAGACGTCTTCTACTTTTCATCTTCATAGTCCATGGTAAGCATGTAAACGTGCACCACTACGGTATTTACAGGTTTGATTTCGATCTTCACTATATTATACTTTCATTACACTGCAGGAAGCTATTCCCATGCATTCCGTCGCTCTTTCTGAAAATAATCCCTACTCCAGCATTACCATTTAATGATCCTGTAGCTTCCACTCCGAAAGTCTCCTTCTTCGGGCTACTTCATTTCTCTGATTCCAAATACGTCGAGGTCCATTCTTCGCATTCTTTAGGTTCTCCAGTCTTCCACAGGTCCGAAGCGATCTCACGTTCCATGTTCCTACCCTAAAAAGTGTATCACATTTAAATGATGTACTCTCCCGGGTAGTCCCCGCCTGGAGATTCGAATGGGGGACTACTTTACCTCCGGAATATTTTACTCGAGAGGGTTCCATCACGTCTTGATAAGAAAGAAAAGAGTGGAGTACCTGCGACTCCTCGGGATATTAATGTGGTGGTTCCCCCTTGCCTTCCACATGGCACTACTACAGCCGTTACAGTAAATGTTACCACGCCTGTAGTGAAATGAGTGTCGCTGTACCAACCACTGTGGTCCCCACCTTCACTCATGTGAAGAAGAGATGCTGCACTCTCCTCCGGGTGATGAGAAGCGTAATTATTGGCGGCATACCGTCGCCAAGTCACGGCATCTTCACAGGTTCTGTATTATTTAGAGGCATATCTTGCGCAAGGATAGACCAATACCCCCTCGGAATGCCGTCGCTTATTGTCCAAGACTGCTTATTCGACGAGTAAACTCGCTTATCTCGCAGCTTACCTCTATATCTAGAGGTCGACCCACCATCCGCAACCCGGTGGACGCACTCGGTGGCTTTAAGCTCAGCAGCGAGTTCCATGTGGTACAACTTAGAATAGTAACACATGTCATATATCGAACCGAGTACAGGATATTATGTGTATGCAAATGAAAGTAAAGCTGCTATTGAGGAAAGAAACGACTTTTCCTGCTGCTTTGGGGATTCTATATATCGTGGTTCATCGAGTCAATCGGAAAAGAAGCTGTTGAGAACAGTTACATCTACGTGATATCCTTCGGCCCACTGCAAGGATGTGTGGCAGGGGGGGAAGACCACCAAACATGCACTACTTGCACCTAGGAGGAGCAATGCTCTTAATGGAAGCATGTAATAGTGTTGCATGTACAATGCATGTGGAAGCATGTACATTGTAACATATTAGAATCACGTGCTACTAGATGGTCAGTATCTACATAGTAATGAAGTGATTACTGGTTAAAAAGGCAGTCCTCTAAATATATTTATCTGTATTTCGCTTGCATCATTAGGATAGCAATGTTAAAATAGGCTTCATGCAGTATATATTACACTACAAATGTTTCATCTACCAGCAACCTAAATCTACTGAAATTTCTGTAGCCGCTACATTTACAGTTGCTTCAAGAAATTGAAGCAGATACACTTACAGCTGCTTAAAAAGTAGGTAGCTTTTACTTATCCCTACCCTACGACTTATTTATCCCCAGCTTTCACTATCTGGTCACCTGCTGAAAATAATGCGCTTCTCCATAGTGAAATTCTCTCTCCCTTTAAATACCTCAATACCACAACCGATTTTCCACTCAATCCCAATCCCACAATCTGATCGACCATTTGTAACCCAATGTTTGATACTAGAACACGTTCTATTTTTTTTGCTGGCAAATCTCCAATCAGAGGCAGGTTTTACCATAACCTAGTGGCAAGACCAAAAATATGCATCTATGGCAGAAGTTCTACAGAGAAAAAATCATCGCATTCGAATGCAATTTCCAGAAATCAGGGGATCCGAGTTCGAGTCCGGGTCAAGGTAAATGATTTTTGTACCTCGTGGAATTTCTGCCACCGTGCAATTTCAGCGGGAAACGCCGTTAAGGTTCTTACGGCAGGCTTGCGACCCTTCAATTTGTTATCAAAACATACAGAATGCTGCTTATTCGACATTAATGGCTAGACAGTTTTAAGCTTCAAATTTACTTTACACTCTTCTAATGCTTATAAGAATAAATAATACTTTTAATTCCATTTTCTGACTTAATTTCAATAAACCAGCATCTCGAGATATAATTGTCAATGTAATGGTGGCGTGCTCATTCGGGACATAAAAAATTGTCATGACCAATATTGGTCCCAATATTAGTGTCAAACATAGTGTCCAATTTTTTATTCAATATTGTTCACCATTATTTTGCCAATTTATTGACATACTGGCTTTGTCAAAGGGGCTTTAGACCGTGTCAAAGGGGGTTTAGGACGATATCCTTCATTCTTATGAATGGAATTTATACGAACTGATCAAGCGAGAGAACAAGTGTGGTGCTCTTATTGCCTGTTCTCCAGCAGAATGTCTCTGATTCGGAGATTAGCAATGGAAGGAACAAGGGAAAGAGATCGAAGAAGATATTTTATGCTACGACCAAACTTGGATGACGATGCTTAAGGATTCAACACAGTCTTTAGAAAGCCATTTGAATCATAAAATAAGATACGCCTTTCGTAGCTGGTTCATTTGAATCTCATCAACACAAGGATACTTGAAACACACGAATTTTATTCGCTTCCTAAAAATAGACATTACTTTCAGAGTGCCGTAGATGCAAATCTTCTTTATTTACAGCAGAAAGTTCTACTTTTCAAATAACATTTCTTTCAAGAACATAATTTTTATATTGAATACATCCACTGCTTCTTGTACTATATGCCTTCATCTTATTTGCATTCTATATGGTTCACACTGAACAGCAAGTTGAGAATTTTTTATTTTTTGCGAAGCAGTCTCATTATCCGTCTCTTGTATTAATATATCGATCCGTTCGATCGCTTGTGGTATTGGTAATTTAGAATATATTTCTCATAATTCTTGAAACTACTTTGCATTTACATTTTTCACGTTTGTCAATCCCTTAATTTTCTACTTCGGTACGTGCTGTGGATTTTAAAATGGTATTAAATTTGAGACCATTTACTTTGTTGATAACTATTTGGAGGTTTGTGATAATGGCGCCTCATTTTGACTCACTCGTTGCTATAACAGAAACGTGGTTGTCATGTTGTATCAACCGCGATTCAATGGGTGCTTTCCAATCATCGACGCAAGTCGACACAAGTCAACTTGTGTCGCGTGTAGTGCTTTCCAATCAGTGTGTGTCGCTAGTGTGTCAAACGCGAGTCGACACACGGTGACACACCGGTAATAGTGAGTTACTGAAAAAAGAAGGAAGGACGGCGCAAGCTCTAAATCACAATACGTCTGCAGGAGGCATATTGAAAATAACCGATAAATCAGAACAAATGTTTAAGTTAAGTATTTTCTTAATTAATCATCCTACAACTAATTTTTTTGTTTATTGGTAACGATCTTGCTATAACAAGAAGGAAACATCTGTGGATTCAATCTTCTTCCCACAAAAACGCACCAATCACGAGTCCCCGTGAAAGTCCTTAGCGCATCAGCTACTGCGCATCTGAAACTTGCTTTCCATTCGCGAAGACACAAGTCGACTTGAGTTTCCGCGAGTTAACTCAAGACGACGCATGAGTCGCTTGAATGGAAAGCACCCAATATCATCATCATCGGTCAACAATCCTGGTATGACGCAGCCCTCAACTCCTTTCTCCTATAGGCCAACCTCTTCATATTGACGTAGTAATTCTCTTTTAAATCCTTAGTATCACTATTAAAATACGAACAAAATCATTACTTGGCCCGTTCTCGCTGTGGCTCAAGAAGGAACACGGTTCCATAAAATCGACACTCGGATAAACCTAGCGCACTTTGTCACACTGCTTGTGCAAATGCGCTTACAAGAAACACAAACACAAATTTGACAGACAAACATATTCTAATTCCAGTTAAAATATAATTGATGGCACTCAACTATTAGGCCTATTAGTTTCGGAACTCCGTGTGACTCATTATAGCATCGCTAGATGGGAGAGATAAAAGTTATGAAATAGCTATCCGTACTCCTTCATTTTAATGATCATACTGTATACAATAGAAAATATATTTCAATTTTAACATAGATCATTTACAACGCGCGTTAAATACATAAGCAATCAAACATTTATAATCGAAATATTGTTATGGGAAGTAACATTAGTCTTACAATTTAGCGGGTTAAATAAAAACATAAGGCTATTTGTTCTCGGCTGATAAGTAGTGTAGAACATATTGTTAGCCAAAGTAGCGCTACTTTGAGTATTTTTCATACAGAATTTTTTGAGTCCTTTGCATGTTTAAGGACCTAAGTTGAAAGTATAATAACATCTTGCAACCTCATGTCTCTGTGAGGGTTAATGTACGCAAAAGGCTCGGGACTACACTGAAAATTTTAATCCTATTTTTACGGTTTAGAGAGAGGAAATGTTGTAAGGCACGATGAGAGAAATAACGTAGATTTTATGCTTGTAATTTTTTTCTGCATCAAACTCTCTAATACAATGGAGATTAATTGTTTTAGTCGACCTTTTTTAAATGCTGAAATTCCGATACTGGTAATCAATTCACACTTTGATTACAAATCCCATAGGTGTAACCTCCGAGTACATTGAATAATTGACATATTTTGCCATTGTGACTACCTATTTTTCTACACTTTCTTCCACAATGGGGAATATGCACTATTTTTTATAACTCTTTGAATGTGAAGTTTATTAGCTAAAATGTGTTTGGAGAAAATTTTGCTGAAGAATGAAGTTGCGTTACAAAGATATTACTCTTTGAAAATTGTACTTTTTCGGCAGCTTAAAAACACGACGTCACGGCACGGTATCACTAAGGGCGTTGTTTATCTGTTTATGCGTGGAGGTAAGTTATTAAATGAATACTAGGCGATAACGTATGTATTTATCTCATTTGTTTATTGCAATAAACGATTGTATTTCGATTTTTTATTTACGTAGTATGGATGGTAACGAGCAAATCGTCCATTAATTATATAATGCCTGTTTAGTGCCAAAGAATTTCTTCTACGTCTATGCAATCGTTGGTTTTTTTTAGAAGAACGCCTCCCTAAGGGAGTAAACCAAAGAAAATTGTCGGAATGTGCTTTTTTAAGTATTTTTTCAGTCATCGTTTCTTTCGAGAAACGGCTGAAAACCTCAGAACAATATATTCACTTCGTTTTCTTTTAAATATAAATATCTATCTCCGTAGCAATATGGAACATATACCGTGCAATGACGTCAGAAGGCGTTTCAGGTCACGTGAATTTTGTCTATTTTAGGGAACATTTTTATATCATTTAATAATCTTTGTGGTGGAGGTAGAAAAATTTGGCTTATATATTTAAATTGGTGAGAAAATTTCTCATCAAGTACATCATTAATGTTCGAGAAACAAATTTCATGCATATTCCCCATTGTTGTGACTATTGTGGACTGTAAGACGAGTAGGGACACCTGAAACTATTTCTGTACCAGCCTGAGATGGAAGAATACTTGTAGCATAGAGTAAGTATATGTATAGTAAATATAGAGGGCTCACAGCATAGCGAAGAACTATTATGCGTTTTGGAAGTAGTACCGAAAGGTTTCCATAGATGGTGAGAGAAGAACTTTTGGCGTTATGTCACAAACGATCTATATCGCTTCCATCGCTTTCGTATTTCTAAACGATTTAAGCGGCACAATCGAGGAGTATCTTGTAGTCAGCTCCGTCTTCTCCTTGTGGCGGTGTATAGTGTGTTTTTAATGAAACAACAAGGAATCGTTCCTGTGACAAACTATATTAGCTTTAATAGTGGGAGAAATATCAACTTATCCATGTGACTGTTGAAGTTGTGTGAAGGCACACCGTACCATTATAACACAACTAAACTTCAATCTACTTTGACATATTATATGTGCTACTGAAGTCAATTATAAAAACTTAAGCAATGGAAGCTTGATAATGTCGTAGCATGGATTAAGTTTAAAGTAAATAAAGAGGGCTCACTGCATAGGGAAGAACTATTTTGCGTTTTGTAAGTAGTACCGGAAGGTTTCCATAGATGGTGAGAGAAGAACTTTTGGCGTTGTATCACAAACGATCTATATCGTTTCCTTTGCTTTCGTTTTTCTAAACGAAAGCGAAGGAAACCTTCCGGTTGTTTGTTGTAGAAATGTTACTGTGGATATTACAAGGCGGTTAGAATGTCTGACAACTGATTTATTTTTACAGCGGCTATCTAGGTAGGTACGCCATGGGCTTGCGACTCGCACTACTCGCACTACATCGCCTGTGACGTAACGCGAAAAATTCTTACCACGCCATCTATGGAACCCTTCCAGTACTACGTCCAGTTCTGTCCTATGCGGTAACCCCTCTATATAATACAGACCCTATGACTGTAGTGACCAGCGACGCACAAAACAACGATGACTTATTTCACGCACAGGAGTTAAAATTTAAAATTTTTGGAAAGAGAACCAATCGATACAAATCATTTGGCTTTGAACTTTATAAGATTTATATCGCAACGCTGTCATGCAACATTCTTCAATATCCATGAGAAATGTAGTTTATTGTAGAAATGTTACTGTGGATATTACGAGGCGGTTAGAATGTCTGACAACTGATTTATTATTACAGCGGCTATCAAGGTAGGTACGCCATGGGCTTGCGACTCGTACTACTCGAACAGATGAAGTTGTTCTTTTACGTTGTTTAAAACTTAGGGTATTACGATTAAATATTGAATTCGTTTTTTAAAAATTCATCGACTAATCTGGGGGAAGTGAGGAAATACCAAAAAAGCGCTCTATATGCAATTTCGATAGGTTGAATTCGAACAGTTTCAGACACAAAATTAACTCCCGATGGAATAAAAATGCATTAATAACTCTCTTAAATAGCCTTAGGTAGATTAACTGACACATTTACGATGAATTTTGGGGACTATTAAAAATTAAATTGAAAATGCAACTATGGACTATTGGACTATTAAAAATTGGGTAGGGTGGGGTAGATCGGTAACGCTGAGCTACCGCCTGTAGGTTCCCGGGGTCAAATCCCGGGCAAGAGCCTTTCTGGACAATTCCCACCTAAAATCCTCGCGATTCGATTTTCTGCGTGTCAGAACTTTGCAGGAAATCGAAGGTGTCCCAGTGAAAGGAACTGGCCCCCCTACCCTGAAAGTATGAATTTCACACGCCTTGGCTTAGTACGGGGTGAACTGTCAGAATCGGAACATTTTAAAAATCATTTGTTCCTACCCTTGATCACACCAAGATCGGATTTAATAGCAAACTAGCGGAGGGTGCCCGTTGATTCTAAATGGGAGGGATAAAAGCAGGAAATAATGAAGCAGCTGTGATTTTACAGGAGAGATGATTACACCTAACATACTACATCAATTTTCCGTACAAATTTGAATATCACCGTACTGTCGCTTTATTTTCATTCTGGCGTCTAGGTTTCATTAGATTTGCATCTTTGTTACCAATCGTCCCTTGAAGGCATTAGACGACAAAAGTAAGAATCATCATTAAAATATCTTTCGGTTAGTATGCATCTCAAGTTTCTGCAATGAATATTTCTAACAAAAAATTTCAAATGAAATTATTGCCTCAAGCAGAAACATATTTACATGTACATCTTACGTGAACGCTTTGACTCGTCGAGCGGGGATGAACCGGGGACTATTATTTACAAAAAAGTAACCTATTAACCGCCCAAGAAATAAATGTATTTATCTTCAAAGTTTGAATGACGTAATACGTCTGGTTCTCGATTTTATATGAATGAATATGCCTATAAATATGCCTTCTGCCTATGTAATTTATAATGCAACAATCTCTTTAGTCGTCAAGGAGATAGGGCTGTTTAAACTGATAAAATATATACCATAAATCACCACATTTGACTGAAATAGCAGTAATCTTGATTCGAAATCGGAATTCGACAATATTATTAAGAATATTTATTGAATAATATCTCGGTTGGTGTGCAATAGGCATTTCTGATTAAAAATTTCAAATGAAAAAATGGCTGCAAGCTGTAAGAAAGCCCTTTAAATGTTTTTCTTATGGGGACTCTTTCGACTCGGCTGGGATCAACTGAGAACCATAATTTGCAAGAAAAGTAACTTTTTGTCTGTCCTAGGATGACATTAAATAAACCTTAAGGCTTCAAAGCTGTGCTACATTTGGTTCTTTTTTTTTAGGCGAACATATTAACTCATTTACATACATACATTCTAATTTATGTATATCTCCGCTACACGCTACACATGGAGTGCAAATTAAAGGTTGCAGACCCTGCCTATTATGATACATCCACAGGGACATCCACATACGGAGGACTTTGTAGGGACATCTGTTTATATTTTGGCAGATTCCTTGTTTTTTTGAAATTGTGTAATGCCTCTAGAGCTGCATGTTGAAACACCAGTGGCCCAAGTCTTAAATACTTCGTTACGCACCGAATAAATATTGACGTTATCGTTATCGACTAAAACTACGTTAGCCTTGTAATAAAGTTCGGCCTCAACGAATCATAGAGCGAGATTTAAATTACCAATTCGTTAACAATTCACCGTGAAATCATAGTTTCGTTCAACCCACTTGTTCTCCTGCGGCATCAGTGACGGTCACCAAAACTAAAACAAATAACTACGCGAACGCAAAATCGTTTGGGATTAGTTTGATTAATTTCGTGATATTTAATTAATAAGTTAACGCAATAAGTTAACAAGGGTGCTATGTATCGCGCCAAGGACACCAGAAAAATTTTTTACCTCCCAAAAATTATGTATTCACACAGAAATTAGTAATATCAGCGATAAATATGTAATCCAATTCTTATAAAGCTGGTAGGTACCTCAACAATATGATTCTTTTACCGTGCTTTTATTCGTCTTTGTTTGTGATTCTTCATGTGAAATTCAATCCACTCATGAAGTACATGCTCATTCACAGCCTTAGAAATTTACCAAATGATGTGACTCACACACTTCTGGCTTACACTGTGGAATAAATTCAAACCCTCTAATCTCTCAATGCTTCCACAGGCAAATATTACAATGCCGTAATAACCTATAATTCGGAAAACATATATACCGGGCCATAATTCTCATAGAATTAAACTGCAGTAATCATTAAATATAATATGTTTTGTAGGACTCGCAATTCGCGGCAATATCGAGTTCCATAACTCTTGATTACGGCGAAATATAGGAAAGAAATAATATCACGGCAACTCATACGAATTCTGTTGGTTACTTATAAATCTCTCTCTCCTGTTGAGTCACTTTTCCTATTCTAAAGCCCCACGTAGCCACACGTTGAAAGACACAATATCTGTGAATCACAACCAGGCAAAACGAGAAAGATTTCTTCTATGAGCCAATGTTGAACTCTTTGTTGTTCGTTGCGTAAACGAAGGAGAAAATCATTGAAAAGCATTCGTAACCAAAAAACCAAATTTCGAGACTCGCACTAGTGGGTAAACGAAAAACTTGAAACATATGACGTTATCGTAGTTAGAAATTTCATTCGTTGGAGCGTAATGAATGATTCATAACTCGATCCACAGGTTTGACACACCCCTCCTGTCGATTCTCCTGTCAGCCAACCCTTTCATATTGACGAAGTTATTCTCTTTGAAATCCTTACAATCAATATTAAAATATGAAAATATAAATAATTAATCATCCTGTTCTCGTTGTGGTTCAAAATTTTAACACAATTTCATAATATGACAGTCAAGGCAAATTTATCGCACTTTGTCTCACTAACTGTGTAAAAGCGCATTAATGAAACACAAACAAATTTGACAGACATACATTCTCTAATACCAGTTCTAATATAATTAATGGGACTCAATTTGCGTATTATTTCCGTAACTCCGTGTAACTCGATAAAGCACCATCAGATGGCATTGCGAATAGCATTAAAATAGCTATTCGTACTCCTTCGTTTTAATGGTATTTCTGTGTTATATTGTAAATATTTTTGAATTTTAACATAGAGTATTTACTACGCGTTTTAAATACGTGTGCATTCAAGCATATAAAAATTAAACATTTCAATGGAAAGAAACATTAGTTTTACTATTTAGCAGGTTAGGTTAAAATATAGGGTTATTTGTTCTCGCCTGACCTGAATGAATCGAAACAAAGCAGTACTCCCATAAATTGAAAATTTCAAAATTTTTAGTGTCCTTTGATGCATGTGAAAAGACTAATGCTGGATTGTATCATCTCGTTAGTATGGTTTGGTGTCAACGTACATACCTAAAGGATTGGGTACTACGCTGAACATTTGATTCAAAGTTTACGGGAGAGTTATTGTTGAACTGCAAAGCATCATAAGCATGATGAGAGGAATAACGAAGATTTTATTATGGGGATTTTTTCTGCATTAACCTCTCTAAGACGAATGGGAGCAATTGTTTGATACGCCTTTTTCAAATGTTAAAATTCTGCATCTGGGAATGAAACCGAAATTGGATTACAATCCCTTAGGTGTACCTTCCCAGTACAATGATATAATTGACATACTTATTTTGCATCTGTGTCTACTTCTTTTCCTACACATTATTTACACAAGTGTTGTGTTGCATCGTAGTCTCCTCATAATACGATAGATTGTGAATATTGTGGACTATAAGAAGTGTTGGGAAAGTTGTAACTACTTCTGTAGCAGCCTGAGATGGAAGGTAACTTGTAATGACCAGCAGAGCAAAAAACACACCAATGACTTATTTCACGCAGATGAGTTGGGCGGCAAGTTACGTACTTAAAAATTTTAGAAAAAATAGATACAAAAAACAGAATTTGAATTTTATACGATTTATATCGCAACAGTTTCATGAAACATATTTCTACGCCCGTGAGAAATGGTTAATTGTAAAAATGAAACTGTGGGCTTAACAAGGTGGTTAGAATGTCTGACAACTGGTTTAGTAAATCAGCGGCTATCTAGGTAGGTACGACATGGACTTGCGACTCGCATTACTGGAACGGATTAAGTTGTTCTTGCACGTGGTGAAAACTTATGGGATTACGATGAATAATGGAATGCATTTTTTTATCATTTAATAACCTGAGTGAAGTGATCAAATGCCAAACAAGCATTAAATACACGGTTTCAGTATACTGAATTCGAACCAGTTTTAGTGGTAAAATCAACTCAGAATGGGACCAAATGCATTAATAACTCCCTTAAATAGCCTTAAGTGGATTAACTGACACCTCTGAGATGAAGTTTTGTGATTATTCCATTGTAATTCATGTTTTAATACACATGCAGTCTCCATAAGAGGCCTTGTAAAACGAAATATTTTGTAAATCTATATAATACCCTGCAAGTCACCATAAAGATGGGTGAATTCACCCCTAAAATGTATTACATATAATGAATAAATAAGGATTAGTATCCGGTATAAGAGGATTAGTATACTAGTCTAAACTTCAATTTAAAAAATATGAAAATAGCAATTTTTTGCTACGTTTTAATACGCATGCAGTCTCCAGTTTCTGGGTGGGTGGTAGAGAGGACGAGACCGTCCCAACCCACCCAGGTTAAATAAATAACAAGTCAAGTCATAAGAGACCTTGTAAAACACAATATTTTGTACATCTACATAATACCCTGCAAGCCACATTAAAGATGGGTGAATACACCCCTAATATGAAAAACATATAATGCATAAATAAGGATTAGTATCTAGTGTAAAAGGATTAGTATACTAGTCTAAATTTCATTTAATAAAATATGAAAATAGCAAAGCAAACCACCAATATGATGATGTTGGGTTAGCTCAAAGTCCTTATTCCAAAATATATCCAATAGCATAATTACCACTCGTATTTATGCTACTGGATATATTTACAGCTATTCATATCCCTAGCTGTACGTGGAAAAAAGGACTTTTTAAATCAGTGAGTACGGAAATCAATTTCTCTTATTTTGTGATTATAAAAGAAATGGTTGGCGAGTTTACGTTGTGGAAGTTATTTTTCATTATAAAAAAGAAAAAACTTAGTTCTTTTCCACAAATATATTTAAAACAAATCAACCGGTTTCGGCCTTCTAAGGCCATTCTCAAGATTACAATGTGAAAAAATCCATGACTAACACAGCTTATATATTTGGAGAGGTCAGTTAAAAAAAGGGGGGTGAGGGAGGTGAGTGGTTTTGAGGTGAAAACCGCAAGGAAGGAACAAACAAGTTGACGCCAGGCTCAAGGACTAAGGGGATGGTGGCGGAGGTACGGGCACTGAAAGCAAAGGTGAGGGGTTAGTAGGGATTACATCATTTAACAGCTTAACACCATGCATTTCCTGATACACCAAAATTTCAAAATTTTCCATGCAGTCCAATTTCCTAACCTTGTCACACACGTGTAGGAGCTTGGCAGTAAAACTGGATGTGTGATCCTCATGAATCAAATGTTCCGCAAAATTTGAATTATTATCACCGTTCAGACTGGATTTTACGTGTTCCTTTATTCTCATATTTAATTTTCGACCATTTTGGCCGACATAAACAGAATTACAATAGGGAGTATCACACTTGAGTAAATATACCCCACTTTTATCTCTCGTGTCAGATCGATCCTTGGTATTAAATAATAATATTTGTAGTGTCACCGGATTGTACACTTAGATTTTGTACTTATTTTTTGGGAAAAATCTATATAGCTTATATGTTAAATTCTTTGCAAAAGGTAACTTCACCCTCTTAGTGCAAGTCGGGAGGGTTGGAGAATGTGAAGTGGATGTCGCTATGGCACGTTTGTGATTATAACCCAGTCTACCACAGTACGTAAGTTGGAGTTCACAAAATATTATTAACGTCTTCAGTGAGAACATTATCTTGGAATTTCTGAAAGAAATTAAATCTAAATTTCCACCAACGATCTAACTATTATTCCCATTTTAATTAATTGAATGTCAAGACTGGTAAAAAATGATTCGGCCGGGAATCAAAGCCGGATCACTACTTGGAAGGCAACTATTCTGACCATTACACCACCCACGCCTTGTAGGGAGAAGGCGGAGGCTAATACTTGCCTCTCACTCCCATTCTGAATTCATGTACACCCATGGGCTACCATCCCAATGTCTCCTCCAGTACATGCCAACCTCCTGGGATTATGACAAAACATCTACGAATATGCTATTATTACACGCCAACCTCCTTGGATTATAATAGAACATCTACGAATATGACATTATTTTGAAATAAATTCCACCACTCTCTTAGCAAATTGATTAATTTCAATCTTTATCCATCAATGGACTTTGGTAATTTATTTTCATCCTATTTGATGAAAATGAAGCCAAAATTGCCTCAAATTTTCTCAACAATGGACGGGTTGGACGCAAAATGTAACCACATCACGTGATGTAAACAAACTAGGGGTTTTGTTCAATAGAGCCGCTATACTATTGTTGTCAACACCATAACTGATCTGTTTACTTCGGGTGTGCTGCATGCATCTGAGGAAAGATTCAATTCAATCACTGTGGTATTGTATCGATTTATTCTGAAAAACTTAGACTTAATCTCTTAAAGAAATTGCAAGATGTTTTCACTTAAGACGTTAAAAATATTTTGTGAACTCTTACCTACTATGACAGATTGGATTATAATCACAAAATTAGAGAAATTGATTGCCATACTCAATGATTCAAAATGTCCTCGTTTTCCTTGTACAGCTAGGGATATGAATAGCTGTAAATATATCCTGAAGCATAAATACGAGTGGTAATTATGCTATTGGATATATTTTGGAATAAGGACTTTGAGCTAAATCAACAGCATGATATTGCATGCTTGCTTTGCTATTTTCATATTTTTTTAAATTGAAGTTTACACTAGTATACTAATCCTCTTATACCGGATACTAATCCTTATTTATTCATTATATGTAATACATTTTAGGGGTGAATTCACCCATCTTTATGGTGACTTGCAGGGTATTATGTAGATTTACAAAATATTTCGTTTTACAAGGCCTCTTATGGAGACTGCATGTGTATTAAATCATAAATTACAATGGAATAATCCCAAAACTTCATCTCAGAGGCGTCAGTTAATCCACTTCCGGCAATTTAATTGATTTATTAATGCATTTGATTACATTATGAGTTTATTTTACCACTAATACTGGTTCGAATTCAGTATACTGAAACCATGTATTTTATGCTTGTTTGGTATTTGCTCACTTCACTCAGGTTATTTAATGATAAAAAAATGCATTCCATTATTCATCGTAATCCCATAAGTTTTAACCACGTACATGAACAACAATCCGTTCGAGTACAGCGAGTCGCAAGCATATGTCGTACCTACCTAGATAGCCGCTGATTTACTAAACCAGTTGTCATCATGGGTGTTTTCAAGTCTGTTTCCGCACTAATAGGCGCTTCAGACCGGGAGGAAAGGCATAAGGATAGGTATGGAAGGGATGGGGATAGGATAAGGTCCGAAGCGCGACCTCCTCGTCGGCGGGGTATCAAACCAGTTGTCAGACATTCTAACCGCTTTGTTAAGACCACAGTTTCATTTCTACAAACAACACCATTTCTCACGGGTGTCGAAATATGTTTCATGACATCGTTGCGATATAAATAGTATAAAATTCAAATCCAGTTTTTTGTATCTATTTTTTTAAGTACACAAATTCCCGCCCAACTCGTCTGCGTGAAATACGTCATTGGTGTGTTTTTTGCTCTGGTGGTCATTACAAGTTACCTTCCATCTCAGGCCGCTACAGAAGTAGTTACAGCTTACGCAATCGCTCTTATTCTCCACAATATTCACCATCTATCGTATTATGAGGAAACTACGATGATACACAACACTTGTGTGAATAATGTGTATGAAAATAAAAAAACACAGATGCAAAATAGGTATGTCAATTATATCATTGTACTGGGAAGGTACACCTAAGGGATTGTAATCTAATTTCGGTTTCATTCCCAGATGCAGAATTTTAACGTTTGAAAAAGGCGTCTCAAACAATTACTCTTATTCGTTTTAGAGAGGTTAATGCAGAAAAAATCCCCATAATAAAATCTTCGTTATTCCTCTCATCATGCTTTGCAATTCAACAATAACTCTCCCGAAAACTATGAAATAGAATTTAAATGTTCAGCGTAGTTCCCAATCCTTTAGGTATGTACATTGACACTAAAGGATACAAACGAGATGCTACAAGCCAGCATTAGTCCTTTCACATGCATCAAAGGACTCTAAAAATTTTGAAAATTTCAATTTATGGGAGTACTGCCTTGTTGCGATTCATTCAGATCTGGCGAGAACAAATAACTCTATATTATAACCTAACCTGCTAAATAGTAAAACTAATGTTTCTTTCCATTGAAATGCTTCATTTTTATATGCTTGAATGCACACGTATTTAAAACGCGTAGAAATTACTCTATGTTAAAATCCACAAATATTTACTATATAATACAGTAAGACCATTAAAACGAAGGAGTACGAATAGCTATTTTAATGCTATTCGCAATGCCATCTGATGGTGCTTTATCGAGTTACACGGAGTTTCGGAAATAATACGCCAATTGTGTCCCATTAATCATATTTGAACTGGTATTAGAGAATGCCTGTCAAATTTATTTGTGTTTCATTACTGCGCTTTTACACAGTTAGTGAGACAAAGTGCGTTAAATTTGCCTTAAGTGTCACATTATGAAATTGTGTTGAAATTTTGAACCACAACGAGAACAGGATGATTAATGATTTATATTTTCATATTTTAATATTGATTGTAAGGATTTCAAAGAGAATAACTTCGTCAATATGAAAGGGTTGGCTGACAGGAGAATCGAGAGGAGAGGTGTGTCAAACCTGTGGATCGAGTTATGAATCATTCGTTACGCTCCAACGAATGAAATTTCTAACTACGATAACGTCATATGTTTCAAGTTCTTCGTAAACCCACTAGTGCTAGTCTCGAAAACATTTTTCGGTAACGAATGCTTTTCAACGATTGTTCTCCTTCGTTTACGCAACGAACAACAAAGAGCATTCGTTCAACATTGGCTCAACGAAGAAATCTTTATTGTTTTGCCTGGTTGTGATTCACAGATATTGTGTCTTTCAACGTGTGGCTACGTGGGGCTTTAGAATAGGAAAGGTGACTCAGCAGGAGAGAGAGATTTATAAGTAACCAACAAAATTCGTATGAGTTGCCGTGATATTATTTCTTTCCTATATTTCGCCGTAATCAAGAGGCCACTTTAGGTTTTGTGAAAAATCTAAGAACCTACATAAAATCCTCGAGGCAATTATCGATTCAAATTGAATTAAAGGTAATTATATCCTGTATTTGAAAGTAGTCATGTTATTTCGGAATTACAGTTATGTGCAATATATATGTAATATGTCTCCGGAAATATAGTGGACTCGTTATTTACCGCAAATTGCGAGCCCTACAAAACTTATTATATTAAATGATTACTCCAGTTTAATTCTATGAGAATTATGGCCCGGTATATATGTTTTCCGAATTATAGGTTATTACGGCATTGTCTTTTTTTCCTGTGGAAGATATGAGAGACAGGTGGGTTTGAATTTATTCCACAGTGTAAGCCAGAAGTGTGTGAGTCACATCATTTGGTAAATTTCTAAGGCTGTGAATGAGCATCTACTTCATGAGTGGATTGAATTTCACATGAAGAATCACAAACAAAGAAGATTAAAAGCACGGTAAAAGAATCATATTGTTGAGGTACCTACCAGCTTTATAAGAATTGGATTACATATTTATCGCTGATATTACTAATTTCTGTGTGAATACATAATTTTTGGGAGGTAAAAAATTTTTCTGGTGTCCTTGGCGCGATACATAGCACCCTTGTTAACCTATTGCGTTATCTTATTATTTAAATATCACAGAATTAATCAAACTAATCCCAAACGATTTTGCGTTTGCGTAGCTATTTGTTTTAGTTTCGGTGACCGTCACTGATGCCGCAGGAGAACAAGTGGGTTGAACGAAACTATGATTTCAAGGTGCATTGTTAACGAATTGGTAATTTAAATCTCGCTCTATGATTCGTTGAGGCCGAACTTTATTACAAGGCTAACGTAGTTTTAGTCGATAACGATAACGTCAATATTTATTCGGTGCGTAACGAAGTATTTAAGACTAGGGCCACTGGTGTTGCAACATGCAGCTCTAGAGGCATTACACAATTTCAAAAAAACAAGGAATCCGCCAAAATATAAAGAGATGGCCCTATAAAAGCCTCCTCCTGTGGATGTGCCTATGTATCATCAGAGGCAGGGTCTGCGACCTTTAACTTGCACTCCGTGTGTAGCGGTTACCCAGCGGAGTTATGCATAAATTAGAATGTATGTATGTAAATGTGTTTATATGTTCGCCGAAACTCGAGAACCGAATGATTTAAAGATTTGAAACCTTAAGGTTTATTTAATGTCATCCTCGGACAGACAATAAGTTACTTTTCTTGCAACTTATGGTCCACAGTTTGAGTCGAAAGAGTCCACATAAGAAATACAATTACATATATAGTTTTCTTACAGCTTGCAGCCATTTTTTCATTTGAAATTCTTAATTAGAAATGCCTATGACCGAGAGATTATTCAATAAATATTCTTATTGATATTGTTGAATTCCGATTTCGAATCAAGATTACTGCTATTTTAGTCAAATATGGTGATTTATGGTGAATTTATTTTCAGTTTAAACAGCCCTTTCTCCTTGACGATTAAATATTTAGTTGCATTATAAATAAGATAGGCAGTAGGCATGTTTATAGGCATATTCATTCATATAAAATCGAGAGCCATACGTACGAAGCGGTTCTGAACCGTCGCACCGGGGAAACGGTTCTGAACCGTCGCACCGGGGAAGCGGCTCTAAACCGGTGCACTGGGAAGTGGTTCTGAAACACCGATGATAGTTCGCTGCTCGGCTTTCACGCCACTGCCTCCCTCCCCGTCTCTGCTCGCAGCCGGGTTGGCTTGCGTCCACGCCTCTGATCCCTCCTATCCCCTCTGTATTATAATTTGTCTGCCTATCGTCTCACAAATAATCGGCCACTAGAGTGCAGAGTGAACACTCGCACATCTAAAGCAATGTCACATATGGGATTATTATAGTAACTATACGGGATTTTCCGTATTTGTATGTTATTTTGTTTTGTCGACGATTAAAACGAATAAGTTCGTTCAGGTGAACAACCAAACAGTTCATAATCATTCAAGTTAGTGCAGTAGCATGTTTTATTAAACCAATGCTGATGATTTGGGGAGACTTTGTGGAGGTAGAAGCATTGTTTCAAGTTCCTATCTACCCCTGCCACACGTACATAAGAAGCGCCAAATTCAAACAAAATTTGAACATATTGACGTTGATTATTAATGTACAATAACGCAATGAAGACATTCTCAGTTGGTGAAAGCTTCATGAGGTAACCTTCTCCTTGCTTCCAGGGCTGGCCAGGAAATATCTTGCTATACCAGCAACATCAGCAGAATCCGTAAGAATTTTCAGTTTGGGCTTGTTATAAATAAATTGCGAACGTGTTTACTAGGCGAACACGCCGAAGAACTAATTTTCATTTCCATGACCCAGCGCCATGTGCCAGCGGATTTCTAGATTTAAGTTAGTAGTAATTGAAAATTGTGATTTAGCATCTGCACTTGTGTTAAAATGTAAATTTTGACAATCAATTTGTTCTTGACCTTCAGCACACCCTTCCAGTAATTGATAAAATACAACTTCATGTGGCATTAATAGAACAGCATTTTATTTCTTTGAAGAAGTCACTGGGATGTTTACCGAAACAAAAACCAGACATGTAGGAGCATCGTTTGGAACCTTAAAAATGTGAAGATTAATATAAGCCCAGGCCTCACCTAAAAACCATTGGCTCCCCAAACATGCTCTACTAGTGTTCAGTTTAGAAAACAATGCCTGCGTTTTAACTCCTCAAGAGTATGCGACGCAGTATATGCGTCCACTGAATTCCATGCCTTCGGGGTAACTTTAATTTAAGGTATTTTAATTGCTCAGGGTGCTTTAATGGGTAAGGCATTGAAGACTTAGTGCAGACTTTGACGCAAACGTCTTAGCGGATCAATGGCTCTTGCGACTTCCAGTTTTGGGTTTTCTTGTTGGCTTGTCAATCTCTTGCATTCAATTTCGGTAATTTATCCTTTGAGCTTTTCCAATACCCACCGTTCCGATCACTTTGTTTCAGCAACCTCAATTGTATTAAAACCGTCACGGAAAATTAACTCGAAATATTTCAGAACACTGAACTGGCACTATTTATTTACCAACTAAATCACACGTGAAAGCCAAAGGATGATAAGCATTATCGACATCTTCCCAATTATTTTCTTGCATTAAAAATTAACTGAGAATTTTTTCCTCTTCCTGCTAGGAGCAGGAAACCAGAGGGTAGGTACCCAATTAAATCCTTGGAAATTGTACCTGAACTGACTTCACTCCTCTCTACCAGAGCGATTTGCATTTGCTTGTCGGACAACTCACGTGAGCTAGAAGTCATGGCCAATTTAAGAGGAAATCAGCGAAGAGACGATCCCGATGCTGAAAAGAATAAAGCCACCAAAGAAAACACAAGGCGTCAGAGTAAGACCCTCGACTCGTAATCGTTGCCATTATGAAAGAGAAAGGAAATGCCGACTAAGAAAGGCAGATAACTATGAATCACAGACGAAAGGAATCAGCCTCTCCACACATCTCAGCTCTCTGGAAGCACGTAAATCAGATCAGATTAAGTGGAAAGATTTCGTCCGTAGGTAGACACCAGTACCTCTGCCTCTAGGGAGCTTTTCATTCACCAAGGATAAGTTATTAATTTAGCACGACGCGTTTTGTTGCTACAATAGCAATATCATCGAGGCTGATCAAGCCCATTGCTAATGTTGTTTTACCAACGAAACGCGACGTGCTAAATAAATGAATATCCGAGGAAATTTTGCAATGTTTTCATTAAAAAAATATGTGAATTTCATCGCCGTTCACGCTGCAGGTTTGAATTTGGCAGATCAACAAATATAGGTGCATTTTTTAACACTTCAGAAAACCAATTTATGTGTGTGCCCAGGCATTGTACAAAAGCCATTGGCTCTCGCAAACATTCCCACATTTTACTGTTCAGTTTAGGAAAGCATAGCCGCGTTATTAAAAAGTATCTACTTTAAGATAAAAAACAAATCTTCAAAAAACTCTATAATACATAAAAAATGGACCAAAAATATTTTGGATGAGAAAAAACTTGGTTCACTAGAAAAACCACAGTTCAGTAGAAAACACCGGTTCATTAGAAAACACCGGTTCATTAAAATACATCGGTTCATTAGAAAACACCGGTTCAGTAGAAAACACCGGTTCAGTAGAAAACACCGGTTCAGAAGAAAAAACCAGTTCAGTAGAAAACACCGGTTCAGTAGAAAACACCGGATCGATCTATTGAACCGGTGCACCGCCGTCGCAAACTGTTTTTTTCAGAACCGAGAACCGGTTCAGCATTTCCTGCACCGCCCAGCCCTAAGTGTGGTGCTCTTAATGCCTGTTCTCCAGCAGAATGTCTCTGAATCGGATATTAATAAGAAATGAAGGAACAAGGGAAAGAGATCCAAGAAGATATTTTATGCTACAACCAAACTTGGATGACGTTGCTTAAGGATTAAACACAGTCTTTGGAAAGCCATTTGAATCATAAAAAAAGATACGCCTTTCGTAGCTGGTTCATTTGAATATCCTCAACACAAGGATGCTTGAAACGCACGAATTTTATTCGCTTCCAAAAAATAGACATGACTTTCAGAGTACCGTAGATGCAAGTTTTGCTCGCTGCGACATGGAAGAGAGACTTATTTGAAGCATGGTTGACTTCAGAAGGAGTTCCATGATCAAACATAAGAAGGAATGCTTTTCACCAGTTCAACCTGAGGGATCGACCCATTTCCGCCAATTGAATAACGTCTAACAAGCAGTAGGAAAAAAAGGTTATAAAGAATGTTTACATTCGTTAACAATGAATTCTACAGCATTTCACAGCGGGATCAGTATTTGCCATTTTTTGGTTTTTCTGTGTTCTGTTTTCATTCCTTTGATATGGGAAAAGTGAACGGGAAGAACAGTAAAGGAAGGCCCCGTAAGAGATACATGGAACAGGTCGTGAAGAATGTGAAAGAGAGGACTTACGTTAATAGGAAGAATCAAGTGGAGGGCTGCGTCAAACCAATCCTAGAATTGTTGACCCATGTTGATGATGAGATTTGAATGTTTATAAAATTATTTGCATCGATCCATTAGGTTTTATTATCTTAAAAAAATTCCAGTTACATTCCAAACGTGCAAGGATATGCTTAAAAAATATGATATCGTGTGTTGCACATTTAAAGGTCCCACTGCCACACACCCTTCCGATGGCTTGCTGGGTACTGTGTAGTAACGGACGTAGAGGAGCAGGCAGAATTTCTAAATACCAAAAATCTCAATTACATATCACAGTTAATAACTTCTCTTTCGTTACGCAATGGATACGAACTTTCGCTGGCATCAACATGAACATTTTCAAGCATTCAGATTCGTAATGCCACATGTTATGACGAATTGCATTTCAGAGTATACAAATGCATGATCTTGCATGCATGTGCAAGTGCATTTTCATGTACTGAGCCAAATGCACGACTGTAAAATTTGAATAATATTCACAACATTCACAACAAAATTCAAACTATCATGATTACAAGATATAACACAGAGAAAAAAAAACATTCACCTTGTGCGGAACTCGAACCCGGATCCTCTGATTTCCAGTCAGGTGCTCTTCCAGGATGTCCTCTTACTCTTCGGAAATTATAGAGGCTTTAAATGATCCAGATTTTGCCGGACTGCTGGACATAGGTCACAAGGCAGCCGAAGCCGTGTCGTACACGAGGATAAGGCCGACATTTAAAAACTAAGGTGCTTACTTACAACAAATTCAAAGTTCGCGAACTGACCACGAAATTATTTTAGTCTCTCTTAATACCTTGATATTGAGCAGTTTTCGCGGGCAACGCCGCTAAATTTTCGCGTTCAGCTCACGAACTTTGAATTTATTATGGCTACAATTGTGATATGCTGCAATATTTAAATGAACTTTAGCTAAAATTAAAATGAGAATGAAGCCACACAACTGTTTTCTCTTGATAATTTATGTAATCTTCTTTATTTATAGCAGAAAGTTCTACTTTTCAATTAATATTTCGTTCAAGAACATGAATTTTATATTGATTACCTCCACTGCTTCTTGTACTATATGCACTAATCTTATTTGCATTCCATATGGTTCACATTGAACAGTAAGTTGAGAATTTTTTTGTTACTTGCGAAGCAGTCTCATTCTCCGATATATCGATCGATTAATATATCGATCCGTTCGATTGCTTGTGGTCTTGGTAATTTAGAATATATTTTCATAATTCTTGAAACTACTTTGCATTTACATTTTTCACGTTTGCCGATCCCTTAATTTTCTACTTCGCTACATGCTATACAGTTTAAAATGGTAATAAATTTGAGAAATTTTACGTTGCTGATAACTATATGGAGGTTTGTGATAATGGCGCCGCATTTTGGCTCAATCGTTGCTACAACAGAAATGTGGTTGTCATGTTGTAGCAACCGCAATTCAATATCATCATCATCATCGGTCAAAAATCCTGGTATGACGCAGCCCTCCACTCCATTCTCCTATAGGCCAACCTCTTCATATTTACGTAGTTATTCTCTTTTAAATCCTTAGTGTCACTATTAAAATACGAAAAATATAAATCATTATTTGGCCCGTTCTTGTTTTGGCTCAAGATTTCTACTCAATTTCGTAAAATTGACACTCAGGCAAATCTAACGCACTTTGTCTCACTAACTTGCAAAAGCGCATATGTATATGAAACTCAAACAAATTTGACAGCCATACATTCTCTAATACCAGTTCAAATATAATTAATGGGACTCAGTTTGCGTATTATTTCCGAAACTCTGTGTAACTCGGTATAGCACCATCAGATGGCATTGCTAATAGCTTTAAAATAGCTATGCGTACTCCTTCGTTTTAATGGTCTTACTGTATATTATTGTAAATATTTTTGAATTTTAACATAGAGTATTGACTACGCGTTTCAAATACGTGTGCATTCAAGCACATAAAACGTAAACATTGCAATGGAAAGAAACATTAGTTTTACTATTTAGCAGGTTAGGTTAAAATATAGTGTTATTTGTTCTCGGCTTAGTTTTACTATTTAGCAGGTTAGGTTAAAATATAGTGTTATTTGTTCTCGGCTGATCTGTATGTATCGTAACCAAGAAGGGTACCCATAAACTGAAATTTTCAAATTTTTAGAGTCCTTTGATGCATGTGAAAGGACTAATGCTGGCTTGTATCATCTCGTTAGTATGGTTTAGTGTCAACGTACAAACCTAAAGGATTAGGTAGTACGCTGACCATTTGAATTCTATTTCAAAGTTCTCGCGAGAGTTATTGTTGAGTTGCAAAGCATTATAGGCATGATGAGAGGAATAACGAAGATTTTATTACGGGTATTTTTTCACCATTAACCTCTCTAAAACGAATAAGAGCAATTGTTTGAGACGCCTTTTTCAAATGCTACAATTCTGCAATTGCGAATGAAACCGCAATTGGATTACAATCCTTTAGGTACAACCCTTCCCAGTACAATGATATAATTGACGTACCTATTTTTCTACTGTGTCTACTTATTTCCCTACACATTTTTCACACTAGTTGAATAGAATAGTAGTTTCCACATAAAACGATATACTGTGAATATTGTGAACAATGGAATGGTTGGACGCAAAATGTAACGACATCACGTGATGTAAACAAACCAGGCGTTTTATTCAATAGTCTTTATACTATTGTTGTAAACACCGTAACTGATCTGTTTACTGGGAGTGTGCTGCATGCATCTGAGGAAATATTCATTTCGTTCACTGTGGTATTGTATCGAACCATGCTGAAAAAGCTAACGTAATAATCAAGGCACTTATCGGTACACGCGTAAATCCCCAAGTTCAATGAACGCCAATTGCGACATTTTGCCCCGAGCCGCTGCCTTGCTAGCTGCACGCTAGTCTCAGGACCGCCCAGAGACATTTGGGGCCTGGGA
Organism: Platycnemis pennipes; assembly: GCA_933228895.1. Classification (NCBI taxonomy): domain Eukaryota; kingdom Metazoa; phylum Arthropoda; class Insecta; order Odonata; family Platycnemididae; genus Platycnemis; species Platycnemis pennipes. The sequence goes on from OW121857.1 coordinate 81,401,226, forward strand.
CATTGTTCTTTTTTGGGTTATTTCCCCCTTCCACAAGCTGAGAACGTTTTATGGAGGCCTACGGAGCTCCACGAAAGCGGGGACCTTTACCAATGGGTAAACTGGTGAAAGAAGCCTGTGTTGAGAACACTCTGGTCTGAGGTCTGGTCTGGACTATTCCCTCAGTAGAAGCGACCGTCTATCTATGTACCAGCGGGGGTCACGAAACGTCAGGCTAACCTTATTACACGGTAAGACTAGAAAAGTTACAATAATTATCGCAATGATTTTCGTAATTTAAATTAATTCGGAAGATAAAATGGATCTACCGATTGACAAACGAAGAAATTTTAAGAAGAGTGGGAGAAAAGAGATGTATTCTGAAAACCCTAAAAGAAAGATGGGACAACTCAATCTGCCACATCAAAAGATACGATTGCTATATGAAGACGATCGTCGAGGGTGACACACCCCATCCCTTCCATTCCTAACCTTATACCATTCCTCCCGGTCTGAAGCGCCTATTACTGCGGAAACAACTTGAAAATACCCATGAAAAAAAATCGTCGAGGTAAAAAGATTTGGCAAGAATGGAAAAGGCAGGCCTCGTATGAGGTATATGGAGCAAGTTGTGAAGGATATAAAAGAGAGGAGTTACGTCAATATGAAGAGGTTGGCCGATAGAAGAACCGAGTAGAGGGCTGCGTGAAACCTATCCTACGATTGTAAACCTATGATGATGAATGTATTTAGACTTTAATTTTATACTTTCATAAAAAAATTTTGTTTGCAAAAATTAAAAAAATATTACATTATAACCTCCTTGGTTATAAAAGATTCTTTGGGGCAATGGATTGCCGAAGGTCGTGAACGGAGATAGAATACTGAGTAGGTGAGGGCGAGGATGAAGGAATGAAGAGAATAATGATTTGAAAAAAGGGGCAAGACATGCCGAAATTGATAGAATTAGCATAAGATGGCCAACGAACGGTCAATCGATGAATTCAATGCAAAGAGCAACGGATACACTCTAACATAACGTACCCCAAAATACCAAAATGTATATACCCATCCGTTCCGTCTTATTCTTCCAAACCAGTAAATATAAGGACAGAAAAGCCACGGTTCATTTATTTAAAAATAAGTGAACGGACTAAAATACTAAGGATATTTAACGCATAGGTACAAGTAGAAGAATTTGTTGTTTGCAATGAAGAAATAGGAAAAATAATGCAGCTCCCTTTTTTTCAAGAAAGAAATATTTGTAGAATTAATAAAACCTACGAGGAGGTTGGCCTACCCTCAGACAATATAAGTGGATTAGTTCTATATGAGTTTGCTCTAATAAAAGTAGCCAACTCCCACATTTTTAAATTAACAGATTTTAGCTGCAAAAATAGTGAGGTGTAACTAAACAAATTCAGAAGAAAGAAGGTAAATAATACATAATAGCTTTATTGGTCGTTAAGTATGTGTTTACAATTGACCACGTCAGTTGTGATAGTAGTAAGGAAGTAGTCAATAGATGACGTTGGTAAGGTGACGACACCGAAAGGTTTCATCGTAGCATCGTTTCATCAGTCATGGAGAAATACTTTCACTCATATTATCGCTAAAAGTAACTAATTTTGGCATCATGCTATTCAGTTGACCCGTACTTGCAAAAGATCCCTCTGTGAACTCTGGGATTAACATTAAAGATATTTTTCTTTATGCTGAGAAGAAAGATAAAATGTTTTATATATAACGTCCTGATCTCGTGTTGTAGAAAATATAGATTGCTCAAACAATATCTCTGTTGTTTAATATTTTTGCAACGCCCAAGTATAAGAGCTTTGGGCGTAGAAATTTATAAGGAAGTGTAATGAACAATGCTTGGTTGGGTTCCAATCAATACAGCAGAGTGGTTTACAGAGTTATTTTTTTCAGGAAATCAGTGTCACTATAATTTGTGGATATCCCTATGTGTAGGCTAAACTACTTATTAGTGCCAACTAAAAAACCTAAAACCAGTTAGTATCTATTAAAAGAGGTTCTGCTAGAGATGCCACATCGACTAAAAACATCGAGTGGTGAATGTTTAGATGTTTATAAAAGTACTCACCACTCACTCATTATTCATCGACAAAAAACATCGATGTTCCGATGCATCGAGTTTTATGCCTTCATATCCGAGGTTAGGTATTATCATAGGTAAATCATATCATTAGGTATTATGCATCAGAAATTTTGCATCTTCTTAAAATCTTGCAATTTTGAAAATTATTCGGAAATCGGACCTTACTTAGTAAAATATTCACAAATAATATGCAAATATTTTTCCATTGAATTCATTTTTAAACATAGAAAACATATCACTGTTTCATAATGAAATAAAGATAAATAAACATAATAAAACAAAAAAAATAACACAATAAAGTGGGTGTACCTATTCCCTAAAAATATTCTAAGCTTGGTAGTATAAAAAAAGTCAAATTGAAAAGCAGTGGGTTTAAAACGTTTAAACCTCCCAGTATCGGTAAGGAACACTCTTTGCTTAATATGCAGCGACCCCAACGTACTCCTGTTTACTTGTACAACCAAGTTGAGAGCTGATACAATCCTCTCAGAAGGTACTGATGTAGGCATGGCGGATCATGTTCTTGGAAGGCAACACTGGGATGAAAACATGAACGATTTTATGCCTTCAGTTTTTTCCCTACACGCGAACGATAGATGGCGTAATTAGGGAACGTTCGTATTCTTTAAAGGCTTATGATAATCAGAAAAATGAGTTATTGGTCAACCAAAAATATTTATTATACCGCTCGTTTCCTAAAACATCGCTGCGATGTTGAGTGTTTTGAAAACATCGAGTCGATGTTCCATCGATTGTCTTACCACTCGATGTTTTCGATGTATCGGCAAAAAACATCGAGTAGTCCGATACATCGATGTCGATGTGACATCCCTAGGTTCTGCTGTGACTCCGCGCATCAAGATCCCGTAAAAGAGCTATGTTATTTAAAGGATAAATGCCGATCCAGGAAAATACCTAGGTATATGGAAATTCCTCTGTAGTGTAATAACACACAAATAATAACTGTATGTGTATGCTATTATATAGCATGTTGTAGTTGAATTATATTTCAAACAAGCTAGTTTAACTCATTTTGACTTCGGAACATGGCTGACGTGTTATTGCCACGATTAATTTCCAAACTGAGAATACATGCACATTCATGCTATTCAGTATTCTAAAATTGGTTAAATATTTTCTTACTTAGCTTTAAACCATTCCCCAGCAAATAAAATTCTTTGTCTTGAATTTTATTTATATTGATAATTTTGAAAAATATCTGTCAACAATGACGCTGCTACTGATGCTATCATTTTGAAGTATTGGTATTAATTACACCACATCAATTACCAATGTGAATATTTAAATTACATAAAATATACAAAACGTACCTTGATAAGCTAAGGATAAATTAACTGAGTAAATAGACTCGTAAGCACATTCCGTCACAAGTACCGAAGCCAACGTTATAATGAAGGTAGTTGTTATATGCCAACCACAAAGATGCTAAATGCTTTAAAATGTTACCTGAAAATTGTCGGAAATGTTAGAAATTAGAGATTTTGGTTGGGTAACTAATATACTGGCAATACAAGAAACACGCGAAAATACTAGTGAACTGTCAATTGACCAGTATCAATACAGTAAGAAGATTTGTTTACTAAAATTGTACCTGGACCTAAGCATAAGGAATTATGTAATAAGAAAGGCTAATAGAAATTCAATGAATATGTTTCCAATGTTGTATGTAATTAGAATTGGGTTTGATATGTTTTAATTGCTGTGAATTGTCTTTATATGCCCGAAGGGGAAGTGTTAATATGTCGGTCATTTATTATCTTGGAAGTTGCTTGGAAACATCTTGTATTTCATTATGTTTATAAGATAAGAAATTTATGTTCACTTGTTTCCATAGTCACCTGAATATGTAAGCGCCATTTTCAAATGCAGTAATATGGTGATAATAAAATACCAGATACTAAAGAAGATACAAATGCCATTTTAATCAAAAGTTAACAATTCTTGCCTCTTCACAGCTGGGTCCAGCTTTATTCACGGCTACTTGGTTTTTGTACAGACTGTGTATAATTCTTCGGTCATTGTATGACACTCCAATTCCATTTAGAATTCCAAGCATTGAATCCCAATCCACGTTGTCTAAAGCCTTCTCTAAATCCACAAATGCAATGAACGTCGGCTTGTTCTTTTCCATTCTCTTCTCTATGAGAAGTCTAAGGGCCAATATTGCTTCCCTTGTTCCCTTACTTTTCCTAAATCCGAATTGATCTTCATCCAGGAACTCCTCTGTTTTTCGTTCACTAAATTATGGTGGCAGTGGAATTCTGCCCCAGGGAGGCTTTTGCAGTCCTTCACTTGGTTTCTAAATATCTGCTTAACTAAAATGTAGTCTATTTGACATCTTCTTCGGTCACTTCGTCGTAGGTGTCTTCCACTTCTTCATCTTCATAGTCCATCGTAAGCATGTAAACCTGCACCATTACGGTATTTACAGGTTTGGTTTCGATCTTCACTATTATTATCCTTTCATTTTACCTCAGGAAGCTCTTCACATGCATTCCGGCGCTCTTTCTGAAAATAATCCCTACTCCAGCATCACCATTTAATAATCCTGTAGCTTCCACTCCGAAAGTGTCCTTCTTCTAGCCACTTCATTTCACTGATTCCTAATACGTCGAGGTCCATTCTTCGCATTTCTACCTTCAGGTTCTCCAGTCTTCTATAGGGCCGACGCGATCTCACGTTCCATGTTTCTACCCTAAAAAGTGTATCACATTTAACTGATGTACTCTCTCGGGTAGTACCCGCCCCGAGATCCGAATGGGGCACTATTTTACCTCCGGAATATTTTACTCTAGAGGGTTCCATCACGTCTTGATAAGAAAGAAAAGAGTGGAGTAGCTGCGACTCCTCGGGATATTAATGTGGTGGTTTCCCCTTGCCTTCCACATCGCAGTACTACGGCCGTCACAGTAAATATTCCCCGCCTGTAGTGAAATGAGTGTCGTTGTACCAACCACTGTGGTCTCCACCTTCAGTCATGTTAAGAAGAGCTGCTGCCCTCTCCTCCGGGTGATGAGAAGCGTAATTACTGGCGGCCTCCCGTCACCAAGTCATGGCATCTTCACAGGTTCTGTATTATTTAGAGGCATATCTTACCCAGGGATAGACCAATACCCCCTCGAAATGCCGTCGCTTTTTGTCCACGACTGCTCAGTCGAAGAGTAAACTCGCTTATCTCTCGCAGCTTACCTCTATATCTAGAGGTCGACCCACCATCCGCAACCCGGTGGACGCACTCGGTGGCTTTAAGCTCAGCCGCGAGTTCCATGTGGTACAACTTAGAATAGTAACACATGTCATGTATCGAAGCGAGTACAGGATATTATGTGTATGTAAAAGAAAGTAAAGCTGCTATTGAGAAAAGAAATTACTTTTCCTGCTGCTTTGGCGATTCTATATCTCGTAGTTCATCGAGTGAATCGGAAAAGAAGCTTTTGAGAACAGTAACAACTACGTGATATCCTTCGGCCCACTGCAAGGATGTGTGGCAGGGGGTAAAGACCACCAAACATGCACTACTTGCACCTAAGAGCAGCAATGCTTTTCATGGAAGCATGTAACAGTGTTGCATGTACATTGCATGTGGAATCATGTACATTGTAACATATTAGAATCACGTGCTACTAGATGGTCAGTATCTACATTATAGTAATGAAGTGATTACTGGTTAGGCATTCCTCTAAATATATTTCCCTATTTCCCTTTCATGAATAGGATAGAAATGTTAAAATATGATTCATGAACTATATATTACTCTACAAATGTTTCATATACCAGCAGTCTAAGTCTAATGACATTTCTGTAGCAGCTATAGTTACAGCTACTACTAGAAATTGAAGCACGATACGCTTACAGATGCTTAAAAAGTAGGTAACTTTTACTTATCCCTGCTCGACGTCATATTTATACCCAGCTTTCACTATCTGGTCACCTGCTGAAAATAATGCGCTTCTCCATAGTGTAATTCTCCCTCCCTTTAAATACCTCAATACTATTTTCCATTTTGTATTCAGTGGCAGACAGTGACATTGATCAATTTTACCGAAGTGAACGAATCATCCGAGAAATCCGAATAAAATGTGGTGAATATTCACGAAAGTGGATGTGGTGTAAGGTTTAAGAGGGATGGATAAATCGTATAGCGATCCTTAAGCTCGTTTAACACGGTTTAATTAATTGGAAAATCCATTAGGACATAGGATTGTGGCCGGCTTGACACAGTCCGATTTTCCACTCAATCCCAATCCCACAATCTGATGGACCATTTTTAACCCAATGTTGGATACTAGAACACGTTCTATTTTTTTAGCCGGCAAATCTCCTATCAGAGGCCAATTTTGCCATAACCTAGTGGCCAAAACAAAAATATGCATCTATGGCAGAAGTTCCACAGAGAAAAAATCATCGCATTCGAATGCAATATCCAGAAATCAGGGGATCCAAGTTCGAGTCCGGGTCAAGGCGAATGATTTTTGTACGCCGTGGAATTTCTGCCACCGTGCAATTTCAGCGGGTAGCACCGTGAAGGTTCTTACGGCAGGATTGCGACCCTTCAATTTGTTATCAAAACATTTAGCAATGCTGCTTAGCCGGCATTAATTGCTAGTCAGTTTTAAGCTTAAAATTTAATATACACTCTTATAATGCTTATAATAATAAATAATACTTTTATTACCATGTTCTTTCTTATTTTCAATAAACCGGCATTCCGCGATATCATTTTCAGTGCAAAGGTGGCGTTCTCATTCGGGACATAAAACATTGTTATGACCACTATTAGGCCCAATATTAGTGTCAAACAAGTGTCCAATTTTTTATTCAACATTGTTCTGCATTATTTTGCCAATTTATTGACCAAATTGGCTTTGTCAAAGGGGCTTTAGGCCGTGTCAAAGGGGATTAGGACGATATCCTTCATTCTTATGAATGGAATTTATACGAACTGATCAAGCGAGAGAACAAATGTGGTGCTCTTATTGCCTGTTCTCTAGCAGAATGTCTCTGGATCGGAATCGGGAATTAGCAACGGAAGGACCAATGGAAAGAGATCCAAGAAGATATTTTATGCTACAACCACACTTGGATGACGATGCTTGAGGATTCAACACAGTCTTTAGAAAGCCATTTGAATCATAAAATAAGATACGCCTTTCGTAGTTGGTTCATTTGAATCTCAGCAACACAAGGATACTTGAAACGCACGAATTTTATTCGCTTCCAAAAATAGACATTACTTTCAGAGTGCCGTAGATGCAAATTTAGTTCGCTGCGACATGGAAGAGAGCCATGTTTGATGCGTGGTTGACTCCAGCGGGAGTTTCATGATCAAACATAAGAAGGAATGCTTTTCACCAGTTCAACCTGAGGGATCGACCCATTTGCGCCAATTCAATAACGTCAAACAAGCAACAGGAAGAAAAGGTTATAAAGAATATTTACATTCTTTAACAATGAATTCTACAGCATTTCACAGCGGGATCAGTATTTGCCATTTTTTGGTTTTTCTGTGTTCTGTTTTCATTCCTTTGATGTGGGAAAAGTGAACGGGAAGAACAGTAAAGGAAGGCCCCGTAAGAGATACATGGAACAGGTCGTGAAGAATGTGAAAGAGAGGACTTACGTTAATAGGAAGAATCAAGTGGAGGGCTGCGTCAAACCAATCCTAGGATTGTTGACCCATGTTGATGATGAGATTTGAATGTTAATAAAATTATTTGCATCGATCCAAAGGGTTTTATTGTCTTAAAAAAATTCCAGTTACATTCCAAACATGCAAGGATATGCTTAAAAAATATGTAGTCGTGTGTTGCACAATTAGAACGGCACAGGAAGGCTTTGTATGAGAATTATAGAACAAGTGATGAAGGATGTAAAAGAGAGGGCATATGTAAATATGAATGGATCAACTGATAGAATAATTCCGTCTCTGAGACTATAGAATCTCACGATTACTGAATAATAATTCAGTACTCGCGGCTTTGCTAAAGGAGATCCTATTTCCACAACACTAAAATTGGTAAGGTAGTCCACCATTTTATTCTACGTCTCCATGTTACCCATAATACACCACAAGTGTATGAGGCAACGTATGACACCACACCAGGGGCGTAGATAATTTTTTCTCTGCGGGGGAACCATTCCTCAATGAAGTATAAGAACATACTTTAGTATAATAGAATGCTGTTGTATTGTTGAGTATTGTTGTCTAACATGGAATTAGCGGATTGTAAAGACTTACAGACTAACTAGTTATTCATTTACATAGCGATTGAAAATCATATTGTAAGTTACTTCATATGGTATATATCAGCGGAAACTGATTTGACCGAGAAAAACTAAAATACATTTAGAGGTCCCTCTGTCACACCCTTCACAGTAATGTGTGATTATAGACGGAGAGGACCAGGCAGAATTGCCAAATACATAAATGTCAATTGCGATTATCTTAAAAAAAATCCATTATATTCCAAATATGCAAGGATTTGCTAAAAAAAATGCAGTCATGCATTGCATATTTAGAGGTCCCCCTGCCACACACCCTTCCGATGGCTTGCTGGGTATTGTGTAGTAATAGACGTAGAGGAGCAGGCAGAATTTCCAAATACCAAAAATCTCAATTACATATCACAGTTAATAACTTCTCTTTCGTTAGGCACTCAATGGATACGAACTTTCGCTGGCATCAACATGAAGATTTTCAAGCATACAGATTCGTAATGCCACATTTTATGACGAATTGTATTTCAGAGTATACAAATGCATGATCTTACATGTATGTGCAAGTGTATTTTCAAGTACTGAGCCAAATACACGACTGTAAAATTTGAATAATAACTTCAATGTATCACCAAACTCCAAACCATGTAGAGGTACTTGATTACAAAATTCAAACTATCATGACTACAAGATGTAACATAGAGAAAAAAAAACTTTCACCTTGTGCGGAACTCGAATCCGGATCTCCTGATTTCAAGCCAGGTGCTCTTCCAGTTAAGCTACCAAGACGTCCTCTTACTATGTATTTGGAAATTATAGAGGCTTTAAAGGAACCATATTTTGCCGGACTCCTGGAAATAGGTCACAAGGCCGAAGCCGTGTCGTACATGAGGATAAAGCCGACATTTAAAAACTAAGGTGCTTACTTAAAACAAATTCAAAGTTCGCAAACTGACTACGAAATTATTTTCTTCTCTCTTAATAACTATTGAGCAGTTTCCGCCGTAACGCCACTACGTTTTCGCGTTCAGCTCACGAACTTTGAATTTATTATGGCTACAATTGTGATATGTGCAATATTTAAATGAACTTTAGCTAAAATTAAAATGAGAATGAAGCTGTATTCTCTTGATATTTTTCATTTATAGCAGAAAGTTCTACTTTTCAAATAACATTTCGTTCAAGAACATGTATTTTATAATGATTACCTCCACTGCTTCTTGTACTATATGCCCTCATCTTATTTGCATCCTATATGGTTCACATTGAACAACAAGTTGAGATTTTTGGTCGAAGCAGTTTAATTCTCCGTCTCTTGTATTAATATATCGATCCGTTCGATCACTTGTGGTCTTGGTAATTTAGAATATATTTCTCATAATTCTTGAAACTACTTTGCATTTACATTTTTCACGTTTGTCGATCCCATAATTTTCTACTTCGGTACGTGCTATGGAGTTTAAAATGGTATTAAAGTTGAGAACTTTTACGTTGTTGATAACTATTTGGAGGTTTGTGATAATGTCGCCGCATTTTGCCTCAATCGTTACTACAACAGAAACGTGGTTGTCAGGTTGAAGCAACCGCAATTCAATATCATCATCATAAGTCAACAATCCTGGTATGACGCAGCCCTCCGCTCCATTCTCTTATAGGCCAACCTCTTCATATTGACGTAGTTAATCTCTTTTAAATCCTTAGTATCAATATTAAAATATGAACAAAATCATTACTTAAACCGCTCTCGCTGTGGCTCATGAAGGAACGCGGTTCCATAAGATCGACACACGGATAATCCTAGCGCACTTTGTCACACTGATTGTGCACAGCGCTTGTGCATGCGCTTACAAGAAACACAAACAAATTTGACAGACAAAGATATTCTAATACCAGTTAAAATAAAATTGATGGCACTCAAATTGCCTCTTAGTTTCAAAACTCCGTGTGACTCATTATAGCACCACTAGATGGGAGAGATAAAAGTTATAAAATAGCTAGCCGTACTCCTTCATTTTAATGATTATACTGTATACAAGAGAAAATATATTTCAATTTTAACATAGATCATTTATAACGCGTTTTAAATACATAAGCAATCAAACATTTATAATCGAAATATTGTTATGGGAAGTAACATTAGTCTTACAATTTAGCGGGTTAAATAAAAACACAAGGCTATTTGTTCTCGGCTGATAAGTAGGGTGAAACATATTGGTAGTCAAAGTCACCCTAATGTAAGTGTTTTGCATACAGAATTTTTTGAGTCCTTTATGTTAAAGGACCTAAGTTGAAAGTATAATAACATCTTGCAACCTCATGTCTCTGTGAGGGTTAATGTACGCAAAAGGCTCGGGACTACACTGAAAATTTCAATCCTATTTTAAAGGTTTAAAGAGAGGAAATGTTGTAAGGCATGATAAAAGAAATAACGTAGATTTTATGCTTGTAATTTTTTTCTGCATCAAACTCTCTTAAACGATGAAGATTAATTGTTTTAGTCGACCTTTTTAAATACTGATATTCCGGTACTGGGAATCAATTCACAATTTGATTACAAATCCCATAGGTGTTACCTCCGAGTACATTGAATAATTGACATATTTTGCCATTGTGACTACCTATTTTCCTACACATTCTTCCACAATTGTTGTGAATATTGTAGACTATAAGACGTGTAGGGACACCTGAAAATATTTCTGTGCCAGCCTGAGATGGAGGATAACTTGTAGCATAGATTAAGTTTAAAGTAAATAAAGAGGGCTCACCGCATAGGGAAGAACTATTTTGTGTTTTGGAAGTAGTACCGGAAGGTTTCCATAGATGGTGAGAGAAGAACTTTTGGCGTTATATCACAAACGATCTATATCGTTTCCTTCGCTTTCGTTTTTCTAAACGATTTAAGCGGCACAATCGAGGAGTATCTTGTAGTCTGCTCCGTCTTCACCTTGTTGCGGGGTATAGTGTGTTTGTAATGAAACAACAAGGAATCGTTCCTGTGACAAAATATATTTTTTTAATAGAAGTAGAAATATCAACTTATCCTTGTGACTGTTGAAGTTGTGTGAAGGCATACCGTACCATTACAACACAACTAAACTTCAAACTACTTTGACATATTTTATTTGCTAATGAATTCAATTATAAAAACTAAAGCAATGGAAGCGTGATAATGTCGTAGCATAGATTAAGTTTAAAGTAAATAAAGAGGGCTCACCGCATAGGGAAGAACTATTTTGCGTTTTGGAAGTAGTACCGGAAGGTTTCCATAGATGGTGAGAGAAGAACTTTTGGCGTTATATCACAAACGATCTATATCGTTTCCTTCGCTTTCGTTTTTCTAAACGAAAGCGAAGGAAACCTTACGGTTGTTTGTTGTAGAAATGTTACTGTGGATATTAAAAGGCGGTTAGAATGTCTGACAACTGATTTATTATTACAGTGGCTATCTAGGTAGGTACGCCATGGGCTTGCGACTCGCACTACTCGCACTACATCGCCTGTGACGTAACGCGAAAAATTCTTACCACGCCATCTATGGAAGCCTTCCAGTACTACGTCCAGTTCCGTCCTATGCGGTAACCCCTCTATATAATACAGACCCTATGACTGTAGTGACCAGCGACGCACAAAACAACGATGACTTATTTCACGCACAGGAGTTAAAATTTAAAATTTTTGGAAAGAGAACCAATCGATACAAATCATTTGGCTTTGAACTTTATAAGATTTATATCCCAACGCTGTCATGCAACATTCTTCAATATCCATGAGAAATGTTGTTTATTGTAGAAATGTTACTGTGGATATTACAAGGTGGTTAGAATATCTGACAACCGATTTATTATTACAGCGGCTATCTAGGTACCTAACGCCATGGGTTTGCGACTCGCACTACTCGAACAGATGAAGTTGTTCTTTTACGTTGTTTAAAACTTAGGGTATTACGATTAAATATTAAATTCGTTTTTTAAAAATTCATCGACTAACCTGGGGGAAGTGAGGAAATACCAAAAAAGCGCTCTATATGCAATTTCGATAGGTTGAATTCGAACAGTTTCAGTGACAAAATTAACTCCCGATGGAATAAAAATGCATTAATAACTCTCTTAAATAGCCTTAGGTAGATTAACTGACACCTCTGCGATGAAGTTTGGGGACTATTAAAAATTAAATTGAAAATGGAACTATGGACTATTGGACTATTAAATATTGGGTAGGGTGGGGTAGATCGGTAACGCTGAGCTACCGTCTGTAGGGTCCCGGGGTCAAATCCCGGGCAAGAGCCTTTCTGGACAATTCCCACCTAAAATCCTCGCGATTCGATTTTCTACGTGTCAGAACTTCGCAGGATATCACAGGCGGCCCAGGGAAAGGAACTGGCCCCCCTACCCTGAAAGTATGAATTTCACACGCCTTGGCTTAGTACGGGGTGAACTGTCAGAATCGGAACATTTTAAAAATCATTTGTTCCTACCCTTGATCACACCAAGATCGGATTTAATAGCAAACTAGCGGAGGGTGCCCGTTGATTCTAAATGGGAGGGATAAAAGCAGGAAATAATGAAGCAGCTGTGATTTTACATGACAGATGATTACACCTAACATACTACATCAATTTTCCGTAAAAATTTGAATATCACCGTACTGTCGCTTTATTTTCATTCTGGCGTCTAGGTTTCATTAGATTTGCATCTTTGTTACCAATCGTCCCTTGAAGGCATTAGACGACAAAAGTAAGAATCATTATTAAAATATCTTTCGGTTAGTACGCATCTCAAGTTTCTGCAATGAATATTTCTACCAAAAAATTTCAAATGAAATTATTGCCTCAAGCAGAAAAATATTTACATGTACATCTTACGTGAACGCTTTGACTCGTCAAGCGGGGATGAACCGGGGACTATTATTTACAAAAAAGTAACCTATTAACCGCCCAAGACATAAATGTATTTATCTTCAAAGTTTGAATGACGTAATACGTATGGTTCTCGATTTTATATGAATGAATATGCCTTCTGCCTATGTAATTTATAATGCAACAATCTCTTTAGTCGTCAAGGAGATAGGGCTGTTTAAACTGAAGAAAAAAATTCACCATAAATCATCACATTTGACTGAAATAGCAGTAATCTTGATTCGAAATCGGAATTCGATGATATTAATACGAATATTTATTGAATAATCTTTCGGTCGGCGTGCAATAGGCATTTCTAATTAAAAATTTCAAATGAAAAAATGGCTGCAAGCTGTAAGAAAGCCCTTTCAATGTATTTCTTATGGGGACTCTTTCGACTCGGCTGGGATCAACTGTGAACCATAATTTGCAAGAAAAGTAACTTTTTGTCTGTCCTAGGATGACATTAAATAAACCTTAAGGCTTCAAAGCTGTGCTACATTTGGTTCTCTTTTTTTAGGCGAACATATTAACTCATTTACATACATACATTCTAATTTATGTATATCTCCGCTACACGCTACACATGGAGTGCAAATTAAAGGTTGCAGACCCTGCCTATTATGATACATCCACAGGGACATCCACATACTTAGGCTTTTATAGGGCCATCTGTTTATATTTTGGCGGATTCCTTGTTTTTTTGAAATTGTGTAATACCTCTAGAGCTGCCAGTTGCAACACTAGTGGCCCGAGTCTTAAATCTTTCGTTACGCACCGAACAAATATTGACGTTATCGTTATCGACGAAAACTACGTTAGCCTTGTAATGAAGTTCGACCTCAACGAATCATAGAGCGAATTTTAAAATTACCAATTCTTTAATAATGCACCTTGAAATCATAGTTTCGTTCAACCCAATTGTTCTCCTGGGGCATCCGTGACCGCCACCGAATTTAAAACAAATAGCTACGCAAACGCAAAATCGTTTGGGATTAGTTAGATTAATGTCGAGATATTTAATTAATAAGTTAACGCAATAAGTTAAGAAGGGTGCTATGTATCGCACCAAGGGCACCTGAAAAATTTTTTACCTCCCAAAAATTATGTATTCACACAGAAATTAGTAATATCAGCGATAAATATGTAATCCAATTCTTATAAAACTGGTAGGTACATCAACAATATGATTCTTTTACCGTGCTTTTATTCCTCTTTGTTTGTGATTCTTCATGTGAAATTCAATCCACTCATGAAGTAGATGCTCATTCACCGCCTTAGAAATTTCCCAAATGATGTGACTCACACACGTCTGGCTTACACTGTGGAATAAATTCAAACCCTCTAATCTCTCAATGCTTCCACAGGCAAATATTACAATGCCGTAATAACCTATAATTCGGAAAACATATATACCGGGCCATAATTCTCATAGAATTAAACTGCAGTAATCATTAAATATAATAAGTTTTGTTGGGCTCGCAATTTGCGGCAATATCGAGTCCACTATCTTTCCGGAGACATATTAAATATATTGCACATAAATGTAATTCAGAAATAACATGACTACTTTCAAAGACACGTTATAATTACCTTTAATTCAATTTGAAAATATAATTGCCTCCAGAATGTTATGTAGGTTCTCAGTTTTTTCACAAAACCTAAACCCTGATTACGGCGAAATATTTGAAATAAATAATTTCAGGGCAACTCATACGCACTTAGTTGATTACTTATAAATCTCTCTCTCCTGTTCAGTCAGCTCTCCAATTCCAAAGCCCCACGTAGCCACACGTTGAAAGCCACCGTATTTGTGCATCAAAACCTTGCAAAACGATAAAGATTTCTTCGTTGAGCCAAAGCTGAACGAATGGTCTTGGTTGTTCGTCGCGTAAACGAAGGAGAACAATCGTTGAAAAGCATTCGTTAGCAACAAATGTTTTTGAGACTCGCACTAGTAGGTAAACGAAGAACTTGAAACAAATGACGTTATCGTAGCTAGAAATTTCATTCGTTATAGCGTAATGAAAGATCCAAGGCTCGGTCCAAAGGTTTGACGCATCCCTTCGCTCGATTCTCCTGTCAGCCAACCCTTTCATTTTTTACGAAGTCATTCTCTTTTAAGTACTAAAAATCACTATTAAAATACGAAAATATAAATAGTTATTTGGCCCGTTCTCGTTGTGGCTCAAGATTTCTACTCAATTTCGTAAAATTGACACTCAGGCAAATCTAACGCACTTTGTCTCACTAACTCTGTAAAAGCGCATATGTATATGAAACACAAACAAATTTGACAGACATATATTATCTAATACCATTTCTAATATATATAATAATAATAAAAAAATGGGACTCAGTTTGCGTATTATTTCCAATACTACGTGTAACTCGGTGTAGCACCATCAGATGGCAGAGCTAATAATTTTCAAATAGCTCTGCGTACTCCTTCGTTTCAATGGTCTTACTGTATATTATAGTAAATATTTGTGAATTATTACATAGAGTATTTACCACGCGTTTTAAATAAGTGTGCATTCAAGTATATAAAAATTAAACATTGCAATGGAAAGAAACATCAGTTTTACTATTTAGCGGGTTAGGTTAAAATGCAGGGCTATTTTTGTTCTCGGCTGATATTAATGCATCGCAAGAGAAAGTAAAAGCTTACTGCCCATACATTTATAAATTTTTAGAGTCCTTTGAAGCATTTGAAAGGACTACGTTTGAAAGTCTAATACTGGCTTGTATCATCACGTTATTATGGTTTAGTGTCAATGTACCTAAAGGCTTGGGGACTACGCTGAACATTTGAATCCTATTTCAACGGTTCCGGGAGATTTATTCGGGAGATGTTGAATTGCAAAGCATTATAAGGAATGATGAGAGGAAATACGAAGATTTTACGATGAGTATTTTTTCTGCATTAACATCTCTAAAACGAATGAGAGCAATTGTTTGAAACGCCTTTTTCAAATTCTCAACTTCTGCATCTGGAATGAAACATCAATTGGATTACAATCCAATACAATACAAAAGGGTTAAAAACATCAGTTTTTCGCCGCTTATAACTCGGGAAATAATTGTCGGGTCAGAAAACGGAAAAATACGGGTCCTTTTATTTTACAAACTCTATCAGATTCGGCAATTAAAAAAATATGGTAAACGATACCATTATTCCCATTTTAATTCATTCAATTTCAAAACTGGTAAAAAATAAATCGGCCGGGAATGGAACCCGGATCAACTGCTGGGAGGGCAACTATGCTGACCATTACACCATGGACGCCTTGCATTGAGAAGGCAGAGGCTAATACTTGCCTGTAACTCCCATTCTGAATTCGTAGTCACCCATGGGCTACCATCCCAATGCCTCCTTCTGTACATTCCAACCTCCTTGGATTATGACGATTATGACAAAACATGTACGAATATGCTATTATTACTAGAGCGCGGGAAAAGAAGTCTTCAATTTTGCAAAAAAAATCGCCTAAAAAGTCACCAATATTTTTGAAAAAAGTCTCTCAAAAGTCTGATTTATTTCCGTGAGAAAGTTGCTGAATTTAACTGAATTATTGGAGAAAAGAGCCTAGAGATGCTAGTCCAGGCATTAGGGGATTTTACTTGGAAAAATTAGAGGTAGTTCTGGAAATTGATTTATCCTATGCTTTTTGGGTCGCTGAATCCGAATTTCTAACTTTCCACCAAAATTTCCCCCGCAACCCCCTCAAATTTTGAAAATAACACTAAAAAAATCGCTTTTTTAGTTTTTAAATCGTTTAGTTTTGATTTTGGGAAAAGCTAATCAGACAATCGGAAAGTAGAAAATATAAGAAACAAAAAAGGTATTCTAACATTTTGACGTAGGACGAACAGCGCGTCCTGAAACATGCGCCTTGGCCTCGCGGGGCTGTATGCTCCAAGTTATGCAACCCCGCTTAACCACTCACGTCGCTTATATTCGCTCTCCCGTCTCCCCATGGTTCATTTTCTTCGAAACTCACCCTCCCATCTCATTGTTCCTCTATTTCAATATCTGGAAGTCCCCAGCACCAGCCTCCACTTTTCCACTCATCATTTATCATTTTTCCACTAATCTCCTAAACAAAAGCGGAGTGCTAGCATACAGTGTAGCACTGTCGGCTTGTCAGCAGTCCACCCGGGTTAAAATAAGCTGGTTCATAATTAGATCAATGCATTCTTTCAGATCAATCTATCCCTTTGTGAAGTCTTTGGACGCCCTCAGCAAAAAAAACTCGAAGTGCGAGGTGGCCCAGGGAAAGGAACAATATGTGGTTTTTACATGCAAATGGATAAGTACGGGGTGAGCTCTACCCTCTTACTAAAAAGGCATTAGATGACCTAGAGGGTGGAAGTACACTCCATAGTAAAACCTTGGAAACAGGGCGTTTTTTTAGTCAAATTTAAAGGGGAAAAGTTTATAATATACAATACAAAACAAGTTTTTACATATAAATCAATAGTGTTATAAGACAGTTGAAACATGATTTAATAGTTCAAAACTTAGTTTTCTGCTCAAGAAAAACCGAAAATGAGAAAAAAGGACTTATTTGTTGTCCATTGTACAGGACAGGACCCCTATTTTCGGGGAATCTGAGGACCTTTTTCTCTTGTTTTTCGCGATATTTTAAATTCTTCTTCTCCGCTTGATCGCAGCCGAGAGTCCAGGTTCATCTACGTCATGCTTGCCTTGCTACATTGTAGGCTCATTTAATGATCATCTGCTCACAATGTGACTCGTTCACCTCGTCGGAAATTCTAGATTATCTTTTATATAATTGTATCATTTTTCCACTAATCTCCTAAACAAAAGCGGAGTGCTAGTACACAGTGTAGCGCTGTCGGCTTGTCAGCAGACCACCCGGGTTCAAATAAGCTAGTTCATAATTAGATCAATGCATTCTTTCAGATCAATCTATCCCTTTGTGAAGTCTTCGGACAGCAAGAAAAACTCGAAGTGCGAGGTGGCCCAGGGAAAGGAACAATATGTGAATTTGACATGCAAATGGATAATTACGGGGTGAGCTCTACCCTCACCTATCCAAACCAACCTTCGGGTTGAAGCACTGAGTGAGTGTGATTATTTCATGAACGGTGGAGAAATAGAAAGAATCCATTGCAGTTTCCGGAGCTATTATTAAAATTTCGCATTAACAATTGTTAGGAGCTTACATTTTACAGTACATCTCTGCTCCGTGTAGTACCGCATGAAAAACACAGATGCGTCCAACATACAGTTGAACAAATGTGATCACAACAGCCAAATATTAACTTAGGCATGTGGTTTAAATAAAAAGGCCCATAAAAGTCTCTAAGAAAGTCATTAAAAACTGTTTTATTTGATGAGATTGGTGAAGATTTATATTTAAAACCACAAAAGTCCCACTTTTACAAAAGGCAAAAGACTTTTTTCCGCGCTCTAATTATTACATGCCAACCTCCTTAAATTATAATAGAACATCTGCGAATATGACATTATTTTGAAATAAATTACACGACTCTCTCAGCAAATGGGGTCGTTTACCATATTTTTTATTGCCGAATCTGATAGAGTTTGTAAAATAAAAACACCCGTATTTTTCCGTTTTTTCATCCGTCAATTATTTCTCGAGTTATAAGCGACGAAAAACTGATGTTTTTAACCCTTTCGGAAAAGTGGGTGTGGTGCAACCTCTGACGTATATCGACTTCGTCCAATCACAACTGAGACCGCGAAGCTACTTCGCCTTATCACAATGCGGGGGACTCAGCTGACTCGGCCAATTAGACAGTTGCAACAGCATCTGTGCGTGCAGACCTTCCGAGAACCCCCCTCCACTCCCTTTTCTTCCAAGAAAAGCAGTCAAGCACGGGAGGAAAATGACGTCAATGTTATCACAGCAGCTTTTTCGGTGGGCGTCACCTTTTGCTTATTTTAATTTCTGATTTATGAGTGAATGGTTGTGGTTAGAAGATTAATTTTTTCACAAAAATTCTTTTTTTTGTTTCCATCTAACGATTTCGTGTACAAAATTTGCATTTTCGGTTCCGAGTAAACGCCCCCATTGATGAATTGCAATCTTTATCCATTAATGGACTTTGGTTATCGACATTGACGCCATTATCAAGTGATCTGGTTTCTAGAGGACACTGATTTCGTCCTATGTACCGCAGAGGGTCATGCAAGAGTGGAAGATGATTGGAGATTAAAGGTATTAGATACAGAATTGAAGAAAGCGTTGGTGCTATTTGGGTGTGTAGAATTCAAGGCGAGCTCTATGGTTTCCTGGGGTCTTAAGGTGGCTCCACCGAATTATGAAGTAGATGTGATTTAGTGAAAATTTCAGGACACATCATTTTTGGCTCTTCTATCGATTGGAAAGAAAATAATTTGGCCTTTCCATGATATATTTGAATAAAAAAGATTTTGAAATACAGATATTTTATACGTGACTATGTGGCAGAGCATGGGACTTGCAGTAAAATTTGCAGATTAATAACGTAAAGAGAAATGTCGTTTTGACGAAAAACTAATATAAGATGCGTTATTTTATGTAGTATTTACCTTTGTGAAAAGGTGCTCGCCTTACCACAATTGTTTAATTGATATTAATAAATGTTAGCTCGAAAAAACAGAAAAGCCTTAGTTACATGAAGGTGGCGCTACAGTTTGTTGTTATCATTGGCAACCGTACTTGTGACGGAACGTGCTTACAAGCCAATTTACTAACTTAATTCAGCAATATACTTTACCAAGGTCCTTCTTGTATTTTTATGTAATTTAAATATTTCATTGGTTATTGACATGGTGTAATTAATATCAATGCTTCCAAATGGTAGCAGCGTCATTGTTGCCAAACAATTTTCAAAAATACGAATATTAATAAAATTAAAAAAAGAGTTGTATTTGCAAGGGAATAGTTTGAAACTGAGTAAGAAAATCTTTAACCTATTTTATAATACATATTGGCGGGATTTATCATGTATTCTCACTTTGTAAATTGAACGTGGCAACAACACGTCAGTCATGTTCCGAAGTCAAAAGGAGTAAAAATAGTTTGTAAAAAATAGAATGCAAAACAACGCGCTATAAAATAGCATACTCATACAATTACTGTGCATGCTTTATCTCCCCATTGATGATTTTCCATATAGGTGTTTTTCTGGTCCGGTATTTATTTATTAAATAACAGTTCTTTTGCGGGATATTGAATCGCGGAGTCACGGTGGAACCTCCTTGAGTTAAGTTAGGTTTTCAAGTTGAACAAATGAAAATTTTAATATTTTCATTGAGAATATAGATGATGTTTATGACGGTGACAGGGCAGAATTGGTATCATGGGTGAAGTTCTTCCTCCTGTAAGACTTCAGAACCCAACGGGTTTCTTTACAACACCTCATAGGGGAAGACTCAGCTCTTCACTCGTATTAAGCCCATTCACCACCTAAAGTTTAATATACTATTAATGCTATTTATTCATTGGAACTGCAGTAGTAGTAAAGTTTCTTTAGTTTTAATCATCAAGCTCCTTGTACATTAACTCCTTACCTAGACATAACAATCCCTAACAGAGCCTCCCAAAAAAATTGTTGACGCAAGCAACAATAAGCAGTGTGAATTATTTTTTTAGGTATGCCATCGGCATAGTCGAGGCATATTCATGAAAAATAAATACCAACCATTAACACTGAATAATGGTATCAAAACGTATCGCGCCGGAAACCCATTAAAAGAGCGATAACGTTGTCGTTTTTATGTGTATGTATATTTATTTGTGTAATGTGCTCGCTTTTAATTGCAAAAATACCACGAAAGGAGCCTACAAAGTAGCCTGTTCAAAATAGCTAAAACGCACGCAACAATGGGAATCATTTATTAAAATTTCAAGTTGAATTCCAGACCTCCTTTTTTTTAAAATTATATACCCATCCGTTCCGTCTTATTCTTCCAAACCAGTAAACATAAGGACAGAAAAGCCACGGTGGCCACGGTTCATTTATTTAAAAATAAGTGAACGGACTTAAATACTAAGGATATTTAACGTATAGGTACAAGTAGAAGAATGTGTTGTTTGCAATGAAGAAATAGGAAAATAATGCAGTTCCCATTTTTTCGAGAAAGAAATATTTGTAGAATTGATAAAACCTACGAGAAGGTTGCCCCACACTCAGAAATATAGGTGGATTAGTTCTATTTCAGTTTGCTCTATTAAAAGTCGCAAACTCCTAACATTTTTAAATTAACAGAGTTTAGCTGCAAAAATAGTGAGGTGTAACTAAACATCTTCAAAAGAAAGAAGGTAAATAATAATAGCTTTATTGGTCATTAAGTATGTGCTTACAATTAACCTCAGTCCCTACCCTTCCACCCAATCCCTTCCAATCCTATCCTTTCACCTGTCCTCCCGGTCTCCCGGTTGTAGAGCAGTTTGTGGCGCCTTGTACCTCCATCATTACTGTTTGTTGGAAGTCTCTGAGATGCAAACCACAGTTTCAACACCTGACCGTCAACCACTCGCTTAACTTCGTTGACCCTGACACAGGTGCACACACACAAAGCATTGAGAGGAAGTGGAGACAGTTGAAGTCTTCAATTCCGAGGAATGGTCGCCGAGCTGGCCAGATCCATGGCTACCTTGCGGCCTATCTTTGGAAGAGATCACACCCCAACCGCGGGGAACGCAATTTTTTGTCCAAAACCGATTGTATAAGACAATCGAATGAAAGAATTAAATTCTACATTTCTTTTTCCATATGATGATGATGGTTTCCATCCAATATCTTTAGGTCAACTAAATCCAAAATTCAAATGAAAAATCATCTGCACCGAATTCAATGCTTTTCTTATGAGAAAAAAAATTAACAATAAAGGGGAATAAAAGATTCTTAAAATTGGTTTACGGAAAAATTCTTCCTTAGTGCGTCTCTACACCACAATGGAGATATTTCCTGGAAATTTCATGTTTTTATCACCAGTAGTTTGGGCTGTGCGTAGATGAGTGAATTGAGTCAGTTAGTCATCAATCAGTCAGGATATTGATATTATATACCTATATATAGATAACAATTGGTAATAAGTCACATTCTCATTAGTGACATTAATTTTACAATTGAGTTGTTGTCTAAACATCGAATAAACAATTAACACAAGGTATCAATAATTGAACAATAATTGATACCAAATAACAATTTAACAACAATAATATTTCAGCAGATATTTAATAACAGAAATAAACCATCAGCTGTAAATTACATAGGCGTTACATTTTAAATAAAATTACTTATTTTAATTACTTCTATAAGATGGGAATGTAACCGCTTCTTAAACATATACATAAATTTTTACAGTAGACCTAATTCCATCAGGTAAAGAATTCCACAGCCTACAAGTTGTAACTTGAAAAGATATACCGAACACATTGTTGCAGAAATTCGGGATTAATAATACCTCAGTATTTCTTTTTTATCGTTTAAACGTGTTAGCATTAAAGATAATTTTGTCAAGCATTAACTATAACACTCTGGTTTAATTAGCTTGTACATGGACACATTTATTTGATATTCTCGTCTCTTTTCTATCGTCAACCACCTGATTGTACCATTTCACGGTGTAACCTGTTTATCAAAAGGAATATTGCGTACCAATCTTATTCCGCAGTTTTGTAACCCCTAAAGTTGTGTATTTAGCTCTATAGTAATATCGGTATGAGCGAGAGAACGGTAGTCAATACAAGATATCATCAGGGTATTGAAAAATTTAACTCTCAGGGAAGTTGGAATTAGGTCCTTGAATTGATTAGTCGCATATAATGTTTATTGTAGTTTATTGGAAATTGTTTTCATATTCTCAGACCAGGTTAGTGTACGATTTAGATTTAATTAAAGACTTGCTGCTGTATTTGAATAATCAATTTCAGAATCTTTAAAACAGTTGTTTGGTAAAAGGTTAATTCACATTGAATATAGGAATGTAATATACTAGCTACCAATATTGATGGCTTTAGTTTTTTTGTACTTAGCGTGAAAAGGTTTTCAGAGCTCCTGTAACATATAGCATTTATGGGAGGAATAATACATTTGCTTTCCCTGGAGGAGAATTTTATTACTAAAACTAGTTTTAATTCAACGCATTTTACCAACATCCATGGTGAAAGAAGCCTGTGTAGACAACACTGTGGTTTGAGTTCTGGTCTGGACTATTTCCTCAGAAGAAGCGACCAGCGGTGGTTACGAAACGTCAGAATAACCTATTACACGGTAAGACTTGAAAAGTTACTTTAATTATCGCAATGATTTTCGTAATTTAATGTAATTAGGAAGATAAAATGGTTCGCCCGATTGACAAACGTTGAACTGTTAAGAAGAGTGGGAGAAAAGAGATGTATTCTGAAAAACCTAAAAGGAAGATGGGACAACTTAATTCGACACATTTTAAGATACGATGGCCTGACGAAGACGATCGTCGAGGGTGACACATCCCCATCCCTTCCATTCCTATCCTCATACCATTTCTCCCGGTCTGAAGCGCCTATTAGTGCGGAAAGAGACTTGAAAACACCCATTAAAAAATCGTCGAGGTAAAAAGATTCAGGAAGAATGGAAAAGGCAGGCCTCGCATAAGGTATATGGAGCAAGTTTTGAAGGATGTAAAAGAGAGGAGTGTCGTCAATATGAAGAGGTTGGCCGATTGAAGAATCGAGTAGATGGCTGCGTGAAACCAATCCTAGGATTGTAGACCAATGATGATGAATCTATTTACACTTTAATTTTATAAACTATTTTTTGCTTAAATAAAAAAATATTACGTTATACTAACTGTTGTAATTTATGTTCTTCTTATTATTCTATTTTCTTAAGAAGTAGTACAGTCACGTTCACGATAGAAGAACTTAATCAATCAACAACATATATATTATTACATCACCGTAACTTGGATACCTATCAACATAATTATATCAAAATTCTTTTGTTATTGCACATATGAGAAATTACGCACTCTTAAGCCGAGTTTACACTATGCATTTACCCGCGCAAGTACGTTTCTGGACAGATGCGTTAATAGATGTCTGGACAGATGCGCGTTCTCGCACTTGAGGAGTGTTTACACGATGCTTGTGTTATCGCATTTGTTCGACCATTTTCTTGATACGCATTACACGATTGCTTTTGTTTTACTAGTATCAAGCGCCACTTCTACGAAACAGACGACATCATACCTGAACTTCAGTTTTTGTTATTGACTTTGTTGTTGACGACTACAAATTGCTCGCACACATTAACCAAATTAGAACAGGGGCTATTTTCTGTGCACGCATTCATGCATTTGCGCATTTTTGAGTGTTTTCACGGTGCAATTTTGATGGTGTGTGTTCACGAATCTACCCGCGCGTGTAAATGCATCGTGTAAACTCGGCTTAACCCTTAAGCGGGCGCGCCTCATAACGTAACACTAGCGGGCGCGTGGCGCACTGAGTGCGCCATTAGCTTCATATTCCAATTCTTGGTTTTAACTTGTGCTGTCGATCTTCATAGGCATTTTTCATTATGTATTTTATAATTACTTAATTCATTACTAAATGAATATGAACGTTTATTGATAAAAATCATTTCGGCAAGTAGGTATATCTTAACGATATCTATTCTCGATGAGAAAAATAAAATATCATGCATCACATCACATTAATTCCATTTCTGCATGAATTACAACGTATTGATGTCTTTTAATGTAATTAACACATAAACTTTACCAATATCACACCGAAAGATAGTATTTACATTTTTCCCGCGACCGCAGGTTATACAATTCTTCCAGGTTTTTTGATTGACCACTCAATTACCTCATTATTTTCGGCTGTTGGTATATTATTATCGGGATTATTGGCGGTTGCTACATTCCTCGGTAGACTGTTTATTTTAGAACGCTCAACTAAGTGATCTTTCAAAGACAGACGCTTTAAAGAACTCTTCTTTCAGTTTTTGGATTTCCATCATTTGCAAAGTAGAGCACTTACACATTTATTCCGGCAATATTCAAGAGAGGATAATGTACAGCCAACGGCCGTCCGTCTCCTTGTTCTGCGGGAAATTGAATATGTTCCGCACATGTGGTCTACTGTATTCACTCCACCTTTAGTACTGTTATAATCCATGATAGCATATGGTATCCCTGTGCTACGATCTATCTTTCCTGTATCGTTCATTGTTGATAAGGGTTGGTTTTTTTTCTGGCGTGTAAGACACCAAAGATACATTTTTCTGAAATCAATGTAAATATAGAGGTCCCAATCGGACGGTCTTTTCTCGGAAAAAATTCAACAATCATGGATACGTCATTCACGCAATGAAAAGCATAAAATCTCATCTCTAAAACCTCGTGCAGGCCCAGGAAGGGTTTTCACAATATTTTTAGTCTTGCTTTTTGAATTTTTCTGCTGTGGTGTTCTATGCCATGTACAACATTGTCTTTTGCGATAAAGATGTCGTTTCTGCTATTGACACTCCATTCATCTTCATCCTCGCGGTCAAACCCCTGCTCAGAAACCGAATCATGTTCCGAATGAACAATATCTTCATATTCAGATGTAGAATCACTAATCTGATCGATGGAACTATCCTCACTCTCAACCTCCTGCAAGACTTTTAGAATGTCAACGTCTCTGGTAAATTTTGGCCTGGGAAAAGTACAATGCCTTCTTACTTCAAACTGCAGAAGGCTAAATCAAAATAAAATTCTAGATGTGCCCCTTATATTTATAAAATATTTTCAATAAGCATTTGTTATCATATATCACTTACATCTCGCTGGTTTAGAAAGCTGCAGGTCGGGCATAGGATCTTTGACATTATTTCTTATTCCCAGCTAAGACAACACATTCCTCTGACCTTTTCAGTCTCGAAAAATGGAGCTAGTTTACCTTCAAATATTAGAACAAAGTAATTAATAATTTACACGGAAATTTACTTGTACGTCCTAATCGAAATGGAAAGAGATATTTTTTGGAAATTTATTTCTAACTTATTTGAGACAGGATTCGAAGAGATAGTATATCGGTGTCTGGAACGAAGGGGTCCTTGATTTTGGTTTGTTATATTGTCGCCAATATAACAAACCGTAAGCTTCAATAAGTATTTGCCATTTAGATTTATTTGTATCACAGATTGACGGAAAACCTCAAACGTGTTAGCAGAAACCCAATACGCTTGAGTCTCCCGCGCAAAAAATTGAAATAAACACAAATTTTATAAAATGTTTTATAGAGTTAAAGTAATAGAAAGCATTTAAAATATATATTGTAAATGAAAAAGGAGAATATGAAACATAAGGAGGTAAAATAGTGCTTCATAAATGTAATTCTTAGCCCTCCTACGCTAAAAAAAATCGTCACACTAGCGGGCGCGCGGCGCACTTTGTGCGCCAAGGGTGGACTTCCCCCAGTATAACTCTTGCCACAAGAAAATAAACGGCTGTAAAGTTATAAAATCAGCACTAAACGATGAACTATGAATGAATGCAGGAATACGTAGCCATTAATTTACATTAATTCCAAAGCTCTTCAATTGTCGCAAGAATTACATTCACTGGCGCACTCAGTGCGCCAGCCTCCCCGCTTAAGGGTTAACAATAACCTGATTGTCGAAGGTCGTGATCGGAGATAGAATGCTGAGTAGGTGAGGGCGACGATGAAGGATTAAAGAGAATTAATGATTTGAAAAAAGGGGCAAGACAAGTCGAAATTGATAGAATTAGCATAAGATGGCAAACGAACCGTCAATCGATGAATTCAATGCAAAAAGCAGCAGTAGAAGTATGCGTTGTTTGCAATGAAGAAATAGGAAAATAATGCAGCTCCCTTTTTTCAAGAAAGAAATATTTGTAGAATTAATAAAACCTACGAGAAGGTTGCCCCACACTCAGAAATATAGGTGGATTAGTTATTATGAGGTAAAATAAACTATACACTTCCACAAAATATATTTATTTACGCACGACCATGGTTTCGATGAAGGAATACGACGTAGTCAAGTCAGACAACGTCAACTTCATAGGTGGATTAGTTCTATTTCAGTTTGCTCTATTAAAAGTCGCAAACCCCCAACTTTTTTAAATTAACAGATTTTAGCTGCAAAAATAGTCAGGTGTAACTTAACATCTTCAAAAGAAAGAAGGTAAAGAATAATACCTTTATTGGTCGTTAAGTATGTGCTTACAATTGACCTCGTCAGTTGTGATAATAGTTAGTGAAGCAGTCAATAGATGACGTTGGTAAGGTGACGACACCAAATGGTGTCATCGTAGCATCGTTTCATCATTCATTGAGAAATACTTTCACTGATACTATCGCTAAAAGTAACTAATTCAGCGTTTTGCAATTCAGATGGCCCGTACTTGTAAAATATCCCTCCATGCTCACTAGGATAAACATTAAAGATATTTTTCTTCATGCTGAGAAGAAAGATAAAATGTTTTTTACATAACGTCCTGATCTTGTGTTGTATTAAAATAAGATTGCTGAAACTAAGTCTCTGTTGAATAATATTTTTGCAAGGCCCAAGTATAAGAGCTTTGGGCCTACAAATTTGTGAGAAAGTGTAATGAACAACCCTTGGATGGGTATTTTAAATACAGCAGAGTAGTTTACAGGGTTTCTTTTTGCAGGAAATCAGTGTCACTATAATTTGTGGATATCCCTATATTAGTGGAAACTAAAAAACCTAAAACCAGTTAGAATCTATTAAAGGAGGTTCTGCTGTGACTCCGCTCAGTAAAATCCCGTAAAAGAGCTATGTTATTTAAACGATAAATGCCGATCCAGGAAAACACCTAAGTATATGGAAATTCCTCTGTAGTGTAATAACATATACATTATAATTGTATGCTATTCTATAGCATGTTGTAGTTGAATTATATTTTATACAAGCTATTTAAATCATTTTGTCTTCGGAACATGGCTGACGTGTTATTGCCACGTTTAATTTCCAAACCGAGAATACATGCACATTCATGCTATTAAGTATTCTATAATTGGTTAAATATTTTATCACTTAGCTTTAAACCATTCCCTTGCAAATAAAATTTTTTGTCTTGAATTTTATTTATATTGATAATTTTGAAAAAGTATCTGGCAACAATGACGCTGCTACTGATGCTACCATTTGGAAGTATTGGTATTAATTACACCACATCAATTACCAATGAGAATATTTTAATTACATAAAATATACAAAAAGTACCTTGGTAAGCTAAAGGTAAATTAACTGAGTAAATAGACTCGTAAGCACATTCCGTCACAAGTACCGAAGTCAATGTTATAATGAAGGTAGTTGTTATATGTCAACCACAAAGATGCTAAATGCTTTTAAATGTTCCCGCAAATTGACGATGAAAAGGTGATTGACGACAATGAACATTGGTGGCGACAGTGTCGTCAAAATATATCCACGGTCTCCGTTACCATTTGCGCCCGATTACATTCAGCCAATGAACACTTTGAATTTGGTGACATTGTTACGAAGCTGCATGTCTCTCCAACAATGCTGTAATTTTATTGTTAATGATACTATATTTACCTCCTGTAATTGATGCTTGAAAGAATGTCGCACAAACAAGTCACGTGACCTGAAACGCTTTCTGAGATCACTTCACGATAGCGGTTCCAAATTGACATGGAAACAGATGTTTATTTTAGAAGAAATCGAAAAGAAATCATTGATTGCTTTGAGGATTTCAGCCGTTCAGTGATGGAAACAATGACTGATAAGGGATTTAAAAAAGCAGAATCCTGTAATTTTCCTTTGAATGTCTCCCATATGGTGGCATTATTCTTTTAAAAAACAGCGATTACTTTATAGTAGCTGAGATTCGCGGAGAAGAAAAAAAACAGGGCAGTATACAGATATTATAAATGTTATGGACGATTTTCACGCTACGATTCATACTGCTTCAATAAAAAATCGAAATATATTAGCTTATTCCAGTAAGCAAATGAGATAAATACATACTTTTTGCCCAAGTATTCAGTAAATAACTGACCTCCACGTACAACAGAGAATCAACGCCCATAAGACACCATGCCTTTTAAGGATTTGTAAACTTTAAATTTTTAAAGAGTAATATCTTTGTAACACAACCTAATTCTTCGGCAACATATTCGCCAAGTATATTTCAGCTAATAAACTTCTCATTCAAACAGTAATGAAAAAATAGTGCATTTTCCCCATTATTGCAGCTTATTTCTATACGCAACAGCGTCACCAGATGGCCATAGCATTGGAATGTAAATCACAAGGTCGGCATGCAGCCTATACGACATCCGATATAGACGGACCTTGGTAAATCAAAGTTGTATTCATTGATTTTGCAAATTTAGTTACCTACCTTATTTATCCATGTAAATAATCAGAGAAATGAACGTCTGCGTCATTTTATTAGGTTGAGCCATAATAGCGAAATATATTTTTATGAAGAAAGGTTCAAAAAATAAGAATATTTTGATTTTTATGGAGGGCAGCATGTAGGTAAGTATATTTTTAAGAGTTTTTGAAATCCCTTAATAACAGTAAGAAATGCAATGAAGCATTTTACAACCCTTATTTTCGGAGGACTGCCATTGGAGCGATACGAGGGATTTGTTGGAAGTCTAGAACAAGAAGAAGCAATTTTGACATGAAATAGTGTAAAGGCTAAATTCCCAAGCCCATATATAAGGTTAACTCTTGTCATGAGGAAATAATGCTGCCATGGCTGTATTGGGGTGTACCGTAAATACGGCATCTTCCTCATTCTTCCTCGTTTGTGCAGTCCAATAGGTCTCGTTTTCTATTGGAGGCGGATGTGCTCAGCATGCGACACTCCTCTGTGGGAAGGACCATTACGTATGTGCATACCAAGAGAATAATACGAGTGTTTGGAAGAGTAAATAAATGTTGATCCAAAGGTTTGACGCACCCCTCCGCTTGATTCTCCTGTCGGCCAACCCTTTAATTTTTTACGAACTCATTCTCTTTTAAATCCTAAAAATCACTATTAAAATACGTAAATATAAATCACTATTTGACCCGTTCTCGTTATGGCTCAAGATTTCTACTCAATTTCGTAAAATTGACACTAAAGCAAATCTAACGCACTTTGTCTCACTAACTTGCAAAAGCGCATATGTATATGAAACTCAAACAAATTTGACAGCTATACATTCTCTAAAACCAGTTGAAATATAATTAATGGGACTCAGTTTGCATATTATTTCCGATACTCCGTGTAACTCGGTATAGCACCATCAGATGGCATTGCTAATAGCTTTAAAATAGCTATGCGTACTCCTTCGTTTTAATGGTCTTACTGAATATTATTGTAAATATTTTTGAATTTTAACATAGAGTATTTACTACGCGTCTCAAATACGTGTGCATTCAAGCATATAAAACTTAAACATTGCAATGGAAAGAAACATTAGTTTTACTATTTAGCAGGTTAGGTTAAATTATAATGTTATTTGTTCTCGGCTGATCTGAATGTATCGCGATCAAGCAGGATTGCCATAAACTAAAATTTTCAAATTTTTAGAGTCCTTTGATGCATGTGAAAGGACTAATGCTGGCTTGTATCATCTCGTTTGAATCCTTTAGTGTCAACGTACATACGTAAAGGATTGGGTACTACGCTGACCATTTGAATTCTATTTCAAAGTTTTCGCGAGAGTTATTGTTGAGTTGCAAAGCATTATAGGCATGATGAGAGGAATAACGAAGATTTTAATATGGGTATTTTTTCACCATTAACGAATAAGAGCATTTGTATGAGAGGCCATTTTCAAATGTTAAAATGCTGCATCTGGGACTGAAACCGAAATTGGATTACAATCCCTTAGGTACAACCATTCCCAGTACAATGATATAATTGACGTACCTATTTTGCTACTGTGTCTACTTATTTTCCTACACATTATTCACACAAGTTGAATAGAATAGTAGTTTCCTCATAATACGATAGATTGTGAATATTGTGGACTATAAGAGGTGTTGGGAAAGCTGTAACTACTTCTGTAGCGACCTGTGATGGAAAGTAACTAGTAATGACCAGCAGAGAAAAAAACACATCAATGACTTATTTCAGGCAGACGAATTGGGCGGGAAGTTACGTACTTAAAATTTTTAGAAAAAATAGATTCAAAAAAACTTGATTTGAATTTTATACGGTTTATATCGCAAAACGGTGGCATGAAACATTCTTCAACGCCTGTAAGAAATGGTGTTTATTGTAGAAATGAAACTAAGGTCGTTACAAGGCGGTTAGAATGTCTGACAACTGGTTTAGTAAATCAGCGGCTATCTAGGTAGGTACGACATGGGCTTGCGACTCGCATTACTGGAACGGATTAAGTTGTTCTTGCACGTGGTGGAAACTTATGGGATTACGATCAATAATGGAATGCATTTTTTTATCATTAAATAACCTGAGTGAAGTGAACAAATACCAAACAAGCATAAAATACATGGTTTCAATAGACTGAATTCGAACCGGTCTTCGTGGTAAAATCAACTCACAATGGAATCAAATGCATTGATAATTTCCTTAAATCGCCTGAAGTGGATTAACTGTCACCTCTGAGATGAAGTTTTGGGATTATTCCAATGTAATTTATGTTTTAATTCACATGCAGTCACCATAAGTGGCCTTGGAAAACGCAATATTTTGTATATCTACGTAATACCCTGCAAACCACCATAAAGATGGGTGAATTCATCCCTAAAATGTATTACATATAGGTAATGAATAAATAAGGATTAGTATCTGGTATAAAAGGATTAGTATACTAGTCTAAACTTCAATTTAAAAAAATATGAAAATAGCAAAGCAAGCATGCAATATCATGCTGTTGGGTTAGCTCAAAGTCCTTATTCCTAAATATATCCAATAGCATAATCACCACTCGTATTTATGCTACTGGATATATCTCCAGCTATTCATATCCCTAGCTGTACGAAGAAAAAGGACAATTTGAATCAGTGAGTACGGCAATCAATTTCTCTAATTTTGGGATTATAGTCCGGTCTACCATAGTAAGTTGAAGTTCACAAAATATTTTTAACGTCTTCAGTGAAAATATTATCTTGGATTTTCTTTAAGAGATTAAATCTATATTTCCACCAACGATCTGAGAATTATTCCCATTTTAATTCATTCAATTTCAAGACTGGTAAAACATAAATCGGCCGGGAATCGAACCCGGATCAACTGCTGGGAGGGCAACTATGTTGACACTTACAACCCCGACTCCTTTGTATGGAGAAGGCGGAGGCTAATACTTGCCTCTCACTCCCATTCTGAATTCCTAGTCACCCATGGGCTACCATTCCAATGCCTCCTCCAGTACATGCCAACCTCTTTGGATTATGACGATTATGGCAAAACATCTACGAATATGCCATTATTACATGCCAACCTCCTTGGATTATAATAAAACGTCTACGTCTATGTAAACAAATCAGGCGTTTTGTTTAATGGAGCCGCATTACTATTGTTGTAAACACCGTAACTGATCTGTTTACTGCGAGTGTGCTGCATGCATCTGAGGAATTATTAATTTCAATCACTATCATTTTGCATCGATCCATTCTAAAAAAGCTAACGCAATAGTCCCGTTTTCTTGTTTGTCTGCGAATCTATTCGATTAAACTGCCATTCCTCTAACCCTTGTAACAGCAGCAGGTTCTTCCCACGCCTTCTCAACCGTATCCTCCCCATACACATTATAAATACTGGGGACAACGGGCAACCCTGCCAAATTCCCAGTCATATTTTTGCCCATCCAGATTCCCTATATGCAATCCTCAACTGAGCAGATTGTTTGATGCACAGCCTATGCAAAAATACGTCTATCGCTCCAGAGTACTCTTTGATATCTCAGAAGAAGTCAGGAGAGGCTCTACCAATTAAAAAAAATAACAATTCCATGTAACTGTTGCATTGTCAGTAACTGCATAATCGGTTATTCAGTTACTTCCAGCAAAACTGGTCAAGGTATCAGGGTAGCTTAAATAATCTATATAGATTTCTGTCTTAGGCTAAACCGTCACCTAAATTCAATCCGCAGTAGGCATAAAGAGTTGACAGAAACAATTCCACTCACATCGCGCATACTTGCAATTTCAATTAGATGAGGGCAACAGCTACCTCACATTAGTTTGTTAATTGTTCGCGGGACCATCTCTCAAATATGTATATTGCCGAGAAGTAAGTGAAATTTTAAGCCTCTCAGTCTAGCCTCCCAAATTTTATTACTATGACGATTATTGCACGTCTTAGATGTTTGTAGGCAACTTGGCTTTAAGTACAACGTCAGGAAGTGATTTCCAACCAGCTCCCCTGTCAATTAGACCTCACCGATAAACCTAACATCAAATCTTACGAGACCACGATGCTCTGTCTTAAATCTAATTTGGATTACTTATAGTAGATAGTTGTGAATGCAAGGTGGGACCGAAGTAGCAAAAACAGCATCGTCCTCTAACCCTATTTATTTAGCCTTTCAATCAGTTTAACCGGAAAATACCTCAATATTTGTACCCACAGGCTAATAGTTAGCGGTTTGATTTTATTGGAATAGGTATAGCAAAGACTGAAACTAGGTATTCTTTGTTGTATCCAAGCTTTACTTTTCAATTTATCTGCGGATTTTGGCATATATTGACGCCATTATCAAGTGATATGGTTTATAGAGGACACTGATTTCGTCCTATATACCGTAGAGGGTCATGCAAGAGGGGAAGATGATTGGAGAATTAAGGTATTTATATACAGAATAGAAAAAAGCTTTGGTGCTATTCGGGTGTGCAGAATTCAATGCATAACAATCCCTAACAGAGCCTCCTAACGAAATTGTTGTCGCACACGACAATAAGAGGTATGTATTATTGTATTAGGTATGCCATCGTCAGATCGAGGCATATTCATGAAAAATAAATACCAACCATTAACAATGAATAACAGTATCAAAACCTATCGCGCCGGAAACCCTTTCAAAGATTGATAACGTTGTCTTTTTTATGTGCATATTTATTTGTGTTATTTTCACGCTTTTAATTGCAAAACTACCACTAAAGGAGCCTACAAAGGAGCCTGTGTAAGATACCTAAAACGCACGCAAAAATGGCAAACATGTATTATAATTACAGTTTCATTACCGGCAGAGCTAATGCAGATGTACGCAAAATGCCAGCAATGGGACAGTACTTATCGACCTGCAGCATTAAATGCCTATTGATATTCAAAATGTTTAACATAATTTTAATGCTAGAGTACACTTGGTGCTCGTCGTTCTCGAACTCAACCATGCAAATAGTGGTTAGAGTGAAAATTATCTCTCCTAAGTTCTTCAACTCTCTAATTAAGCTTTTAGCAACTAATTCAAAAAAGCAAATGAAATATCATCTGCACCGAATTCAATGCTTTTCTCATGGGATAAAATTTTAACAACATAGGGGTAAAAACCCTTAAAATTGGTAAACACATAAATCCTTTCTTAGTGCACCCCTACACCACAATAGAAATATTCCCTGAAAATTTCATTTTTTTATCACCAGTAGTTTGGGCTGTGCGTGGATGAGTGAATTGAGTCAGTCAGTCAGTCAATCAGTCGACAAAACATTGATTTATATATAAATAGATAACAATTGGTAATAAGTCTCTCTCTCATTAGTGACATTAATTGTACAATTGAGTTGTTGTCTAAACATCGAGTAAACAATTAACACAAGGTATCAATTATTGAACAATAATTGATACAAAATAAAAATTTAACAAAAATAATATTTTAACAGAAATTTAATAACAGAAATAAACCATCAGCTGTAAAATTGTAGAATTGATAAAACCTACGAGAAGATTGCCCCACACAGAAATATAGGTGGATTAGTTCTATTTCAGTTTGCTCTATTAAAAGTCGCAAACTCCCAACATTTTTAAATTAACAGATTTTAGCTGCAAAAATAGTGAGGTGTAACTTAACATCTTCAAAAGAAAGAAGGTAAACAATAATACCTTTATTGGTCCTTAAGTATGTGATTACAATTGACCTCGTCAGTTGTGATAGTAGTTAGTGATGTATTCAATAGATGACGCTGGTTAGGTGACGACACCGAATTGTTTCATCGTAGCATCGTTTCATTATTCATGGAGAAATACTTTCATTGATATTATCGCTAAAAGTAACTAATTTAAGCATCTTGCAATTCAGATGACCCGTACTTGCAAAAGATCCTTTCGTGAACACTGGGATAATAATTAAAGATATTTTTCTTCATGCTGAGAAGAAACATAAAACGTTTTTTTACATAACGTCCTGATATAGTGTTGTAGAGCGGTTTGTGGCGCCTGGTACCACCATCATTACTGATTGTTGGAAGTCTCTGAGATGCAAACCACAGTTTCAACACCTGACCGTCAAACACTCGCTTAACTTCGTTGACCCTGACACAGGTGCGCACACACAAAGCATTGAGAGGAAGTGGAGACAGTTGAAGCCTTCAATTCCGAGGAATGGTCGCCGAGCTGGCCAGATCCATGGCTACCTTGCGGCCTATCTTTGGAAGAGATCACACCCCAACCGCGGGGAACGCAATTTTTTGTCCAAAACCGAATGTATAAGACAATCGAATGAAAGAATTAAATTTTACATTTCTTTTTCCATATGATGATGATGGTTTCCATCCAAACTCTTGAGTTCAACTAAATCCAAAATTCAAATGAAAAATCATCTGCACCGAATTCAATGCTTTTCTTATGAGAGAAAAATTTAACAATAAAGGGGTAAAAAAGATTCTTAAAATTGGTTTATGAAAAAATTCTTTCTTAGTGCGCCTCTACACCACAATAAAGATATTTCCTGGAAATTTCATGTTTTTATCACCAGTAGTTTGGGCTGTGCGTAATGAGTGGATTGAGTCAGTTAGTCAGTCAATCAGTCAGGATATTGAATTTATATACCTATATATAGATTGGTAATAAGTCACTGTCTCATTAGTGACATTAATGTTATTTATTTGATATTCTCGTCTCTTTTCTATCGTCAACCACCTGATTGTGCCACATTGCGGTGTAACCTATTTATCCAAAGGAATATTGCGTATCAATCCTATTCCACAGTTTTGTAACCTCGGAAGTTGTTGATTTAGCTCTATAGTAAAATTGGTATTAGCGAGATAACGGTAGTCAATGCTAGATATCATCAGGGTATTGAACAATTTGACTCTCAGGGAAGTTGGTAACAGGTACCTGAATTGCTTAATCACATATAATGTTTTATGTAGTTTATTGGAAATGGTTTTCATATGTTCAGACCAGGTTAGTGTACGATTTAGAGTTAATATAAGACTTGCTACTGTATTTGAATAATCAATTTCAACACCTTTAACAACAATGTTTGGTAAAAAGTTAATTGACATTGAATATATGTACTATACTTGCTACCAATAATGATGGCTTTTGTTTTTTTGTACTTAGCGTGAGAAAGTATTCAGAGCTCCAGTTACATATAGCATTTATGGGAGGAATAAGGCATTTCATTCTACAGGAGGAGAATATTATTACTAAAACTAGTTTTAATTCAAAGTATTTTATAAACATGCATGGTGAAAGAAGATGGTGTTGACAACACTCTGGTTTGAGGTCTGGTCTGAACTATTCCCTCAGAAGAAGCGACCAGCAGGGGTCATGAAACGTCAGGCTAAGCTAAGGTAAGACTTGAAAAGTTACTTTAATTATCGCAATGACTTTCGCAACTTTAATGTAATTAGGAAGATAAAATGGATCAACCGATTGACAAACGAAGAAATTTTAAGAAGAGTGGGAGAAAAGAGATGTATTCTGAAAAACCTAAAAGGAAGATGGGACAACTTAATTCGACACATTTTAAGATACGATGGCCTGACGAAGACGATCGTCGAGGGTGACACATCCCCATCCCTTCCATTCCTAACCTTATACCATGTCTCCCGGTCTGAAGCGCCTATTACTGCGGAAACAACTTGAAAACACCCATGAAAAAAAATCGTCGAGGCAAAAAGATTTGGGAAGAATGGAAAAGGCAGGCCTCGCATGAGGTATATGCAGCAAGTTGTGAAGGATGTAAAAGAGAGGAGTTACGTCAATATGAAGAGATTGGCCGATAGAAGAATCGAGTAGAGGGCTGCGTGAAACCAAGCATAGGATTGCAGGCCGATGATGATGAATCTATTTAGAATTTAATTTTATACTTTTATAAAATATTTTTTGCAAAAATAAAAAAATATTACATTATAACGTCCTTGGTTATAAAGGATTCTTTGGGGCAATGGATTGCCGAAGGTCGTGATCGGAGATAGAATGCTGAGTAGGTGAGGGCGACGATGAAGGATTGAAGAGAATTAATGATTTGAAAAAAAGGGGCAAGATATGCCGAAATTGATAGAATTAGCATAAGATGGAAAACGACCCGTCAATCGATGAATTCAATGCAAAGAGCAACGGATACACTCAAACATAACGTACCCCAAAATACCAAAATGTAAATACCCATCCGTTCCGTCTTATTCTTCCAAACCAGTAAACATAAGGACAGAAAAGCATGGGTTCATTTATTTAAAAATAAGTGAACGGACTAAAATACTAAGGATATTTAACGTATAGGTACAAGTTGAAGAATGTGTTGTTTGCAATGAAGAAATAGGAAAAATAATGCAGCTCCCTTTCTTTCAAGAAAGAAATATTTGTAGAATTAATAAAACCTACGAGAAGGTTGCCCCACACTCCGAAATATAGGTGGATTATTTCTATTTCAGTTTGCTCTATTAAAAGTCGCAAACTACCAACATTTTTAAATTAACAGATTTTAGCTGCAAAAATAGTGAGGTGTAACTAAACATCTTCAAAAGAAAGGACGTAAATAATAATAGCTTTATTGGTCGTTATGTATGTGCTTATAATTGACCTCGTCAGTAGCGATAGTAGTTAGTAATGCAGTCCATAGATGACGTTGGTAAGGTGACGACACCGAATGGCGTCATCGTAGCTTCGTTTCATTATTCATGGAGAAATACTTCACTGATATTATCGCTAAAAATAATTAATTTCATCATTTTGCAATTCAGATGACCCGTATTTGCAAAAGATCCCTCCGAGAACACTGGGATAAACATTAAGGATATTTTCCTCTACAGTGAGAAGGATACAATATGTTTTACTTAACATCCTGATCTTGTGTTGCAGAAAGAAATGAATGATTAAACAAAAATTCTCATGTAGGCATACTTCTGTGTTTTGTAATATTTTTGCAAGGTCCAAGTATAAGAGCTCTGGGCCTACAAATTTGTGAGAAAGTGTAATGAACAACCCTTGGATGGGTTCCGTTATATACAGCAGAGTAGTTTATAGGGTTACTTTTTTCAGGAAATCAGTGTCATTATATTTTTTGTGGATATCCATATGTGTAGGCTAAACTACTTATTAGTGCAAACTAAAAAACCTAAAACCAGTTAGAATCTATTAAAGGAGGTTCTGCTATGACTCCGCGCATTAAAATCCGGTAAAAGAGCTATGTTATTTAGTGGATAAATGCCGATCCAGGAAAATACGCATATGGAAATTCCTCTATAGTGATAACACATACATAATAATTGTATGAGTATACTATTATATAGCATGTTGTAGTTTAATTATATTTCATACAAGCTATTTTAACTCATTTTGACTTTGGAACATGGCTTAAGTGTTATCGCCACGTTTAATTTCCAAACTGACACTACATGCTCATTCATGTTATTAAGTATTCTAAAATTGTTTAAATATTTTCTTACTTATTTTTAAAACGTTTCCTTGCAAATACAAATTTTTGTCTTGAATTTTATTAATATCGTCAACTTTGAAAAATATCTGGCAACAATAACCCTGCTACTGATGCTACCATTGGGAAGCATTGGTATTAATTACACCACATCAATTACCAATGAGAGTGTTTAAATTACATAAAATATACAAACAGTACCTTGGTAAGCTAAAAGTAAATTAACTGAGTAAATAGACTCGTAAGCACATTCCGTCACAAGTACCGAAGCCAATGTTATAATCAAGGTAGTTGTTATTAGCCAACCAAAAATATGCTAAATGCTTTTAAATGTTCCCGCAAATTGACGATGAAAAGGTGATTGACGACAATGAACATTGGTGGCGACTGTGTCGTCAAAATATTTGCATGGTCTCCGTTACAATTTGCGCGCGATTACATTCAGCCAATGGACGCCCTCGGTGACACTTTGAATTTGGTGACATTGTTACGAATCTGCATGTCTCTCCAACAATGCTGTAATATTATTGTTAATGATGATATATTTACCTCCTGTAATTGATGTTTGAAAGAATGTCGCACAAACAAGTCACGTGACCTGAAACGCTTTCTGGCGTCACTTCACGGTATCGGTTCCAAATTGTTACGGAAATAGACGTTTATTTTAGAAGAAAATGAATCCAATACATTGATTGCTTTGAGGATTTTAGCCGTCTAGTGATGGAAACAATGACTTATAAGGGATTTAAAAAAGCAGAATTCGACAATATCCCTTTGTTTGACTCCCATATGGTGGGATTCTTCTTTTAAAAAAACAGCGATTGCTTTGTAGTAGCTGAGATTCGCGGAGGTAAAACAAACAGGGTAGATGTAAGTTGGTTCTTCTATACAGATATTATAAATTTTATGGAGTATTTTCATGCTACGATTCATACTACTTCAATAAAAAATCGAAATATAGTAGCATATTCCAGCAAAATAATGAGATAAATGCATACTTTTTGCCCAAGTATTAAGTAAATAACTTACCTCCGTGTACAACAGAGAATCAACGCCCATAAGATACCGTGCCTTTTAAGGTGTTGTAAACTTTACATTTTTAAAGAGTAATATCTTTGTAACACAAACTATTTCCTCAGCAACATTTTCGCCAAGTATATTTCAGCTAATAAAAATCTCATTCAAACCGCAATGAAAAAATAGTGCATTTTTCCCATTATTGCAGCTTATTTCTATATCGCAACAGCGTCACAACATGGCCATATCATTTTAATGTAAATCAATGTAGTAGTCATTGATTTTGCAAATATAGTTACCTTATTTATCCATGTAAATAAACAGAGGAATGCACTTCTGCGTCTCTTTATTAGGTTGAGCCAAAATAGCGAAAGATATTTTTATGATGAAAGGTTTAAGGAAATAAGAATATTTTGATTGTTATGGAGAAGGATAGCATGTAAGTTTATTTTTAAGAGTTTTTGAAAACCATTAATAACAGTAAGAAATGCAATGAAGCAATTTACAACCCGTTTTCAATTGAAATTTAAAGATCACGTACTAGCCGTGAAAATTTTAGTGGCGTTGCCCACTAAAATTACACAATAGCAAATATTCCACAGAGAAAAAAAAGCATTCGCCTTGACCGGAACTCGAACCCAGAACCCCTGATTTAGTACGTGATCTTTGCATTTCGCCACAAGTAAGCACCTTAGTGTTTCAACGTCGGCTTTAACCTCGTGGAAGGTGGAGCCATGCGCACGATTTCGCCTGCTTTGTGACATTAATATGTCCACTGTCCAGTAGTCCGTGAATTTCTTGTTCCTTTGAAGCTCTATAATTTCCACAGAGAAAAAGGACCCCTTGGTAGCTCAACTGGTAGAGCACTTGGCCGGAACTCAGGGAGCCCGGATTCGAGTCCCGGTCAAGACGAATGATGTTTTTCTCTGCGGAATATTTGCTACTGTGCAATTTCAGTGGTTAACGCCGCTAAAGTTTTCACGGGTAGTACTTAATATTTGAATTTCGATAAAAATCATTATTTAGATTTGTGTAATAATCCTATAAAATCTATGAATAGGTGATCAATTCGCTCAGACGTGCTGTATACCATACAAGGCACTTCAAAGGTGTGTTGACGGGGGTTTGATAATCACAAATCATATATTACGTAAATGCTATAATATTTACAATACTACTATACTACTTAATTAGAGAGAACTCTTAATTAAAATATGACAGGCCCTACCAATCAGTGGCGCATCCAGAAATTTGTTATGAGGGGAGGAGGGGGGGGGGGGGGGGGGGGGGCGCCACCCGCTCGATCTTTTGCAAAGTGTACCTTCTTTTCTTTTGTAAAGTGTTATCTTAATCAGTATATGTTGAATTATTGTAGGCCATATTAGTTATTAAATATATGCATCCGATAAGTAGCCATATCGGATTTACAGACAAAATTACTCATAATCTTTTAGACCTATGCTAAATGTGTCATAGCACAGACAAAAGAGCCTTTATTTTATCTTTGGTCTAGCCATACTTGAGTAAAATGATGTAACAAGTTTTTCCTATCTTTCCAATGTCTGCTACCATGTGATTGCGACTTATCAATTTAGGATTAATTTGGGTTTTGTAGTGAGCAAAGGGGGGGCCAGGGCCCCTTTGTCTCCCACCCACCCCCGTGGGTGCGCCACAGCTACGAACTAGTCCGAAAACACAACATGCAAGGTAATATTTAAGAAATGATATAAATAAGTGCTACAGTTTTTTCACGCATGAGTAAAATTATGCCAATATGAGATTAAATGAGATTGTTATTAAATTATGTGTACAACAAGTGTACAAACATGTGTACAAAAATATGTACAACTAGGAAGAAAGAATTTTCAAATAGAAGGAGAGGCTGTCGGAGTCTGTAAGAATACAAACTAATTATTGTGACTGAAAGATATTTGGAAATTAAAGCAGAGGCCGGCAAAGATTTAATAAAGTAATTAAATAATTCTGTTTAAATTGTGTTATGAATATTTTTTAGGTTTACGACGTAGTTGAATGGTAACAATGAAATTATCGCGATATGTAAATGTAAACAGCACGTGACCGCGAGATGAGCTCCTATTGGCCACGGTTGCACAACTTGCCGGCTGGAAATATACAAACCTATAATCCAACCGTTGAGAGCTGGTTGGCGATGATTGGTTGGCTGCACAATCACAACCGGCAACCGTAACCGGCAACTGCTATTGTGATACGGCCTTAAGCCGTTTCCAGAGACGCCACGAGGTGGCCCGTTATTCGTTAAAGTTTTAATTTTTTATTATGAATAATTTTATATAACCCAATGTAAAACTGAACCAAGGACAATTTGTCCTGTTTTTGGTGTTAAATAAGCAAACATAAGCTCTTTACTAACCTTCTCTGTACATCCCTGTTCAAGGTTCCCGTCATAAAGCCTCTTTTGTTGGTAACAGGAATGGGTAGTAGCTGTTCCGTAGGGGCTACTTTTTTAGTGCATGTAGCTGAAGAGCACCACATTTTTCGAAGTGTCTGTAGACGCAGCAGCTACAGAAAATGTCAGTAGCTTGTAGATTTCCGATTCATTCGTTGAACTACAAAATCGAGTACAGGAAGAGTCGTTCGCCCAATAGAATCAGCCCATACATACTTCCATCTCTTTTTACAATATTTTTCCACACGCATTGCTTGTTTACAGCTTTTTCTCAAAGAGGTTTTAGGACCGTTGCTGTTGAGCGCGTTCCTCAGAATGCATTTTTTTACTCTTTCTCCGGTTCCTCAACATTTATTTACTCTTCCAAACACTCGTATTATTCTCTTGGTATGCACATACGTAATGGTCCTTCCCACAGAGGAGTGTCGCATGCTGAGCACATCCGCCTTCAATAGAAAACGAGAACTATTGGACTGCACAAACGAGGAAACATGAGGAAGATGCCGCATTTACGGTACACCCCAATACAGCCATGGCAGCATTATTTCCTCATTACAAGAGTTAACCTTATATATGGGCTTGGGATGTCACATCGACATCGATGTATCGGACTACTCGATGTGTTTTTGCCGATACATCGAAAACATCGAGTGGTAAGACAATCGATGGTACATCGACACAATGTTTTCAAAACAGTCAACATCGCAGCGATGTTTTAGGAAACGAGCGGTGTAATAAATGTTTTTGGTTGACCAATAATTCATTTTTCTGATTATCATAAGCCTTTTAAGAATACGAACGAACCTTCCCTAATTACGCCATCTATCGTTCGCGTGTAGGGAAACAAGTGAAGGTATAAAATCGTTCATATTTTCATCCCAGTGTTGCCTTCCAAGAACATGATCTGCCATGCCTACATCAGTACCTTCTGATAGGATTGTATCAGCTCTCAACTTGGTGGTACAAGATAACAGACGTAGGGTG
The DNA here is from genome assembly GCA_933228895.1 of Platycnemis pennipes. Classification (NCBI taxonomy): domain Eukaryota; kingdom Metazoa; phylum Arthropoda; class Insecta; order Odonata; family Platycnemididae; genus Platycnemis; species Platycnemis pennipes. The sequence goes on from OW121857.1 coordinate 81,444,698, forward strand.
GGGTCGCTGCATATTAAGCAAAGAGTGTTCCTTACCGATACTGGGAGGTTTAAACGTTTTAAACCCACTGTTTTTCAATTTGATTTTTTTTATGCTACCAAGCTTAGAATATTTTTAGGGAATAGGTACACCCACTTTATTGTGTTATTTGTTTTTTGTTTATTATGTTTAACTATCTTTATTTCATTATGAAACAGTGATATGTTTTCTATGTTTAAAAATAAATTCAATGGAAAAATATTTGCGTATTATTTGTAAATATTTTACTAAATAAGGTCCGATTTCCGAATAATTTTCAAAATTGCAAGTTTTTAAGAAGATGCAAAAGTTCTGATGCATAATATCTGATACCTCTATGATAATACCTAACCTCGGATATGAAGAAAAACTAGAAACGTCGATGTTTATTGTCGATGAATATTGAGTGAGTGGTGAGTACTTTTATAAACATCGAAACATTGACCACTCGGTGTTTTTTAGCCGATATGGCATCAGTGATATGGGCCATAAGTTCTCATACTTTGGCCTTCCAAAAATACAGGAATTTTCAACTTTGGTGTTAATATTATTTATATTGCTTGTGTTGGCATCAATATTTTAAGTATCAAGTTTACAAATAATTATATAAAAACCAATACTTTCTTTCTTCGTAGAAATTAAAATATTTTTCTTTTTTTCAACACTCTTCTCCAATATATCTTCCGCAATTATGTTTAAAGCTCATGAATGAGTTTGTATTCGCATTTCTCTCAATATTAACATGAATAAATAAGGTAATTGAATTCGTAAAATCAAAGACTATATCTTTTAATTTCAGTCCATTGCCAAAGCCATCTGGTGACTCTTTCTGATAAATCTAAATGTTCTAAAGCCATCTGGTGAAGCGATAGAGTAAAATAACATCCATACTGATCCCATTTTTAAGCTCAGAGACGACAGGTGGCAGTTAGTGACTTTAATTTTAGATAACTGATTGTGAGACGGAATCCACCTATCATTAGTATTTTAAAAACAACTTGGCAAAACATCATAATTCCTGCCAATATCAGTTTTTTGAAAATGAGAGGCACATTATTTTACATTATTTTTTATTACACACATCACACTTAAAAGTTTATCTGATTTTCAGTGCGATCTAAATTTAAACGCAGTCTGATTTTACGGCAGTGGTCTAAATTTAAAACTCATCATGCGTAAAAAATAGTAGATACACCTCCGTTTTTTTTTAAAGAACCTAACTACTGCATATTGAAAATAAGATGGCTGTGATATGAACTTCAGACCACCTGGGCTGAAAATAAGCACACCTTGGTTGGCTCCGCAATTGGAGCTAACCAGCCAATAGCAAAGATTGATGGGCGGAGCGTATCAAGGGAGTAAGATGCCAAATGGATTACGAAGCGTAAAGAAGACAAATACGAAGTCTAGTCATATTTCATTGTAAGTAGGTGAAATAAGTTTCGTGCGATGAATTAATGGTGTGAGAATGTTGCGTTGATAGTTTGTTGGCAGAAGGGAGCCAGGTGTATCCGAGTGACGTATCTTGAGACTAAACTTCTTTACTTTGTCTACATGGCAGCGTTGTACGAACGATAAAATAGTCACCCTCGTCAAGTGACAGTTCCAGCCTCGGTTTGTAGATACTGGCACATATCTGTGGTATCGAAGACTTCATATGGACTTTATTTCCAATGAATGTACAAAATTTTCATATTATCTCTGAAATTATTGTGAAAAAATGTTTTCTCATTTCAGTCCTGAAATCTTTTTCAATAGAAATTTTATGACTTGGTATGTTTGATCTATTGAAGAATTTAGTCAGTAAAACAGAATATTCGAGTAAAAATATGTAAAGTTAGGAGTTTGGTTCGTATTCGTGTGAAGAGTTTAGGTATGTTGTATTTATAAGTAGATATTTCCTAAAAGTAGGCTTTAATTTCAATATCAACCCGCATTTTTACGTGGGACTTATTTTAAGATAGGCCCATGCTGAATTTAAGACAGTCCTGGTCTTAAATTCAGCATGGGCCTATCTTAAAATAAGTCCCACCTGGTCTAATTTTCAGTTCTGCACCTGCCTTATTTTTAGAGAAGATTTTAGTGCTGTAATTCAACATACACTGTCTTAAAAATGTTGCATCTGAAATTCAGATCGCTTTTGTACCTTAAAATCAGATAAACTTTTTACAGTGCACATTCATGTATTCATATGGGTCTGAATATCCTTAATCTTCTAGTCCAATTACTTATTTGTGAATAAACGATTCTTGGTTGATACGTAATTATATTTGTTAGTACGGAAGAATGAAACAATGGAAAGATTGTGCCATTAGGTAGGTAATTTTCTCGCAGTAAGGATAGGTTCTTTTCCAGTGTCTCTGCCTCTTTTTTGCATGCATTCATATATCGGCCATATCCTTAAACAAATCCTATTCTAATCGGCATATTCTTGCCCCTTTAAATACATCATTATTTCCCTTTTATTCATCTCCTTAGCACTCCATTTCCCTGCAGTCTAACCACGACGAAGAACTTCAGCAATCCATTGCACCAAATTATCTGTTCCACCCATGGAGGTCATAATGTTATGGTGGAGGCATCGTAGCTGATTTGAGAATGGCAGAATTTCACAGAGAAGCAATCATTCACCTTGACCGGGACTTGAACCCTGATCCCCTGATTTCCGGCCAGGCCCTTTAACCAATTAAGTTACCGAGTGGTCATTTTCCTAATGGAAGTTAAGAAGCCTTAAAAGAACAAGATTTACTCAAACTGCTTGACATATTATGCCACAAAGCAGTCGATGTCGTGCGAATCGCGCCACCGTCCAAGACGTTAAGGCCGAATTTTGAACACTTATTATATGTTATTGGTTTAATGTAACATATTATGTTCAAAGATATACACCCCCCCCCCCAATTGGTTGTTTCTTGTCCGCCCATCCGGCTGTGCGCCCCCCCTTCTATCTCAAGAAATGATTCTACATCGTAGAGATATGCCTTAACTGCATAATATTTCTAGTACCATGAAAGGCCTGGAACGCCTATTATCATTTTATAAAGGTCCGGGTTTGATTCGTGGCAGAAATTATGGGTTAATTTTTGCTTAAATAAGACTTTTGAGTTAAGAAAGTGCAAGACTTTATTATTTTACTCAGTTAAAACCTTAAATGCTAATATATTTCTTTCATTTTTTTCTACACACAAAAAGAAAAGCTTCAAATATTCTTATTTTGACAATCAATTTTCGCTTTGTGGTCAAGATTTTTTAAAAATATGTAATTTTTATCAAAATTGACTGCTTCTTCTGGTTCATTTCCGAGCGTTGGCAAGTGAATTGCCGTTTCTACCACAAAATAAAAATATCGATGCATATTTGCCACCGTTCGGCAGTGAGTTTAAAAATGGGATCAGAATGAATGTAATTTTTTTATGTCGCAGCAGATGGCTATAGCATGATAATCTAAATCAAGGTTAAGGTAATTCATTTTGCGAATTTGATTACCTTACTTATTCATGTTAATGATGAGAGAAATGCAATTCAATTCCTCCTCAGTAGTTTGAGACAATTGCGAAAGATATATCTGAGAATAGAGTTAAATGAAATAGAAATATTTTTCATGGTATGAAGGAGGGAAGGTATGAGTATATTATACTTTGTGAAATCTGCAAATTACTAAATAGGCCTCACAAACAGTATCTAAATATAATTCATTATTCAGTACCTAACATATCATTCATACATATATCGTATTTTTGACTGGTCAAAGTGTGAGAGCTCATGGCCCAAAGACAAAGTTGTTTTTTTATCCTGGTTACGGAATTGAGGTATACCGGAAATGCGGCATATTCTAAATGTAATATGAAATGTAATTTTATTTGAAACAATTTATAACTTTTAAAGACAGAAATGAGTTAAAAATTGAAACAAGTATAATCAGAGTAGGGAAGAGGTAGAACGCTTAAACATTCGCAGAACACGAAGTAATCCTAAGTAATAGAACTATGGAAGACAATTTAATTGTTCAAAATGTTGTTTTCATTATTAATTTTAACTTTTTGCATGTATATCTGCCAGTATCATAACCATTAATGCCAGATATCTTTGACGACTTGTTTCCACAATGTAGGAATCTATTCAAATTTAAGTAATAATCCTATAAAACCGTTGAAAGCCTTGTAGAATCGCTCAGATTGGGAGCTATTTGATAAGGAGTATTTGCATCGGTCAGATTTCGGTTATATAATGAATAAATTAATCCTACTACAAACCTTGTTTTTGTTGTGTTTCATTCATAGTATGAGCCTGAGAAGACGGATATCACTAAAAATCTAAAGGAGTGTTATCACAGCTGAAAAAGAATTGTATCTGTAGATTTCCTGACCATGAAGAATATGAGATGATAGAATAATGGACTTTTATTTCATTGTTCAAAAGGTATGTTGTATTTCTTTGAAACATTAACACTTTAGGGTCGGCCTTTATGCATTTGATTTCCCTGAAAGTGAAGTTTGTGACTAAAACTGGTTCGAATTCAACCTATTTTTACAACATATTTAAGCAATTTTTTTTTGCATATTTGCGCACCATCCTCTGTTTATTTTACGACTTTGGAAAATACATTCTATTATCATATTACACCAGGTATTATATATTAATTTACATGTTATTTAAGTGTTAGACCGCGAAAAAAAATTTCATCGGTACCAGGATTCCCGATTTTCCGTGCTAACGACTGTTAAAGGTTGCACGGATAATCGGAAAATACAGATTATCAACCGCTGTTTGGTTCATTCCGGATTGATTTTTCTACCGTGCGCCGCAAAAACAAATGAAATCTCTAAGAAAATAGCACAATCTGCAAAGGAAAATATCCTCGCTGTACATAACAGCATTTTATGACAAAAAAGAATCTAGTAGACCTGTCCCAGCCGCAATTAAATGTTCGCGAGCCTCGGTTGGCGGCACGAAGCCTGGCGTAAGACATCCATTCAGTCGGTGGGGCCTTGGTGAAAGTCACGATTGGAGGAAAATAACAAAAGTTTACTTACATTTGAGACCACTGCCAATACACTACATAGATTGGTGATGCACGGATAATCCGCGGCCCGGATAAGGCGCGCACGGATAATAGGGATCTAAATTTTACGTGCTTAGGCAACCAGAGATCTCTCTCTCTCCTTTTTACCAAATCCCTTGCCCTCATTATTCTTTATCGATGCTTTCTATTCATCACTGCACAAGTAGCTATCGTAGTACGTCTATCGGGGTCGTTTGCCATTTTTTTATTGCCCAATCTGAGAGAGTTTATAAAATAAAAAGACCCCTATTTTTGTGTTCTTCTATCCGCAAATTGGTTCTCGAGTTATACGCAGCAAAAAACTGAAGTTTTTTATCCTTTTGGAAAAGTGGGCGAGCAAAGGTCAAGTAGGTACGTCATCCACTTCGTCCAATCACAATGGAGGCCGCGAAGATCCTCCGCCCAATCACAGACACACAGCTGACTCTGTCAGTGGAAGCGGTTGCGACAGACTCTGTGCAGGCAGACCCTTCGCCCCTACCCCCCTCCACACCCATCTCTTTCCCTGAAAACAGTCAAGGAAGGGAGGTGGATGACGTAGTAATCCTTTACGCAGCTCGTACGATGGACGTCACCTTCTGCTTTTTTTAGTTTTCGATTTATGAAAGAATGGCTCTGGTTAGATGATCATAATTTTCACCAAAATTCGTTTTTCGTTTCCATCTAACGATTTCGTGTACAAAATAGCGAATTCGGTTCCGAAAAAAAGCCCCCATTCTTACTGACACGATGTCAACACATGTCATTTTGTTAGACCTTATTTGGTATACGCTGCCAGTATATGGGATCCATATGAAATATGCTTAAATAATTATCTCGAACGAGTGGAGCGAAGATCGGTAAGATTTGTAAAGGGACGGTATGATAACTATATTAGCACAAAAGACTATTAAACGAATTTAAATGGGAATCATTGTCAGATTGTGAGCTGAAATTTATAATTAATGTCTTAAATTAATTCCAAGATAGTATTTTCACTGATGATGCTGAAAATATATTGCGAACTCCAACTCAATATGGTGGGCTGGACCATGAGCACAAAATTAGAGAAATTGATTGCCGAACTGACAGATTCAAAATGTCCTTTTTTCCTCGTAAAATTTGGGATATGAATAGCGGTAAATATATCTAACAGCATAAGTAAGAGTGTATCAATGGATAGCTTAGGTAGTTGCATGTTGGTTTTAAGGCTCTAAGTTAACCCAACTAGCAGCATGATAGCTATTTTTATCTATTAAAAAAATTGAAGTTTAGACTAGTGTATTATTACAAATCCTTTTTTATTGATGATATGTAATGCATGTTTGGCGTGAATTCACATTACTATTCGTCACCCGTATGAGGGAACACCGCAAATGTTGGGAGAAAGAGGACCCATCTTCCCTCGTCGCCAAACACCTCTTGGACACAGCACACCACTGCCTATTCAACCCGGAGATACTCCACGTGGAGAGGAAAGGCCGGAGATTGGACGCGCTAGAACAATTTGAAATTGTTCAACAAGGAGAGGAGTTCCTCATGAACGACCAGCTTTTCAAATATCACTCCCCACTCCTAGCCATTCCTTTCCCTAAATCTACCATTGACTCGCCACCAGTTTCCCCCCTCCCACCTCCTCCTCCCCATCTAATACCCCCCTCCCCTCGCCCAACACTTCCCTCCCCCACCCCCTCCTAGTTGGGTATATATACCGCTTTCTGGACTCACAATTTTTGTACCTGATGATGGCTTAACCGCTGAAACGCGTTGTACCTCTAATAAAACCTGTGGAATAAGTGCCATATATTGTTGTTTATCGTGAATTCACCCCCTGCCACACACCTTTATTGTGGATTTCAGGGTATTATGCATATGTGTGCACGACACTAGCAAAAAATTGCATCACATGTAGATGGCTGTGGTAGTTCTCGACTGACATGTCTAGAGGCCTCTGTCTATTTGGGCCTTAATGATCGGTTTCATATTTGTTAGCCAAAATGTCAGACATTAAGGCTATGCAAAAATTAAATGGTTTCGTTACGCTACCTAGTAAACAGGTAGCTTACCTAGCCCACGCCGTCTTCGCCCCCGTCCGCACTGCGTCCTCAGGTCCATCCAAGGCTGCGGCTTCCAAACGACGAACAAACGGTGTAGATCCACAGGACAACACATCATTCTAAATTACCGTATTTAAGCATGCTTTGTCATTCTTCTACGCTAAAATTTGAATGCTATTAAATTTTTATTTGATTGGATTATTGGAAATAGTAATTCCAAACACGAATAATTTAAATATGTAATGTATATAGCTGACAATGATTGCTTAACATTTCCAACAAATTAGGGTTTTCACTTCATAAAAGCAATGAGCCATACTTTCAATATCATCTATATGTCAGCGCCATCTGGCATCGCATTGTTGACATAAAGAGGGTGACTGCAAGATTTATTCTAATAAATGTACCATCCAGAGAAGAAATGGGTGATCAAGTACAATTTCATGCTAACCCCTTCATTTTTTATATATAATTCTTATTTTTCACATTCATCATCACCAATACTATACATGTCGTGCAAGGCTTTCTTTTTCCATTATACCCACTCACTTTCCCCTCGACGACTGTCTTCACTTACGTCTCAGAGTTGGGCAATAATGTATTCTATCTTCTTAAAGTTTTCATCGGACTTCTCTTTTGTCCCACTCTTCTCTGGACTTATTCACAGTTTTCAAGGGCTGAAGGGCCCGGACAAAAAGTATGTTCCAGGGCATACGCAAAGAAATACGCATTTCCCCGTAAACTTATCCGCTCGCGCGATTCAATATTCTCGCGATTTAATCAATATGGAGTCAGCGGAGGTTAGTTACAATGGGTACAGCTGAAAATGGACGAAATGGATGCTTTAAGGGTCCATGTCACTTGATCAATGCAAGCAAGTCACGGCATTTCCAGCCACCGCCGCACACCGGAGTATTTTCACTCACAAACCGGTCAAAAGTCAAAATCACCAAGTTAAGTTAAAATATTTTCAAGCGTATTAATCTTCAAGGTCAATAACCGGACCGTCTATTGGCAGTCATTGCCTTCCGCTCCGCACACGCCTATTGCTGCACAGTCAGTCAGGGCCAATTCACGTTAATTGCCAAGCCCTATTAATCCCTAGATGCTGAGCCCTCGCAGTCCATCAAGGATGGCAACGCATGGGAGAAAGGGCTTCGAAGAAGCCACGACCAAAGATGAACCCCATCCATCGCTAAAGCCGCGCTTGGTGGTAAATGTAGGATATTTTTTTTCGCAGACTTTTTCGCATGGCAATTAATGTGAATTTCACCGCCGTTCACGCGGCAGGCTTGAAATATCCTACAGTCAAAGCCAAGACAGTCGGAAACGCATGTACTTGCTCGTGCGCTCTCGTGTGTGAAATTTATTTATCTCGCTATTGTGGTAACGTTTAGATAAAAAAAACTCCCTTTTCGTTAAGATAAAAAACTACTATATACATCTCGCCTCACGGTCACGTGACCGTGAGGCGAGATCCTATTGGCTGTGATTGTACAACTGGCCGGTACAATAACCGGTCAGAGTGATTAGACAGTTTACACCAGCCGTAACCGGTAACAGATAGTGTGATACGGCCTTTGGACTGGTAAGCCTCACCCCTCCGCTCCATACACTAATCGGCTAACCTATTCATCTTTAGGTAATTCTTCTCTTTCACATCCATCATCATGATCAGTACTGTATACTTCTTACAAGGCTTCCCATTTCCATTCACTTTCTCTTCGAATATTGCTTTCATCAGTCATGTCTCTGGGTACCCTAAAATACAGCGGCCCTACCCTAAAAAAAAGCACAAAGTACGGCTGGGTTGTCATGACCCATGTAATGCTGTAAGCATTATAGCGGTGGCAGTGATTTAATACCTTCCTCAAAGTATGTTCTCACGAACCTACGCTAGACTTGAAAGCAAGGCGCATCATTATCATCGGTCAACAATCCTAGCATTGGTTTGACGCAGCCCTCCACTCCGTTATTCTCACGGCCAACCTCTTCATATTGACGTAGCTCCTCTCTTTTACATCCTTCACAACTTGCTCTACATACCTCATACGAGGCCTGCCTTTTCCATTCTTCCCGTTCACTTTTCCCTCGACGATTGTCTTCATCAGGCCATCGTTTCCTTAGATATGGCCTATTAAGTTGTCCCGTCTTATTTTTAAGGTTTTCAGTAGATATCTCTTCTCCCACTCTTCTTAAGACTTCTTCGTTTGCAACTCGATCGATTCATTTAACATTCATCATTCTTCCGTAGCACCACATTATAAATGCTTCCGCCTGGACTTCTCTGCTGCTGTTATTGTCCATGATTCGCTGCAATATAGTAGACTGCTCCAGATGTATGTTCTAATGAAATGTTTCCTCACTTCCAAGCTTGTATTTGCAGCTGTAAGCAGAATATTCTTCCGGTAAAATGCCCTTTTTGCTTGGGCAATTCAGTATTCAATTGGGCAGAAATAGGCTACAATTTCTCTTTCACTTCGTCCATCGCTGGTTACTCGGCTTCCCAGATCACCTCGATTTTTTGTTTTCCTAGTAACACTGGTCCTGGCTTTCTTTCTTCTACTGATTACCTTAGTTTTATTTGTATTGATATTCAGATAATATCTGGTCATTTTTCTTTCAATACTTCCTATTGTATTCTTTAAATCTTCTTCTGTCATGACTGCTATGTCATTTGCGTATCGTAGCATGCTGATTTTCTCCCCGTAGATATTCACTCCCGGATTTTCTCTGAACAAGGTACATAGACTACAAAATTTCAACTTTGATTATTTATCATAAATTTCTCGTAAAGAGTATTTCCAAGCGGAGTTTCTCTTCATTCCAACATCAGAATGCAGTATCTGACATTAAATATGTAAATGTAATGCTTCCTAAATCCTTTTTATGGGCTGTAATTATAATAATAATACTTTTTAAATTAAGCTTATTGGAAGTATTTATTTCAAGTGCGGCAAATTTAGATGGAAAAATAATTAAAACTCAAAATATTGGTTTAATTTTCCAACAAATTCGGTATATCTTTTCAGGATAGTGGTATCCCATATTTTCATTTCCATTTCACTGTCAGCGCCATCTGTTATCAAATTGTAGCTATAAGAGAGTGTCTGCAGAATTACTCCTAAGAAATGTACCGTATACGTTCAGTGAGAAATAGGTGATCAAGTAGAAATTGATGGTATACATTACAACGAGGCAGCAATTATAAGACTGGCTAGACGCAGCAGTTGTATATCTTTTTCGGTTATTTTATTTAAAAATTATGTTGATCAGCACAATGTGGCGTCGAGTATAACATTGTAAAAGTCTTTTTTTATCTATCGCTCAGATTTCCAATCCATGTTTTTTTTGGTATTTTTCCATCTTGGCCTTCGCCGATGATAGTGTTCCAATCTTTTAAAATTATCAATTTTTCTTCTCCTCCTACTTGTTTTACCACCTCCATGAAGTATCATACTCAACGTTCACCAATCTATCTCAGATCGATCTGACCGGCTCAGCCCGGAATGGTCAGTTGAACTGATCTGCCAGATCTATCCGAGAAGTGAGCCGAGTCACGCTTTCCCTAACGTATCTGAGATCTCAGATCGATCCGAAGAGGTGGCGTGTTGTACTTTACGTTCTTCTTGTTGTTGTTCATGGGAAACAACGCTGGGCTATGAGTGCTTTCGATTTGCGGCTACAGCCGGCGACAGACGGCGATCGCCACGCCGGGGTGCTTTCGATTTAGCTGGATCGCCGTCTATTGCCGGCTGCCGGTGACTCTCTGCTCTGAGGAGAGCCGAACAGCTGAATAGCTGCTGGCGTAATATGACGTCACGTCAACCTATGCAACAACAAAGTATCAACAATATTTTTTGTAAATACGCAGACACAGGAAAGGTATTCTACGGCATTTATCAATCAGAACCCCAGAAATACTGTTATGGCATTTCACTAACATACGAAAATAATTACTAAAATTAATCACAGTACCTTTTACCGAGCAAAATTGGAGAATTGGTTGGCTGATTCGAACTTTGCCGGACGATTCCCTTCCATGCTACTTTCTTATTTACCTTCCAATTCACTAAACTGACTGCGCAAGCGCGAAAAACCGGTGCCAGCTGTGTTTCATTTCATTTGCATCCTGGGGATCGACTGCTCCTGCGTTCGATAATCGGCTATCGTCGTGCCTAAATGAAAAGCACCCTATGTAAGCAGATAGATGCGACTGCTGAAATCGATAGTTCAATATCGATTTTTTCAGACCGTGTTCGTAAACCAGGCGATCTAAGTGCTTGCTTCTGATCTTTCAGATCGGTCTGAGTTCAGATCTGAAAGTAAACATTTGATTTTTTTGTGCAATTTCTTACATGTGCGTACGTTTTTCTCCGTGCGGCCAATTAAAATGGGAAATATTAAAATTCAAAGGATTTTATCACAAGCAGGAACGAATTCTGCTCACAAACTTGGCAATTGAAAACATCAGTTTCTCTCCAGCACCTTCGTCATCTATCTTTGTCACGGCGACATAGAAATATGTAAGAAAAATCAATTGTCAATCTCCCTCTCCTCTCAGATTTTCACTACACTTTAGGGGTTCCGCTATGAGTCAACACGTCAAAATCCCATAAAAGGTATGTTGCTTAATGAATAAATACTGAGTCTTAAATATACCAATATGGAATCTCATCTATGATTATGCATACTTAATGATTGTATTAGAGTGCTATTATATTGCACGTTGTAGTAGCATATTGGCCCTTAGGCTACTCATAGAGGAGAGAATGGAGAAGAACAAAAGGACGTTCATTGCATTTGTGGATTTAGAGAAGGCCTTTGACAACGTGGATTGGGATTCAATGCTTGGAATTCTGAATGGAATTGGAGTGTCATACAATGACCGAAGAATTATACACAGTCTGTACAAAAACCAAGTTGCTGTGATTAAATCTGGACCCAGCTGTGAAGAGGCAAGAATAAGGAAAGGAATGGGACAAGGCTGCGCACTGTCTCCCGTAATTTTTAATGTTTACATCGAGAGAGCCATAAATAAAGTCAAGGAGAAGTGTTCTGGAGTGAACATCCACGGAGAACCAATCAGCATGCTACGATTCGCTGATGACATAGCTCTCATAGCAGAGACAGAGAAGGAGCTGAATAAGATGCTAACAACCATGGAAAGGACAATGGCCAGACATCAGCTGAAGATCAATAAGAAGAAAACTAAGATATTGGTGTGTAGCAAAAGAGAAGAGGCCAAAACCAACGTTAAACTAGGAAAACAGAAACTGGAAGAGGTGAAAGAGTTCTGTTACCTGGGAAGCAGAGTAACCAACGATGGACGAAGCAAGAAAGAAATAGTGAGCAGAATAGCCCAGGAAAAGAGGACATTCTTTCAAAAGAAGAATCTACTTAAAGCAGGAAATACAAGCATAGAAGTAAGGAAACAAGTTCATCAGAACATACATCTGGAGCATTTTTCTTTACGGCAGTGAATCATGGACATTGACAGCAGCGGAGAAGAAAAGGGTAGAAGCATTTGAAATGTGGTGCTACAGAAGAATGCTGAAGATTAAATGGATCGACCGAGTAAGTAACGAGGAAGTGCTAAGAAGAGTAGGAGAAAAGAGAAGTCTGCTGAAAACTCTAAAAAGAAGAAGGGACAACTTAATCGGCCATATCTTGAGGCAAGATGGCCTGATGAAGACTATCGTCGAGGGAATAGTGAACGGGAAGATTGGAAAAGGCTGGCCTCGTATGAGATACATGGAACAGGTTGTGAAGAATGTAAAAGAGAAGAATTACGTCCCAATGAAAAGGTTGGCCTATAGAAGAATCGAGTGGAAAGCTGCGTCAAACCAATCCTAGGATTGTTGACCAATGATGATGATGAGTAGCATTCCATTTCCTACTCGCTCTTTTAACTCATTTTGACTTCAGAACATGGCTGACGAGTTTATTCCACGTCTAATTTACCACAGTGAGAACATATACTCATTACTGATGTTACTTATTCTGAATGGTATTCTCAAAATCACAAAATATTCGCTTTTGAAATAAAGCACATTAAAGTAAGGAATAGTTTAAACATTAGACGCTAGCCAATGTTATTTTGTGCTGTATAGTTTTAGACAATCGTATTTTAGTATGCTTTTAGATATGCATATCTATGACGAAGACATTTCTGTTTCAGGTAGATTAATGTCAATGAAATTAGAGTAAAAGACCCATCAATTAGGAATTCGTACGTGCTATGATCCAAATAATTTGGTAATAAAACTGGGTAATGATCCTACATTTAAAAAACTTACCTCAGCCTCCTCAACGTCCAGAATATGCATCATAAGTGCACAGTATTATGAGCAGTATAGAATTGATGAACTCGCCATAGTCAGCAGTATAATTCACAGTCAAGTGGCCACTTCTCAGCGCCTGGAATGAATATCCAATTTAATTATGCCCTCACTTTTATAGCATATTAGCTGGAGGTGCCCGTTGAAATTTAACGGGAGGGAGAAATATAATAAATACAAATTGTATTAAGAAATTTAAACTTTTTTCATGAAGGGACGAAAACAAACTTGTGTTATGGAGTTAGCTACGGCTCCAAGTCAGTATCGGAACCATAAATATAATTTAAACCAATGTAAGCGTATAACACTGCCTGGACTCATACCTGGGCCCTTACAAAAATAAGAATATTATTTAGCAACCTTTAGGCCAGAAGAAACAACGGACGTTAAAAGGGGGGTGCATACGAATGTCTGTCTATCGTTGACAAGATTCGGGCAGAATCGGGTTTTTGGGATTGGTAGGACTCACCTTTTCATCAAAAAATTTTTCTCTGGCCTATTGTGTATGTAATGTTAGTCTCAATTCTCCAAATTCATGACAATGGCGCCAATGAACTTCCTACGGATACGTACAGATATAATGTATTCAAATTAGAGAAAATTATATTCTTGTCACCTACTACAGATTTAGCCTAATTAAACCAGGTACTTGTGACTCGGTCGCATATATTTACACCTTCTACTCTATATTTGACGTATAACTATTTCACAACATACTTTTTGTTTTTCCGAATGCAAACCTACTTTATCTGGATGCAGCGCGAAAAGTTAACTCGTATGATTTTGCCGTATTAAATGGCCGATCTAGATTCAAGAATTAGTTGCTATACCTCTTTTAGTACCTTTCAGTATCTAAGAGTAAATTCTATTCTGATTACCTTGTATAGATTTAGCCTACTTAAACCAGACACTTGTCGCTTGGTTGCGTATAATCACACCTTCAACTGTACATGGAAGTATAACTATATTACTTTTTTTTGTCTTGTTTCTCTTATTTTTGATTAAACTTTATTTAAGTTTATTATCACGTTCTTGTGTCTCAATAGACAACAATTTTGATATCGTTTCACATCATTTATGGTTATCCGATTTGGATTCAAATATATTTAAATCCAAATCGAATAACAAAAAAGGATGTGAAACGCTATCAAAGTATTGTAATAATCAGTTGTTCTTCAAAGCAGAAATGATTCCTACGCTAAACAGAGCTTCGCATTGATGCTATTTTTCAAAGTTTTTTTTGTTCCTGCAGCCTAACACAATAATGTTTGAAAGATTCTTGATTCTCTCATGAATTTAGTCATTGGTTAAAAAGGTAAAGCATCTTAAATTCTGGTATCCCGACTTTGCGTAGACAGTGGCGCTATCGATGGCTCTCTCTCCCTTGACGACTTGGCAACAATGCCCCCCACTCTTCACTCGGCCCTTATAGCTGTCATCGGACTTCTTTCGCCGTGGCGACGGTAATTCTTGTTTTATCACATACGTGATTTTGTGTGTTCACATCGTATTGGTTTTTAGGGGCTAATTATAGAATGAATGAAATGTATGCTAAGTATTTGCTGCTGTTAAAGATTAATTTCGGCGATTCTTCCTTTTTGAATTATATTTTGATGAAATGTGACCAGTACTAGTCAAGTTTCAACGTTAGAAGAGAGGATACGACGCTATAGATATGTTTAACGCATTACCTTAGAACTAGTAGCAGCCTTAAATGTGGTGACAGAGATATTGTAAATGCATTTTCTTATCAGATCTTTTTTCTTAAAATTAAGTGTTTTGACTAGAGCAATACTTGTAAATGTATCATGAATCTACCTAACTTTTCATTGCATAATAAAGTTCAACAATATATTTGAGGGCGAAAAGGTTTTGAATTTTTTTGAAAAATCTCGTAATGAACTTCAATTAAAAGTTGCAGTTTTGACTCATAATACAGACGAGTGAGTTTATATTCGAAGAAAAAAATAATAATGTTTGAATGAACCTCTGTACATAAAACATCAGTATGGATTAAATCAAACTTCGTTTTTGGGTTGTTTTTATCAGTTTGCAATGTCCTATGGATGAGCTCCTACCTGGTTTCATGGTGTTCACTAAGTACTAATAATACCGAAGATTTTCCCGACTTAGTTCTCATTCAAATATACGTTCGGTCGAAAGTGTGCATTATTACGTAATGCATTTAGTTCGAATGGAATTAATATGCAACAATCACGTGAATTATAAATAATCAATTTCGTTTACTTAATTTTGGAAGCTATAAGAGTATTCCGCTTTTTGAATCTTCCCTAATTAAAGAATTACCTTTACTCAATGTTCATGTTAATTATGGCCAAATAAAATCTTTTGTGTAGTGATAAAGTGATCTTGCAAAGGAATTTTTATTTGCATAAGCCAGATGAAAGTAATTCAATGTCTTCTCACTACAGTTGCCATCTCACGACTCATAGACGACACAGATTGACTTCTGCTCTACAGCGCTAACTCTCCTCAACTATCTAATCTCCCTAGTAATTTATGTTCCTTAACATTGTTTTTGATCCAGGAATTTATGGTGCTATTATTAATGATAGTATTCCTTTGGTAAAATAATAATGTCTCCTTCCCCTTTGACAGATTAATAGTGGTGTGATTGAAGTATTTGAACCTGTTTAATGTTGATCGCCGAGAAAAGAGACCCTAAAAACTTCCTATCCGTTGCCTAGTTACAGCATGACGTCAATTTGTTGATTTCTGGAAACAAGCGGTTGTGTTTTCGATACTATCTAAGTAACTATTTTTACTCCAGAAAAGTGTTGAAAGGTGGAAATGTTATTTGAAAGGTGGCAAAATTTTACGTAGCATTCATTTGCTTAGTTCACATCATCAAAAATTTATATTTTTTATTTATACGTAAATTTTTCAACTCTGAAAAATTCTTTTTGACGGTGAACCCCGTTCATTGATTTCTATGAATTTCCATTTTTTTGTTAACCCTTACTATTGGAGCATAAAATATTTGCGAGGTTAATATTACATTTCAGAAAGAAAAATGCTTTTAAATTTATATTTCTTCAAAGCGACTTCAAATTATGCATTAATTTAAATTACATTGTTGAATTTTATTTGGAACATACTCAAATAAATGTATTCTGTTTTAAATATATTTTCCTCAGGATGTATTAACGACTGAATTGTTGGTGAGTCATGATGATGACAAGATTCTACAAAATGGCATAAAACTCAAGGGACCGATTAAATTACACTGTAGGTCTATGTAGAGAAAAATATTGAAAAACCAGACTATTGAATCTGATACATAATTTATGCCTATAGGTAGCTTCAGAAGAAAAGTTCGGCTTCGACTCTTTTCGAAAAATATTAAAACTACGTATTACAATCTATGTTTATAATATATCTCCCTCCCTTTGAATTTCAAAAGGCAACTCTGTTAGTATATGTATATAAATAATCATAGAAACCACGGTGAGGAAAATAATAATTGAATTGAATTGATAAAAAATTGAATAAAAATGATGGAGAATTATGCACAAACCTTCAAAGCCATGTGGGAAAGGAACTAACAACTTATTCCTTTCTTCCCTGCAAAATAAATAGAGAAATTATCCTGGAAATTCTGCAATCATAAATAAGAGTTTTAGGGGTACAAATCGGATCGCCAGATGGCAATAGTAATTATAATATCAGAAATATATTTAATTTAATTTTTTTAAATGAAGCACTTAAAAGAGTACGAGTTTAATTAGTGCCACTTACTGTCTTAAAAAAACATTTGCTTGAAAAGTGGAAAACAAAAGTATTATATTGGAGTGCGATTCAAATTGCGAAGCATAAACTCATGAGCAACAACAACGAAGGTAATAATTTGTTATCATAAGTCTCATGCTTTTTCACCAGGCTGCACGTGTGATATAAGAAAAAAACAAAATTTTTGACGGGCTCACGTACGTGAGTCGTATATGGTGTATCAGGTTAAAGTGCAGAGTATTTAGGGCTCTTATAAGGATAATATACGGCATATGCCACACAAAATCCTCCTTCTGAGAGTAATTATTTATTGCACAAGTGTTAGAGTGGACTAAATAGTATTGACTAGATCATAATTGGGCTTAAAGATTAAAATCAATCGTTAAAAATGTGGTTAACTATTTAATTTAATCGTTACTTTTTATAAGAGTTAACTTTTAATCGTTAAAATTATGCATTAAATGATACAAAACTAACTTCAGTTAAATATTTTCGTTAATTTTTGGTGAACGTCGACCTGTCCGAATATGGGCGCAAAGGTTGCCCAACCCCTGACGAAGGGTGCTTTCCAATAGCCCATCTGCGCTGATCTGCTTCAATCTGATTAGCGCAGAGCGTGTTCCAATTGTATGTGTGAAGTAGGGATATCACATCGACATCGATATATCGGACTACTCGAAAACTTAAAAATTCCGGAATCGGAGCCCCACGTCAGAAAAATCGCTGAATCCTTTCAGCAGATACTAGTAAACCTGACCAACAACACTCTGGACACTTAATGGAATTAAAACGAAAATCCCAAATTAAAAAATTTTAAACTAATGGATACCGATGGAAGAAACCACAATGACAGTTTTCAGTGTTTGATTTGTTTGTCAAAACAAAAAACCATCATAGTCTCTATTACCACAGCATCCAATTTGCCAAAGTAACTGAAAAAGTAACTTTTATCGTAAAAGCTACTTTTTTAAAACATTAGCTTTAATCAGTTACTTTTTCAGAAAAGTAACTTTTAACTTTCACTAGTTACTTTTTAGAGAGATTAACTTTTTTTGGTAACTTTCCCAACTATGGACTAGATACCTGGAGTTGGTACGGAAGAGTGTTTTAAATAAATTAATAGAATTAAGATCATTAAAGTTTTGTCAAAAGAAATAAGGCATAAAATAAAGCTCCATTTGGATTCTCAGAACCGGAAAAGGCTAATATGTAAAATCAATACCAAACAATACTTTATATTGGTCATCCCGGAACGATAGGTTCCAAAGAAACGTGCCCGCTTGAGGAACGAATTCGATTGCGAGCCCAATCTGGTTCCTTTGGAACTAGATGACTCAACTCGAGGAATCAATGGAACGTTAGGAACCACGTGACCGGTATGAAGTAAAGGAACCGAGAGAACCCACAAAAAGACCGAATGGACCAACGCTAACTGAGGAAATGAATGGGCCCTAGTGAACGAAATGAACGAGAGCTGACTCGTAAGGGAACAAGGGATTGTTTGGGTCACTACGGGTGAGGAAATGGTACCCTGCCTTTAATCAGCAATGGAATTGACAAAGTGAAAGAACATTTTATTCATGACAAGTGGAACTAGGTTAACTACTTATTGAGAAAACTTTGGGGTTTTGCAAGTAAGGATAGAAAATAGTAAATGATCTAATACTTTGCTGTTGATTGTTACATAATTTCTTGCATCTAAAACGTCCGAGTTAGCTCATATGCAATTACTTTCTTCTTTGAAATGGATTGTGACGCTTGCTGTACTTCCGTTCGTGCAGTAAAGTAGACAAAATGCTATCTATCAACGGCAGGGCCACCGCGTAACTGGTACTTATTAACTTACTTTATTGAATATATATTATACTTACTTTATTTGAATGAATTGAATTTGAATTTATTTTTATCCGGTAGTATTACATAAAACATGACATGACATATACATGCATATACTTGGCACTTGGAAATAATTTAGGGTGTCAGAAGGGTACCTGTATATGACACCCTTTCAAACATTGGCACATGTGAACTCGAAAGAAAAAAAAATGAAACAATTTTAGTTAAATATGAAAATAAAGAACAAGGCAACACAAAATGGAATGTTTTTACAACCAAATATCGTAAGTAAAAAAACAAATATAATCAGCACAAGTATGAATCTACTTCCTCTTTTTGTAGCAACCATTTTGTTGATCTTTTAACGAAACTATCAAATAAATTGATAAAATGCTAATTAAATTTCCAAGTCAACAGTAATAAGAAATAAAATTACGAAAATATTACCAATAATTGCACTTAGCAGCATTGCCCATCACTTAGAAATGTCACATCGACATCGATGTATCGGACTACTCGATGTTTTTTGCCGATACATCGAGTGGTAAGACAATCGATGGAACATCGACTCGATGTTTTCAAAACACTCAATATCAGCGATGTTTTAGGAAACGAGAGGTATAATAAATGTTTTTGGTTGACCAATAATTCATTTTTCTCATTATCATAAGCCTTTTAAGAATACGAAAGAACCTTCCCTAATTACGCCATCTATCTTTCGCGTGTAGGGAAACAAGTGAAGGTATAAAATCGTTCATGTTTTCATCCCAGTGTTGCCTTCCAAGAACATGATCTGCCATGCCTACATCAGTACCTTCTGAGAGGATTGTATCAGCTCTCAACTTGGTGGTGCAAGATAACAGGAGTACGTAGGGGTCGCTGCACATTAAGCAGAGTGTTCCTTACCGCAACTGGGAGATTTAAACGTTTTAAACCCACTGTTTTTCAATTTGATTTTTTTTATACTACCAAGCTTAGCATATTTTTAGGGAACAGGTACACCCACTTTATTGTGTTATTTGTTTATTATGCTTATTTATCTTAATTTCATTATGAAACAGTGATATGTTTTCTATGTTTCAAAATAAATTCAATGGAAAAATATTGCTAATTATTTATCAATATTTTACTAAATAAGGTCAGATTTCTGAATAATTTTCAAAATTGCAAGTTTTTAAGAAGATGCACAAATTCTGATGCATAATACCTAATACCTCTATGATAATACCTAACCTCGGATATGAAGGCATACAAACTCGAAACATCGATGTTTTTTGTTTATGAATAATGAGTGAGTGGTGAGTACTTTTATAAGCATCGAAACATGACCACTCGATGTGGCATCCCTACCGAAAGGAACTACTAGCTATCAGGGTTGAAAAGGAACTAATACCTTCGTACCGATCCTTTTGATGAATGAGAACAGGAACGGTTCCGGCACGGTAAGAAACTGACAATCACTCTCACATTTGGCTCCAATATCAAGAGCCAAGCAAAAATTTGACCATCAAATCATAGAAAGATATGATTTAGTTATTGGCAAGTATTCTTTGATATACTCTGTCCTGGAACTAATAAGTATTTAATATCATACTCTCTTTCTTGGTAATACCTACTCAAGTCTATTTTTCGTATTTCATCCTGCCCTCCAAATTAAAAGTTTTTTAATCATCGGTTGATGCATTCTGATGGAAGTTACAATTGATGACGTTCTTTAAAGTTTTACTGCTAAGAGTTTCAGTTAAGAAATGCTGGCAGAAACAAATCGTATTTATTTAATCAGTAACGCCATCTTACGAGGCGCTATCGACACAGGAAGACTGGGGACTGCCACCTTCGTATTCTGATAACCGGAGGATGTGACCTTGGCAGATTATGGCCTTCTCCTTGCAATCGTCGCAGACCTGTCATTCAATGTGGTCCGCGCTTACATCTCCTCCCCCCCTCCCAAGCTACTTGACAGACCAAAAATACTGAGTACATTCTGACCTGAAATTCATGTTCCGCATTTTACGTAGGCGAATGCACAACACCCTTATCAATCAGAATGAACAATCATCGATCTTCCATTACATCCGTATCATCTTCATCTTTTCCAATCCCTATACACACTATTTCTCAAAGACTCCCTGTCGATAAGTGCTTTTCCCTATCGGTACTTGAATCCCTACCAGAATATGCAAGTAGATCAGAGGTCAGGATCCGGGAAATGGCATTTATCTGGGTGATTCGGGCGTTTGAAAGTCCTGGTTTCAACATCCAACGCTAAACCCCCCGAATCTCATCCTTCACCCCCTCTTCTTCCCCTCCAACCTCCTTCACATCTTCTACGCACTTTCTATTCTACCTCCGGCTGAAGAAGACTGAAGTGGCAGTCGAAAGTCCCATTTATTTTAAACGTGAGTGTACCGCTTTTTATGTTTCTATATTTTTCGAGAGGTCGCCTACATGTGCGTTCATCGGCTCTTCAGAGTTCTACTACTGTGATATAGTGAAGAATGTGAAAGACAACAATGATGTAATACGAAGGAGACAATAGGAGAATGGGTGGAGACCTGCGTCAAACTAAACTTAATATTTGATTTGGGATTGTGACAATGAGACACATTTCAGGAAATTTTCAGGAAATTTTTAATTCTTGAACTACGTAAATTATGTCATAAAGTATTGCCCGTACCAACAAGCCATACATTTGCTATTTTAAGCCTTTTTAAATAGTGAACTTTAGACTAATACATTATTACTGATCCTTTTTTATGCATGATATACAGTGCATGTTTGGTGAGAATTGGTCACTGCCACCCACCTTTATGGTTGCTTGCAGGGTATTATGTAGATGTACATTCGGATTACGAGTTTTTCTCCTAGCTTGGGAATTTGTTAACTAATGAGCATAATGCGACGAGTACACCAGAATCAACAACTGAATAAAGTGAAATATATGCATTTCATTATGAATTGTGATAGGTTTTAGGATTTATTGGAAAACTCGACCAATAAGCACTGTTAATGAGTTGTAAGGAAAAGGAAAAATGGAATTTTAAGCACGCGTCAATAAATATTTCACTCTTTCACATTTTATCAAATAAAATGTGAAAAAAAACCTGCCTGAAATACTTTATACCCATTGTTTTAGTCATAAAATTATTTTATTTAAGTTATTTTATCCAAAATATCTTTATACAAAATGGTGTAATGCTATAGAAATTACCTCAGCCCATCGATCGTAATCTGTGAACCGGTTTTAAGTATTTAAAGGTCGGAACACATTCAAAGTAATCGGGTGACGTGAAACGTGTACTTTAAAACGTGAAGTTCACCCGGCAAGGGCATGGTCACTCATCCACCACTGAGGGATTGGCTCAAGAACGCTACGCGACTCTTTCCCAATTGCCCTTCCGTAGAGGGGGGGGGGGTGAAGGGAAGAGAGAGAGAGTCAATCTCTCACACAGCCGGGCGAGTGCAGTTCGGACTGTTTAGTTTCGAGCAACTGACGGACAGCCAAGAGGTTGAGGAGAAAAAATTGTCCTATTTTTTTCATTATTTTCATTTTCATTATTTTTAATAAGTTGATATGTTTTACTATATCGAGTATTGTTCATCCTTATGTATAAAATCGCATAAACATGAAAAAACAAAAAGAAAGCGAAAAATAAACGTATTTAGGATATAATTGGCTAATATGTAAATTTGTTCGTGACCCACCGGTGGGTCACACCGCTCACGGTGAAAAAAGTTTCAGGAGGGGCGGCGTGACCCACCGGTGGGTCACACTAAGTGACACATAGCAGTCTGTTATTTGAACTGTGACTAACCTCTGGGTGAAGTCACTCGAGAAGATCTCGATTCCTACTCTCACAATACTCCTCGCAAGTTGAGACAATTCAAAGAATTAAAAGGCCGCGGCGCTAGAAGGATTAGCGTGACCCACCGGTGGGTCACGCCGCAGCGAACGTGTTAAAGTTGGTACAGACAAGGTTATAAAAACTAAGTAAATTACACAGTCTACTAGAATTGCTAGAAACCACAGTCATGTCGACATTTAGAACAAGTGATGAATGATGTGAAAGAAAAAACTACGTAAATATGATGCGATTAGCTGATAAAAGAATTCAGTGGACTGGTGCATCAAACCAATATCAGGATTGCTGACTAATGATGATGATGTTGATGATAGGAATTTGCCACAAAATTCACTGCTCTCCTTTGTTTTTATCGTAACCAGTTCACGAAGTAAATGTAATTTAATTGGATCCCAAATACTTGATGCATAGGTACCTACTCTAAGTTAGGGTTCAGCAAACGTGTGATAGGGAATCGCTAAAAACCATACCCTCCAAACGTTTAAAAATTATTCAAGAGCCATAAATATAGTTTCGTAAATAGGGTTAATTGGAGTGTACATTATTGTATTCATTAACTAGTTGTTCTTTATTTAAAATACTATAGTAAGTTAGCGATTGGAACTAATAGTATTAAGTTTCATTATTGACGGCAATTTGTATATGCTTATTAACTGGAGCAAATCAATAGTTTTATTTTTGTTTTCAATTTAGATTGTTAGACACATATGCCCAAAGAGGCATGAGGCTCGCGAGCCGTAGTTGGCCGGCCCCTGATCGAGGTGATGTCTTACAATTGCAAAATAAAATCTTTCTTTCACTTTTCCATTGGAAACCTTTCCCACAGTTAATTTGATTTCCCAGTCCATTCCCCAGTCCCAAAATCACTGTATCATTTTAAACAATCGCTCCAAGAAAGATTTGAAGTAAGAGTGGTGCTCAGATATATAACATCCTTTGCCAAACTTATACTGTGAACTCCATCAACATTATAATTTTCAGGTTGTTTCAACTTCGTCTGCCAGAGGATATAATGATGCAGTTTTTTTGAGATTTTGCTCTAGACCCAGTCTTGACACCAAAAATTCATGCAATCAAAATAGGCTGCGAGGTATCATTGCTGATTTTATTTTCACTTTTTACCCTGCTGACGACCTAAAATCCATCAAAGAATCAATTAAGTTGCTGACTCTTTAGTCAGTTGTAAATAAGGAATAACACGGGACCAAATACACATCCTTGTGGAACACTGGAGGTCAACCTAACGAAATCAGAGCTGATTCAGTCGATTATTGCTTTCGGTTACCTGGTCGATTCATGCAACAAATAGAATCCTTTTCCAGTCAATTTTGCTGAAGGTTGGGAACACAGCCATGAAAATTTGAATTTTACTAACGAAGCTAGCTCGACAATCGATCTGAGGTACCGTTGATATCTCGGCAACAATCAGCCAATTCCCTTAACCACCATCAACAGTAGAAACGTAGGGCGCGCGTCTTCCGTTTGTGAATCGAAGAATGCTTTGGTTCGAATTGATTCAAATGGAACCAGCCGAGAATCTGTGCGAAGGAAGAAAGTTGCAGAGCTGAGATGATGCCGGTTCTCACCGCATAGTCAGAGGAAGACGGAGTTGGAACGGGATTGATAGATGATTCTTGGAAATGGATTCGAGAGATGTACCAGAATCCGGAGACGTCCGTTCCTGAGAATTCCTCCATAAATCTTGGCTCATCACATGTCATTTGGAACACGCCCACATCTCAAAGGGCCATGTTCCATTCAGGCATGGATGTAGCGGGGGAGGAAAGACGTCTAACCGCGGATGAACCATTGCCAGAGGCGAAACGAACATCTTCCCATATCGGCGCATTTCCTTCTCCTTTCCAATCCCGAAGCTCCCATCAGAATGCACAAAGAAACTACCAACAATGATCGTACTCCCTCTTCCTTTCCCTGATTGATTGAATATCTCTGATCGATTGACCACAAGTCCGTCTGAGGGCGGAGAGTGGACTCTCTTGTCGCTCTTTTTACATTAGCGAACACCATACATAAGGCACCAATTTTTTTATCACTTAAGCAGAAGATCCTGAAACTCTTTGCTCCATTGGATACTTTAATATTTAGATGGGTGTGGTAGTGGCATTTCTTGACGAAAAACACAAATACCAGGCTTAGTTTGGTTGCTTGCCTTTTTTCGACTTACTAGACGTGAGGAGCGTTTGAGGAGGAGTTTGAAATTAACTTCCACAAGAATTTAAACCTGGCTACTAAAACCTCTTCCCCTCCCTCCCTCTAGGGGATCGGATTGGTGTGGTGGCTAGAGTACTGGTCTCCCATTTCGATGGTCTGGGTTTGAATATCGGCAACGGCGGGCTTTTCATTAGTATACCCGTCCTTAATCGAACGCCATGTGGGAATCACTTCAAGTTCAGTACTCCGTCCGACGGATGGGATGTTAAGACATAGTCCCCTTTGCGCCTTTCGTTAAGAACAGGTTAATGCTGTCTATTCCCTGAAAACCCCTACCTTTACCCAGTTACCCACCTCAGGCGCCTCCCCAAAATAACAACAAAAACGAAACCTTTTCCGTCATCACTCAACCTGATTTATCCTCCCTTTCCTCACTGACCCTCAGTTCCTCCCCTCTCTGATAGTTCCCAAACCCCTAACTATTTGACGCACGGCATCCGTATATATCGAACCACTGGAATGTTTTTATCTTTGTACCTGATGATGCCGAAGAGGGTGAAACTATTTGTATGTATGCATGTACCATTAAAGAACGTGTGTGGAAGAAACTAAGTTTGTGTTTTTTGTCATGTTATCCTTCCAAAAAGTTACACATTGGAGAACTGGGCCAAACCAATCTAACGATTTTGGAATGATGATGCTGATTATGAAATATTAGCTATCCTTTACTGAATAACTCAACTCACAGAAAGATTAAAGTAAAAAGATATTAAATTTATACTAGTGACAAATCTTGTTGTTATCCGTTTTAATTGAGAACATTTCAAGTGTTGTGCAGACAAACTTAGTAAACACAAGGGAGAGAAAATAGTTTGCTGGTCCAAAGTATTTTTTTCTCCCCTGTGTTACCATGAAGGAGTTCCACAAAGTAACGCCACCCACCATTGCATTTAAACAAACTTACCCTCTAGGACAACTCATTGTTTTCTCTTCTTAAATAAAATTAACATTTAGATTATTATTTCAACAATATTTTATAACTTCACCATGGATTTTATCTTTCCCTATTTTTCTTATAAAATTCTTTTCATATTCTAATCAAAAACAATAATAATATGTCAATCGATTATCTCATAATCGTCTTTCATTCCATAGTATCACATCCCAATAGCAAACGAAATGAGTAGGTAATAATAACTGGTACACTGCATATGCACCATATTTCGAGCGATACCGCCAAACGAAATATCAATAAACAGCAAATAAATTGTAGATTTACTTCTACAAAATTGCCATAAATGATCCAAAGTATTTCGCAGCCCTGTGTTGGAACGTGGTATCTGAAGAGGGTGCCGCGGAGAAACACGAACGCCAAGAATAAAACCTTCGCTGGCAGATTTTTTGAGCGGAGAACGAATGCAGTGAGCGTAGGACTCGGTGAATAATCCGGGAAGGCGGTCGATGGGACGAAAATATTTATCGTCTGTGGGAGGCATTGGGGGTGTGTCGGCCACCCCGACCACAACAGCACACCCTTGTGTGGAACCACAGCCCCGGAGGGGGTCCTGGCAAAGAGGAAGGGGGGAGGGCAGGGAATAGGGAAAGAGGGTGTAAAAGGCCCTGTTTAAATTTCGCGTGCATTTGACAGATATTAAAAAAAGAAGCGAAACGCATAAGCGATCGGGATTTTTTTTCCACTCGAGGACAGGTTCATAAGAAAGACGCGAGGGGGAGGAGGGTGAAAACGGGAGTTGGGAGGGATGAATCGTCAAGTTTTTTTTTTTTTTAGGTCGAAGAAAAGGAGACCATGAGGGAGAACAGGGAGGAGAAGAGTGCACTGGGTGGTTTCGAAACAAGATAGCAAGAAAGGAGGAATATCATACTTATACTATGCATCTGAACAAGCCTGAGTATTCTGTCGGGCTTTGAGTACCCTCACACGCTCACAGACGATGAAATGTCATGAATTACGCAAATATTTGTGTCTCAATGCAAGTGTATATTTTATGTGTCATAAAAGAAGAAATATTTTGGATATCCATATTGATTGACATATGCGTCATAAAAGAAGAAATATTTTGGATATCCATATTGAGTAAGCATGGATTTCGAACATAAACCATTACTGTCAGCGCGCTTCGCAAAAACTCCAATTTCGCCCTTTGAGGATTAAATATGCCTTAATGTGCCCTACAGCCGTTGCTATGGTAATGAACATATAACTGAGTTGATTCACGCAATATATCCTTAGACGCTGTTCACAAAGCTGTGATTCATCAACTTCCTTACCTCCACGGAAATATATCCATAACCGGCTGCGCTGAGGTCGAATAATAGCGAATTGTCCCTGGAGCATAATGATCATTTCCAGGTCAAAGAAAATTGAATCAATAGTCGGACGAGTCGAGACTTTGACATTGATCCCGGGAGATGTCGCCACCTCTCCTCTTTCTCACGTACTCGACGCTAATTGGCTGCCTGTGCTCGGAGACTCTACTCCTTCCAGCGCACAGTCTCATTATTCTATTGTAACGTTCACTCGAAAGAGGGCGTTGAAGTGATCAGGAGGAGAGAAAAACTCTGTCCCATCTACGCTATCTCTCATTATGAACGCCATCTACGAAACGCCGCTGGTTTCGCTCAGACGTTTGAGTTTACGGCAAAAGATGTCTCTAGCTCTGCATCGAGCCCATTCTTCGAGTTATCCCAACGAGGCGGGCCCTTGAGAAGTGGGGGTCGTCGTTTCTCGCTATCAAAGTTTCCCTCCGTTTGTGAGTTCTTGAACGGGTCGAGAGTTGGGGGAAATCCCTTTCATAACTGATGCACAAGACTTGACTGGCGTGTCCTACGCTTTGTTTCCAAGTCTTGACTTGGCCGTTTTGTGCCCCCTGCTCTGGGAGATTAGGGAATTGCTTGCGATTCGCCGCGAGTATCATATATTTCATCTACTCTGCGGGTAAATTCAAGGGATAGGTTCGCTGGATTCTATTCACATTTGGCGTCGCATGGATGAACTCTCGCATTAATATTAGTTCACGCCACAAAGCTAGTGCCAAGATCTGACTACGAATGTAGTTGAATGAACTGATCTGAATGTAGTTAGAATTACTTGAATGCGTTTGGCCGGATTTAAGGATTTGACTCCGTAAAAATTCCTCATCAAGACTTCATATCAGCTCATTGCTTAAGAATATCACAGTTTAAAATTCAGATATAGTCATGAATCATTATTTCAAGAATACGGAAATCATCGTCAGATCGTAGGTTGAAATTTAGAATTAATTTCTTAAATAAATTCCAAGATACTATTTTCAGTGATGACGTAAAAATATTGTGCGAACTCAAACATACTATGGTACACTGGACCATAATCTCAAATTAGAGAAAATGATTTCCGAGCTGACAGATTCAAAATGTCCTTTTTTCCCCGCACAAGTAGGGATATGAATAGTGGTAAATATATCCAATACGAGTCTATCAATTGATAGCATAGGTAGTTGCATGTTGGCATAAGGACCTTAAGCTAACCTAACTGACAAAATGATATTGAAAGCTTGCTTTGGTATTTCTATTTTTTTTAAAACTCAAGTTGCTACTAGTATATTTGCATGTGATATGTAATGCGTGTTTTGTGTGAGTTCACCCCCTGCCACACACCTTTATGGTGGCTTGCAGGGTATAATGTAGATGTAAATGTAGATGAAATTAGGCACGTGTAGAAAATATTAGTAATGGATTGACGAAAAAATAGGTTTTCTAAGTCATAAGCAATAATGTATATATAGGTATGTATATATACTAGCTTCCCATCTCGGTGTCTCTGGTTCAAATCCCGACAGTGGAAGAGATCAACTGGTCACCACCTGAGTGATTTGTGGAGAGCACTTCAAGTTCAGTATACTCCCTTTCTGTCACAAAAAAACATTATCAATGGAAAGGTTTTATTCATTTTTTATCCTCTTATAATTTTCACAGGATTCCTGCAACTAAATCTTGAATCCTAAAATGCTTTCACTTGGGATAACACGAAAATCGACATTTTTTTCGTTTGACTGCATTGAAAATTTGAGCATCAAAACATTTTTGCACTTCACGAAGTGCAAAATTCACTTTAAAATATTAACTTATAAGCTAATATTTTCAAATAGAAAAACATACGATTTTCTTCCTTTTCGTTTCATCTTCTTTATTGATTTTTAATATGGAAATGAACCACATAATAATCTATGGCACATTTGAGTAACCCATACATGACAAAAACTTTTCATCTTAACCTACATGATATAAGATTATATGTTAATCATAAGGCATAGAAAATTAATTGTGGGTACATAATTCCTCGAAAGTAACTGCCATGGCACAGAATCGTGAGATGAAGCTGTAAGAGATGTAGCTGTTTACAGGCATAGCTTTTTAAGAGCAATAACTCCATTTCCAATTATTAGCTCAGATACAACAGTTACGCTCACATTACGGTTTCCAATTAGAGTACATGGTTAGGATTGTACATACGTTTCAAACTAAGACGATTTTATTTTTAATTTTATCGCTTATGCAGGCGAAGATATCTAGAAAAAACTGTTTCGGGGGGTGGTTTTCACCCCTAAAGCATAGTGGTGGGTATTATAAACAGTGCTGTGTATAGTACGGTGCAGGGCCATGCAAAAACATTTATGCAGATAAAGTAAGTTACATGGCGAATTTCTCCAATGCAGAAATAAATTTCTGAGGGGTGGTTTCACCCGTTAAAATAATTTTTTTCGAAAAAAAAAACAAAAAACTGAAACATATTTCCCTTAATAAATTGGATTAATGTATTTGGAATCAATTTATATTATTTGAATGGTCCAAAATATGTGTAAATGTCAGATTCACCCTCTTAAAAAATAGGGGTTGCAAACCCGAATATTTTAATGGCGGTAAACAAAGCGCGTGGTAATGGGAAATGATCCGCACTTTGATTTTGAATTATTTCACTAATGAAGGCGAAGATATGTTGAAAAAGCTGTTTTTGGGGTGAACTTAAGGAGTATTTTTTACCCCTTTAACTGGGTTCAACCTACGAAAATAAGTGCATGAAGATTTTATGCAATGAAATAAACCAACTAATCCCTAAAAACGGTCTTCTCATTCAAAACATCATTAATAACTAATGAAATGCACAAAAAAAGGTCAACAATTTATAAATATTGAACAAATTGATATTAGTTACGCATAAAAACTGAAAACGCGAAATGAAAATCACCACTCCACAAAATCTGAAAAGAAAATGGCTACTTGATGCGCTTAAACTCATTGTTGAACCATGGTTCCGTAGGTTTAACTTTCTCCGGACTAAAGCCAACTGGATTAAGGTCAGTCAACGCTAAAACGGCACTATGAATACGGGTTTAACGAAATCGCCGGACGAACTTCCTTAAACCCCTCTTAGTCGGAGACTAACGAATCTATGAATACGGCCGCGAGGGTACAAGATGAGTCACCACCTTACGACGCAAGCTGGGAAAGAGGGGATGCGAGAGACAATGCCAAGTAAGGCTAAGGGAGGGGGGCATGTCTTCCCAATAAATAGCCAAGATGCTACTTCTTCTTAGATATTTCACCCTGATGACGCGGCCTGCAATGGACGCGAAAGCTCAGGCGACAAAGCTCCACACGCGGCGGCTCCCAAAAGAGAAAACTGGATATCCTCCACGCTGCGAAAACCTACGCTCAACTGTTTAACCTACGATCAACTAACTGAGGCATTATGAGTAGAGATAATAGGTTATCCAAAGACGTTGAGACATCAGTATTTATTGTACTGTACAACAAAATTCTCGTGGAACTAAAACGCTAATTCACACGCCTTCTCTCGTCACGTTCCGAGCGCTGTCCGCGAGAAAAAAAAATGAAATTCACCGGTCTGTTGAGCTGAATGGGGAGATCGTTCGCAGTCCGAAACTCTTCACGAGTAATTACAGTTGATCGAAAAGGGATAGAGAATGAGCTGAATTGATGTGGCGTTCACAGAGTGTGTGTGAGAAAGAGAGAATAATAGTCGTCATTGTCACGATCGGATTCACCATCTTCGAGGGGTTGGAGGGAAAGGAGATGGTCGGAGCGAGGGCCAGGAGGAGAATAGGAATTATTTAAGCCCTCCTTTTCTCTCGATTGTCGTGAGAGAAAAATGCACGCTTCACTAAAAAGGAGCGTGTTTCTCACTCTCTTAAGGAGAAAGAGAGAGAGAGAATTAAAAAAAGAGGAATGAAAGAGACGGAGAAGAATTCACATAAAGACAAGGGGTGCAATATCGTTTCGCAGCTGTTTCTTGCAATAACAATGTCGTGTGGGGATTACAAAAGTTTTTTTTCCTGCGCCCCCTTTCCTCTTTCTTTCTTCCCCCCATTTCATTTGGTCCATTTCGATGAAGTGGGCGTGATGTGAGGAAAGTGGATATACATACATACACCGAGGATAGAATAAGGGATATGGATAGGCAACACATAAAATGACGATGTATTTACTTATATATAGGTAGATGATAGAAGGATACGTTGATAGAGAGAGAGGAATAGCTGGATAGCGTGCGAGGAAAAGGAGAGAGAAGGCATCCATATGCGGAACCCCGGGAGTGTTTCTTCATGACTGGCTCCTCAGTGAGAGGCCAGCGGAGTGTGAACAAGTGCGGACGATTTAAAATCTCGGGGATGGAGGGCGTAAGGGGAGCTTCAGTGGGGGACTAGAGGAAGGGAGGGTTTGCGGAGGTTCGAGTAGGGTGGCAAGGGTTTCGAAAACTTTTGAAGGCAAGGGAATGGTAGGATGGGACGAATGCCTAAGGGCTGAGAATAGGAGGGGGGTAGTGGCTCATGTATTAGAAGCGTGTTCTGAGAATTGAGAGGGGTGTTGTGTAGGGGGTAAGGGGGGATGTTTTTAATGGACGAGAGAGAGAGAACCCAGAGTGACTCGGAGGAAATTTTATTAGTTCCCCCGCGATGAGCACGCCCTTGTTTTTCTTCACGGATGATTGTCTAAGCTTGTAATACGCGCTTGCGTTGCGGCAGCGGGAATGGACGGCGCTTGAGTCTTCCCCCTGACTGCTGACAGGACGTCCGTTCGCGAGTCTCATTGTACGCAGGGTATAGCGAGGAGGGACCGTCGCTTTCAGCACTTAACGAATGACAATGCCATGGATGGCTGAAAACCATAGGGGCGATGTCTCACCACCAATTAAATTCCTTTGCGCCGAAGTATTGCGCCTGACGGAGCAATCTCTCACAGAGGTGGAAAGATTAAAGAGTGGCTAATTGTCAAAAGGCTCAAAACATTTCAGATGAGGAAAATTTTTTCGCTCTATCCCAAGCTGTTGAATTACATGTGACAAATCTAACAATTCTAGAAATACATTTTAATCCGTCATGAGAGTAGTTCTTACCAACGGTCAGAGACGTCTTCGGTTAAATGGAGTCATTTTCAGGCACCAGACAGATTTGTCAAGTATCTGAAGATAACTCTGTATGTTGAATTGCATATTAAGTACATTAGTAAGAGTCGGAGAGTACGGTAGGAATAAAAAAAGCTGATCTTACGTATCGTTATTGATATCGTTCTATTTCTAGCATAAAAAGTCATACAAATAGATAAGAATTCACGCTATTCCTGGAGATTAAAATGAAACAATGTTTGGGTCGCCTCCTTAGAGTGGGAAAATTCTTATTAACCTTTGCTTCAAAGGCAATTTATTGATATACTTTTAGTTGAATTCAGTCTTCATTGGTGGCTGATTAATGTCATTGGTAAATTAGATAATATTATTAGTGAAGTGGAGGCAAATACCAAATCTATATTGCATCTACACGAATCTCTGCAAACAGCATTCTTACAGTATTAAATCGTTCTCACTTAATTTTATGAATTCTTTTTATTAATGGCTTTTGATCTAAAAATTTTATTCCACAGAAGACTTGGACGGATCCTTCCAAGGGCCTGAAATTTTTCCGTGCACCCACGTAGATAGTTTACAGTCAAAGAAACTTTCTTCAGATCAGTGGTGGGGTCATGAATCCTTTCGCGGGCGAATCACAGAATGTATTTTAGAAAAAGTGTATATCAGCTAATGGCATTCCTTAGTACTATAAAAAATGAATAAGGATACAAGGGAAGACACACATGTACCAGAAGGATAGAGAAGCCAGATGGGTACATAATCAATTATAGGGTAGATGACCTAGAGTGATGTTATATATTATATTATGATTGATTACTTTCTTTACGGTAATGCATCTCAAGGTCTAACGAAGCCAAAGACACATGACAGTTCTCTTCTACAATGCATAAGCACTCAATTCTCAAATAAGTTTCCATTAAAAGGTTCAGACTTACAGGCTTTAGCATCAGATATGAAAATTATAATTGCCATTAATACAAGACATTTTCCCAAATCTCGGAATTTTACAATCATGTTGAAATGACATTATTTTTCATAAGCCTTACGCTGAGAACAAAACCTATATTGACCAAATTTAAGAATCTAGCTCGTCTTCTGAAAAATATTTCAAGTATCGTTAAATGGACTAAAATAATATGAATTTCATGTTTTTTTTCTTCGTGATTAATTTATATTTTGAAGTGCGGATTTGCTTGGATCTAAGACCTGAAAACTGGGAAGGAGGAGGAGAAAAGATTTAGAAATGCGTGCAGAGGAAAATGGAGGGAATACGATGAATTGAAAGTCAGATTAATCAAGAGGTATCCAGCATGGATCATTAAAATAAAACTTAGGTATTGGTATGGAAGAAAGAAGCCAGGACCAACGTTAAACTAGAAAAACAAAACATCGAGGAGGTGGATGAGTTCTGTTATCTGGGAAGCCGAGTAACCAGCGATGGACGAAGTAAATGAGAAATTGCCAGTAGAATTGCCCAAGTGAAATGGGAATTTTACCAAAAGAAGATACTGCTTACAGCTGCAAATACAAGCGTGGAAGTGAGGAAACATTTCATTAGAATATATATCTGGAGCATTCTATTGCATGGCAGCAAAGCATGGACAATAACAGCAGCAGAGAAGTCCAGGCTGGAAGGAGGAGAGGGAGAAATGAAAACTCTGACGAAAACTTGATAAAGAAGACTTAATCGATCATATCTTAAGACACGATGGCCCGATGAAGACAATCGTCGGGGGAAAAGTAAACGGGAAGAATGGAAAAGGTAGGCCTCGTATGGGACATATGAAGCAAGTTGCAAAGGACGTAAATAAGATTTACGTAAGAAGTATTACGTTTTTATGAAGAGGTTGGCCGATAGAAGAATTGAGTGGAGGACTGCGTTAAACCAATCTTAGGATTGTTGACCGATGATAATGATTCAGCATGGCTGGAGAAGAGAAGACTGTTGTCAGACATAGAGAGAAGGAAGAGTAAGCACATGGAACAAGTAGAACAGGAACATTGAAAGAAAATGCTTAAAGTCACCATTAAAGACAGATTGGAAATGCGTGGGGATGAAGAAGAAAGAGAAATGGCATCACGGGTAGTGTGAAGTGGGATAAGAAACATTCGAACTTGAAGTAAGAAGAGCGTAGGGATGGAGCCAATGGATGAATGCAACACAGAGAGTAGTTGAATATCTCCATCAATACCTACCCTAACCGGAAAAAAACTATATTAGCATTGCCCCACCGTTGCATTTTGGCATGGTCACACCTAGTCTGCACGCTAAAATGCACTCTGATTGGGAGCCCTTGGTTCTTTTTAAAAAGTCTCGGACGCTACGATGCTCACTTCAGAATGCGGAGGAATTTTTTAAGCTGAAATTAATACGCAGATGATTTAACGACATGGAGAGAAAAAAACGTTTACCTAATTAGTCTCCGGCACTCAACTGCGCGCGGACTCGCTTTTCCTTACTCTTTTGCTCGTCGCGGCCATTTTAAGAGGGGTGAAACCGTCTGCTTCTCGCCCGTGGAACAGAGCACTTGAGACGAACTCGAATGCGCCCTCTCCCGTTCTCTCTCCTCCCCTCACAAAGAGCAGGCGTCGGAATCTGCGGAAATGGCATCTTAGGAGGCTTGACCTCCGTGAGGAACGAGCCTCTTTCGTTTTTTTTTCAAAGGAAGACAATTAACATCTTTGAAAAGGGACGGAGCTGAAAAAAATAAATGTTTATCGAAGAGGATGGGAAGTGGAAAGGAAA
This sequence comes from Platycnemis pennipes, assembly GCA_933228895.1. NCBI lineage: Eukaryota > Metazoa > Arthropoda > Insecta > Odonata > Platycnemididae > Platycnemis > Platycnemis pennipes. The sequence goes on from OW121857.1 coordinate 81,479,948, forward strand.
TGAAACCGGGGAGACGATGCTTTTCGTCCGGGACTGAAATAGAGGGAAGGGGATCGTCCTCCATTCTTTCCCCCTAGCCCCCTTGCCTCTTGAAGAGCCGAACTATAAGCGAGAGAAGAAAAAAAGGCCGTGAACGACTTCTGATTGCTCTCAAGTGGCCTTTTGAGTGGACCGCCCCGGCCGCACCACGCGTCGAGTGGTCTTTTTGAAGCTATGTTTTAAAGAGAGTCCCACAGGGGCGTGGATGGGGTCCGGAGGACTTCCCAAAACGGGAAAGGAAGGCAAAGGCAGTGCACTGGGTTGGAATATTAAGGGGCGGGTTGTTCGACCACAGACACCGTGGGAGTCTTCGGACCCCCGTGGACACACGAGTCCACAGCGAACCGCGGGGCGCCTTTGCGGCCCACTCTGAACTCGTGGGCTTACCCGTACGCTCTCTCTGGTCCACACACCCCCTACCCACTTTGCCATGTAATGCTCCGCTTCCGGTCCAGTAGATTCTGATCGGGACTCTCGTGGTAGGGTTGATCTCTGAAACATTACGTGGAAATTGATTCGTACGATAATCGGACAGGGCCGAAGCAGTTATGAATCATATAAAATGGCGGATGTCTGTTTTTTGAGAGTGCAATTTCAGGTGGTTTGTAACGCATGGGGTCTTCTCAGCTCCTAAAAGTAATTTAATGACGTTAGAACTGGCGTAGAGTCAGGGCATTACAATCGGTGATGTGACTAGGAAAGGCACTTTACGTTTCGTGCTGTACCTGGGAGGCACCGGAACTCGGAGTCCGAGTCTCGGCGTTGAAGGAGACCCAACCCTTCACCACGGGTGGTTTATAGCACCAACTGACCAGTCACACTATAGTTTATAACTTCTTAAAGTTAAACATAAACCGCACGTTTATGTTCATCTTTGTGTTTTACTATTCACGTTGATGGAAATGTTTTTTTAAACACAGTTATACGATATATATTAACCATTTTACGTGCATTAGTAAACCAAACCAGTTTAATGTACATTAAATCACTAAAGCATGTAAATTGGTTAATATCTATCGTATGACTGCGAAGAAAATACTATTTTCATCAGCGTGACTAGTGCAACACAAAGACGAACATAGCTTTGTGATTTATGCTTAACATTAAGAAGTTATAAACTATAGTGTGACTGGTCAGTTGGTGCTATAAACCACCCGTGGTGAAGGGTTGGGTCTCCTTCAACGCCGAGGCACGGACTCTGAGTTCGGTGCATCCCAGGTACGGCACGAAACGTAAAGTGCCTTTTCGGGTCACATCCTTGATTACAATAAGTGTCACGATTTCAATCACTTACAATTATCTATGCCAATTTTTCTAACACCAAATTCAAGGCATTTGAATGGATTCATTTATCAGTTAACATTCATTAATTCCAAAACTTATTCAAAAAATGTCTATTAAATACTTAAGGAATTATCATTTACATATTAAATGGCTAAATAATAGTTGTATTTCTTGAGAAAATAATATCAGAAAATTCCGATTTTTCGCGAACATGTGATGCACATCAACTATTTGCAACCACCACTGAATTATAGTTGTTAACGGACTTAGTACAAATAAATACCAAGATACATTCGTGTGCAGTTAAGCACACAAGACGATGTGAAATAGAAGGGAAACCTGGCACTGCGAAATAAAAGTGAATATGAACAGTAAATAGGCTTTATGATAAAATATTGAAGATATTATTTAAATTATTTATACTAAATATATTTTATGCGTATCTATTGCATATTGCCCTCCTAGCCACTTCAAAGGCATCGGACATGGAGTGCCTGGCCAATAACCGTGAAATTGCCCTGAAAATCGAAAGGGACAAGAGAAGAGACGGGTGAAAATAAAAGAACGAAGTCATGACAAGCTTTTTTTTACTTGCGATTGGAATTAGCGTAAAAGAAAAACAATTAATTACATCTTTCTGCCCTTACGTCTTACTCTCTGAATTTATCACTTCCGTATACCCTGCTGATATAGTATGAAAGTAGAAATATATCTAACGTCAGCCTCATACTGAGAACTTATCTTGCAACCTTAATTTGGAGAATTCCAAATCTCCTGGGTTTTCTGCCCTTAGGCCTTACTCTCTTAATTTGTCATTTCTGTATGCCCTGCAGTTATAGTATGAAAGCAGAAATATATCTAATGTCAACCTCATACTGAGAACTTATCTTGCAACCTTAATTTGGAGAATTCCAAATCTCCTGGGTTTTCTGCCCTTAGGCCTTACTCTCTTAATTTGTCATTTCTGTATGCCCTGCAGTTATAGTATGAAAGCAGAAATATATCTAATGTCAACCTCATACTGAGAACTTATCTTGCAACCTTAATTTGGAGAATTCCAAATCTCCAAGTTCTTTCCTACAGCCGAAAGAACACTTCACGTACGAGCAAGGTGTATTTTACTAAATGGATCACCGGATTTAAGGGAGAGGCCGATGCCGGTCTTAAAGCACCTCTCAGGAACAGTGGCATTGCAATGGTAATAGAAGAATAGGTTCCTTTCGTATTCGTTCCTATATAGTAGGCCGGTGGCCCGTTCCTTCTTCGGAGTTGTCCTCAGCTCGAATCAAGGTCGTCTTTCCACCTCTTTCTTAGGCATCCTACACTTCGGAGTGTGGCATTCTATGGGTAAGGGACATGGAAAATGGGGAAAGTAGACCAGCAAAGAAATGAAGCCTTCAAAACATGGTGCTGGAGAAGAATGCTGAAGATTAAATGGATAGATAAAGCAAGGAACGAAGAGGGGTTCATCAGAGCAGATGAAGAAAAGGCAATATGGAAAACCCTACGGCAAAGAAGATCCAGATGGATTGGACGTACGCTGAGAGACAATTGATTAGATAGAAATACAATATGAAACTCGTAGAAGGGAAAATCGAAGGAAAGGTCCCACTAGGAAGACCAAGGGACAAGTATATTTAGCAAATAAAGAAGGACGTGAAAGAGAAAACTTATCAGGGTGTGAGAGAACTAGCATTGAATAGGGCAGAGTGGAGGGCTAAACCAACCCTAGGATTGAAATAATGATGATGACTACATTTCGTCTTCCAAAAGGGAGTATCTCTGGTAATTTTTATTAACCAGTCATCTGCCTTCCCATTGGCGCATCCGTTCATCCTATTGTTTCATCCTTTGTAGCACCCTCTAACTATGTTTAGCCTCTTTTCAATAATTAAAATTTTAACTCGCGCCAATATAGTAACCAATTTTTCGAGTGCTGTATTTCCATTATTCAAAGTATTTTGCTAACCACCCAAATGGAGAAATAAATAAGGATGATCACTTTATATAAAATATGGCCGTTTCATTTTTACAAAATTTAAATCAAACTCGTGTAAGGATTTGAGGACTTTCATTTTCGAAACTTTACGGATATATCTTGTTCCAGCGTTTTACCAAATGGACGAAGTATTTTATTGAGTCAATATAGGTTTGAGAAACCGAAACGTATCAACCCCCATTAGCCTAGCTGCTAATGATGATATGGACTAATCTGATTGGCTCAAAAATTGAAACGAAAGGGGAATCTTCACATGACCTATGACCAAATCACTAGACTGATACCCTTCGATGAGAGCGGGCACTAATAACGTAATACCTCCTTAACTCCCAACTTGCTCCGTTCCTAGGGGGAGCTCGCAATCCTGCAATCTCCCGCCAGGACCCCTCCCGAAACCCCAAAACCCCTGGCGTTCCCCAGTCCCACTTCCACTCAAATCAGTCTTGGTTGAGCGGTCAGAGATAGTGCAACCAGGAGGAATAACGACCCGTGTGCCGTTAAAGGGGTGATAGGGCTGCGGCGAGAGGGAGCTCGGGAGGAGTTGGGACCCTCGGAAGGAGTCCTCTTGAGGAGGACCTCAAGGAGACAAGGGCCCTCGAAGCCCTTGGCGGCAGCGGCGCTCCGCAAACCCCTCGCTCAAGCGGGCTCTCGACGGCTGGAGGGGGCAAAGGGTTCCCATTAGATGGGAGTGGCGCGAAGAGGTTTGGACTGGGGGACTATTAAACCAGAGGTTGGGGACTTTGCCATGATATACCCCGAGCCAATTCACCACCTCACCACAAATGAACTAACTGACGGCACTGGTAAAAAAATTAGGTTTTTTAATGTGTTCAAACTTCTAAGGCTTTATCGCACGGTCTAACTGTAGTTAGAATGCACTGGAGAAGGCGTTCACATGCTAGTGTGATTTCGTGACCTTTTCTTTCCAATTAATTATTTATTTTCTAATTTTCAGACCCTCTTAATTTGAGAATGTACATCTATGATCCACTTCCTCCAGCCTCTCACACAACTATCCCCCTCTCTCCTCTATCAACAATTGCTTAACAACCTTTTTCACAAAATAAACCTTAAACAATCAAAAAAAGCATTTTTATTAAAACAAAAACATAAAAAGTTTCATTTAAAACAAAAGAACTCAGTTCACATCTAAATAAACGAAAAAATACCATCGACTCAACAATAAACAAACAAGAAAACAAAGTGTTGAATATTAACCAAACAAATGAACCTTTCTATTTAGGGTTTTTCACGACGATACACTAGCCTATGGGTGACTAAAGCCAGAATGGGGGTGTTTGGGAAGTATTAGGCTCCACCTATTCCGAACAAAAAACTTACGTTTTATACGGCCTCTTATGGATACTGCATGTGAATTGAAACATACACAACAATGGAATTGGACGTAAAATTCATCTAAGCGGCATCAGTTAACCTTCCTTAAGGCCGTTGGACACGGTGAAATTTCTTGTACAACATCTTGTAACAAAAATTGAGCGGTGAGATTTGACCAATAAATTGTACAAGAAGTTGGTGGACGGTCGTTAACGGTCACAGATTTTCGTGCGAATTGTGCGCCAATCACATGCGCAGATATCGTTTTCTGCCGAACAGCGATATCTGATGGCGAGAGTATTTTGAAGAATACTGCCGCAGTAACTGGGTTACAATAATTTGCTACCATTAATCCTAGCAATAATAAAATGAAATTATACAATTGGTATCTTGCACTCTTTCATCAGCTCTTTAAACCCAATATTTATCCTCCAAATACCATGTTCATGGTCGTTGCTAACATTTCCTTTTAGGTTTAATAACGTCTTCCTAACTTCATTGATGAGGTTTGATGTTGTCAATGCGTCCAACTCATCTTTTGAGAAATAGAACACTTCCAACGCGACCGACAAATATCGCAATATGGAAACAACAAAGAATATCACAATATGTACAGCGAAAATGGAAGTTTTGCCACACTCAAAGAATAGAAGTGATCGCAAACACAGGACACTAGCCTTACGAGTGCTCTAAGATTGTATCACTACCGTCACATGTCATGCGCAGAAGCTACGGAGTGGATCTTTGACGGTTTCAACCAATAATTTAGAGCATGATTTAATTTCTTGTACAAAAATATTCACTAAGACCTCGTACACGATACAATTTGTGCATTGACAAGTTCTTATACAAGAACTATAACGTGTACTTAGGCCTATAGACTTTTGAAGGGAGGTACCAATGAATTTCATTGTCTTCGGAGTTAATCTTATTACTAAAACTGGTTTAAAGTTAACCTAGTACTACATATTTGGCGCTGGTATTTGCGTTTGTGCACTTTCTTCTGTTATTTGACAAATTGTAAAAATGCACTCTATAAACTCATCTTACCATTATAACTACTATCTCTATAGTTGGTTATATCGCGGGAAAAAAATACTTTATTTGTATGTATGTAGAAATGTCGCGTATGCACGTAACTATGAAAGCTACGGCTTCCAAAACAGTAGTGATGCCTAATCCAGTACATTCTAACCTCCTTGGTCTAATAATCTATTCATAAAGTTAATCCTGAAACAAACACAACATCCCTGCCCACTGCGGGATTCGATCCTTAGTAGTAGAGTTAGGTTTTGAAGTTCTCCAACAGCTAGGGTTACATTGTTGCGACTTGTGTTGCTTTTTCCTAAGACAAACATATAATCGATTCTCGAGGCGATAACCGAACCCACGACCCTTGGCCTTCCTAAACTGGAACCATTAGTGAAGGTCTTACTTCATTGAAACTTTTAGATCAACAGAAAGTATTATACTTTGAAACAAAAACAAGGAGTAGTACAATTGATGAACGTTTGTTTATTTGGTTGCCTTCGTATGCGTCCTTTATGATTCTGGTTACAGAATATCGTATGCGCCTATTGGACGAATTGCATACGTTATTCTCAAGTACCAACATCTTTTACATCCCCTCAACTAATCATGATAGGAAAATATTACGGCATTAAATAACACTGCAGAATTGAGGAAAAAACCATAGGATATGTTTGCATATAAGACGCATGGCAAAAATTTTGGACTATGGAGTCACAATCAATCTCCCTGTCTATCAAATAACAGTTAAAATGTACCGATAGTTCCACGGATATGCGTCCCGTCCGACGGACGTAGAACTGAACTTGGAAACCAAACCTCTCGACATTCAAATAAAGATTTCAATAAAAAATCTCTGCCTTGTCACCAGCCAGGTCTCTAATGAAGAGCGGTCAGCACTCTTATTACTGCGCCTTTTTCATTGAGAATTCATTTACACGCAAGTAGATATGAGGCTAAATTTAGAGAAGTTTATAAAGTGTAGTATTGAAGCAGATATCGCGAAATAACTGATGACTGTATGAGATGACACAAAACCAAGTAATATGCACTACCACGGGTGCATAGAGCTGTAGGTCAGTATTCCTGACGCCATCATCTTTTGGGAAATTAGCAATGAAAACAGCGTTCTTTAGTTGCGGCAAGATATACTGGTCCCCTCTGTCACCTTTTTTGATACTGCCCTACCATCTTTGAAGTAGTCACTTAACTAACATCACCTGCACGACTTATTTAATCCATATAACCCATGTTCAATCAAGGACACTATATTTCCATCTCTCTTCTGTGCTAAATAAAAAAATACTATATGTATTCCCTACCGTTGTCTCGCCTGCAAATAAATTTATCTCTTCACAATAGTTTAGTATTCTAAACAACGTTTGACATGGATATACTTTTTAAATCCTCAGTTTTTAACCTGAAAATTCAAAATTCATTTCCCAAATATTAATTCTGAAAGCATCTAAGTTTTATTAAATACATTCCTTTACTCTTTTAGAGTCACACTGGAGATTATGTGAACAGTGAGGTCTCTTCTCCAGCGATATAACTATAATAAGTTTATAAGATAATGTGATATACCACGATTCCATTATAGCAATATAATTTTTTTGGATAAAGTCCCGCGAATGGATGGATATCAGACTAAAATGTGAAGCAATTTCCGCTCAAGAGATTGCAAATTACTGCTAGCTGAAGACTTTTACTGACAACAATATTTTCGGTTAGTTGCTCAAGAAAATCTATTGCCAGAGAAAGGGGTATTCCAGAGCCTGGATATGAGTGAAAAGCAAAAATTAAAAGTGACTGAAAATATTATAAAATCCAGTAAAAACTCCACCTGAGTTAGGGCAGTTATTTTTTTAAATGCGCTAGCAAATTTTCATTCCTTAATTTTCAAGCATCCGGAGTCTAAAGTTTGATTTGCACATTTTTCCAACCCTTAGGATAAGGGAAACAGAGGGCTAAGTCGGTTGCGTTTGACAAACGTGAAACGCAAGAATTTTCATCTTGGAGAAACTTACTTCAGTTAAGTCATGCTTTGTTTAACAAGGGAAATCCATTTAAATTCCTAGGTGCTATCAGATTCAAATAAAAATTCTCGTCTCAGTAATTTTGAGTTTTCCCAACTTTTGAGTCTAACTTAGGCAAATGAACTAAATTTTTTTTCGAAAACATGCAGCGAGGATCTGAGCCCTGATCAATAGATCGTTCGGTGCAAAACCAAATTGGAGTTGCACGAAACCTAGCATTTTGCTGAAAGCAATACTTTAGGAGTTCTCGAAATGAATCCACTTTCTTCCCAGTTTATGGAACGATATAAAGCAGGGATACTCCATAACATATCCTCGGGCACTGACACACATAACCAATGGAGGACTAATTGTCGAGACGGGTATGTAGTGAGTGGATCAACGAAACGAAACGCTCGGACTTATTCAGGGGTAGCGAATGGCGAAGTCGTCGACACTCCTCCATATTCAAAAAGCAACAATACTCCCAATTACCGAAGAACTGAAGCGTGAAAAGTCCTCGCGCCATCAAACTCCATCCAAGGCCTTTACATTTCTTTTTTTGTGTTATTTCCCTCTCAGAAATCCGACTTGATTCCTTCCATGGCTAGGAAATAATAAAAAGAGGGGGAGAAAAGAAGCAATTGCCTCGTTCGTCTAAATCGACTGATTCGAAAGAAAAAAAGAAAAGGTTAGGGATAATGGAAAGGTTTCCCCCGAAAGCACTTGCCATCGCTACGTAGTCAACGGGAAAGCATTCCGTCGTTCACAACTGAATCGCTCGCTGCTCGCGGAATCGAAACCCACGGGCCCGTATCGGTTGGAGTTCGATGAAGCGGACTTTAATACACTGAGAACGGGGTAGAGGGGAGGGAGGAAGGGGAGGTTTTTGTAAGCGAAGAGCGAAATCCTGTGAAAACAGCTGTGGAAGGAATTTTATTCCCGGATAGCGTCTGTCACGTTTCCTCCCGGGACAAGGGGACGACATGCTTGAAACGCTTGCGTACTTGCGATCGAAAAACGAGAGGGCGTTTATCTTCTTTTTTTGCATCGCGCTCAGCGAGTCGACAGTGTATAACGAGATACGTTTGTCACGTTTCAAAGACTATAAACGGGCAGACAAAAAGAAGGTCGCCAAGCGTGTTTCATGGACGGAGGTACAAAAACTTGCACCCAGATTAACGAGTCCTCGTGGAGGTTTTTTTTCTTTCTCTCAGGTATTTTTTCGTGGCTGCGTCACAGAGTACATAATAGCGAATGAAGCTTATCAGATCAGTCGTCTTATTGGGATTAATCATCACATTAAATCAGATATTTGCTCCTTAAAACAGATAATCGCAAGGAAATACTCATCGAAAATCTGAGATGACGCCTTGCCGTGCTTAGGCATTGAATGGCATTCATCGAGGTACATATAGGCATCATAGCAAAGGAATAGGTAGGTGAAATATTGTAGTCTGTAGTGCATGATGTATGTATTAACAACCAATCCCTTTAATAATACATACCTAGGTACTAACCACCTAGCTGCATATGACCATATTATGTAGCATTTTTCCATGCAGTACCCTAGTTGAATGTCAATCGTACATGTTTGGGGATCTTCACCCCCTGCCACACATTCTCACGGTGGCTTGCAGGGTATCGCATAGTGTACATGTAAACATTGTGAAAACAAGCCTTTAATAGTTATGTATATTACTCGAATTGAAACTAGTTCGTCCATGATAAATCAATCCACCACAGCAATTTTTCACATAATTGCAATCCTTTTATTTAATTCAGAGATGTCATTGAGAATGGAAAATTTTTGTTGCCCAAAAGAAAAAAACAGTATGAAAGTCTTATCAACATTTACACTATTAAATTTAGGCATAGATGTAGTGCATGATTGTCCATTTCTCACCTCCTGCCACACACCCTCAAGGAGGCTTATAAACTAGTCGGTAGTTCATCTCGCCCTGAAGATGACCCTCGAGTCGAGGATCGAAACGGCTGAAATGGACGACCTTACCCGGTGGAAAACCCGAGAAAACTTCTTGAAGCAGATACGCCGGGAAAGCCCCAATTCCTACTAGTCGGTAGATGTATTTAAAAAAATTTGATTATAGTTAGGCATAGTTCCGCTTTTTAAACTAATTCTTAAATAAGAGATTCTAATCAGAGATTAGTCTTGAGATTTCTCAACCGTAATCAAATGAAGGAAAAGTGATGAATACTGACCGTGATAATGACCTGGCTTTTAGCTACGTGGTTTTGATACGTTTTTGTAAAAGGCTCTAAATGTATCTGCGCGAATAATATAAAATGGAGTACCGGATTGCCTACCTATATAACACCACACGTAAAATTTCCCTTCGAATCCGAAATGAGAATCGCAAAAGAATCAGCAAAATTTGACAATAGTCAGAAATAATAGTAGTAGATGATAATGCATAATAGCATGTTTTGTCTGAAGTGCTGGGTACTGGTTTTCACCCATCTTATATTGCCGTTGGTTTTGCCTATAAGCATCCTGATCGAGGCGTATCTTCAGACCTGAAAACGCCTTCTGCATAGCCCACAAAACTGTCGTCACAAAGATGAATAGACGAGGAAGCTATTCCGGAACCCTAGTCGCATACAATCTTGAATATCGTCAGCCAGTGCCACAGAATGCCAGAATTTTGTGTTAACTGCAAGGGGCTCAAGGAAAATAACAGGCCCCATATCCAGAATTTCAGACGCCAATAACTTAGTACGGGTTGAGCTCTACCCTTACCTATCAAACCAACCAACTCGGGTTGAACACTGATTTCACACTGAGTAGGGCCAACTTGGTGGTTCCAAGATGGCCTAGCACCATGGCGGACACGAGTCAGTTCCTAGAGGCGTCTCAGGCCGAGAGAAAGAATGCAAAGCTCAGATTGGAAAGGAAAGGAGAAAGTGAAATTTATCACTATTGACTGTTGCAGTCCCAAGCAATAGGCACAAAGGAGCCAATAGTTAATGTCCCATTAACGGTAATATATCCTCAAGAAGCGGCACATATTAATATAGATGTGTACATGTACAACATAAAAATCCACTAAGGTCAAAATTAATGTATGAATTAATATTAATTGGTCATCGTCATCACTACTAGTAGTCATCAATCCTCAGATTGATTTGATACAACTATCCACTGAGCTCTTCTATCGGCTATTGTTTTCATATTTACGTAATTATTGTCTTTGACACCCTTCATGACTTGTTCCATATATCTTGCACGAGGCCTTCCTTTGCCATTCTTCCCTTCCACTTGTCCCTTGACGATATTCTTCATTGTCATCTGGCCATCGTGTCTTCAGATATGGCCGATTAAGTTGTCCCGTCTTCTTTTTAGAGTTTTCCTCAGATTTACCTTTCCTCCCACTCTTATTAAGACTTCTTCGTTTACCACTCGGTCGATTTTATTCCAATACAAAGGGTTTTAACTACGTATAAGGCTTGCATACATCACGAAATTGTTCTACTTAGGTTCCTTCTCTTCAATCAGCGCGTTTTTATAACGGTACTTTCTGTCGCCTAACCTCTATGCTTCAATCGGAAGTTGAGAGAGAGGCTGAAATATTGCTTTCCATCCATAGGGACCTGATTAAAACAAGGAAGTTATCTTTTTCAAGTTCTACAGACTCCGTCATTTGAAAACTTGCCACCTTAGCATTCTTGGTTGAACTACCTGCCGATAGGTGACATTAAACACCAGATATTTGATTTTTCTGTGTTTAGCTGTGCAACGCAAGGTCTAGAAATTTGAAAACGTAAAACTAAAGAAATATATTGCTGAAATTCATTTAAAAAATTTCAATTAATATCTGTTTATTTGATAATTGATTTTATGAAACGAATTTCTTAGTTCATAGATTCCAATCCAGTCTGAGACTTTTACGACTTATTTTTTTATAAATTCTCCCTTCAACCAAATAATATAATTGTAAAACAATCAAAATACAACCGTATAGTCTGAGACAGTTTCCAATGTCCAACTTTTCCAATGTAACAAGCAAAGAAACCTCTTTCAACTACAATTATAATTGACTAGCGGAAGCTACCCGTTGAAATTCAACGGGAGTGAAAGCCATTGAACTTAATTTGTAAGAAAACCACTGTCTGAAGAATGCCGTTTGCGCGGTCATTTGAGGAGTTGGTGACCTATGTTGTACATAGTGGTCGTTGTAGTAGACACGCTGACTGTTTTCTAGGTGCACCACGAGGAGATGAGTGACTGTTGGTTCTCTTTCATACACGGAAAATCCAAAAATGGCCCACGAAAACTCATCACCTTCGTAAAATAGATGGCCATCTCGTATTTTCTGTTCTCTTAGCCGTATCTTGAGTGAATTAAAAGCTTGATCGCTACCCTTGTGTATATACATACATTAGCATTTAATGACGTAATTAAGATAGATCAAGATACGTTTCTCATTCCAATATTTTTGAAAGAGTTACAGGTAATTTTCAAGAACTGTTGCCTCCTTACACTCCTATCGTGAAGAATAGCCTGTCGTTCATCTTCAGTTTGGGTTTGACGTTAAGCAGCATGCCTCTCCGCGTCGACTACAATTGTCGCCTGTCGCTCTTCATGATTTTCCAAATGCCGTTGGGAAGCGTGTCTTACAGCCTACCGCTCCCTTCGCGTGTGCCGCACATCAGGATTTTCCATGTGGCGCAGGGATGCGTGTGTTGCAGCATCCCGCACCCTTCGCGCCCACCGCTCTTCAGGATCTTCCATGTGGCGCTGGGATGCATGTCTTGCAGCATCCTGCTCCCTTCGCGCGTGCCGCTCATCAGAATCTTCCAAAAGACGATGCGAAGCGTGCCTTGCAGCATCCTGCTCCCTTCGTGCGTACCGCTCTTTAGGATCTTCCAATTGGCGTTGGGAAGCGTGTCTTACAGCATCCAGCTATTTTCGCGCGTGCCATCTTCAGGAGTTTCATTAGATCGTTGCTGGGCTTGTCTTTGAGCATCCAAATCCACTCTATTTCGTTTTTCCTGCGAGGGCTCATTTTCTCGCAAATAAGACATTCCTCTTGCTTTAGATGATTTTGCCGAAAGGTTGCTCTTTTTTCTTTTAGGCATTTTGATTGTGATATCTTTATAAGTCCAAGGAGGAGAAAAACAGCGCCGATTGGGAGCCTTCAATAGGCACCTTGATTTTGATCAAAAGTAATCTAACTGGACTTTAACACTTTTAAGCATATAAAAATACCATGTAACGTTTATAATATAGAAATATGTCTAAAGAACAGTTCCCAAACGTAATTAGAGGCAGATGCTTCCACTACGAGTAATACTATGAAGTATTAAACGATAATAAACAACGCGATGTTTATTGTAGCAACTGAACAACCCTAATCTGCCGACTCAAATCACTTTTAGGTGCGCCAACCAAACGGTCATGCAGCGTGAGCAAAAAGTACCTCTATACATATTCTATGTGGCCCGACTCTCGTACTGGGAAGAAAATTTTTTTACGGTTCTTTACATTACCCGAAAAACGCCACGAGGCGGTGACCATTATTCGTTTCTCTTTTTTAACTTCCTTTTCAAACCTTAAGAAACGTCAAACATGGGACCCTTGGGACTCTGGGCCCCTCTTATATAGAATTATTTCTACGTGTTATCATGGGCCTGCAGAAAAACGTGATATTTAAATGCTAGAGGCTTGAATGTCCTTTGAAAATCAAAGGACACTCACACCGATCTCTGGTTGCCAAGGAAATATGCTATTGTTGATTTCAGAGAAAAATGTGAGATTTTTCAGCTAAAAATATGATTTTAAGACAGATACTAATCGTAATAGAAAATCGATTGAAAGAATTAGAAACTTAATTATAATCAGCCATCCGATAAAAAAAGTTCCAGCCCTCTGTCTTGAATGGAAGTACTTTAAATAAGCAAACACTGAGACCACTGCACCAAACTCAATGCCAGGGACCACCAGGATCCATCTAAGGGCCCATTCAGGGGCTTTTGGGGACCCTGAGGGTATTTTAACATAGCCTATGTTCTGCCCAGACACATTTTCTATCTACATACCAAATTTCAGCTCAATCCGTTAAGTAGTTTTTGCGTGATTGAGCAACAGACAGACACACAGACAGACAGACACCATTACATTTTTATATATTAGTATGGATAGAGATTGATTAAACGAACGGTCTGAGGATTCCAATTAGAGATGGGCCGAGTCGTTCATTTTACTGATTCAATCATTTTGATTCGAGTCACTCAAATGATCCAATCAATTGATTCAATCATTGAAGAATCACGATAATGTTTTCATGCAGGATTCACCATTCCCCTTCACGATTCTCGTTCTCGATCCCCCTTCGCAATTCGCGCACTTACTTGAGTTTAAACTGCATACTCGTGCTCAGAAAATTTTCGAGAGTAATGGTGAACTGCCCAATGATTTGGCTTCTCCAATAGTTTTCTCGAATTAAGTCCATCTTTGTTTGTGGCTTAATTTTATCTGCCACTTGAACAGACTCGAAGGATTCGGTGGTCACCACAATCGACGTCACACATATTGAACATCGTGTACATAACCGATACTTCTTATGCAGGAATCAGGAACTGATACATGATATCAGCATTGTGGCATTCCATTTCTTGATCAATTCCTGAGTGTTTTCCAAACTTCAAACCCTTCAAAATCCCGCAGACGTCCCGGCACTCATTTCCGGCAGTGAGACTGATTGATGATCGACTTGTTTTCGCGCAATGAATCACGAGTCTTTTGATTCACTTGGTGATTCAATCGTTTTGAACGAATCGATCGCGAACGACGCATCACTAATTCCAATTTTATCTCTGCTAATACGAACTGTGACAGTAGTTACACTAAAACTATTATCATATCTTCCCTATATAAATCATGACGAATTTTACTGCGATCACTCCAGTTCTTTATTTACTCGTAATTCATAATTATATAAATCCCATATATTGGTTGCATATTCCAATTATATCATACTAACTATTATATATTCCAAATATATCCTATCCAACGAGTCCTTTTTTACGCATGATATGTAATGCATGTTTGGTGTGAATTTATTCCATGTCATACACCATTATGGTATCTTGCAGGGTATTATGTACATGTCTATCGCAATAAAATTGTAAATTACATGTAAATCCAAGTATAGGTATTCGTGACAGTCCACAATAGATTGTGCGTAAAACACGAGTAAAGGTGTCAGAAATCTGTTAACTATAAAATTGGTAGGGTATTAACTTGCAATGGATTTCTAAACTCATCAATAAATGTACGTTTTGAATGGAGTCATGCCCAGTTTGTACGGTGCAATGTAAATGTGGAATAACTGCACCCTCAGGTTGCCGAGTCGGATCATAATAGACCGGCGGTCACATCACTCAACTCCTCGTGTATTTCTTCTGCACCCCGCGGTTCCTGGACGAACACAAACATCTCCCTTCTTTCATTACTTAAATGCTGTAGGGAGGCTGTAGATCCGACCGCGTCTGGCGTCAGTCCTTTACGCACCACAAAGTTCGCGCGTTCCAGCGATGAATCGCTTCCAACCGACGCGTCGCGACGCAATCGCACCTGCCCCCCTTGCCCCTTCCATCCTCTTCTATAAGCGTTCCCATTATGGGCATTGATGGCAGGGGCTGCAAAGGAGAGCCGGAGTGCCATGAAGTAAAAAATATATATGCCACTTTGTGTACGCATTTAAATCCTCATACTCCTCATATATTAAAGTGTACTGCAGTGCATAAAGAAAGTTTTAGTATTACTAAGCCATGGATGCTAAGGAAACATAAATATAATTAGAAAAATGTCTCCCTAACCAGTAATCCATCATTGCTATGTAAATACCTAGCCACCTAGTTGCACGGAACTGTTATTTTTTAACATGTCTCCATGAATTAGCTGAGCATCGTAGCTCAGGTTGCTTGTAAATGGTGCATTGTTGGTGATTTTCACCCCATACCACACACCTTCACGGTGGTTAGCAGGGTACTACATACTCCTTAGCACATGTAGATGTAAAGAATATTCCACGCGAAAGATGTGCAAATAGTTGTGATGGCTGTATTTTGCAAATTTTCCCCAAGTTTTAGGTAACACCAGTACCTTGCTATATGCGAAGTCAAAAGGCGATTGGAGAACTAAGAATAAAACAGTCAGCATTATAACTCAGACGAAGAGTACATTCTACCAGAAGAAAACTCGGTTGAGGATACGTGCCTGGGAGTGAAGAAACACTTCATTAGAACTTATACATGGATAATGCTTCTGCACGGCAGTAAGGCATTGACAGCAACCGAAGCAGAAAAGTCAAAGCTTGATGCATTTAAAATGTGGCTCTACACAAGAATGATGAAGCAAAAATGGATAGTGTGACCGAAAAACGAAAGTCTTGAGAGGCGTGAAAGAAAGAAAATCGTCATCATCATCTGTCAACATCCTAGGATTGTTTCAACGCAGCTCTCCACTCGATTCTTCTATCGGCCAACCTCTTCATATTGACGTAATGCCTCTCTTTTACATCCTTAACAAGCTGTTTCATGCAACTCATGCGAGGCCTACCTTTTCCAAAATTGTCGTTCGCTTTTCTTCGACGATTGTCTTCATTGTGTCTTAAGATATGGCCGATTATGTTGTCCCGTCTTCTTTTTAGAGCTTTCAGCAGACTTCTCTTTTCTCCCACTCTTCTTAGAACTTCCTCGTTACTTTCTCGTTCGATCTATTTAATCTTCATTATATTTCTGTATCACCACATTTTGAATGCCTCTAACTATTTTTTCTCCAATGCTGTCCTTGTCCATGCCTCACTGCCATAAAGAAACACGCGCCAGATGTACGTTTTGATGAATTGTTTCATTACTTCTACGCTTGTATTTCCAGCTATAATTAGATTCTTCTTTTGATAGAATGATCTCTTCGCCTGAATATTCTACTGACTCTTTCTTTCTTGCTTCGTCCATTGTTGGTTACTCGGCTTCCCAGGTAACGGAACTCTTTTACCTCTTCAAGTTTTGCTTCAAATTAAGTGACACAAAATTACACATACTACCATGGAAACTATGCTCTATCTTTTCCTACTCTCATTCCTACCTTTCAATTAGCTTTATTGATATCTTTGAAATTATGCGTTTAATATTAAAAGCTGAAAAATCGTTTGCCAGATTCTAAGATGACATTATTACAATATCTTATTTAATTGGTAAGTTGGTAATTTAATTGCAATGCAATTGGTAATTTAATAGCAATGCAAACATTATTACACCTAAGTAGTAAATGTATGAAAATCATTCAACCCCTGCCACTCTCCCACGAAGTGGCTTGCAGGAAGATCAGTATATTTAGATGATTAAAATTAATGTTCCTCACTTTTGCATCCAATCACGACTGGTGAAGTGACACATATCACGAATGTTACTAACAATAAGTCTAACTTCCTGATTTTAATGTGATAATTTCTAGTTCCATAGGTTATGATAAAAAGGGATTTGGGAAAATAGTGCCAGGACAAAATGAATAGGAAGGAATTGAGGGTAGTAGAGAACCAATAGGGAATATGAATGAAATTTGTTTATCGGGTACTGATGACGTAATTGATATTTTCTCACAAATTTAAATGTAGAAACCAATATTTTCCATGACAACCGTAAAGATTATTAAGTGATATTAAAACGTTCTCGAAAATTGACGAAAGTCACGTGACCTGAAATGCTTTCGGACATCTCTGCATGGTAAGCTTCCATATTGCTACTGGCACAACGCTGTTTTTAGAAAAAAAATCGAAGCAAATATATAGTTATGAGTTTTTTTTT
Organism: Platycnemis pennipes; assembly: GCA_933228895.1. Taxonomy (NCBI): domain Eukaryota; kingdom Metazoa; phylum Arthropoda; class Insecta; order Odonata; family Platycnemididae; genus Platycnemis; species Platycnemis pennipes. The sequence continues at coordinate 81,497,480 of OW121857.1, forward strand.
TGTTGTTCCTCAGATAAACAACGTCCATAGTGATACCGTACCGTGACGTCATGCGATGACATCGTGTTTTTAAGCTGCCGAAAACACACACTTTTAAATAGTTATATCTTTCTTACACAACTTATTTCTTAAGGAAACTTTTCCTCAGGGATATTTCGAGTACATTTTAGCTAATAGACTTCTCATTTAAAGAGGCATACAAAATAGAGCATATTCCACATTTTAGATTTTAAAAAGTGATAATGATTAAATCTGCATGAATATATAGAGGACACTAAATATGACAGTGACAATAATCAATCCACCACTGTTAAGTCCTTTTAGAAGGATATAGGTTCAGGGAGCGGAATGAATAAATTCCCTCGCGCCTTTTCGTGTGGTTGAAGCTCTCACCCCTTGATCTCCATTAGACAGTCGAGCACCTCGCAGAAGGACAACGACATCCACTAACCCGAACCCCTTAAACCGCGGCCACCGCATCAGAAACAACGACCACCCCAGGGAACCGGAGTGTGAGAGATCCCCCACACGTCCCAACCAACTCCCCTCAACCGACCTTTTAACAACGGCGCCGACATGCGAATGAAACCCTAATGCGATGCTGGGGCGACTCGTGACACGCGCGTCTGCTCCGAGCGCGGCGAATGCATTCGGACGTCTATTACTCCCTTCACACACCCCCTTTCCTCCCTCCCCCAAACCCTCAACACTCCCCCAGGGTTCAACAACACCTCTCCCGCCCACGCTAGGATTCGTCCTATCCCCTTATGCTCGCAAAACTACCCCATTAATAAAAACATTCCCTCGCCACTCTCTCTATCTCTTTCACGTTCTCGACACTCACTTCCCGACATGCCCTGGGGGTGTCCGCGGCACACCCCGTTGCCTTTACTGACACGCCCTCACTGTTGCCGTGGCTAGGGTGGGGAGGGGGGGTGAACGAAAGATTCGTAGCTGGGAGTGGGGTGTGGAGAAGCGCCTCTATACCAAAAACTAACCCCCATCCTCCCCAATGAAACCCTCTGACCCCTCTCTCTAACACACTTACCCTCCCCGGGGACACGAGCCTTGCCGCAAATGCGGTTGTCTCCCAACGACAGTTCCATGCAGCAACACTCGCTCTTGCCCTACCAGGGCTGGACCCTTTACCCCTCTCCCCCCTCGAGTTTGTCGCCCACAATTCAATTCCAATGTTCTCCAAGCGATCAGGAGATCACCCCGGCACGGTATTACCATAGCTCACCAAACTCTTCACTGGGTCAATTTTCACAGTCACTGATCTTGTTACTAGCTCTGTAGGTTGAAACAAGCACCCTAATGCAGTGGCGCACCAAGAAATTTTTAATGGGGGGCCGCCATCTGCCCGATATTTTGCAAAGTGTAGCCAAAATGTAATTTTAATCAGTATATTTTGTATCTCGCTGCTGAGATTAAAGTCACCGAGTGCGTCCACCGGGTTGCGGATGGTGGGTCGACCTCTAGATATAGAGGTTAGCTGCGAGATAAGCGAGTTTACTCGTCGAATAAGCAGTCGTGGACAAAAAGCGACGGTATTCCGAGGGCGTATTGGTCTATCCTTGGGCAAGGTAGGCCTTTAAATGATACAGAAACCTATGAAGATGCCGTGACTTGGCGACGGGAGGCCGCCAACAATTATGCTTTCTATCACCTGGAGGAGAGGGCAGTAGTTCCACCTCATATGAGTGAAGGTGGAGACCACAGTGGTCGGTACAGCCAAACTCATTTCACCACTGGCGTGGTAACATTTAATTAAATGGCTGTAGCACTGCAATGTGGAAGGCAAGGGGAGACCACCAAATTAGTAGCCCGAGGAGTCGCAGCTACTCCACTCTTTTCTTTTTATCAAGACTTGATGGAACCGTCTGGAGTAAAATATTCCGAAGGTAAAATAGTCCCCCATTCTGATCTCCGGGTGGGGACTACCCGAAAGAGTACATCAGTCAAAACTGATGGACATTTTTGGGTAGAAACGTGGAACATACGATCCACCTCGGACCGGCGGGAGATTAGAGAGCCAGAAGATGGAAATGTGGAGAATGGACCTCGACATATGAGGAATCAGTTAAATGAGATGGCCCGAAGAAGTAGACTTTCGGAGCGGAAGTTACAGAGTTATTCACGCCGGATCGCTGAATGGCAACGGCGGAGTAGGCATAATGCACAAAGCTGGCGTGTGAAGAGCTTCATGCAGTACAAGCGAGAGGATTATAATGGTGAAGATGGGGACCAAGCCTACACATACCATTATGGTACAAGTTTTCATACCTACGTCGAACTGCGAAGATGAAGAAGTGGAAGACGTCTATGAGAATATCACTGAATTAATAAAGCATATAAAAGGAGAAGAAAACTTGATTATTTTAGAAAATTGGAACAATGTCGTTGACGAAGGTAAAGATGGAAGAATAACGGGAAAATATGGCTTAGAAAATCGAAATGAGAAAGGAGAAAGACTTACAGAATTCTGCTCACAACACAAGATGTTGGTGGCAAACATATTGTTTAAAAACTACCAATGGAGAATATACACTTTGGAAAATGCCCGGAGACTAGAAAATTTCAAATAGACTACATTTTAGTGAAGGAGAGGTTCAGAAACCAGGTGAAGACCTGCAAAAGCTACCCAGGTGAAGATATCTACAATTACCACAACTTAGTGATGATGAAATACCACTTAAAACTCAAGAAATTGAAGAAATAATTGAAGAACGTATGGCAAGTAGAGAAAATAAGGGAATCTCAACAACGGCTGGTATTCCAGAAGGCAGTGGAAAACAAATTAGAAGAGGATTTAACCGTGAAATCAGTAGAAAAGAGATGGGAGAAAATCAAAATCGGACTATAGGAAGCAACAAAAGAAGTTCTGGGGAGAAGAAAAGATGTGAAGAAGAAGCCATGGATCACAGAAGAAGCCTTAGAATTAATTGATTGAAGAGAGAAGAAAATATAAAAAATGTGGAAACTGAAGAAGGGCAACTGCGCTACAAAAGAATCAGGAATGAAATAAACCATAAAGCGAGAAAATCGAGGGAAATGTGGATGAAGGATCTATGCGAAATTGTACAAAGCAACCTCGCAAAAGGAAATGTGGAAGTTGCCTACAGGATGGTGAGAAATCACTTCAAGGAACGGGCTGCACGATGCAATACCATCAGGGACAAGAATGGAGAACTCTTGATTGAACATGAGGATAAAGTGAAGAGATAGAAGGTATACTTGGAAGAGTTGTACAATGGAAGCTATCTTAGAGCGGAAGTAATCGAAGAGGAAAATGAAGTCAATAGGGATGATGTTGGAGCCCCAATCTTAAGATCAGATTTTGACGCAGCTGAAAGGGACCAGAGGATGCGACATGTACTCTCCAGGAGAGATACCTACGGACTTTGAGAAGACCGTGATCATCTTTATTGCCAAAAAGAAGATGGCTGAGAACTGTGAGAATTTTAGAACCATAAGCCTGACGACACATGCCTTGAAGATATTGACAAGAATCATCCATAGAAGAATAGAACGAAAAGCTTAGGAGTTTCTGGATGAAGACCACTTTGGGTTCAGAAAAAAACAAGGGCACAAGAGAAGCGATTTCGGCCCTCAGGCTACTTATAGAGAAGAGAATAGACAAGAATCTACCGACGTTTGTTTCACTTCCAGGTTTGGAGAAGGCGTTTGACAACGTTGATTGGAACTTGATGCTATAAATTATGAAAGAAATTGCAGTATCATAAATGACCTAAGAGCTATCCACAGCTCGTATAAAAACCAGGCGGGCATAATCAAATGAGGACCAATCAGCACAGAAGGAAACATAAAGAAAGGAGAGAGAAGTATGGTGGATACAAATATGTAATACCAACTTTGCAGGTAGAATCTGTGCACCAATATTGTAGGGATTCAGGACGCAAACAGTAGAAGCGAGACTGTAGTTGGGATTTTGAATAGCCTCTTCTGTCCCCTTGGCCACGGGTGTGGACGACCGGTTATAAGTCCCTCAGAGGGTAGCTTTTTCCAGTAGAGTATTGTACTCATGTAACCATCTGTGTACGTATCTGATTTTGAGTAATCCTTCTTTTAGCTTTCGTTTTTCAGTGAGCAATAAAGCGGCCACAAATAAAATGAACTATATTCCAACAATTTATATCTTGCCCATGTTGCAATTTACTCTCTCAAGTTACACAATACATATATTAAAGGTGTTTTTTCAATATTATTCATGCGATCATCAAATATTTTTATATCTCTAAAAAAACTGCCTATATGTGTGGACTGTTCAAATTAATATTCATCCAAAACAACAAAAATAATAATAATAATAAAAATCCTTTCAAGGCATAATGAGGTCGTTTAACCATATTTTTTATTGCCGAATATGATAGAGTTTGTAAAATAAAAAGACCCGAATTTCTCCGTTTTTGATCCGTCATTTATTTCTCGAGTTATAAGCGGCGAAAAACTCACGTTTTTAGCCCTTTCGGAAAAGTGGGTGCAACCTCTGATGTATATCGACTTCGTCCAATCACAACTGAGCCCGCGAAGCTACTTTGCCTTATCGCAAAGGAGGGGACACAGCTGGCTCTCCCAATGGGAGCGATTGCGACAGGATCCGTGCGAGCAGACCTTCCGAGAATTCCCCTCCACCTACACTGCCATCCCCCACTCCCATCCTGGACTGCTCTCCCATAAAAGCAGTCAAGGATGGGAGGAAAATGACGTCAATGTTATCACTGCAGCTTTTTCGTTGGGCGTCACCTTTTGCTTATTTTAATTTTTGATTCATGAGTAAATGGTTGTGGTTGGAAGATTAATTTTTTCACTAAAATTCTTTTTTCGTTTTTATCTAACAATTTCGTCCACAAAATTGCGTTTTCGGTTCCGAGTAAATGTCCCAATTTCAGTAGTCCCATATGTGCTAAAAAGAGGTGAGAAATTTTTTTTTCACTAGCCAGTGGGGATGTGTTTGAAACCGGAATTTTCTCGAATAGGTACCAAAAAAGTCACGTGGTGTAAACACAAATGGCTTGCATATTTAGAGGTGCTTGAATTTCCTGTTATAAACTTATTCAGCGTTTTTCTCATCCGGGGCTCTATAGATGGACGAGAAAATTGAAGTAAAAGCCAATGATTGGTGAATTAGAATAGATCTCAATAATCGCAAAGTTTCGAACCATTCTTGTTAGTACCATGTGACTCCTTGGTTACATATTCGAGTTAATCCCGATGGTTTCAAACACAATCCTCTGGTATTATTCAGGACCGAAGCGGTTATGATTTATTACGCATGCAGTCTCCATAAAAGGCCGAAGAAAATGAAATGTTTTGATTTTTACCCCCTGCCACACACCATCGAGAAGGCTCGCAGAGAATTGCGTCGGTGTACGGAGAAGACGGGCCCTAATCGTTCCCAAGCACCCTCATTCCGGCTTCATGATCACCCATAGTCAGGGGGGGGGGGGGTGTTTGAAACCGTCGGGATAATCCCAAATAGGTAAACAAGGAGTCACGTGGTACAAACACGAATGGTTTGAAAAATATTTTGTCTGAATCGCTCTTTACAATATCATTAATTTTATTCACTTGAATTTTTCTCATGAGATTTCCCAAATGAGATAAAACATAAGTGTAAGCAATGAATTAGTTTGTGTTCGGGGGTTTTAACACACCACATTTTCAAATCATTCGTGTTTATACCATGTGATTACTTGGTTACCAGTTCGAGATAATCTCGACGGTTTTTAACACAAACCCCTAGCATACCAATGGCTCCTCCAGTACATTATAACCTTCTTTGGGAGCCATCATCGTTTCGCCAGCATCCCGTAGCGCTCTTCACATTTCATTTCACCTGGGAGAGCAAACGGAACGAGTAAATTACATCCGGTGCCCTTCAATATGCACTCGCATGCGTGCACAACGTATGTTCAACGCAATCTCGTGGAGGCAGATGCCTTGGGGGAGAATCACGGGAATCATCGCAGCTGGAGTCGACGGCGGTGGAAAAAAAGGTGTCGAAAGAGACGAGCGACTCTATGTCCGGAGGTGTGCCATATTTCTCTCTCGTAAGGGTCTAAGCAGATTGCGTAGACTCTGAAAAAAAATGGGACGTGTCTCTCGGTAGGGAATCCTGTGGAATAGTACCACGGGTGGTGCCAGAACGAGGGGTGGAAAGCATATGATTATCAAAACAAACGCTAAGATACCTATCGAGATTTTTGAATATGTAAATATCTAAAGATGGGTCAATATTCAAAGCTGAGATCGCTATCGTTGCTATGGGTTGGATAATCACATGTTGTTTGTCATCCGCTCTGGTACCACCCGCTGTACTATTCCCAACTTTTCCTTCCTCGAAGTTTGCACGTTGGGGAACTCAACGCAGCGACACGTGAAAGAAAGATGACAAGCCTACGACGCAAAGATGTACGTTGCGCTCGACAATTTATTGGCCGCCGATCGATATATGTATAGGCCATATTCTGAATCTCAGCTACAACTTCACTTCTACTGCTTAAGTACTAAAATGCCTACATCGAATGAATTCAATAGTATCAGACGAGATGTAGTGGTATAGTATTTTAGAAAAAAAAGGAAAAGTCAACTTTGTACTGCCCGCAGTTTCGATTTTATTTTCGACGCGTTTCAACGCCTCGGCGTCACCCTAATTCTCAGGCGTCATCCTCAGAGTATGCAGAGGAGGATGACGCCTGAGGCGCTGAAAGGCGTCGAAAATAAAATCGAAACTGTGGGCAGTACAAAGTTGACTTTTTTTATTTTTTCCCTACATCGAGTCAAATAGGTGTACATCTACCAGCAAATGTAGTATTATACCTCAACGTGACGCAGAGAACTGAGCTGATATCCTGAATATGGCTATATCTCAACTACAGTCTCACTTCCACTGCGTACATCATAAAATCTCTATCAAAGGTTCAAAAAGGCCTACAGATTCTCCTTGATATGGTCACAGCGTGGTAACACCAACTTTGCAGGGTGAATGTGCACACCAATTTGACTGGAAATAGAGATTAAAGGGCGAAAGCAGTAGAAGCGCGACTGTAGTTGAGAGTCTGAATATGGAATTATGCCTCGTGTATTTAGAGGGCAAAGCTACACTCGAAAATAGGAGGACAGGAACTGAAACTTTTGCGGCTATTCGGCTGCTTGGGTAATATTTGGGCCAGAGGTACATCTACTGTAGGTGCAAAAATTATGTAGACTCGAGTTTGAACACCGATTAAGAATGAACCGTAATATCTACACGAGTGCAAATTACATCAAATTTAATCTCATTTTATTCTGCGTTTAACCATACTTACATAAAATTTTTATAGCACACCTCTAATTTTTTATCGCGATGACAACAAAAAACGTACCGTTTTTTCGCGTTTTCTAAGGGAGTGCTCTCTTTGACTTCTCATAAGGCAAAACGTTGGAGGTAGTACATCTACATAATACCCTGCAAACCACCATTACGGTGTGTAGCAGGGGGTTAATTCTCACCAAACATGCACTACATATCATGAATAAAAAAGGATTAGCATTAATATAATAGTCTAAACTTCACTATTTAAAAAAGGTAAAAATAGCAAACTAAGAATGCAAAAACGTGATGTTAGTTGGGTTACCTTCAGGTCCTTATACCAACATGCAACTACCCAAGCTATGGATTGATTCACTCGTATTGGACATATTTACCGCTATTCATATCCCTAATTGTACGAGGAAAAAAAGAACATTTTGAATCTGTCAGTTCAGCAATCAATTTCTCTAATTTTGTAATTATGGTCCAGTCTACCATAGTAAGTTAGGGTTTGCAAAATATTTTTAACGTCATCACTGAAAATATTATCTTGGAATTTATTTAGGAGATAAAGTCTAAATTTCAACCTGCAATCTGACAATGATTCCCATTTTAATTCATTTGATAGACTGGTTACGCTAATATAATTATCGTATCGTCCCTTTACAAATCTTGCCGATCTTCGCTGCACACGTTCAAGTTCATTGTTTAGACCGATTTCGTAGAGATTTCATATAATGGGAGCATATTCCAAAGAGGTCTAACAAGGGAAAAGTAGCTGATTGGCTAGGTAGGCGTGGTACAAAATATATTGACCGGAAGAGACTGCCTTGGTGAATGAGGTTTGTCCTGAAAGGACGTTAATAATGCCTTCTTCATATACTTCTTCCCAAAAATTTAAAAGGCGCAATTTCACACAGGCGATATGTATGTCATTTCAAATCTTTCATTACCTGTCAAAATTCGATAACTTAGTTTTTCAAGGGAGGCGACCGACTGCTGAGGTACTTGCGCCATTCAGGAAAAGTTAAGTAATCGGGTAAAGGTAAAATCTTTTCAAGTAATGGAAGCAGAAGGTTGGAGGGAAACCCGGCGCCTGCATTAGCCTGCTTGTAACGATAGTTGCCAATGGGACCACGACGTAACATCCCATTCGACGGACGGAGTACTGAACCTTAAATGCCCACCACTAGACACTTAAGTAGGGACCGGTTTGCCACTGAAAAATCTGCCACTATCTGGAATCGAACCCGCACCCTCGAGAGATACCCCGATGAGATACCAGCACTCTATCCACCTCACAAATCCGCTCCCTATAGTTCGATACATGTAATTAGTAGTGTAGGAGGAGCTAACTTAGGCATGAGAGTTCCTCCAATATTAAATAAGATCGCCAATGTTGATTTGAAAAAGTAGTCTGCAAATAACAAAACGATTGTATAAGCAAAATTTCGTGTGAATTTGGCAACAAAAAACATTATTTACATAGTGACACTGAAAAGTGGCCATGAGCCGGAATAACAAAACAGGAAGCGAAATCAACCTAATTCCGAATTCGGCATATTTCCTGTTTTTCCTTCACCAGATTTGACACGGCGATTGGGGTAGGATGTGGCACTAATAGAACTATCAATCAGAGCGACCTTTAGCCCGGGGACAAAACAATGAGAATTCACTCTTGCCATAGTTCCAAATAATCGCTTCTATTCTCGTTCCATCGACTTGACTCTCGGCAGTTGAACCACACTCATGCAGGTCATTCACGTGAGCAACAATTAGGGTTCTATTTATTTCGGCACAATGCCTGGCATGTATGTAACCTGTGTGTATTTATTTTTTCTTCCTCCGCACAACAACCCTTGGCATATAATTATCGCCGGTATTGTCCCCAGTCCCAATCGATCTCCATTCTGATGAAAACACGGTCAAACTAATTAGCATAAATGAACGGGTCGAGTGAAAGGATGGGGTAGGGGACAGGGTAGGGATTGTTGTCGATAGAAAAACAGCCCATCAGCCTACGCGTTTACAAATCACACTCTTCGGCCAACCCCTCCCAACTTCCCCCACCCCCTTGTGGGCTTCCCTGACCTCATCCCCACTCCCGCCCTCCAAAGAAAAATTACACCATCCACTCTCATTATCCTCCCTTGTTCTCTCGCTAACCTCCACCCTCTCTTCTCCAATTCCTCCCACTCTTTCTCCTCACTTTACACCCCGATTTCCCCTCACGTCTCCCCCTACCCTTTACGCCCCCATTCTCCCCTTTTGAGAAGTTTCCTATACAGAATACATAATGTGAATAACGTGCCAACACACGCCTCGGAATATACACACGAACACAATCCACGACTTTCAATTGAGATAAAATTCCCTTTTCCCTCTTTATCTGCTTCCTCTCCCCCTCTCTCTCTCTCTCCCATTCGCTTCCAAAGCCGTCTCCTACCCCCTTCCTCATTGCTGTCCCCTCCTCCCTTCCTTTGCCGTTCCCTACTCCCTTGGGAAAAACCTTCCCGACGTCCTATATCCAACTCCATTGAGCGATAATACTCCCTCCCACCTCCCAAATCTTCCAAACCCTCCCCTGAAGCCGACCCGCCCGTCCTAGTATTCAATATGGACCACCCCACTCCTCCTACCCCCTCTCCAAATCCTCCCCCATTCCCGCCCTCTCTCCCCCCTTACCCTTTCCTTTCACATGCAGATGGAGAGCTGAAAGCCTCCCCAGCCATCCAACGCACATGCAATCGCACACACACACTTCCAAGTCGCGCACAAAGAGGACAGAAGATGGAGGACAGAGGGCGGCACAAAAGGGAGTGAGTATGAGATGAAGGCGTTAGAGGGTGGGTAGTTTATTTTTTTCACGGGGGAGGAAGGGCGTTTTCGTTAGAGGAGGGGGATGAAGGGTGGAATTGAGAAGAGGAATGGGGGATATCGGGTCAATGGCTAGACTACTCGCTTCCGATTCCGAAGGCCGGGGTTCGAAACTGGAAACGGCAGAGACTCTTTGACGAATAGCGGTCGCTACTTGTGTGCTTTGTGGACATAACTTCAAGTCTATATCTACATCTTCGCGATACCCTGCCAGCTACCGCGAGGGTTCGTGGCAGGGGGTGAAGATCACCAAACATGAACTATTGACATGCAACTAGGATATATAATGGAGACATGTTAGATGATAGGGTCACATGTAGCTAGATGGTTAGTATCAGCATAGTAGTAAAGGGATTGGCTGTTAATACTTTCATCATGCACTGCAGTCTACAGTATTTCCCCTACTTACCCTTTGCTAGCTGCCCCTTGTGTTCTCCAATAGTACGGGGGAAAAATGACATATGAAATATATCGGTACGACAATCTATCTCTCTAATCTTATTTATATGGTCGAATCTAGCATAATACGCTGGTTTTTTTTAAATATAAGCCTATAACATCTTCAATAAATCTATACGATTTAAATTTCTGTAATAGATTTTATCTGCAGTATAACCTACGCTTTGAGAATGATTCCCACCCTAATTCTTATATTAATTCTCAAACACTACTAAACCTATCGTAAAACCTTTTAACAAATCTAGCTGCTCTATGCTGCACACTGTCCAGCTCTCTGATCAAACTTAATTCATTCGAATCCCATGCGCTGGCCTAGTAATGAAGGTGGGGCCTAACTAGTGAAAATTAACATCGCTCTTTCGTCTTTTCATCACATTTCCCAAGTACTTTTTTAATTAATTCTAGCTTTCTCTAGGATCGGCCGCATATTTCCCGGATTTACACGTCCAATAGGCCGTACGAAGGATGGGACGTTAAATGGTATACCACTCTCCGTCAAGAATAAGAGTAGGCTATTTCTTTCCCAGGTTGTTTTCAACCTTTCCTCTATCCAATGATTGTCAAGAAGTGTGTCGCGGTCCTTCAGGGTTCCGGGAAATCAGGGGTGCCGTGAGATTATTGGAGAAAACGAAAAATATTTAGTGGGACCAAATTCTGAGTTGGTTCCTCTCCAGCCCGATATGGTGGAAGCAACCGAAGCACTTCTACCACTAAAAAGGCTAGTGATGGCATTAACTGTGACTTCCGTGTCACCTCCTTAAATGTAACCTTTCTGATACAATAAATGTGATTATAAAATGTGATTTAGATAACATTTGAGGGGACTGGACATGTTGTTAGGTCAACGTTCCAAAGTACACTATAAACGCTGTGATTATGCATTTGAAAAAAATCACCAGGCATCATACAACGAATCCTACAAGTCTTCCAAAATGCCCTACCATACACTAAAAAACCCTCACTAGAAAATACATTGTCCTGCACCCCAAACCCCTCAGACCTTTTCCCCAACCCAAAATCATTCCTGTTGAAATAATTTTTCCATTACTCCCACTGCAATTCCTAAACTCACGTAAAAACTTATCCCCTATCAGCGGCATGTGGCTGGTAAGTAGGGACCCAGATCGGCGAAAGCTGAGTAACATATTGGGAGTCGAGTCGAATGCATCCTAAGTTCTACATCCATATTATTATCAAGAAATAACTGTTCATTACAAATAACCTTAACCATAATATCTTGGAGAACGAAACATGGCCTGAAGAATGCCAAGATTGGAAATCAAGAATTTGTTTTTATCAGTCTCCTGATTTATTATAAAGACATGTATTGGGTTGGGAAGGAGGAAGGAGAGGGGGCAAGTTGGAAAATGGTTAAAGTAGTGGCCTCTTGACGGGAATACCTGGGTCAGAATCCCGGAAGTGGAAGATATTTTTCATTGGTAAACCGGACCCTACTTGATTGTTTTGTGGATAACATTCGAGTACGGTACATCGTCGTTATGCCGTGGTCCCCTTGGCATCTTTTTATTAAGAGAAGGCTAATTCCGACGCCGGGTTTCTCCCCACCCTTCCTCCTTTCCCTTCCATTCCCTTCCTTATACCTTTCCTCCCGGTCTGAAGCCCCTATTAGAGCGGAAAATAGACTTGAAAACACCCATGTAAGTTACATAATTAGAAATAGCTTTAACTATAGAAGGCCAAGTCATTTCTAGCATTGCCTTTAACGTACGTTCCTCACATACGCATGTGTAGGTAGTGATAGCATAACCTGTGACTTTCTTAATTGTCACTGCTACATTACTATAAATGTGATAGTAAAATGTGATTGCGATCACATGTTAGGGCACTGCTCATGCCGTTATATCAGCGTTCCAATGAACACTGTGAGCACTGATTAGTCTATGATAAATCTTAGAATTATTTGATTTGCCACTCTCACAATGGAAACAAAAGGAAAACCAGTGAATGTGTTTTAACTATTCCATTTCAAGTTGCTATTTAAGGAGAAGGATTGTCGCATTTGTCATCCAAATACATTTATTTGAATCAACATCTTCAAAAGTTTATGAAGACTTCGATCAAGTAATAATATCAATAAACCTAAAAATATTTATCATAAACTTTTGAAGATATTTCTTCAAAAATATATAAGGCTGAGAAATACGACAATTCATCTCCTTACATGGTATCTCTAAATAAAAAAAATTGACTGGTTTTCCTCCATCAAGAACGTTGGCAGCGGGAACAGTCACAATATAATCACAGGATAATCAGTGCTTACAGTGTGCTTTATTTCAATTGTGTAGAGGAACGTGTGGCAGTTGTCAACAGCAAGGTGGATCAGAGATCACTACTAATCACAATTCACAGGTTTCACAGGAACGGAGTCACAGGTTGTGACTGTTACTTTTATATAACTGTGACTTCTTCACAGTTTACGATATATCGCTCATCACTACTAAGGACTAATAACTGTGAATCGCCGATGATCCTTGGTAATGGAGAGAAAAGCCCATTTGAATAAATAAAGATATCTATGAAGGGTGCCCCAAGATTGTAAGCTTACCTATTACGAGTATTTAGGGTGCCACTTAGGTATAAGGTTTGCTATCATTGCTAATCTGTATCATCATAGGCTATTCCCTATCTTTTCTTATCAACTCCCAGCCTGGAGAGACTCTGCATCCCAACATAAACTTTCTCCACAGATGTGAATCGAGAGGTAACTTATACGGTAAAATCAGATTTGCACGGTGGCTAAAGTAATGAATGGTCTCATACACTGGGGCCTCGGGTTTGAAGCCTAGTGGAGGAAGAAATTTTCCAGAGGCGTACCCATTCCTACTTATATATAGAATATTTCAGCTTCATTCCTCTCTTCGTCGGATAAAATATTAAACTAGGTATGGATTTCTTGGCACTTATTTATAAGAATAGGTCAATACATGCACAATATGTAAATCCTTCCATCCTTTAGAACTTAAAAATTAGCATTTATACTCTGTCTCTGACCTTTTACTAATTGCATAAATAAACCCATCTAGATATCTTCTTGTTACTTCTTTCTAATAACCTTAAATCGTGGGCAAATGCGATTGGGACCAGGCTGGAAGGTCTTACGGAAATGCGCATATCGACTTAAGCCCAAACAAACCGTTCAGACCCGTCACAGGTCCAGAAATAGCTACTATGCTATGATCCATGGAATGCTATTGTTTCCATTTGAGCCACAAGATTTGTAGAATAGAATCCGCATGTTTTAAGACAGTGCTGGCATTGGCAATAATATCGTAAACATAAAATAAGGTGCATATTTTAGGCATCATCATCAACGGTAAGCAATCCCAATCCTAGGATTGGTTTGACGTAGCCCTCCACTCGATTCTTCTATCGGCCAACCTCTTCATATCAACGTAATTCTTCTCTTTTGCACCCTTCACAACTTGCTCCATATATGTCATACGAGTCCTGTCTTTTCTATTCCTCCAATTCATCCTTCCCTCGACGATTGTCGTCATTAGGCCATCGTGTCTTAAGACATAGCCGACTAAGTTTTCCCGTCTTCTTTCTAGGATATTCACTAGACATCTCTTTTCTCCCACTCATTTTAAGACTTCTTCGTTTGTTACTCGGTCGATCCATTTCATCTTCATCATTCTTCGGTAGCATCACAAACGCTTCGAACCTTCTCTGCTGCTGTTATCGTCAATGTTTCGCTGGCATATAGTAAAATGCTCCATATGTATGGTCTTATTAAAGTTTTCCTCAATTCCACGCTTGTATTTGCAGCAGTTAGCAGAATCTACTTTTGGTAAAATGCCACTTTTTACCACAACAATTATACTGGTAATTTCTCTTTTACTTCGTCCATAGCTGGTTACTCAGCATTCCAGGTAAGAGATCTTTCCCATCTCCTCGATGTTTCGTTTTCCTGGTTTAACATTTGGTCTTGCTTCTCTCATATTGCATACCAATACCTTGGTTTCTTTTTATTGATCTTCAGGTGATATCTGGCCAATATCGATTCCATACTTCCTAGTGTCATCTTAATATCTCCTTCCGTTTCCTCCATGACTGCCATGTCGTCTGCGAATCGCAGCATGCCGATTTTCTACCGTGAATATTCACTCCCGAGCACTTTTCCTTAACGCTTTGGATGGCTTACTCGATGTAAATATTGCATAATACGGGAGATATTTCACATCCTTATCAAACTCTTTTCTTAATGCTTGCTTCTCTACTGCTGGGTCCTGATTTGACTACAGTCTCTTGGTTTTTTAATAAGAGTATCCTAACAATTGATCTGAATATGTAGAAATGACTTTATTCTTTTAACAATACCAACCACATCTTTTCTAGCATTCTAGCCATTCTAAACGTGTTAACCATTTGCAATATTGGCTTAGCGGGAAAGTTACAGAGGAATTCCAGAAAAGCATGATTATTCCCATTCACAAAAAGGTTTGGGTAGAGATATGTAGAATTTTAGGACATTACGCCTGACAACTTATTTAACTAAGATACTAATAAGATTAATTCGCAGAAATTAGAACGAAAAGCAGAAGAATTTCTGGATTAGAACCAATTTGCATTCAGGAAAAGCAAAGGTACAGCATAAGCAATTTTGGCCCTATGGCCTCTCCGAGATAAAGGAATGGAGAAGACAAATCTGTGTATGTTCCGTTTTTTTATTTGGAGAAGGCCTTTAAGAGCTCATTGGAATTCAATGCTGACAATTTTCAAGGAATTTAGAGGGTTTTACATTTTACCACAGAACTATCCTTAGCTTGTATAAAAATTAGATTGCTTGGATAAAATATGGATCTAGCAGCGCAAAAAGGTGAATGCAGTTGTCTAACAGAGTGAATTGGGATTTGGTATTGATGAAAATGGTACTCTGAAATTGCGTTTACGTTCTAAATTACGTGAAACTGCCTTCATAATGTACCGAAAGTACTCCTTAGTTACAAAAGTAGGAAGTAAGAAAAAGTAGGAAAAGACTGCTTAAGTAAAAGATTAAAGCATTTAAAAATAGAGTTTAATTTAAATAAGTGTTCCAGAATAAGATCTAAATTCTTGTTAAAAATTTCCTGTGATATCAATCAATTAAAAAGCAATTATTGATCGTTGTCTTTTTCAAAACAAAAATGGTATATTTGCAACCTTTCACACTTGAAAAGATCGGTCTCTAGCTTCCTATTACGTGTGGAATTTTAGTAATGACCTACTTACCCTTGCCAATATCACATCAACTCCACAGCATGGATAGTTGTATAGAACAGAAATGCATTCAATACCTACCGATTGAATCTCAACGCACATCATGGAGCAAGTAAAGTAATTACATTTACAAAAGTACTCTACATTTCGTTTTCCTTGTAATATTCCTCTCTATAACTCTTTATATTTTCTCTCAATATACTTTCTATTGAGTACGAAATACTTCGAGAAAATTACTTGGCGTATATCCAACTCAAATCTATGCATTCAAAATTCTATTTCCTCTCACTTTATCTTCAGTAAAATTTTCGTTCCGCTCCGAAATACTTCGGGAAATTTCCGTAAATAGCATATTCAAATTCTTGCTTTGTGCATCAGCGTTGCAAAGCACGGTCTTGTATTAAATGCAGTATTAAGCGAAACATCCTATTAAGACAAAGGCTTTCTCACTAGCAATCACTTAGTTGTTAGGCAGATATACCATCTAGATATTTAGGCAAAGGCTTTCTAACCAGTAATCACTTAGTTACTATGTAGATACTAACCATCTAGTTTCACGTGACTCTAAAGACTAAATTGTTTCCATGAAGAGGTAGTGTAGCTCATAGTTGCGCGTACGTAGTGCATGTTTGGTGATCTTTACCCCCTGCCACACGTCCTCGTGGTGGCTTACAGAGTATAACGTGGATTTAGGTATAATAAATGTCGATTAATGTGAATTATGCACCAAAGAAAATTTATTTATTTCTATATCTAATGCATGGAAGGGAAGCAGGTATGGAAGTCGTTTAAAATTTGTATGTAATATTCAGCCAGCCTTGACTTCTGTTAATGTAATTATGGATTTAACTGTGCACGAGTTTGCCCTATTATTATGTATTTCATGTTGGGTGAGCAATAAACTTATTAAATAAATAAAAAAGTGCAATAAAATTACTTGAATTTAAATGTTTTAAAGACATGAAACATAGAATTACTGAAAAATCTCCTATGCATGCACTAAGGTACCTTCCATGTTACACGTATATAAGTGAGAAGCTTTGGAAGTAGATAATATTAAGAAATTTCTGATGTAGATAAGATAATGAGAGTTTAACAACACTATAAATATTTTCTCGTAGCTCATCTTGGATTCCATCTTTCTAACAAGTTCAATAGCTTTTCCAATACCTACCAATATTTTTCTTTCCACTTGCTCTGTGGCCTAACATTCATTTTTTTCTTTATTAACTATTACATCAAAAGTAACTTCAATGAGCGGATAGTGGCCGGAGAAATTTTCCTTCAAAAAGTATTAGAGTTTGGAAGCCAAAGATGAATAAAATAGGCTAATCTAGTAAATAAACAAAACAATTTTATGAAAATTGATGACGAGGAAAATTTCTTTACGTGGGACCTTTTTCGCGACAGCGATGGTGGGAAAGTATTAAAAAAGGAGAACTTCAGTAAAGGATATATATCCCCTTCTCATGGTCTAGCCTGTTGTGGTAGGTTTGGGACTTGAATGTTTTTATGACCCCTAGACTTGCACTGGCGGGAACAATGAATGTTGCTCCTGGTAGGGTCACACATGCTAGATAGGTCGAAGGGTAGGGGCCTGACGGAAGGTAGTCCATGTATGTACATACATACATACATGTCCATGTATGTACATACCTTACAGCGTCCGTTCCCCAGAGAGGCGGCTTTGAAAAGTCGTCTCACCTCAGTGTGCCTTACAAGTGTGGTGTCACGTTAAAAACACTATTTAGGCAGACAACACAAAGCCACCTCAATTAAGCCCTCCCAAGAACACAATGGTCTTCAACATTAGATACTAGTATTCTGACAACTTTGGGGCCCGGACCCAAATGAGTAGTGCCAGGTGTCGAAGAAACCAAAGAAGAGAGCAGCAACACTAAGAATCGGGGTACGGAATGTTAGGAAAATGTTAAGCTCAGGGAAACGAGGAAAGTTAAAGCTTGAAATGCTTTTTAAAACACTTCTCTTTTCTTCCACCCTTCTTAGGACTTCTTCGTTCGCCACTCGGTCGAGTTCTTGTCTCACCACATTCAGAATACTTCCATCTTTGATTTTCTGCTACTGATATCGTATATGCCTCGCTACCATAAAGAATTGTGCTCCACATATATGTTATCATGAACTGTTTCCTCACTTTCAGGCTTATGTGTTCAGCTATGAGATGGTTCTTGTTTTGATAGAATGCACTCCACCTGGACTAGTCAACTGACTATAAAATTCCTTATTGAATCGCCCATTGCTAGTTACTCGGCGTCCCAGATTGCAAAATTCTATCCCCTCTTCTAGCATTTGTTTGGCCTCTTGTACTACATACTATTATCTTTTTTCATTGGCAATGAAAAGGTATGAGGAAAATATCTGCCATAGGTTTATTGGAGTCATCTTTTACTCTCTTTCAGTCTCGGTTAGAACCACTTTGTCATCGGCAACAAGCAGCATGCTAATTTTCCTCTACTTTCCTAAGAGAATTCTGAATTTCTCGACATATACATTAAATACATTGCAAAACCACATTTCACCCTTTTCTTTATTCTTATTATTTCACAGCTGAATCTAAAAATCATCAGAGCTACTTGGTTTTTTTATAAATAATTAATGCGTACAAATATTCGGTTTTTGTTGGAAAATTCCTTTCAGTATTCCAAGTATTATATTCCTATTCAACCTGTCAAGAGCCTAATCCAAATCCAAAAACTAATTGATCATCGGTTTGTTCTTCTCCATTCCCTTCTCTATGAGAAGCCTAAGAGCTTAAATTGACGCCATTGCACACTTTGCTTTTGACTGAATCAAATTGGTCTTCATCCTGGACCTCTGAATTTCGTTCTATTTTTGCAGTAAATGATCGTTTGAAGTAGGTACCTTCGTGAAGAAACAGGCTCCATACTCAATGTGATTCTAATGAAATATTTCCTTTTTTCAAATATTGTATCTCCCGCAGTAAGTACATATTTCTTTTGGAAGTCTATCCTCTTTGCCTAGGCTATTCTATTAAAACCTTCTTCCTACGTCCATTCTAGTGATTTTGCCTCCGGGATAGCTATAAACATTCCTCTACCCAATTTTTAACTTTTAAGCTGAACAGTGGCTTTGGCCACATCAACTAACTCATTTGTAACTTTGTGGTATTCCATTTTAAGGTTTCTGGGATGTATTACTTTTACTTATACTTACCACTCCTTTTTAAAAAATAAAGCGACCCGGGTTTCGATGAATAATCATCATCATCAGGCGTAAATTATTTATCTTATTATTGTAACCTTAGTTACGTAACGGAAGACGAGATGAATTTCGAAACGGACGCCAGAATGGGGGAAAAAGATGTGTAAATGTATTCGTTGATGAGAGTGTTGTCCTGGTTATTAAAAAAATTTAAAATTTCTAACTGCTCTCTAGAATCTAATTCGCAGCGGTCATTGCATAATTTTAATATATTCATTTTAAAATCACTCCTATGGTAGTTACATGTTAAGTGCTTAGCAAAATTACTTTTATCGTCTTTGCTGTTTTTGTAAGCACTTAAATGTTCTTTCTTCCTCACTCCGAAGCTTCTTCCTGTCTGCACCACTTAGACACCATTGCAATCGCTGCATTTTAATGAATGTATTCCACATTTGTCTAGTTCATCTATCGGATCCTTACATTTACCAGCAGCCTTCGGAGAGTGGCATTAGGTCTAAAAGCCATATTGAATTTGTCTCTTGGTAAATGATGAGCCATTTTCAGAGAAACTGCATCCAGGTACGTCACCGTGGCTTTGGCATCTTGTTTTTTAACTGCTTGCCATCTTATTTGAAGAAAAATATCTCAAACCACAATGGATTGCAGAGAGTTAAACGCACGCATATCACACCCTGCTTTGCAAGTTTCACTCATCTCTCCTGAGGGTGTTTCTGCATCGCATTCAATCCAGAACTTATGCTCAATTCCTACCTGTGCCGTGCAGTGGAGGAATTTCATGCATTTCCAATAAGGTAAAATTTTCTTTAGGATAACCTTTCTAAAGTGCTTCAAACACAAGAGCGGAGAAAATTATACGCATCGGAGCGAATTGAAATAGCATTGTTGCTGAGGCCGGTTGATAAAAATTTGACTCCGTTGAGCAATTCATATGCATGGGGAAACGAAATCTCAAAATAATTCGCAGACCCGAGGCTGGAAAAATACAACTCTTCCGAACTTTTTTTCTCTGTTCCTCGATAGGTAGAGGAAATGGATACAGCTCCAAGTCACCGTTTTGTTGGGTGCTTCCATCCTTTGGAAACGAAATCAGCATTTAGGATCGAATTATGAATTCATAGCGAGAGGGACGAGCGTTTTGGATTCAGCTATCAATCGGGAAAAGGGGGCACGAAATGCGAGTCGCAACTTGCCTCAAATGGGGAGCGTCGCTTGAAGGATTGAAAAAAACCCTTGCAACCTTCTCTTCCCGGTCACCTGTCCCCACTTTTGGCTAAGGGGTCCCGCTACTGCGTCTCTCCGTAGCTATGCGACAACCGACAGCTAGCTCGGAGACCTCGCCTACCCAACACCCACCGTGTCTCATTCAAATCACATCTGGATCGAAGCGTCAGAGATAAAAAAAAGGGGCGATGCCGAAAAACCCTGATCCGGAGGAAAAAAAAGCGACAAAATATGCCCGGAACCCTTTTTCTCCCAACACGTATCCATACGGTGCGAGCGATTGTCGCGATCGGACATCGAAACCGTCGACCGGTTTGGCGGGAAAGATAGGACGCACGAACTGAATGGAAAGGGATAACAGGAGTGAGGGTATCGGGTAGGGTACAGGGTGTGCGGCGTGGTAAAAAAAAGATAACTTTTTTGCGGGAAAGGAAGCCACCTCCCTTCAACCATTTCGTTTATTTATTTTTCTCAAATTCGATTCCAAGTTCCACCCCACCCCAATTCATTCACGAAATTTCCCTATGCCCACCACCGACAATAATGCGAGATAAAAAGAAATATAAATCGATTTTCTAGCGGGTCGGAATGAGAACCATAGGATGCACACTGAGGGTCACCATACCTTAACCCTTTCCTTACCTTCCGCGTGGGGATCGGAAGAGAATCCTATACCAGATCGAACTCAGACAAACATCACACAAACTAGTCGGAAAAGGGTACAATGGTTGCCAAATATAAGAGGGCTGATGATCGTTGGGACCGTTATTCACGATTTAAAACTCCCTCTCCCAATCTCCTTCCAGCTCATTTGATCCAAAAAATATTTATGACGTTAGGATATGCCTATAACAAGGGTTTACAAAAAGGAGAACGTTGACATTTTCACAAAATTCACGGTTATGACTGGAGTAGGGACAATTTTTACGCTTTCGATACGTTACGCAGCTTAATCATAGCATTACGTATTTACGGAAACCCTTGAGTTGGATTGCATGTTACTACTTAGTTGCAATACTAAAACATGATTGCTTTTCGACAGGTCATGAGGCGTCCGAAATTTTCAGTCACAGCAACCATTTTTTTCCGACTAGGATAAAATTGCGGTAGGTATCTCTGATTGTAGTGGATAGATTAAAATGCCATTTATGATGATATTTCTGTCATTATTAATGATCTCAAGAATTAATAAGTGTATTAGTGCCAAATACCGTGTCTATTGGTGCTTAATAAGATTTTTCTTAAAATGTCGAGCCGAAATTCTACCCACGTCTAATACGGGCGTGTTTTTTCTAACTTCAGTAAAAAAATGGAGATTATTCTGCTTGAAACGCCTTTTTCAGTTTTTTTGTATGGCTTACACCTTTCTCTTCGAAAAAGGGGAAATGAATACAAATAATTTTTTATTAATTTAAATAATAAGTTTGAAGCTCCAGGTATTTTTTTGAATTGCTGTTTTATTTTTTTCTGAAATATCCTCCTGAAACCCACAACCCGCTTTTTTTACATTGCGCTGATGAATGTAACAAACGTATTTTCACAACTTATATTAATTTTTTTCATCAAAGTTTCTAGAAAAATGTATGAATCCAATTTTAATCCTTTTTCAGGGCAGAAGATGTCAGTCACTGAAGGTACGAATGCCGATTCTCGCCTCGAAGATGCCTCTACACTCGTTCCATCGTACCCTGTTCCCCCTCTCACACCACTCGCACCCATATCCCCTGTTACATTTCGTTTTACCTCTCATTTAAAAACCGCTGGCACCCGACTATTGTCAAGCTGGAATAGGCTCCGGTACATCTGCTGCTCCCTTGTTAAGAAGGCGTAACTCCTGCCTATCTTCTGCCCCTCGCATAGATGTATGCTATATCCAACCCTACCACCCATACCTACCCTCTCTCTCTTTTAATACGCCGGGAGAGGGGCGGGAGGGGTCACGGGAACAAGTGACAATCGATCGATCGAAATGGGGAGGGAAAAAAATTGAAGTGAGAAGGGCGAAACGGGGATGGGTGACCGGAGGAATGCAAAAAAAGGGGAAAGAATCGAATACCAATACCCTACCAAGGGTTTGGATGCTAGCGAGAGTTGGGGGGTGGGTAAGGGGGGGAGAGGCATACATATATTTTTCTAAACAGTTTTTTTTTCCTTGCGTGTGGAAGGGTTTTGTCGTTCAACGGCGTGTCGGATGGGGTGCGTACGCAAAAGGGGAAACCAGGGTGGTCGCGAACGATATCACGGGAAGAGACGGAGGCAATGGAGAAAAAAATCAATCTTCATAACAGGAGAACAAAAAAAATACCAGCTCGGAAGAGGGAAATCGAATATTTTGCGTGTGAAAGGAATATCATCGCGAGCGCAGAAGGGGACAAGCAAATCGAGAGAGGAGGGACGTACGACAACGGCTCAATTTCGACGGGCGAAATTAGGAATATCGGGCTCCGACTTAAGTGGACGCTCGAACGAGGTGAACAACAAGTGATCACTTGGTTCACCAGCACCATGACGTCATGTAGTTTTGGGTGTATGAGGATGCCAAACGGGATGAAGCAATTCTCAACGACTCGCAAATTACTCAAAATATAAAAATGAACAAAATAAAAGATTAGTTTATTAATTTTAATCCTAATAGGGAAACGGTTTTGAAGCGTTAGTTTTCATCTACATCTACATAATACCCTGCAAGCCACCATAAAGGTGTGTTTGGCAGGAGGTGAATTCACAACAAACATGCATTACATGCGTCATTATCATTATCATGCGTAAAAAGGAATAGTAATTATATACTAGTATACATTTCACAAATTAAGTCTTCCTTGGCTTTGAGTTACTGAGAAAAATATATGAATCTTAGAAATATCGGGTAGGTATGAAAAAATTTTAAATGGATGAAAATTAACGGAACCACATAAGCGCGAACAATTTATCGGATCCTTGTGCAGTGTTCATGGTTAAAGATTAAGGCAACAAATATTTTACGACTAAAGTCGCTTGCGAAACAAAGAAATGGATTCATATTCACATGAAAGCATATAAAGGTGTACCTACATAAAAACCGAAGATAACGGAGCACAAGGAAAATAAACACAAGACGCGCAAGTATCAAAAGCTTTAACATTCATACTCTTTATATGGAGTCCCAATGAAGGTAAATGTATTACTGAAAAATCAATTACCCAGCCAATGTATTTTCTTCGTTATTCTTTTCATTTCCG
Organism: Platycnemis pennipes; assembly: GCA_933228895.1. Classification (NCBI taxonomy): domain Eukaryota; kingdom Metazoa; phylum Arthropoda; class Insecta; order Odonata; family Platycnemididae; genus Platycnemis; species Platycnemis pennipes. Next base: position 81,520,994 of record OW121857.1, read on the forward strand.
ATTCTCTGCTAAGAAAAAACGTTTGGCTCATATTGTTCCTTCATTTTCTCTTTAAAGAGGGACCAATATATTAATGAAAAATCTCCATATACTTGTATGTATACTATTGAATTTATTCACTGATTTTCACATCTCTGATAGTACGAGGAAAGAAAAAAAATTAAAAACTGTCGCTTCGGCAATCAATTTCCCAAATTTTATGTTCATGCTCTAGTCTACTTAAGTCAGTCGGAGTTCCTAAAAGTTTTGTTACGTAATCGGTGAAAATATTGCTTTGGGATTAACTTGTGGGATAAAATCTGTATTTTTATCTACTTGTGATGATAGTTTCCTTTTTAGTTCTTCTAATAGGCTTATTACGCTATTATAATTATAATACCGTCCTTTTACAAATCTTGGCGAGCTTTGCTGCGCACTCTCCAAGTCGTTATTTAAGCTTACTCCGTAAGGATCCCGTATATTGGAAGAGCATTTCAAATAAGGTCTAACAAAGGAAAGTACCTGATTTCTCGTACATGATTGTCACACTTTCCCAGTACTCTTTTGATAAATGCATTCAACCTTTAGCGATACAAATAATGTCACGCATATGTTTTCTCCGTAAAAGACCATGTGTCAATCTTATTCCAAGATATTTAACTGATTCCATGCTTTTTAATTTGTTTGTATTCTTAATGTAGCAAGCGGTATAGATAATTCTGTTGGTATATTCGAACCAACTTTTTGGTAGCTATGGCTGGCTCGGTACCAATCCGACTACAGTGCCCATTTTGGCTGTATCGAAACACAAAACGTTCATTAAATTGATTCATACGCTCACTCCATGAATTTGGAGTTCTCCATGAGGAGCATATACCTTTTATTCCCTCGGTCAAATGCCACGTGGATCGTCGCAGCATTGTAAACTTTCCGAACCCGATACAGTATGAGTCCAGTGCCCCAGATTGAAGTTCAAAAATCTACCTACGTAGCACTGGGAGGATACAAGGGCAGCGTTCAACAAAGGAACATTCTAATCCGGGAAATGTAGGCCGTAAGTTACACGTGCAAATATCCACTCGTCCTCAGATAAACCTGAAGGAAATTTTTTTCGCAATACTTCATGACTTGCGCCCTAATTTCGAATCGAATTTCACAATTGAGAGGACTTGCTTTGTAGAAAATATTTTATTGCGTAAGTATGTATCATAAAATGATACCTTCTAGATGCAGCGATTGGAATAAACCATTCAACCTTTCATAATTTTTCTATGGAGTTCTTTTTATAATATTATCGTGCTATAAAACGTCGCAGTAATAAGAGTGGAAGATATTTCAAATAGCATTTGAGTATGATGTTAGGATTGAATTATGCCGACCCACTTAACACATTAATGGAGACAGATTTATAAAAATTTAGTAAATAAATTGAAAATTCACTCTTGGCTGTCAGGACTTCAGCTTGAGTTGGAAGTCAATTCTGCACAACTTTTAATAAACCAACCTAGGTTAGGACAATTGTTGACCTTGAGAATGACAACATTGTCGAAACTGGTTACTCTGCGTCCCAGGTCACAAAACTCTTCCATCTCCTCGAGTTGCCTAGTTCAACATTTATTCTGACTTCCTTGGTACAGAAGCATAAAGTATATATTACGAAATACTTTCATTCCCTGAGCATGAGTCTAACCTGCCAACATTGGATTACATTACCAGCCCGCTACCGACCTGGTTACCGCAGCCGGCCTCTAAGTGACTTGCAAGGTGTTGACTAGACGTAAATGAAGATGAATCATATGGAAATGAATACAAGGGGTTGATGGAAGACTCCAAAATAACAATACTAAAACACGATTGTTTTAACAGCATGCTATCTGCCGTAATTTGGCAGTAACGCAAAAAATTACTAAAGAATAATGTAACCATCGTGTTGGTCGAGTCCCTACATGTCGCTCGCTTTCATGACGACATCCGAAGCAAACATTATCTAAGAATAGTGTTGGCAGAGGCAATTTCCCATTGTAGAATTGATCCCGTCCCCAATTCAGCCTCTGACCGTCGGAACGGCGTAATCGTGGGTGTGGCTGTGATGAGAAGATTTGTGCTCGAGAAGGATCTGTTTTTTCCACCCCCTGCCCCCACTCCACAATAACCTCCTCTCTCCCCCCTCCCTCCCAGCTCCGAGATAACAATCGCGACGTCATAAGCCGCAAATTCGATTTTAGAAGACCCGTTACCAATCCCGAATCGCTTCCTATCGCCAACTCCCCTCCCACTCCAGGATACCTACCTCCCCATCCCAGTTTCAACACCCCCCCCCCCTGCACCCTGGAAACCTCCACTCCTGTCCCCCTGACACCCCATTCCCCCCGTACCCCACGCCCCTGTCCCACCGTGCCTTCACCCTCAGCCCCCCGGACTCCTTCGTCATGTTTGAAATGATATGGAAATTGATTTGTGTTGGGAAATCTCTTTAAAAAAAGGAAGTTGACTTTGAATTTCGGGAGTCCCTCTCTCGCACAAACACGAGCGCGCCCGTACAATCTCACCACCCTCCGTTCCTCCCTACGCCCCAAAAAAAACCCCTCCCTTTCAATCTCCGTGCACCCTTCCCCCCACCCTTCTTTGTAACTCACACGAAAGCGCACACACAAGACTCACCCACCCCCTGCCACTTCCCCCCGCCCTACCCAAACCCTAGCCTCTCTCCCCTCCATCCATTGTTGCGTCCACTGTGCGTGTGACGCATTCCCCATTCATTCCCAGGAAAAGGCGACCCGGAGAATGAAACCTAGGGTAAGGGAGTGAGAATGCAAGGTGCGACAGGGTCGGAGAGGAGATGAGGATTGGGAGGGAGAGGAGGGAAATAATAAGGGAAGTTTGGGGGGATACAAGGAGGAAGAAGGCGAGGGAAAGAGAGGGATAAGGAGTCGTAAAGCAATGGAGTGAGCGCGGCCAATTGAAATTACGCTCTATACTCGAGAACGTGTCACTATTAAAGAGCAAGCGATTATCTCAGATCCTACACATGCGTATTCATACCTAAATGTAAAATGGCATCCTACGAGCGTAAGTGCCTCATGTCTCCTTTAAATATCCAAGTTGCATGTCAATAGTGCATGTTTGGTGATCTTCACCCCCTGCCACACACCCTCGTGGTGGCTCGCAGGGTATTGAGTAGATGTAGGTGTAGATGAATGTGTAGTACATCTACATCCAGACAATACCCTGTAAACCAACATAAAGGTGTGTGGCAGGGGGTGAATTCACACCAAACATACATTTCATTGCATTCATAAGAAGGATTAGTAATTCTGTATATTCAAGTCTTAAATTCACAATTTAAAATAAAGAGAAAAATAGCAAAGCAAGCATGCAAAAACCTGTTGTTAGTTGGGTTACCTTGATACACGTATAGCAATATGAAACTACATATGCTATCCATTGATACACTTGTATTTTTGCAGTTGGATATATTTTTACAGCTATTCATATGCCTAATCGCACGAGGAAAGAAGGCGTTTCGAATCTGTCAGTTCGGCAATCAATTTCTCTAATTGTATGATTATGGTCCAGCCTACCGTAGTGAGTTGGAGTTTGAAAAATATTTTTAACGCCGTCAGCGAAAATACTGACTTGGAATTTATTTAAGAGATTAGGACTAAATTTCAACCGATGGTGTGGTAACAATTCCCATTTTAGTTCATTATTTAAGACTATTTCATGAGGATCAGTTGGAGACGCTCAGGCATTTGACCATAATTTAAGAGAGAGTCCTGAAGTAATGAATTTTGAATCCATGATCCTCATGGCTGCCTCTATCATTTCTCCCTTTGAGCGAAGGAATGGACAGAACACGAAAATACTTTACTCCCACTCTACTTCACGGACGTTAATACTGTTGATGAGTTGAGGGCGACTTACAAACTGAAGACGAAATTAGGATAGGCTGCTGCTAATAGCGGCTATGTGATGGAAAATCTTGATATCATACGCTGTGACCGAATAGATTTAAAATTATTTATGAGAATACCAATTCCATTGCAAATTCAAGTGGAATCGTCCTGGGTAAATTGAACAGTATTTGACTCTCCGATTACGTTAACGGTAATAAGTTACAGTTTAACTGAGCTACGGTAGGTTTGATCATAGACAATATATAAGAGATACTTTGTAAGAGGGAGAGTTTAAAATGAATATTTTCCCGTACAGTGCAGTAAATGTAGGCGTTGTGCATTATGAACGTATTGTCATTACCAACCCATGCACGGTAGTTAAATACAGATAAAAATATTTATATAAATGCTATTGTCACCAATAATCCTTTATTACTATATAGATACAAACCATCTAGTAATGTGACCCTATTATGTTTCCATGTAGTAGCCTATTTGCACGTCAATAGTGCACGTTTGGTGAACTTCACCTCCTGCCATACACCCTCGCGGTAGCTTACAGGGTATTACATAGATGTAGATGAACTACGAGATGTATAATGAAATTCCAAGTATATTAATTCCTTTCCGTAAAGTTTTGTAACTCGATCAATCCCTTCTGAGCTTAAAATACGAAGCTATTCTCTGTTTATTTACATAGTATCTAGCAAGCCACCACAAGGGTATGTGGAAAGAGGTACTACACCTAGCCATGTAATATGGCCAAGTTAAAGATTACCTATGCAAAACGCAATAGGTTTCCCTGCTTACTGAGCTACATTTGCCTCTTCATCACCAAGGGAAACACGGCAGATTCACATACTATATTGTATGCAAAGCTACTTTGTTTTCAAGGCAAATTTCATTAATCTAACATAGCACAAGAAAACATATACCTAGGCAACAATTTAACCGAGTAGGTTGCTGAAATGAAGGAAGAGTTTTCTAAAGTTCAACTGAAGAATGATATTAACTTGAGATAGCCGTGAATGCTTTGGAAATGTTAATAAATGTCCAACTAATCAATAATTATCATATTACTACATAGATACAAATAATCTAACTGTAATGCCTTCGTGGATACATATCTAATATGTCTCTACAAAGTGGAATTGGTGTAAATTATAGTAGAATGTGCATAGTGCCTGTATTATGATCTTTCAACCCCCGCGGCGGCCCCTCAAAGTAGCTTGTAGGGTAATCCGTGGATGTAGATGTAGAATGGCATGGTTACGTTTGACCTTGAGAGTAACTAACGTCAAGAATAAGCCATATCGCACATCCTTGTGGTGACTTAGAGAGTACTGTGTAGTTGTATATACAATTAAGTCTCATGTTCCTAGAGTAGAATGGCGATTTCCACAAAATATTATTGGTCTCATTTACGATGGCATTTTCGTAGCGGAACAATGTTTTTTGATTTTCTCACTGCATTTTTAAAAATCCCGGATTGTCATCTCTTGAGATAGCAAAATCCACAAGGGAATCATTCTTAGATGGGCTCTAAGTATTGTGCATTCATACTAATGCGGGTTTCGGCAAAAATATTACGTGCAATCAGTTTTAATCCTCTTACGTTAAAATTTATTCTAATGCCGATCACATAATATAATGGACGATTTAGAATGGTACACACATTACTTCCCTACTTAGCTAAAAAATCTGACCTCTAGAGAGATCTGTTATAATATCTAGGACCCATATTATAATAGGGATTTCTAGCCAATTATTTCACACCACTATACAAATTTCAATGTCCCGTACTCAAATACTTAATTGATTTCCAAATATTTGACGGTATTAGCTGATGGAAGAGTTTAGTGGGAGCTACTTCAAATCAATCTCAGGATTGTTGACTGATGATGATGATCATTTGTCTAGTCACTTTTTTATTTTTGAGTTTTATTCTAGTGAAAAATATGATGATGTCACGGATAATCTCAGAAAATGAAAAAAAAGAAGCTGGCGGGAAAGGAATAGTAAATTAGCTGCAGTTGGAGTACAAAACTCTCCATTGAATGGTCTATTTAACTTCGTGTTTTAATGATATGGTTCACGCTATGACTTTTATGTAATGATTTATGAGGCTTGCGTTTAATGGAACATATGCATAAACCTGTAATTGAAAGAACCTTCTTTTGGCTACAAATGGTATCCTCTCTATCTCTCTAAACAACCATGCCTAATGACATTTAATTTATCTTCAGCTACACCTTGATAGAGTCATTTATAATTTTGAAAAGCAGTGGAATTTTAAGGGTGATCGGTTAATGAGTTCCCTACCATTCATTAGTATTGAAAAAAGGTACAATGATAGTAAAGATACCAAAGGTATAGTATCCGACTGAAGGCTACAGTATGAGCTAAATTTTTAAGTACTCTTTAAGCCGATTAGCTGTGCAATGGGTTTAAATATTCTTTGCAACTCCTATCTGTACAGTCATTATAAACTCCTATTATGCTCTCTCATATTTGGCTGAATTAAAATATGCTAAATATTTCCTCCAATCTTGTTTTCGTGATAGAATCGTGTACAACACCGATGATTTAAAAACAGATTTAATGTGATCAGGAAACAGATCAGATTTAACTCTAGTTGAATGATTCAGGGACAAGAAGCCATAGTCTGACAGTCATTCTCATCAATATCTTTCCAATTTAGGTGTGACATCAAGGAATATTCATAACGACGCAAAACAATATTCTCACCGAAAATCTCGGCACAGGCCCTAACACCATAAAGGCTTTAAAACATATTCCATGATTTTTCCCCAATGATCTTGGAGAGAACCTAAACAAAGTACCGAATCATTTAACATACTACTTTTGTAATCCATTCCTTTTTATCCTCTAAATATTGTTCCTCAATTCTTCTAGCCATACAACCTGGAGATGACCCTTAAGTCATAGTGATATTGATAAGCACAGAAAGATTAACGCATTTCTCCGGAGATTCTGGCAGGAATATAATATCGTGATCTATTGTCACTTTCACGAACATCCAAATGCTAATTCAACATCGGCAACGATTACGTGAATCTTGGTACCCCAAATTACATCTACATCATCTTTTCAATCCATCTCAAGGGTACGTGAATCGGGTGAATCTGACATCAGGCATTCATTAACTTCATGGAATCAAACCTTTTGTTATAGCCTACATTGCACGTTCTGTTTTTATAATTCCTAAGTAATTGAAATAGGCCTTGAAAATACAATATCTTTACACGAAATATAATTATTTTATCCGTAATCTCACTCTTATACACTGTAAGTGGTGATTGGCAGGGTTTAGTACGAAACTGTGGCATATATGCGAGCATAAATGTGTTCTGATCTCTTTCAAATGCCAAATCGAACGGGCGAGAAAAGAATATGGGCGTATAAAAAGTCAAGAGTCCATATGAGCAACTAGTCGGACAATCTTTGGGGTGCAAGGGCATGTGGCATAAGGAGGCGGACTCTGTGGAGAAAGGTGAACGTGTCCCTTTCTCACGCTCGGAAATGAAAATCGGTTTCTGCGTGGTGGCAAAGGGAACTGACGGGCATAGACGTAGAAATTAAATCAAAACAGAGAAGAGGATGCTGGCAGCGGCATCTGTCAACGTATTTACTCAGGTAGGCTCGGGGGATTGATTTGAGCCGCCAACAGATACGGGAGAGACTGAATGGAGTTATCTGGAGGATAATATCAAGAACAATCACCATTTACGGCATGGAACTAATCTGATTTGCACAGAGAAAGTTATCAGAATTGTAAAAATATTCTAAACAGCCTTTAAGTTTCTATGCACCGGGCACGAGGTAGGGAAAGGATTGGGGTACATAAATATCCAAGCAATTTTCATGAACAAGGCCCTCAGTACATTTGAGGAGACACTAACGATAAAATTTGCTATACACTACAGAATTGGTGATAGACTCGTTTTAGGCCAATGGATGGGAATCACCTTTCCGTTAATAATGACAGGGTAATATTTTATTCTTTGTTTTTCCAATTTCAGTTGGCTCACTGCTTTCTTTTCGTTTCCATAATGACATGTGGCATATACGACATTTCAAGTTTTCGTCATCATGGGTCAAAAATCCTAGGATTGGTTTGACGCAGCTCTCCACTCGATTCTTCTGCCTACCAACATCTTCATATAAACGTAATTCCTCTCCTTTACATCCTTAACAACTTGCTCCATATACCTCATACGAGGCCTGCCTTTTCCATTCTTCCCGCTCACTTTTCCCTCAACGATTGCCTTCATCAGGTCATCGTGTCTTAAGATATGACCAATTAAGTTATCCAGTCTTCTTTTTAGAGTTTCCAGCAGACGTATCTTTTCTCCCAATCTTCTGAAGACTTCTTCCTTTGACAATCGATCAATCTATTTTATCTTTATCATTCTTCGGTAGCACCACATTTCAAATGCTTCCAGCCTTGACAGCTGCTGCTGTTATCGTCCATGCTTCGCTGCCATATAGTAGGATGCTCAAGGCATATGTTCTAATGAAATGTTTCCCTAATTCCACGCTTGCAATTGAGCTTTAAGCAGAATCTTCTTTTGGTAAAATGCCCTTTTCACCTGGGAAATTCCACTGGCAATTTCTCCTTTACTTCGTTCATCGAATTGCAATCATAGTTCACACTTTGCCACGTTGCAGCCACTGGAGTGTCTCTGACCAATGAATTTAATATAATTTTTAAGGTAGTTTAAGATGGTTAAAAGTGTCACTGATGGCACGACTATTTTGATAGATTCGCTACCACGTCTCAGAGCGCAGCAAAATTTTGAATTTCCTCGCATTTTTGGCAATAAAGTCATGCTACAAGCAAAAACAAATCCTTTCTGTTTTACATTCCGTTTCAATATCTCGTAGATTTTGGTCTGCGGCGGCTAACTGGAGAACCGCGGACTTCCTTTTCTCATTGAAACGCGAATAAGCATTCGTCGTACAAGTAGATACACGCCACATCACCCCATTTTTCTTTATTCGTGCCACCCTTTAGTCCTCAAACTTCCTCTTTTCTCATAATTTTCCCGGAATGGAATGCCATAATTCGGAATCACCATCCTCATCTCTGCCAACAATAAATTGTGTCGACGAGATTTTTCAGAGAATCCATCTCTTGCGGGACAGAAAACTTGAGCGACTCGGATCCCAGAGGCTTTTGTCAACCTTCAAAAAGGATATCTCACGATTCGAAACGCTAAAGATTCAAGAGTAGTGTGTGCGCCTATTCGTCTCTTTCCCTCCTTATCCCTCCCTCACTTTCAAAGCCACCAAAAGGAAAAAAGAGATTCTCCCCTCCCTTTCCCCTTAGTTTAGGGATTCACCCCCATGAAAGGAATCACTGTGGGAGAACACAGAGAAAGGAGAATATCTCCCGTCATTCCTTTTTGTGCTTCGTGGAATTCCGGATTGACTCTCTCTCTCTTCGGAGACACGTATTTTTTTCATGGATGCAACGAATGATTCTTCTTTTGCCTTTCTGCGGAAGCAGTTGAAAAGGAATGGTAGAAGAAATGTATGCCTATGGAGACGTCTCCGTTTCCAGGAGTGATGCCTCCATAAATGGGCTCACTTGCACGGGGAAGGAGTAGAAAAGCTTCAACGGTTTTTTCAAAACCTTCATTTAAATAAAGTATCTTAAGAAGTGAGTCCTTCATACTGCGGGAAAGCAATGATAGCATTATTTCTCTGATCAAAAAGATATGGACATGGTTCACTTCCATTCACCGTTCTCTTGAGAAAAGGATGAGAGGCTTTTAACGACAAATTGTACTATGATATTTTTGCGGAAAACATATGACGTCAAAATTATCCTCTTTTCCTGATTACCTTTTTAACTCAGTCACCGCAAAATCTTAAGCTGAGATGAGGGACAATTAAAAAAGGCTGAAATGATTGAGTCACTCTCTTAAAGTAATGAAACGAAGGTATAATATACAGTGCATATTTTTCAAATGAAAGGAAGGACGATTTTGCATGCAATCTGTGCAGTAGCTTGACAATGATTGTAGTAATTTTAGCCATTTTTGAAAACAGTGACTTCAAGAGAATCCTACAAAAATATTTGCGCACAATCGTTAAGAGGAAAATGACTTGATACATTTGATTTATCTCTCAATTCTATAAAAAACGGTCAAATCAGTTTAGCTTGATTACTGATTGTGACTGTGCCACTAATATTCCCTGGATGAGATTCGTTTACGTCGACAGAGAACCCTACAAGCCACTTCGAGGAGTGTGAGGCAGGGGCAAGAGATATTATTGCTTTTATTAAAATTATTCAATTTACTCCTTCCATTCGGCTTATTTAGGCAGAAACACTCGAAAGGGCAATGACTGCTGCAGAAAAGACAATGGTGGAAGCATGCAAAATATGGTGCTAGAAAGAATGATGAACATTAAATGAATCGACCAATAAGCTGCAGCAAGCTGGCTTTACGTGATATATACATGTAAAAAATGTCGTTAGAGAGTATGAAGTACCTATACCTGACACCTAGATCATTTTAAACGGACTTTCTGCTAGAATAAGTGTTTTTTTGTCCTTGTAAATGTAACTTCCAATATCCATTTTTTCACAAGTTTAGCCTAATATTACACCAAGAAAGAATTGAAAAACCTGGCCGCTCTATCAAACCGTAGAACTCATATGCATCAGTGTCTGAACATATTAAGAAACATGGAATGTGTGGAAGAAATAAATAGTCAGTAGATTAATCCAGGCAAAGAGGGCATTCTATCAAAAGAAAAATATACTTACAGAAGGAAACAAGCATTTTTGTAAGGAAACAATTCATCAGAAAGTGCATCTGTTTCTTTGTAGCAGTGAGACATGGGGTGTGCTTGAATCATTCGAGATTGTTTCCGGTAAGAAATAATCCTGAAAGCCATGTAAAAATATACGTGTGAGTCCTTAGTTACGTCCCGAAATTTATCTTGAACGATTAAAGCTCATTCTCCATGGACGATGACAGCAGCGGAGAAAAAAATGTTGGAAACATTCTAAATGTGGTGCTACAGAAGAATGATGAAGATCAAACGATAATCGATCGAACGGATCGACCGAGTAAGTAACGAGGAAGTTCTCAAAAGTAGAGAAAGGAGAAGTAATCAGAAAACCCTAAATACCTAGATGAAGGGACAACTTAATCGGCCATATCGTGAGACACGATGGCTTGATGAAGAAAATCGTCGATGAACAAGTGAACGGGGGGAATAGCAGAAGAAAGCCTCATTTGAGATAAAGAATAAGTGATGAAAGATTTGAAAGAGAATACGTAAATATGAAGAGATTTTCTGATAGAAGTGAGTGGAGAGCTTCGTCAAACCAATCTCAAGATTGACGACAGATGATGATGAATTGAAAGTAAACAATCATTCTTTATCTGACTTATACTAAGATTAAAAATTACTTCTTAGTATTAATACATATAGACAGTATTAATTTCTTCAAATTAATACTGCCAAGTAATATTTCAGCTACGTATTGATTGCTCGTAGGTTCATTTAGTTTAAATATTTCATCGATAATGTTTATTTAATATACTAATTTTGCCATTTAAGCAGATGAAGATAATAATTGAATGATTTTCTAATTTTTAAGACTACTTTAGATTCTTTGCTTTTAGTGAAATTTACGATTTTGAAGCATGATAGAGTAAAATATAACTTAATTTTTGGCCATCCTTTTCAATGCATGAATGTCTTTCTTGAGGAAATTTATTTAAATATCATTTGAACGTCACAACCTTTGCGCTAAAATAAAATTTTTGGTAACAATTTTTTAATCAATTAAGAGAATTATTATTAAGAAAATCTTGTTTATATGATTGAAACACTGAACATGAAATGCATGTGTGCTATATTGAACTGTTTCTGATAAACTGTAAGGGCAACAAACTAAAATCTATCAAGCTGTAAGGAGTGGATAATTCTAAAATTATGCTCAAGTCTTTCAAATCCTAGATTTTCATATCTTGAACCTATTCTAGAGCATTATTCTTTCTTTTCTTGGATCATAATCGTGAATCATGATTCGCTGTTGGACTCACATTCGACAAATATACCTCTTCCGATCACTATACCTTTTGATGTATACTGATGATCAAGAAGAGTTATCGCGCAGTATTCGTTGGCTGACAAGGTAATAGCTAAGATACGTTTGGACCGAAAACAGGGATAATTTTGTTGGAAAAGGGGTCCCATTATATGCAAAAAAAAGATTGAGACAAAAAGCTAAATTCCTACTTTCAGTAGACATCATAAAAAATCTCTACGTTATCTTCATGCCAAGAGGGTATTTATTATACCTGCTGTATTTATCTGGTGTATGTCCCCTCATATAAACATACTGCGTACTCCGAACGATATCTGCATAGTTCTTTGGCATTTACCTCTCCTGGGTGCATGGAAGGGGTCAACGTCATCTGCTTCCAGACTATACCTCCTCCCACCTCCCCCAGATACCCTCCAGTCCAAATTTCCTTTTGTGTCCGCTAGGGTGAATAGGGCGCCACTGTTGCAGCCCTATTGTGAAGGATACGCACTCCCTGTATAGATGCGTGTGTGTGTATATATATGTATGTATAAATGGGATTGAAGAGGAAAGGACTAGGAGGAGGGAGTGGGCGGATGGGACGACGAAATAAAGCAAAAAGGGAGGAAAAGGGTCGCCTGGAATAGAGAAAGAGAGGAAAAAAGGAATTGTCATGGGAGGGTCGACAGTATCGGAATGGTTTATCCAGGATTGGGAAAGATTTGTACAAAAGGCGGGGAGGAAAAAGGGGCAGGGTGCGGGACCTCTCCATCCCCTTATCCCCATTGAACTCCACTCTCAGAAGGGTTTCCCTTTTTTCGCATTATTATTCCCTGGTTACTCCGGCGGAGGTTATTCAACGAAAATGTTAGCGAAAAGGTGGGTGGAGGAAAAGGAGGTAGGTGGTTCACCTTACCTCCCCCGCGCTACAAAACCTCCCGGATGTGGCAAGGAGGTAGGGGGATGAGACTCCGGAATCACGTAATTGTCGTCGTGGGGGAAATAAGAATCTCTGGTGATTGCCAGGAGAAAAAGGTCAACGAGGATCTAGTGGGCTCATCAAAAATGTCAAATCCCTCCCCCACCTATGGATTTGGATAGCGGGAAGGAAGAAAAAGGAACAATATTTGGATCATTAGCTGAGAGAGCAATGATAATAATGGTTAGCCTGCAAGAACGTTATTGTAATGGTCATTAAAAGTCTGATGTAGAATTATTTATAAGGCCCCAATTAAAATACTTACGTAATATCTATTTCATTTGTTAAACATGAACGCAAGGTTGAAAAATGTGCTAATGAAACTTATATAGAACTTTGCATGTGAGAAAATAGGCATTATAGGGCTGTAAATACCTACAAAATTCGTTAACTGCACGAGAAAATCCAAACTCCGAGGGAGTAATCGCCGAGAAGCAGAGGAAACGAGTTATTATAGAACGTAGGATAAAGAACTGATCCTTGCGTAAAGTATTTTCACAATCAGCGCATCTTTTTCCTGTTTAGCGTGCCAAAGAAGAATATTGAAACATAGCAAAAGTTATCATCTGAATTTGCTCCTTTTTGGATTTCACCATGACGACCATGACTAATCAATTTCAAAAAAACTTATTGACTGATTAATTCATCGTTGAGCGTATCAGATAAGTGAATTTTGAAAAAAATATACTCGTGCATTCTTGTAATAATTGATCCAATTATAAAAATTATATCTAAATTACCATTAGGGATGAACCGAAAAATTACTAAAAAAGTAATTAATATGTTTAAATATTATTTGAGCGTCCGATATTTTTCTACATATATCACGTTTGCTTATATGGTGAATAGAAAATTAGGAAAGGATTGGGAATAATTTAATTTCATTCAGATTATAAAACAGGGACTCAAGACCGAAATTTAGAGTCGTCATGTTTCGATGATATTTAGAGAAGCCATTGTGAAATGACGTATTGTTCTTTACTCGCCATTTTTTAAAATAGTAGAAGTAAAATATAAATCGTCGCTAAATGTATTTATATGAAAATAGAATAGGTTTGATGAAACATAGGGGAATAAAAAATATATAGATAAACTCTGCAGCGTTCCTCTTCCCATTCCTTGTCCAGTTGCACTCCATTCTGTTGCATTATTACCTTAATAATTATTTATATAGACGCCGGCATTCCTCTCATTTTTCTGTCCTTGGTTGAGTGTATCTGACTGCTGTAAACATTTTTTCCAATTATCTCCCTTTCCAATTATATTCATTGCCAATATATATGAACGGGAACCAAGTTCAAATTCATATATTGATTTTTGGGATGAAAAGAACGAAAAGAACGATCCTGATTTTAAATTCCATAAGCTATGAAAATATTGCATGCGAGTTGCAAGTAAAAATATGTATCCGAAAGGTATTGGTTGATGCACTTACAGAGTACCCTATAACAATCCATCTCAAGGGTGTTTCATGAAGTGTTTGTATATCACGGTTATGCTGAGACATAACGGCGTACAGAAGAAAAGCTACCCGCGCATAATAAGGCACTATGCATGCTGTGCTTGGAAATCCTTCTTCGGAGTATGCATCTATGTCCATTAAATCTTCCTTAAAGGATGTCATTTTCGTCCGCTTCGCTTGAAAACAGTTCGGGTAAGATAAATTTCTTGAGATATGACCGTAAGGATGGGCACGTGGTCGACTCCATCGATCGTCCTCGCTTATATAGAAAGGCGCTCGTGTTCGGAAGACTAGCTTCCGTCCCACGTGGTCACGAAATTCGGAATTCCTTGAAGCTCCCGAATTCCGTCAAAGGGAACCAGGTCCTTTTTGAGGGTATGACAAACGAGCGATGCCAACGCCACATCAACTGAGTTGAGGTGATAAATTTCTCCACGGGCAGTCGGATGCACATCAACGCTCCCATTTCCTCACGATAGATTAACCTTCAATAAACTCTTCAATCCAAATGGGAACCTCTTAGCGAGGGGACTTCGTACCTTTTAGCGTGGACATTAGCCCTTTGGTACGTCTCGGCTGACCGACCGCACGAACACTCGCGTCTTTGTCCCTACGGTTTCCTTCCGAGCGGATACCTCCGACGTCGAGCTCCTTGGCCATTCGGAAAAAGGGTACACCTCCCAAGACAAGAGCGCGACGAGAATGGCCCATAGGAGCGACGTAAAGGGAGGGTTTGGCGTGGATGGGTCCCTCAATATTGGTCCGCCACCTGCCGAGACACAATGGAGGATCCCGGTGGGGGTTATCGAAGGAAGGACACCTGGCGGTAACCTCACTTCCGAGTGAGGTTAAAGTCTCGGATGTCTCCATCCATACATCTCCGACAAAGAGGGGAAAACTGTCCACCCCTATCTGAGAGTGGATCGATGAATGTGACGTTCCATGGCAAGAAGGCAGTAAATAATCTCGAAAGATGGAGACTGCAGGGTAGAGTACCGGTGATTTGGTACGCTGGGCGGAATAAACTGAATTTCTGGACTGAATTGAATACCAAATACAAGGATCGTACATTCTATGCATACGGAAGGGTTCGAATAACGACAAAAAGCGAAGAAAGGGTGTCTAGGTCGTAAACGCATGAAACAAGATCCATTTTTCATCAGGCATTACAACTCTCCTTGGGGAAGACCCTAATAATATCGGCAGCGTTATCTTTATTTCTACAAAATACCGAGCTTTGAAATATAAATATAAATAAATTTCGTAAGAGTAATGGGTTTATTGCATAACGTTCGATTGTTGACAGTTAAATTAGTAAGTTGGACATTTCTGAAAGTCAAGAGTGTATGATGAGCAAAGACGTCTACCTACCCTTTGATAAGAGTAGTACTACTATCAGGCCTTAAAACAAATTAAAATATTTTAAATCGACATGACGTACAGTAGGCTTAAGTAGAATATATCAGACCAAAATTTGAAGTGTTATTTTCAATCCCGGGCTTAATAAGTTTGCATGGTGAAAAAGATGGCCCATGGTAGCAAGGGATATAAAAGTGGGAAATTGTGCAAGTACGAAGAGGTTAGCTGATAAGAGACGTGGGTGGAGAGCTGTGTTAATCAATCTTAGAATTGTTGACCTATGGTGATAATGAAGTCGCAAAATTTGACACTGAACAGCAGAAGTCTAGCAACATAGAAAACCTACAGGGCATATTCAACGAAGCGAATATAGAAGTGCAGCATAGCGATTCTTACACAAAAACAAATTATCCCCAAGTGAACAATTTATTTTTCAAGAAACTAAGATGAGTATTATGTTGGAGGAAGAGGAGGCCTGATTACGATTACCACCCAAATCTTCTAGCAAGCTAGATGCTGATGCATCATAATGTTCTTTCCATTATCTTCTGATAATGATCTTTCCATTATCATAATGACCTTTAAACAAGCTAGCCGATCTTCTTTGTACAAGTTGTAATTGAATATTACTTAAAGATAAGGAATTAATCCTGAAGCTAATTTATTTAGTATGAAAGCCGACATTTTGTCAGGATCTAGGGACTTGCTGACATTAATTTTTTTAAATGTGATTTATTTTCCGTAACAAGAAATATAAATTGGGGCAACTGGTCAGTGTAAACGATCAGGTGCACTGTCTATGTGTAGAGAGATATTCATCGGTGTGATTTAGGCGAAAGCTTTTAAGTAATATGGAAGTTTTTATGCTTTCCAATGGTGCAAGAAATATTATGTGAACCTCCTGCACATTAATAGTGGTAGAAGGGGCCGTTACAAACAGATATAAAGGTGAAATGCTAGTAGTCCTGATGGTTGGATATCTGAATCTAATCACGCCCTTGCAAGCATAATTTAATAAATATCATGGTGGTGTACATAAAAAACTTAAATCTTGATTATATCCCTTCGTATTGTCTCGCTGCTCGTATAGTAGTACTACTTTATGCTATTTATCGCAATCTAACTGATGGGTGGCAATGATATTTATTGTTACAATGATGGATCTTATAATGTATTTTTGGAATATCGTGTTTACTATGTTTTTATATTTTGGACGTTGTATGATGGAACTATTTTAGTGTACTGGTTTATCACTCACAACGAATAAGTGTGTTTGATTCAATGCTTCTATTTATCACTGGAAATTGTTTTCGTTCATAGAGGATTAATGTCGTAGAGAATTAAAATTCCATTTCATCTACTTCTAATTCTATGATATTATTAAATTGCAAGTTCCAGATGCATACCTTTATAATACGATATCAATTAACTATGTATGTGCAGGGAATGCTAGTGTACATATAAAAAAGTATCAGGATGAGCTTTGTGGAAGTACTTGACGCCCATTAATATGTTAAAATATATCGTGTGTGGAAAGTTACCAGTGTTTCCAACTTGAAATAGAATGCTAGTGTAGCTACAGTAAGTAGAGTAAGTGTTTGGTGATCTTCATCCTCGGCCACAAAAGCTCACGGTGATTTGCAGGATATTATGTAAATGTAGACGCAGACGAATGCTCAGTGATTATTCAGCAACTGCCATGAAATCTCGAGTTTCCTGCCGAGGAACTTTGCACCAATAAACGTAAAGTACCTATTATTTCCAGTTATATTACAGTATTTCTGGCTAAGAGCACAAAGTTTTCGAGTAAATCGCTGCCTTCATGGCGAAGCGTATGGCGAGTTCCTCCATATATTTCTCGTTCCAGTTACCTCCACAACAGAGCAATATCCGCCTCCCATGCAGTATGTACCAACATTTCTTCATCCACGCGCGCTTACGTGTAAGCACGTGAGCGAGTGCTTTGTCCGTATTTTTTTCTTTTGCTCTTGGGCCGCCATCGTCATTCGGAACCGAATGGCACATGTCATCCCATTGTGCACGAAGTCGGATCCCGAGGACGCCGCAATACCTGAAGCAGAAGGGGGCGTGGACCGAGATTGTGGGGTTGCAGCGGAGCCAAGGGGGAGGCGAAGAGGGTGAAAGAGGGGTTGGTTTCATAGAGATGGCGAATACGGAGCATCCGGAGCCCGGGGAAAATTGAAACAATGGCCACCATTCCGGCGAATCCGGAAACCGAGATATTAGCTTAACTTCGCTGCAATGCACTCCGTTCTCTGCGTGACAGCGAAGATGAGGAAAAGGAAAATGAGATGGTATACTACGAAACGAGAGTATGGTTGAGGATAGGGATGGGGTAAATAATGGTAAAGAGAAGGATACGATGGACAGAGAGGTGAGAATGTAATGGGGGTTTTGAGGAGATTTTGACGGCTTCTCTGAGTTCTATTTAGTCTGATTCCTTAATTATCGCCTGCGCCGCTAATGTAGAGTTATGGGTGCGTAAAGTAGGCATCGCCGTGAAGAATAAGTAACCACACATTAAGTGACAGAGTAATATCGTTTCATTTTTTTAAGATCTATTGTGAGTAACCTGTATGCAACGTAAAGAAGATGCCACAGAATAGTGCTGTAGCAACATGCTATATTAAAATCAAGGAGTGTAGAGAACTCTACGTACTTGATTAAAATATTTTATCTTGCAGACCACTTAAGTTTTACTTTACTAGTTTTCCTATTCATCATGTGGTTCTACAATATCTGCCTGAATAATTCCTTTGCAAAGATTATTAAACATCATTATTGGTCAACAATCCTATAATTGGTTTGACGCAGCACTACACTCGATTCTTCTATCGGCCAACCTCTTCATACCAACGTAATTCTTTTATTTTACATCCTTCTCAACTTGTTCTATACAGCTCATACGAGGCCTGCCCTTTCCATTCTTCCCGTTTACTTTTCCCCCGACGATTGTCTTCAACAGGCTATCGCCTCTTGAGATATAGCCGATCAAGTTGTCCCGTCTTCTTTTTAAGGTTTTCAGTAGAGATCTCTTTTCTCCAACTCTTCTTCAGACTTCTTCGTTTTGTCACTCGGTCGGTCCATTTTATCTTCATCATCACTATTCGGTAGCACCACATTTCAAACGCTACCAGCCTTGTCTCCTCTGCCGCTGTTATCGTCCATGCTTCTCTGCTTCTCTGACATAAAGTAGCATGCTCCAGATGTACGTTCTAATGAAATGTTTCCTTACTTCTAAATGCTTGTATTTGCAGCTGTAAGCAGAATCTTCTTTTGGTAAAATGCCGTTTTCACCTGGGAAATTCTACTGGCAATTTCTCTTTTACTTCGTCCATAGATGGTTACTCGGCTTCCCAGGGAACAGTACTCTTCCACCTCCTCTGTTTTATTTTCTTAGTTTAACATTTGCCCTAGCTTCGTTTCTCCTACTGCATACCAATACCTTGATTGTATTTTTATTAATCTTCAGGTGATATCTGGCCAATATCCTTTCCATATTTCCTAGTGGCAGAGAAAATGTACCTACTGTTTCGTATTTGACTCGTTATATGTGATAAAGTTATATTATTCATATAATAAAATATTTGTAAAGAACGCAGTTAATATAGGACTCAATAATGGGCCAGGTTTTTGTTTAGTCATTAATATAAATTGTATGAATAATTGGTAAAACTTTGTTTGATGCATTGCGATGAAATAAAAAATAAGCAGGTGATTCGTTCAAATAATATTTTTGACATTTACTGGAAAATATCATTTATCCCTTATCCACTGCGGATACACGGTGTCACTCAAATAATGTCTACAGGAGCATCACGTTTACTCTACCAATTACCAATTCCGTCTGCGAAGTTCCCGCTTAATAATTCTTCCAGAGTGTGAAGTGGACTAACAAGCACCTTTCGGAGAAAAGACGGTGGTAAAGGCGATGGAATACCGTGAATTCAGACCTGCAGACACAATTTGCTTCCTCAGAATGCTTACGGAAGATAAAAACCCTCACCACTTTCCAAAAAAAAGCTTCAAGAACAGCATCAACGACTTCTCCATAGAACGCGAACTAATCGAAATACCTTTACTTTGAGGAAGGGACGTAAAAAGGAAAAAAAGTTTGCAGATCACATTGCGACTTTAGTGGACGGGAGTCGGCGGGGAAACTTCTCTTCTCCTCGATACCATTTCTTGCCTTTGAATAGTGAAAATCCTCTGAGATTCCTCTATCCTTCTTCTCCTTTCATCTTTTCGTACGCGATGGTGAGAGGGATGGTTGAAGAATTGCGACCGGTGATGTACACACGATGCTTCAGATAAAAGATGATAATGCATTGGAATGTTCAAACAGGTAGGAGGAGCAGGAGTTGTGAAGTATCTGTGACGTGTTTAGACTTCTCCTGTATGCGATAAGACGCAATGCACGAAAAGCAGTTGTGTGAGACAAACTTCTGTTCTGTTCGACAGAAACCTCCGTCTCTGACTCCAGGCCAAGAAAGCTCTTCATTTTTTTTCCTCTTTCTTCTTTTCTTCCTATCTTAGTTTTTCGACAACCAGATGACAATTCTAAACAGTCACCCTTTCCGAATTTACTCCTCATTGTAGAGGCGGAAAAACGCACCTTGATTTGTATAACACACGATACACGACTTCAGCAAGGTTGGCCTACGTCGCAAATATATCTCAGCAAATATCTCAATTCCGGAAAAAGATCTATTTCTTTAACTTTTCCTACAGAGAGAAAGTATGGGCCCTATTTACAGTAAGAAAGTCACAGCTAACTCCCGCTTCAAATGAATCAGAAATATAGGTGTTTGATTGGGCAGCGTGGTTTAAATCATCATTGAAAATTAAGGTTTAATTTCCTAATGTGAACCATGCGCATCATTAAAATAGTATTATTTATAATGTTTTGTTGAATAAATTCACCCAGAAGACTCTAGTTAACCCGTTAAAGACATTGACTTGATATCACTTGAACGCAAGTGAAAATAAAACTAAGATAATAGTATGCAGTAGCAGGAGAGAAACCATGACCAATGTTCCAGAAGTGAAACAAAACGCTTGAAGTTATAGGAGGAATTACTATCAGGGAAAGTAAAAGTATGATACCACAGAATCAATGTTGACCCTTAGAGTTTGGAGAAGGCTTTTGAACATATGAATTTAAATTCTGTGCTTCTACTGTGAAACGAATTGGGTTGTCTTACAATGGCTGAAAAAATTTAGGATTTTTTAGGATCTAATCATGTCTGCATACACCCATAATATAAGTAATGCATGCCTGTAGTACTAATCCGATGATTCAATGCATGTTAGATTAAAAGTGAAATGTGTGATGGGTGTCCCGAATGAGATTCATAATAATCTCCCATTGAGTAGGTATTACGTGTAATTTTAATGTATTTATGTAGTGCATGTTTGTTGATTACTCACCTCCTGCCACACACCCTCAAAGGTGTTTACATGGTAGTCATTGTATACAGATTTGCGTTCAACTCGAAGGATGGTTTTTGATATGCGAGGGTAGAGCTCACCCGGTACTAAGCCAAAATAATGGGTAAAATTCACACATTTCGGGTAGGGAGACTACTGTCGTGGAAAAAAGTCATGACACTCGAGTTTACAAGTCAATGACAGTTGTAGTCCCGCATGAAAACAAGTTATATCAAAAATTAGCAAATTTAATTCTGCGTTTAACTATGGAAAGTGGAAATTTTTATTTTAACTTGTTAAAATGTTATTGTCTGCGAAACAAAAAAAGTGCCTGTTTTTTCACCGTTTTAAACGGAATGCTCACTTTAAAAATTCATAACTTTAAAAGTATTCATTGGATCGTAACCAAACTTTAATACGACATAAAGGAACCTGTTTTTAACATATGTACAAAGTTTTAAGATAATCGAAGTTGAAATAAAATTGTTCTTGTAAATTTTGTGAAACAACTTTTTCTCAGTACTGCGTGGTCATATCGATACGAATCTTGTTCTGTCATGGAGCTTATGGTAATACAAGGCTAATCGGTTCTCCATATTTAGAATTTATTTAGTTGTTTATTTTATGTGCGCTTACATTTAATTCGGTGTTTCCTCGACAAGAGGTGTGAAGCGAGGTGGAGGAAATGGACGCATGGCTTCGGAAATCCGTGCGACGTTGCCGCGTTCGACACCATCTGTTGCCATCGGACACCATTTGTTGCATTGTAACTTAAAAAGTTGACGGAAAGGGGTGTACTTTCTTTCGAAAGATAAGAATCCCATCTGTTTAAGTTACAATGCAACAAAAATGTATTGATTCTACATATGGAACGCGGGGATGGTGTCGAACGCGGCAACGTCGCACGGATTTCCAAGGTCATGCGTCCGTTTCCTCTCGTTCGCTTCACACCTCTTGTTGTAGGAAACACCGAATTAAATGTAAGCGCACACTAAATAAACAACTAAATAAATTATAAATATGGAGTACCGATTAGCCTTGTATTACCATAAGCTCCATGACAGAACAAGATTCGTATCGATATGACCACGCAGTACTGAGAAAAAGTTGTTTCACAAAATTTACAAGAACAATTTTATTTCAACTTCGATTATCTTAAAACTTTGTACATATGGTAAAAACAGGTTCCTTTATGTCGTATTAAAGTTTGGTTACGATCCAATGAATACTTTTAAAGTTATGAATTTTTAAAGTGAGCATTCCGTTTAAAACGGTGAAAAAACAGGCACTTTTTTTGTTTCGCAGACAATAAAATTTTAACAAGTTAAAATAAAAATTTTCACTTCCCACAGTTAAACGCAGAATTAAATTTGCTAATTTTTGATATAACTTGTTTTCATGTGGAACTACGCGTACAACATTCATTGACTTGTAAACTCGAGTGTCATGACTTTTTTCCACGACAGTAGTTCCTTGCCCTCGGCCACCTGCGATTTCCTACGAAGATCTGACACACAGAACATCGAATCGCGAGGATTTCAGATGGGGATGTCCAGGAAGGCTTCTGCCCGGGATTTGAACCCGGGACCCTCCGGTCGGTAGCTCAGTGCTACCGATCACTACCCACCCTACCCGATAGGTCACCACGACCCTCTACATACCGATAATTTTACTTTACTCCAGCCTCTGTAGATCGCAATTTTGTATCCTGCCTCATCGCCTGACTATGTCATCTCACCTTCACTCCACCTGGGCGTCGCGTCCCTCCTTCCACGGAGATGAGGGGATAGCAGGCGGGGCCCGCAGAAAATCCCTCCACGACCGCCCACATCTTCCCCACCCTTTCCTCTGCAGCCATTGTGCTCCTGCGTCACAATGCCTCCGCCCCCTATCCAGGCTCCCCCAACCACCGAAGCGTCCCATGGATACCTCTTCCTCTTCCCTTCTCTCCCGCCGCTCATCGTATCTCCCAAGCCACCGACAACCCCCTCCCTCACGATCATCTGCATGGGTGCGAGCTTATCCGGGTCCACCAAAGAGATGCTCGTTTGAAAACAGCATGAGACTGAGATTCAGATAATGAAAGAACGTATGGAATCATTGCCTGTAACAGGTAAAATGCAAATAGTGATCTGCATATATGTACATCTACGCGATACGCGATTTTTTTATGAGCATGTAAGCCAGTATTGCTGTATGTGTAATTTGAAGGTGAACCCAACAACAGGCAAAAGCCTTAGGGTTCACTTAAAGCTCCAAAATTCTTGTTGTATCGTTTTTTTGTATTATTATAACTTACTGGAGCAATAAAATTTTATCAATATTATCAATATTATCAATATCAATACACCGCAAGCCACAGCGAGGTTGTGTGGCAGGCGGTGAAGATCACCAAACATGCACTATTGACATGCAGACAAGCTAATACATAGAAAAATGCTAGATGATAGGGTCACATGCAGTTAGATTGTTAGTATCTACATAATAATAAAGGGATTAGTTGTTAATACATAGATCAAATACTACATACTACTCTACAATATTTCCCCTACCTATTCCTCTGCTGTGCTGCCTATTTTATTCTCTTATAGTACGGGAAAAAATGGCATTTTGAATCTATCAGTACGTCAATCTATTTATCTAATCTTATTTATCTCGTCGAATCCTGCGTAATACGCTGGTGTTTTAGTAGGTATATACTAAACATCTTCACTACATCTATTCGATTGAAATTTCTGAAGTAGATTTAATTAGTAATCAGAATGAATTAAGCGTTTCCCTCGACCCAAATATTACTGCACAGAAACGTTGTATATCACGTCTTTCGTCTGTAAAATGAAGAGGCAGGAAGCTTGTTTCGTTAAGAACTGGCGTTTTGCTTAACGAATACAGATGCGGATGAGGTGTCAACGTTTCCTCAATTGCAACAAATGGAGAATTTCCCTCAAATTTCAGTTTTTTTTCGGAAATATTCAAATCGTGAAGGCACAGTTATCTAAAGATAAGATACTTTCCGCAGATATCGTGTTAGTGGTGCTGCCTCATTTAATATGCCCAGCAAAACTAGTTTAATGGTTTTCCACTAAAAATGAATACCAACCCGCTGGATGCTGCTCAGAACTTCCTCCACTTCCTTCTTCTCCCACAGCATTAACCACATCCCTCCCACTTGGTCCCTTATCTGACAAGCTACTTCCCTCCACATTGGTATTAATAAGAAGTCACTTGGCCTATATTTGATTTACTAGTATATGCATCAGCACATCAAAAATTTGTTGCCAAAATTTTTATATTGTGGAAAATTGTATCTTAATCATTTACTCGGACCAGATCGTTTTGGAATAATCACGTGCGAAATGTAAAATCATACGAATGAGTCGTTATTCATGCCCAGAAATTAATGTCAAACGAATCAAGCACACCCCCCACCTGGTAGTGGTTTATTTTTAATTTGTGGAAGAGTGGGCAGTATGGTTTTTAGGCATGTCTGCATGAATCTTTAGTATGTATCGCATCTGTGCAATACGTATTTAATAAATATTTCCTAGCACGTTCTGTAAAAGATAAACTTGTTTTGTCTGTACCCTATTATACCAATTATTATATCTGATTCTCTAGTATTTAAAACTTTAGAGCAGGTTCAGTGATTAGTCACCCCACTACCATACACACACCGACGAGGTGGCTTGCAGGGTGATTGGTATATGTAGATGTAGAAAGCAAGGAAAATGAAGTTGAAGAGGCTGGCAGTTTCCTAAATATGATTGGGGAAGGTGTGTTGGCTAGAGTTAAGTCATCGCACTACGAAGTTCCTGATTTGAATTAGGGGCATACATTTCTTAGGTATACCGGTCTATCCTTGAGTACTGAGTAAGGAGCACATGAATTATAGTTTTCCGTCCGTATGGACAATAAAAGTAAAGATCAATGAGAGTAGGCTATGTCGACACCGGATTCCTTTCCATCATCACACTGCTCCCAATGAAAATCCTACTCATATTCAACTACAAACCAATTGGGATACATGGAAACAGAGCAAGTCAAAAGAGACGAAATAAAATTGAGGCTCTTTTTTTACTATTAAAAACTCTCCGTAGCAAATATGTTATTTATCAATGTGCTCACAAATACTTCATGGAGCAACTTAACAATATCAGATATCGGTTATCTCCCCTAAATACAAAAAAAATATTAAAAAACCAAATATTCACGGAGGCTATATACTGGACCATGAAGGTACGATAAATATAACCTGCTGCAACCGTAAAATATATTATTCATAAATTGCTGAAATGTTTTTATCTTTTATATTCTTCACTATTTGCTTCGTTCGAGGTCTCCCTTTCCAATCTTGTCATTCACTTCTGCCGCCGCGAATATATTCATCAGAGTATAATGAATAAATAAATGGTAGAATGAGCAGTGCCATCCTGTTTTTTTAAGTTATCATCAGGTCTCTCCTTTCTCTCAATATTTCACCAATTGAAAACAGACTACTACCAGGTGGAGGGGTTTGCTTGAACCGTTGGAGATTAATTTCCGTACGTTTAAGGACTCACTTGCGTGATTTTACATTTCCCTCGAAATTATTCCTTACCGTAATAAATCTCAATTGATTACAATATCCCTGGCATCGTAGGTACTCATCTCACATCAGATTGAAGGTCAGTACTGTAGCCGATAGGCCAACCAGAATGGTCTGCAGTGCATGATACATGTATTAACATTACTAACCCATGCATGATAGGTTATAAATATATACATATTTAGAAAAATGCCTTTATTACTGTGTATATTATAACCCTCTAGCTGCATTGGACTCTGTTATTTAACATCCACATCTACATAATATCCTGTAAGCCACCATAGAGGTGTGCGGCTGGGGGTGAATTTACACCAAACATGTATTACATATCATGCATGAAAAGGATTAGTAATTATATTCTAGTCTAATCTTCACGATTTAGCAAAAGATAAAAATAGCGAAGCAATCATGCAATATCATGCTGTTAGTTTGGATAGCTTAAAGTCTTTATACCAACATGCAATGGCCTATATTACCCATTGATACACTTGTATTTATAACATGTTTCCATGTAGTAGCCTAGTTGCATGTCAATAGTTCATGATTGGCGATCTTCACCCCATGCCACACACACTCTCGGTGGCTTGCAGGGCATTGCGTAGGTGTAGATGTAGATGAACCCGATTCACTCAAAGGGCCGGTTATCGTTTCAGCACCAGTGGTTGGAAGGGAATTGCGAAGGGAAGGACAGGACTTCGTGTTGGCCCTGAATGCTGCATCTCCCGCGTGTGCATACTCTCGATCGCGGTAGGCGCTTCCATCCCCCGACCGGGAAAAGACACGCGTCTGGTCCCGGGAAGAGATCTTCCACCGCACCCGGAGGCCAGGAAACATTCGCACAAGAGAGACAAAGGGGCGTGCGCGAGGAACTGTTGGGGATGGATGGTGGGGAGGGGGACAGACATTCTTGCGTACCCACCAACCTCGCCTCCCATTGTTGCCTCCCTCCTCAACGCATTCGGAATTCCTGGAGAGGAGCATCATCTTAAAGGAATCCCGAGAGTGCTGAATGGAAGAAGGGAAGGGTGTGGGGTAGGGCTCAAGGAGGGTTGGTGGTTGGAGACGAGAGGGTGAGCAAAGGAAACTTCCAGCAGCGTACTCCCTCCACGACTCGCGAGAAGGGTTTTCGGCGGTGGAGTGAGGATGAGGAGATTATGGAGGTGGAATAAACGAGTGGGGGGGGGGGGGCGGGAGGGGGGCTGTGGGTGGTTTGGGAAAGGACTCGTGTGTGACGGGTATCGATTTCGCGAGAGAGGATCCCGGTGTGAAGTAAGTTGCTTCCCCGTTGGCTTCAAAAGCGAAGTAAGGCACTCGTTTCCACGCGTCGAGATCCTTCTACGTCCTCTCCAGCATCTTCCACGACTCATTCTTGGGGCAATTCCTTCCCACGCAAGCGAGTATAACGCTTTGTTTCCCGCACCGTCTACACCTAAGACATAACTCTGGACCTGAATAAGTCGAGAGTGGAAGAACTTTCTTTTTGCCACAAATGGTATCCTCTCTATCTGCCTCAACAACCATGCTTAATGGCATTTCATTTAACTTCCGTTACATGTTGACAAAGAGTCTGCGATAATTTTGAAGAGTGGTAGAATTTTCAGGATGATCAGTCAATGACTTCCCTACCAGTCATTTGTACTGAAGAAAGGTGCAGCAATAGTACATGGGGAAAATACCTGGAAAAAGATACCTGGGGAACGCTATCAGACTGAAGGCTACACTATAGACTAATTATTTTAAGTACTCATATTGCCGGTTAGAATTTCGCTGGGTTTAGACATTCTTTTCAAATCCTATATATCCAGTTATTATGAACTCCTATTATGCTCTCTCATAGTTGGCTGGAGAAATATATGTTAAATATTTCCCACTAATCTAATTTTCGTGAACATCACTGTGGGTAAACAATCTTAGGATTGGCTTGACGCAGCCTTCCAATCGATTCTCCTATTGGCCAGCCTCTTCATTTTGGCATTATTCTTCTCTTTCATGTCCCTCCAAACTCGCTCAATATTTCTCACACGAGGCCTACCTTTTTCATTCTTCCCGTTCACTTTTCCCTCGACATTGTCTTAATTGTGTTACCAGGCCATCGTGCCCCAAGATATGGCTGATTCAGTTGTCCACATGAATAAGATCCAAATGAAAGCAGTGCGTTTTTGACAAATTCCTAGAAAAGGGGTATTCGGTTTATGGAAGGACCTAATTGGGAAATCATATTGACTAGAATGTTGATTTCAAGATGAAGAGTTACTTATAAAAATTCAAACTACACGAGTTTGAGGCTGCCACATCAGATATACTTGTCTCCACGTCATATCAGCGAGAGAGACAAAGGGGACTAAAGGAATAGAACAAAACTAACCGATTCAATTTTTATTAAGTGAAATAACTCCATAATGGATGGAACAGAAAACAAAAAACATACACTCCACATTTTTATAGGAAAAATTGTAGAATTTATACAGTTTGTTTTCTTTACCTTCCGAAAAAAGAAATATACGTTAATCATCAGACCAATGTGTACTATATTTGCTTTTTTCAATGTACGATGGACACTTATAACGCAAGCAAAGTGTAGCTATTTAAAAAAAATCAGGAATAGCCTTCATTATTATTTCCCAAAGTTTTTCCGGAAAAATGCCATCCTTGCAACTGTTGACCTACAACCCCCTGCCACACACCTTTGTGGGAACTTGAAGGGAACTTATAAATGTACATCCACAGAGTTACCCCACAACACACAAAGAGTAGAAGCGGTACAGGGTGTAAAATAATAAAAATGTTCTCGACGTGCACAATACACTACCTGTGTAGCACCCTGAAAACCATCCAGAGGGTGTACAGAAGGGGTGAATTTTAGCCAAACATTCGCTACATTCACTAATAAGAAATATATTGATTAATAACACATCATTGATATTCATCGACCAAGCACGTGAAACTAAAGGATTAGGGTCTCATTGGGTATTTCGCAAATCTTGTTGTATATCTCCGCTGTCTCCATTGTATATGTTCCTTATTCAAAACTCCATCCAATGAAACCGAGTCCAACTCGAATAATAATGTATGTCGTTACGTAGGAAAAAATAAGTTAGATAAGCACTCACCATATGGTATCATTTATACTGGGTAGTATGTGAGTTTATTCGGAGAAGTTATTGCATTTTAGATTAATCAAAGTATACAATACCATAAATGTATACCATAAGGGAACACAATGGGCAGTATGGTAAAGGGATAGGTAGGCAATAAATTGTTGGCGTTGTGTGTAGTGCATGAAGAATGTTGGGATACTAGTAATCTATGCATGCTGGGAAAGTACAGATGAATATATTGGTGAAAATCGTTCTTACTAGTGAATACTTCCTAACTTTTTAGAGACTTACCTACTACGAGTAGTTGAACGTGACTAATACCTACTGCCTGTACCTAACTTGTTTCCATGTAGCAGAATCAAGTTAGCTCTTAGTTGCATATCAGTATTGCACATACGGTGATATTCACCCCCTGCCATGCATCGTCGCGGTAGCTCTCTAGGCATTGCGAAGATGTAGATAATGCACATGTAGATGTGGATGGAATGGAGAAATTAATGTGTAATTCAAGTACACATCACTTGGATTGCCTTGCCTTCGCATTACAGACCTGGAAAGAGCATTTTTTAGGATACATATGCCAGGGTGCAGTGACTATTCGTAACGTCATGGACACTTTTACCCTACATCACGATTCATGAAATCTACATCGGCATACTTATCCGGTAATTATACACTTACTTCTTATTATTCGTGGCGGAAAGAAATACACATATTTTGAATTTATAAGTACGGCAGTTTTCTCTCCAACCTTGAAGTTAAGAAAAAAATCTCGAGCAGACATTTAATATAAATACGTTCTTTAAGTATGTAAACACCTATTAAAACCTCTAAAGTGATACTGTAGTTCAGATTGCAATGACACAATCAAAAAGAAGCCACAGAAGTTCAAAAAGTCATTTTTGCGCGTAAAATAAGGGGGAGATATGGATTATATTGATTGGGAATAAAAGATTGATTTGTAGATTTCTGTTTTTTTGCGTGTCTGAATGAGACATAATGCATACTTAACATTTATTTTTTGCTTGATTTTAATGACTGTCAAATACTTGCATGTACAGTGCAGTGTTGATTCCTGCGGATAATGAGGTTTTTTGATGGTAAATATGCTGTAAGTGAAAATAATTTATTTCTTAGATGAATTAGATTTAATTTAGAATTGTGAATTAGCAATAAAACCTGTGGTGTAGTAGCTAACATAAGTTTTTATTTTTGACATGAATGCACTCTGATGTTGATGACCCCCTGCCACACCTCCTTACGGTAGGTAACGACTGATTTGCAGAACAAAATAAATATAAAACTTTGCATTGAAATATTCCTACAAAATTCATTCTAGATCAGAACAAAGATGGTTTTCACGGATGCTCAATGGTTTTAACGGAAAATACTGGAATCAAAGAAAACTTGGCACTCTAAAATAATGATGAGGAACAAATGGTTTAAATGAATGACCGAGGAGCTGATTCTAAGTGAACGAGTTAAAAATACATTTATTGAAAAGCATTGCCTTACGTAAAAACTTCATCTTTGACTTTTAATACGCAAGGTCAGAGAAAACCAAAGATAGAAATACAATGGAAATTGCAAAAGTAAAATAAAATGGCAAAGAGGGCAAAAACATAATATTGAAATCACTTCATTATTCGCCTGTATGTAGGTCACTACATAATGATATCTCTCGAAGAAAAGGCTTTCACGATGACATAAAAACCAATAGGCCTTATTTTTATCCAGAAATGAGTTTGTCTCTGGCAGAATATAATTCTGAAATCCGCCTCTCCCGTTGAATGCAATTCGGACACTATTGATTCTTTTGTCAGCTCCGCTCAGAGCAGACAAACCCAATGCCTTGAGAAAATGATATCTTTGGAGCGAGGAAGCAAAGGAGTCCTCGCCCCCCTCCCCCCAGCCTCCCACCCACGGGGGAGCGGAATAAGGAACCTCTTCCTCGCGTACACAAACTTGCGACCATTATCACTCGGCGGGGAAAAAATGTTGAATATATCGGCTGCTTTCAAAGGGGAAGTAAAATGGGAGCCACAGAGAGGAACGCTGGAGTTATATAATCCGTACCCAGCGAAAAAAAGGAGCGTGAAGCGGAGACAAAAGAGCGGAGGACAATTTTGGAAAAAGAGAAGAAAGTTCCCTTGAGACAGTCACCGGGAGTGGAAAACTGCGTGAACAATGAACCATTGGGAATGAGAGAGGGCGCGGGTTGGGGGACGGGTGTAAGGCAATGGGGGTTGCGGGGTGGGTTTGGGAGGGAGGGAACGAGAGGCGACCGAGAAAGAAGACGGAGGAGGAGACGGATTGTGTAGATGCAGAGGGATACGTAGGCGCTCAAGTCCGCTAAGCTCCGAGAACAGAGGGAGCTCTTTCTTCGTCCGTGCGTGCAGTCGGTCCCGCATTATTCCGCGACGAGCAACTTTTCTGTAACCCACGGCGAAAGGTCGTAGTGAATTATAATGAGGGACTCAACGCTTTCCGCCGAGATTAAAGTCGATTAACAGCTCAGGACAAAAATGCCTGAAGCTGAGTATTTGATCCGATATAACCTATATACGGACAAATGGGATGTGCGTTGAAACAGATACGAGAAATGTTGCGCAAAGCTAAAATGAATCAATAAATTTCTAGTTTAATATACGAATATATGTTTGCAGTTAATTTCATTATGTGAAGCAAAAGCAGCTAGGTTTGTTAAAAAGTGTTACAATATTTTAGCACCGTACCAAAATTATACAAAGAAATTGTTTGGGAACCACAATGAGATCGTGGGTTGAAATAACGGTTGAATCTCCTGCCTACTCATAAACAAAAAGGATCTCTTAAGATGCTAATAGTATATTAAGAACTCAAGCGTAATAGTTTAGGTAAGGTTATTAAATTCAAAGTAGAGATTTACATTAACTGCCGAGGACAAAAATACCTGACGCTACCTGAGTATACCTGAGTATTTCATCCGCTATAACCTTTATAGGGACAAATGGGATGAGGTTTGAAACAGATACGAGAACTATTGCACCAAATTGATACGAATTAAAAAAATTCTATTTTAATATAGGAAGATATGTAAGCAGATAATTTGACGGTATGTAGCAAAAAGCAGCTAGGAGGTTTAAAAAGTCCATACGTGCCATTCAAAAACAAACAAATAAATGGGCGTTACCTCACCGTCTTAGTTTTCGACTAAAATTGGTGTATGGATGGCATTACCCTTCGTGAGCCAGAATCCGTTCCCTAATTTCGCAGGAAAAATGTTTCCCCTGATATATATACGGATTTGGATTTCGAGAAAGCCTAAAAAAAGTATTTTCACACAATTTTTTTAAAAGCTCTAAAAGGCTGTGCTTACTTGGTGCAGACATATAAAAAGTGTATTTGAAAAGATTATGACGACAAAAAGAGACTAAGGGGCTGAAAAAAACCATTAAAGATGAAATGTATCAAGTTGTAAGAGAATGAGTTGTATGTATTTGAACAGGAGCAAATCAACCAGTCTTCCCCATTAGGAATACATTTACCTAATACCCATCCAATCGCAGGAAACACAAGATGGGGAATGAAAGTATTTATATATTATGGAAAAAATCCAACTAGAGGATTATTAACTGAATAACCATTAAAAAAGACAAAAAGGCTATTGGAAACAAAATTATAAGCAATCTGCATACCAGAGGGAGGGTTCAACATTTTGGGACCCAACCGGTCTCAAATATTTTCGACTAAAGTTAAGGGAGGGAGAATAAATATTTTAGTTTTTTTTGCTAGGTGCTGGCGATTCGTTTAATGCAGTTAACTTGGCTGACCTTTCTTTTTTATACAGGAAATGTGAGTCGAGCCTAGAATGGAAGACAAGGAGCAACTGTATGGAATCGCATTGACTCTATAATTAGACTCCCGATGCTATTTTCCTGCTCCTCATGATTAAAAACTTCTACATGCCTCCTACCCGTGTGCTCCAAAGCTGGGTTTAAAATATTTACCTTCCTGATTCTTAACTGTGTCCGGCGAGACGTAGTGGAATGATATCATGATAAACAACAAGATATGGCACTTATTCCACAGGATTTATTAGAGGTACAACGCGTTTCAGCGGTTAAGCCATCATCAGGTACCTGATGATGGCTTAACCGCTGAAACGCGTTGTACCTCTAATAAAACCTGTGGAATAAGTGCCATATCTTGTTGTTTTTCCTGATTCTTCACAGCTTACTTGAAATGATACAGATATATCTTAGAACTTAGTATCTTAGATCTGTATATTAGTATCTTAGATCAGTAGGTTAGAAAACAGTACCTATCTATACTCTTTTCTAACATATTCACTTATTTAACTGACGGTTAATTTAATTCATTGTACAATTCAAATCGTTTTCTCATGATTTTATTTTATCATAAATCTTCATATACGTCTACATAATATCCTGTGAACAAACGCGAGTGTGTGTGGCAGGGGGTGAATATCACCTAACATGCAATACTTAAATGCAAATAAGAGCTATTATGGTACTACTTCATGGAGAGATGTTAGATAGAATTGACTGTTAGAACTAGGTGGTTATTAACTACACATTAATTGACTGATTACAGGTCCGATACACCTGCGGTATATTACAAATGGGACCTGACACTCTTGCTGCACATTAAGCTTTATATACCACCTCCTAGAACTCTCCTATTTATTTATTTTTCTTTTCTGCAAAACACAATTTTTAAAACGAAGTAGTTACTAAAGAAACTTATTATTTGATTGAATGACAGTAATGGTATACTTCTCATTCTAAAATCATATAAATAACTTAAAAAAAATAAACGTCTCTCTGTCAACATGTATTCTTCAGCAGCTTCTCTACCCGTTCAGCAAAAATCTCTTTCTAGGGCCATAGAAGGAACGTGACTTCTATATTACTGTGGAACATATTCTTAGTTCTGGATTCAAATTCGCTTTTCAAAAAAAGGTACATTGTACATTGATTTCTGTAATAAAATATATGAAAAAGATTGCGAAATAATCTTGCGTAGTTCTATTTTGTGCCATAGAAATTTCCAAATATATGTACACACATGAATGAATAATTTTCCAAGATTGGAAACTATAGGAAAATATTTCGTACAGTGTGAGAGTTTGTTGTCAATGTCTTAACGAAGAAATTTGTCGAAGGTAAAACTGTGGAGTGCCATTTACCTCTTTCAATTCGAGTAAACAACACGGCCGAAATCGCCAAATGTCAGCGTTATCAATGCGTATTCAAGCATCAATCAAACCACCATGGTGCGATGAAAATAGAGAATGTGGTTGGAGGGTTTGACGCGGATAAGATTGGGAGTTCTAAGAAAAGGGAGGAGGGCGGAGGTTATAAGGCTGAAATTTTTTCGGAAATGCGTGGAAAGGAGGAGGAGAAGTGGGGGTCGGGGGGGTATTTATTCTTCGCAGGGGTAGCAAAGAAAGAGGAAGGGGGAGAAGCCGAAAAGTCTCTTGCAGCGGTGGGAAAAAGTTTGGATTTCTTTCTCGAGAGCTTTTTGAGGTTTATTTTTCTGGGGGATTTCTTATTTGCCGTGGCTTTCATGTCACCCGTGGTAACGGAACAAAGTCCTTGCCTCCTCTACGTCCCTCTTAACCCTAACGCCCACCTCTAAACTTTTCAGGAACCACTCCATCTTGTCCCTTACTTCATTTCTCTCCTCCCCTTCTCCTACAATCCCTCTTCCCTTCGATGTACCCTGAGAGCCTTGAGACCTTTCTCTCCCCTCATTCTTTCTTTCTCCCCCCACATTAGCCTCGGGATCCTCAGCTGAGGGGGAAATAAAAACCTTATACTTCGTCCGGACGTATATTCTTTCAAATTCCGTTATCACGCTTCCATTTTCCGCTTTGTGTCCTTTTTCTGATTGTGGTCCGTTGCAATTTTTCCTAAGAGGCTCCTGAAAGGGTGCGTAATAATGAATTCGATTTTTCGGTCAGAAACAATCTGATTCCCCAAAGAATTGCGCCTCAGTACAACAGCATGAGTCTTTTTTGTGTTTTTTTTGAGTATTCACAAAGGCAAAGGATTATCTTTAATGCAGGAATATACGAGCACATAAAGACTTATTATCTCAAACTGAAATAATTAAAATTCAGCGTTGGAATAAAATTACATTATTCCATTTTAATGTGCAAATTGTTATATTGCAATATGCCTGAGTACTTGAATGAGAGAGTTACTAGCTTCAATAACTCAAAAAGGGTGAAACGGCCTCATAGAAGATTAAAAATCCCAAAATGTAGGACAAACACGTACCAGTTATCTCCAATCAATGTGGTAATGAAATGCTGGATCGATATTCCAAGTTATATTATATCTTCAAAAAATTAAAGAACGTAAATATTTACATGCTCAATTACTTATATGAAAATTGTTATCAAAATAAGTAATGTTAAAAATCTTCTGTAAGGCACATTATATATTTTGTTAATTACACAGTATCATTTTCATATTGCTATTTTCATGTTTTTAGTATGTATTTGTTATCCTAAATGTATATTCTCATTTATATTCTACATTTTAGTCAACTGAAACGTCTGATAAAGATATTTACATGATTGAGAAAAAAATGTATCGCTATTTACCTTGTATTATTCTGAGCTGTTCTAAAAGAAAGTAGTAGACTAGACAATAAATTTATTTATTATTATTTATGCGTAAATTTTATTACTATCCTCCTCAGGGAATTTTTCTTCTAAGGTCATAACCACGTTTTGCAGCAAGTTCCTCTGTGAGTACGGACAATGCCACTCGGTTATCAGAAAAGTTTGGTTGGAAATTATGGAGACTAGAAGGTAGTTTGCAAGATAAAAGTTACTTGAAATTTTCATATCTCATAAATTTAACTCTGCAGACATATTTCTCACCCCCACACTACACCTACAAGATAGAGAAATGGCGAATCAAGAGAGATCGACTGACAGACCGAGTGATATAAGAATTCTGTTTTCACACGCTTTTCTTTCAGCATCCTAGTCTTATTAGAAATGTATGCATAGATGACGAACACCTATATCTAACAGACTGTTTTTTTTTAATAAAATACGTCATCTAAATGCTCTCTGCACGAATTAATGTTTGCCAAATAATAAGGTTTAAATTCACGGTAGTTTACGCAATCGTGTGAAACGAGAGGTCTACGAGGGTGTTAAAATTGCATGAGAAATAAAAAAAGTGCACATAGCACTCATAGTTTCTTGATAAACCTACATATATGATATATTCTGAAAGTCACTGCGTGGGCGTGTGACGGGGTTATTATATCTAAATAACACGTGCTGAAAGTGGATGAAATCACCATACTATTATCACTGGTTCAAGGTACAAAGAAATATGTACATATGCTATTCAAATTTGTTTCGTTTTCGGTGCTATCAATTCACTTCAGTTAACACATGGGGTGTAATTATAAACTGGAATGAATACTTTATTGGCAGCATTCGCTAAAATATTGACTACTTTCCGAATGGGGCCAAATTATTGTAAACCTTTGATCTACGAGGGTGTTAAAATTGCATGAGAAATAAAAAAGTGCACATAGCACTCATAGTTTCTTGATTAACCTACATATACGATACATTCTGAAAGTCACTGCGTGGGCGTGTGACGGGGTTATTATATCTAAATAACACGTGCTGAAAGTGGATGAAATCACCATACTATTATCACTGGTTCAAGGTACAAAGAAATATGTACATATGCTATTCGAATTTGTTTCGTTTTCGGTGCTATCAATTCACTTCAGTTAACACATGGGGTGTAGTTATAAACTGGAATGAATACTTTATTGGCAGCATTCGCTAAAATATTGACTACTATCTGAATGGGGCCAAATTATTGTAAACCTTTGATCAAAAATATAAAATTGCTTTCATGATCCTAAGGACATTCTTGAGGGCCAATTACCTGCCATCCTTCCAACGAAGAAATGAAAATGAAAAAATTACCTTCTCAGTACAAAAATTCAGGTGGTCTAATTTCTCAAAATGTAGGGCGAGGATGGGCCAAAGCCTACAGTGAGGAGATTTACTGTGACGTTGAGAATGAGGGCGATTCACACGAGAGGATGTGAGGGGGGAATTGAAACCTAATTGTTAAGGTCGAGATTGAGGAAGGCATATCGAATATCTCGATACATATCGCTCTTCTCCTCTCATAGTTCATATTCCCGCTGCCCACCTGCTGCCCTTTCTTCCACTCTTCTCTCGACCCATACCTCAATTGACGTGCCAATCAGCCAGCGTCTTCTTTCATCCCCTCTTTTATGCCTCGGGATTACGATCGCATTGACTGCCCGGCCCTGATTTTATCCATCTCCTCCTCCGTTCATATATTCTTCGATCATCTCCAGGAAACCTTCGCTTCGACCCCCTCCCCCCGCCCTCTTCCGTCAAAAACAAACAAGGTGTTGAGGATGCGGAGTCCGTTGTGTGTTCAGCAGATGAAGATGGCCGGAGGATGTCTCCTCTCTTCCCTCTCCGAATCAATCTTCGGAGCGCATCAATCTTCTTTAAGCATCCCTCCCGCCCACAAAACCCTGACTTGCATCGGACCCTAATCGACTCCTTCGAGTGTTCCTTCATTCTCATCTCTCGCCTCTCTGATCGCTAGATCTGTCTTCTGTTAGCTACAGGAAGGTCAGCGGAAGAGCACGGAAAAATCATTCCGATCGCAGCATTGTTGAGAATTCGTTAACTTTCATACTGTCTAATTTATA
Source organism: Platycnemis pennipes (assembly GCA_933228895.1). NCBI lineage: Eukaryota > Metazoa > Arthropoda > Insecta > Odonata > Platycnemididae > Platycnemis > Platycnemis pennipes. The sequence continues at coordinate 81,558,628 of OW121857.1, forward strand.
TCGTTAAATATGGCACGGAGGCTACCACATCGTAGATACGGGGATTGGGAATTAAAGTTATTTTTTAACCAGTTGTGGTAGGATTTCTGATGTTCCCACTCCACTTTGCATTCAGTCATCTAATACGAGGATGGTGTATTTCAAACCTGTGACTGCGCTTCTAAATACTTGGAAAAATGTCAAAAACTCTATTGTACCAAGTAATTCAACTGATACAATAAAATTAGAGAAATATTTTTTTAGTGGAAGGATTCTATGGATTCTATGTGCCATTTTTCTACGCAAAATAAAGGAAATTGTGATAATAATTACTGCTTTGATGCAAATACGGCGTAACTAGGGATTTTAGCCCTAATTGATATGCTCTTATGAGACTTATATTGTCCAAAATATGAGTTTGATAGTTTATTATAATTATTCCCTCACATGTTTTGCATTAAAATGTTACGCCAAATTTTATGACAACAGGTCAAGGTTTTTATTAGCTAGGAAACGGCTATTGTTATGTTTTTTTGGTAATAAAGCTCTCGAGTATAAGGTGCTCGTCTGAATCACCTTTTGTGACTAAAATTTTTGATAATCGCCGAAATACATTAATTTACCAAAAACATAACGTTTTAGGCCAACTAGAAATCATAAGACTCGGCCTAAATATTTTAAATCATTTCTACCATGGTGTTTTTTGCAGTTTTTCCCACATCAGCGTGTAACTGTGAATTGAAGAAATGTATTGATCACGTCAGACTTTATTTTCTGAGGTAAAACTATAAAAAATAACAGTAAAGTCCTTAACATTTTTTCAGTAAAACTGTGAGCATAGTGTTTTTTGTATCGCATATGTATATGGGGCATTACACTGATACTATAACGGAGTTTTTCAGGGCGTTATTTAAATGTAGATAATTAAAGTAACAAGAAAATAAGCACTGCACCATACTACTAGAAGAACGCTGGACTGAAGAAATTAATTTTGGTCATTGGGATAAATCTGTTTAGCATTGTTTTACGACGATGAATTCGTTCTAAAACCAGAGGACGCTATTTGAAATCTGGACATGTAAGAGCTTGGTTGAGGCACGCCACTTAGTCTGAAGCGTTGAAAGCGATGAAGACGGACATCCAATCAATTGTCCAGTCATTAAAAGCCCCAGGTCTCTTCGCGTGGGGCTGGGGCATTATTATCACTCGTGTCCCAGCTACTCGTAAAACGTCCTTCATCACCCCTGACGACGGCGTGTCTGTGATGGTCTTTCAGGCCTCCCCTTCCTCCCCATCCGTCCCCCAACTGCTCCTCATTCTCACTTCTCAATCAACCCTTAACGCCTCATTCCCCTCTCAGTCTTTATCCTCCCATTCCTTCCCATTTCCTGCGTATAGACGGACACCCTCGTCCTCCCCCTCGTTGTCTACCGGGTGAACTGCAAGCCACGGGGAGAGCGTGTGGCAGGGGGTGATGTGATTGTCACTAAAGGAACACACTACACGCGTGCAGATATTATTAAAAACTTGAAATAAACACTATTATTTACTATATCATCTGAACACTGGCGTAAAAATCAAATATAACACATTTGAAGCACTCGTAAAAACACTAAATATAAAAAATAATCCCCTTTTTTGATTAAAAGAACAATAAATGTACATACTTAATATTGCATTAAAATTTTCTTCTAGATAGCATATGAAAATTTCCTTCTACAACCCAGTGACATTAGGAAGAGTCCTGCACCACACAGGATAGGCTTCATTCGACCCTCCAGCCTGCGTCTACGTAATACCCTGGAAGCCACCGCGAGGGTGTTGGGCAGGGGGTGAAGATCACCCAACATGTACTACTTGCATGAAACTATGAGATGCACTGCTACTTCTTCATGGACAAATGATAGATATAATGGTCAAGTGTAACTATGTGGCCAGTAACTACATATCAATGAATTGATTACTGGTTAGAAATACATTTTCGTAAATACAATTATCAGTATTTACCTATCATCCTATGTGTTAGCAATGCTTAAACATGCATCATGCACTACAGACTACTCCAGGAATTTTTCCCACCTAACCCTTTGTTTTTCTACCTATTGTGATCCCTTGGGGTACGTGGAAAAAATGTCATTTTAAATACTTATATCGGTACGACAATCTAGATCTCTAATCTTGTTTACCTGATAAAACCTACCATAACATGCGGGGGTTCTTAATATATATTTCACGTCATCTATAAAAAAAATCAGCTTAGAATCTACAGAGTACCCTGCAAGCCACGTGGTAGGCGTGTGGCAGGGGGTGGATTATCACTGAAGGAACACTTTATACACGCGCAAATATTATTAGAGAATTGAAAAATACATAATTATAAAATAATCCGTTTGGAAACATGCGTGAAAATTAAATATTCTACTTTTTAAGCTCTCACAAAAACAGCAAAGAATAAAAAAAAAACAAAATTATTTTTAATTAAAATAATCAAATATGAACGTAATATTATATTAAATTTCCTTCTTCACATCAAATGAAAATTTCCTTCTACAACCCAGGGACATTATGATGTCTTCTGTGTCATACAGGATAGGCTTCATCCCACCCTCTAGTCAGGAGTGTATAGACTCATGCGCAATGATTGTGGGAAATAGGACATCGGTCAAACGGGTAGGACTTTGTCACCCCTAGGACCTTATAAGTGCTGGGGGAAGGCAAGGGGAGAAGGGGGACTCGATCTTGCTGGTGGCCAAAAACCTTTTGAACAAGGAACACCAGTGCACATTTGACCCAGAAATTCTCTACGTGGAGAAGCAAGGCCACAAATAGGACATTCTCGAACAATTAGAAATTGTGCAACAAGGAAAAGGTAATCTAATGAATGAGAACTTTTTCTAAAGTCACTCCCCACTGCTCGCCATCCCATTCCCTAATCCTCGCAACGAAATGCCACCAATAGAAAGACCCTGGCCCTCGTCCTCCCTCGCCTAACTCGACACCTCCCTTCCGCACCCACTCCTGAAATATGTATATAAACTGCATTATGAATTTTATAGCTGTACCTGATGATAGTCTAGTGGCTGAAACGCGTCGTGCATATGATAAACATGTGGAACAGAGCTATATTGTTCCTTTCAATCATGAAAACATTCCACTATATCTCGCCGAACTCAGTTAACTTCACAATTTTTATCTATCGGTGGTCACATCCGCGATTTCAGCGAGGAGAGGGAAAAATTACTATGATGAAAAATAAGGTTAGGAGATAGTAGGGCTTATAAAGAAAGGGAGTGGAGCGAGGGAGCGGGTACGAAGGTGCCTCACATTTAAACGCGAAAATTTGAAATCACTCAAGAGCCACATAAATGTAAGTACAATGATATCGAGCTCAATACATGAATTTTTAGGAGACAGATAGAGGACAGGCTACTCAAAGACATTATTGAATAAAGAATCATGTGAATAAGCAAGCTTTGGGATGGTTATTTGGGAGTGATGAATATGAAATATTTGAGAGTCAAAAAGCCATTTTCCCCCATACTATAACAGGACACAATAGTCAACATAGCAAAGGAATAGGTAGGTGAAATATTGTTAGAGCAGTCTGTAGTGCATGATGTATGTATTGAAATTATTAACCTATGCATGATAGGTACCTAAATACATATGCATGGAGAAAAATGCCATTATAATCAATAACCCCTTTATTACTATGAAGGTACATACTAGCCATATAGCTGCATGGGACCCAATTATCTAGCATATTTCCATGTAGTCTAGTTGCATGTCAATGGCGCGTATTTGTTGATCTTCACCCCCTGCCACACACCATCGTGGTGGCGGCTTGCAGGGTATTACGTAGGTGTAGATGTAGATGTAGGGGAGGATTTGAGAAGAGGTTGATTGGTTTTAAAAATACTGCTAAAGTATGCTGAGCAACTGTAGGTGACCAAACGGCAATCAGGTAATATCTTCGCGGTGATAGTGTGCTGTGCGTAAATTATTTTTCTTAAATCAGCAACTTCACTTGATCCAATTTTCTTTCTTGAACTTACAAAGATATTTAAAAAAAAAGATGTACTTGAGGGAATTCTATTGCAGTGACATTGAGTATTCACCTCCCGCACTAGAGGGTTTTGGTTCCAGACCCTACAGTGGTAGATATTCCAGGGGAATATTGGGCCCTAAAAGCACCAAGACACGGAAACACTTAGGAACAAATGCGTAAAACAAATAACAAGGGATATTGGAGGAATCAAAAGAGATTTCATGGAATAGGGAGGCATGGAAGACTGCAGTTTACCAGTATTCGTCTACATCTACGTGATTCCCTGTAAGCCACCGCGAGGGTGTATGGCAGGGAGTGAAGATCACCAAACATTCACTAATGACTAGGCTGCTATGGAAATATGGAATCATGCTACAAAAAAGGTCCACAAATATAATAATGAAAGACTGGTACAAACTTTAGTGTACTGTGAGAAGCCACTCATGAGCAGAACTCTGCCTGTCGAATAGGAAGTTAACTGCGAGCCCTAATGCGTTGGCTAATTCTGGCGCCCAGTTTCTCTCTACTCATCTACCACTGCTAATGTGCCTACAGCCAGCCACCTAGTGATCCTCAAAGGCAGAATTGATCTTAATTTTCAGTCATCTTCCGTAACAGAAACAATTCTATTTTATTAAAAATACCGATTGAAGCTATGATGCCATATCCCAGACGTATTCCAAAATAGAATAATTTATTTTCTGAGGGGATTTATAAGTATTTAATTGCATCTGTATAACTGTACATCCGATTGGCTACTGATCGAAGAGTCACAGGTTCAAATCCCAGTGAAGCCTTTGGACGACCCCGAACGAAAAAAAATCCTCGGAGTACGAGGTGGCCCAGGGAAAGGAACTGGACCCCCTACCCTGAATGTGTGCAATTCACACGCCTGTGGCTTAGTCCGGGGTGAACTCTACCCTCACCTATCCTTACCAACCTTCGGGTTGAATCACTGAGTGAGTGAGTGACATCGATTGAGAGGAAATTCATTTTTTATTGTTACTGCAGATCTTTTCATGCTCACTTAGTATGCTGACGGGCTAATTAAGACCAGAGGCTAGGAGCAACTGATATGAAAATCACTCTAAGTAGTTCCATCACAAATGAATTCGACTGTACCATGACACACAGTACATTGAATATTTTTTCCGGTATCCACAGACAGTATGTTTCCTCGATCCACCCCTTATTGAGGCATTGGCCTTTGACTCATCCACAAGTGAATCCGCGCATTTCAACGAGAAATGTAGCAGCTCACTGAAGAGTGGATGCATCATGGCAACAAATGACCAGCCTTAATGCCTCCAACAAAACAAGCGCAACAAAGGCTGAGGAAATCCAATGGAAAACGAAATCCATGGTGGCCATCAATGCTTATCCAGCGGTAATTTAACGGTTAATTACGGACGGAGTCATCCCAAACGCATTGAAGCGCCCAAAACACCCGCCTCAAGAATTTAATTGCCAATTACATGTGCCGGAAGATGTCGGGGGAAGGAAGGCGAATCGTAAGTGATTTGCTCGCGTCCAAGGAAGCTGCGATTCTAACTGAGCATTCGCTTTTCCCCTTCCTCCCTTTTTGAATCGTTGCCTTCCCTCCTCTAATTCCACTCCTGATTCCCATTCTCCACGATCCCCTCTCTTCAGCCTTTGAAATAATCACACTCCAACGCCTCGCATCTCATCGTCAAAATTCGAGGAAAACACCTTTGAATATTCAAAAACCTCCAGCTCGCCGTTGGCGCGACGAATTACCTCCACCTCAATTTCTCTCATCCCCTAACCCTACAGACGCACTAGGCATTCTCCGGCATAGCGTTTAATCAAACGGCTTCATTGACGGTTTCCACTTCGAAGGACATCGCGATCCAATCGAGAACCAGCCCGTTAGAGGGGGGAGAAGAAATCTCGCTGAAATTTTCCGCTTCGCTGATTAGCCCGAGTCTTTGGAGTATATTGTAGTCTGTGTGCTGGAAAAAGGTCTAATGTAATCAGTTACTTCCCTAAATATAACTTTAGTATGTTTCATTCCAGTACATACCTACACCGTAATGAAATATACCGCTAACTATCATATCAATTATGTTCTTCCATTCCTACTATTGACCCTCATAAAATAGTACAAAGTACAAGTATACAATAGTAGTACAATAGTACAGTAGTACAAAAGTACAAAAGTTGAACATAAAATGATGACGCCGAATAAACTTTGTCATTCGTAATCAGCTTACTGCTTGCATTATGATTCCAGCGTAAAACCTTTTCAAAGAAGTGTATTAACACTCACAACTAGACTCCCTGTAAGCATATTTACTATAGGCACCACTTGCTGGGCGCCACGTAAATGTAGAATATGGTGGGTAAGCTACCTGCCCGCTACTTCGTGTAAGACTATATGGCCTCAAGTATTCACCTCTAAATTAACTGAGGAGAAACTGCCAGCTAAGTGGAAGTCGCTTGGTAGAGAATCATAACCAAAATATATTTCGAGTATGCAAAAAATATGTTACTAAGTAATAAAAACATGATAGCTAGGCATAAAATACGACCCTGCATTAAGATGACAAGGAAATAATGGAGGAATAAACCTAAATGCATAGGTTTCGCACTCTTCTCAAGTCTCTACCGTAATTATTGCAGTATATTAGGCCCGCGAATAATTTTTTACCAACTGGTAGGGGAAAAGAATAGAGTACGTATCTGTGGTAGTTAAGTGAGAGATACCGTGTCAGTCGAGTATGTTAACAAGTAAGGAGAGGAAGGAAAATAATCTGACATGGTTGATTACAGAAAGTAAGGAATTATATCAAACTGTAGAGGAAAATTTTACAAAGAATTGAAGAAACGTTGTCAGGCTAAATTTTGTGGAATTAAAATGAGTCATTTCAGGCGTTATATTCCGGAATAACATAATTAAATAAGATTAGAAATTTTCTTTCTGGAATTGGTAGATTTCTTTGTGAAAAATTGCCAATCTTATTTAATTTGTGGAATTAGTTTATCATGGAGGAAATAGATAAATATTAGGTCAGACCCTGATATCTTATCACAAACTAGCAATTAATATATAGTGAGAACTTCATGTCTAATAGGTGACAATGCCAGATGATTTTAAAACTTATTTTGAATATTATACCACAATATTTTGAAACCTAGGCCGTGCCAAAAACCAGTAATTGGAGCTTACTAACTGATATTCCACTCTTTGCGGAGAACTCGTTGATTGCAGCCTAAGAACGGCACACAAGAGTATTTAAATGCCCATTCGGACCTACATTTAAACAGCAAAACACACTTTTAATTGTCTGGGAAATATATACGCCTTAAAATGGACGCAGGAAAGCAAGGCTCGGTATTTTTCGTTCCCGGTTGGTCCATGGCGGGTTTCATTATTGAGTAGAGGAAGGGATACGGGACATAGAATAGGGAAAGGAGCCGTACGAGCAAAGGGGGGTGAGGGGACACGGTATGGAGGGATGATGGGGCTTTTTTGGGGTTTCCGAGATTAAAAAAAGAAAAAAAAAAGTACTCTCCTGAGAGACGGATTCATGGCGTTAGCGTCACTCTGTCCCGCGATCCCAACCGCGGTAGGAAGCTTGTCTCATTGTCAGGGCAGGGAAATAATTTCCGTTTCACACTCGCGCCGACAGGGGGTAGGGGAGGCGCGGATATGCATTAAGGTGCGTGGGGGTGAGGGGGTTATCCGAGAGGGATTGAACGATGCAGGGTTTCCCAGGGTAAAGGAAAGTGTCGGCTCCGAACACCGCGTTGCTGGGAAGAGGAGAGGTTGGAAACGTGGAGAGGGGGAGCCACGCCCGATAGGGAACGTGGCGAGGGATTGCGTTTGAATGAGGAGTCAGGTACTTCATGTTCGGCGTCACAACAAAAACCACAAACCACCGTACTGGGATAGCATTATCAAGTGTTACCTGGTCTCTCCTAGGAACATTCTTTTATAATACCACTGAGGGAAATGCAAGTCGGAATATATAGTATTTTTTATACATTCCCACCTTTTTATACAGATCCTCTTTGGACATGATTGCCCTCTGCGGACTGTTTACCCTTAAGAAATGCCACAGGCGTGCCCGAAATTTGCGCTACCCACACTTATAATATCTGGGTTTCCAAAATATAGCGATTTCGGGCAGTATTTCGGGCATCGTCGATGGGATGCATTTACGGGCCGCGTCTATGGGCCCCGTCAATGGGCCGCGTCTAAAATGCCGAGTCTAAAAAGCCGCGTGTATGGGTCGCACCATTGGGTCGCGCCTATGGGACGCCAATGTCAGAATAGAGTGTCAGCCTTTGTATTCCCACAATTCTGTATTCTTCTTCCTCCACAATATAACATATATTCAACATATAAATGATAGCGGACCTTTCCAGTAAACGTCGCGGCACCTACGGAACGCGGGTATGCATAAAAAATGCCACATCAGCGTCGGTGAGGCGGCAGGTTAACAATTCGCATGCCACACCAAAGGTCTCAGGTTCGAATCCCGCAAAGTTGGGATTTAGAGGACTAGAGGTCTGTTCTGTCTTCATTACATTGTTATGTACCCTAAGTTGAAAAAACCAAACTGCTGTTCATTCAATGAACAAATGAAACTATAAAAAAAGAGAACTTCCAACCCTGCACAACATTCATTTGGCAAACATCGCTGTGTCCCAGGAAGCAAAGGTTATCGCATTATTGCCGTCCTTTCAAGGGAGATCCTGAGTAATGGAACTTTCTAATGAATTATCAAAAATGCAGAAAGGGAGACGAAGAATATGTGCCAGGCAATGATTCTGCAAGTGGCGTCAACTCTTATCGGAAACAAAGTGACTTTTCCTTTTCATAGCCTCTATATTTACTTAATACATTTCCGTTAGTTATTTTCATCACCAGCTACATTTAATTAATACATGAACTACAGTAGATATTAGATTAATCGTGGTGGAAAACGATATTATTTGTTGACGTACCCAATAGTCCTATAGCTGGATAAATACCTTTGAATTTGAACTCATCTTCAAACAGCACCCTCACATTGTCTTTTACCATCTTAAAGGGTAGGAGAAGAAAGGAAAATATAGAGGACGGAGGATATAAATATCGAAGGTTCACCGGTAGGAGAGTAACAAATGAGTCCTAAGAAGAGTGGAAGAAAAGTGAAGTGAGATGAAAAATTTAGAGAGAAGACCGGTTAACTTAATCCTCCATAGCTGGAAAGCAGAGTAAGCAACGGTGGACGAAGCAAGAAAGAAATAATCAGTGAAATAGCCCAGGCGAAAACGGAATTCTATCAAATGAAGAATCTACTTACAACTGGAAATACAAGCGTAGAAATATGGAAAGAATTCATCAGTACATATATCTGGAGCATATTTATTTACGGCAGTGAGCTATGGACGATGACAGCAGCGGAGAAGAAGACGGTGGAAGCATTCGAAATGTGGTGTTACAGAAGAATGATGAATGGATCGAACGAGTAAATAACGAGAAAGTCCTAAGAATATTTGGAGAAAAGAGAAGTCTGCTGAAAACTCTAAAAAGAAGACGAGGCAACCTAATCGGCGACATCTAAAGACACGATGGCCTTATGAAAGCAATCGTCGAGGGAAAAGTGAACGGGAAGATTGTAAAAGGTACGCCCTGTAAGAGATGTATGGAACAGGTTGTGAAGGACGTAAAAGAGAGGCATTATGCCAGTATTAAGAGGTTGGCCATAGAAAAATCGAGTGGAGGGCTGCATCAAACCAATCCTACGATTGTTGACCGATGATGATGATCCTTGTTCATGGTGGTCTAATGAAGTCAGACACAGAGGGAAAAGTGATTGGGAAGATTAGTAAAGGGTGACCTTGCATGAGATGTATGGTGCAAGCAGTGAAGGATGTTAAAGGAAGGAGCTATGAAGAAGTTTATGGTGATGGGAGAATGGATCAGAGAGCTGCGTCATACCAAACTTAGGATTGATGTTTGGTGATGATGATAAATCGGTAGGACAAAACCTTAGTTCACCGTTAATGAAGACCGCTTGAGAGACCACGACCATTACTCGTCAGAGATCGATTCTTCCACCACGAGTCAATAGCCTGTATGATGCTGAGAGATCCACCCGCCCAATTTCACCTTCCCGGAGGAGAATGGATGAGAAGTGTTAGTAGCAGGCATTAAATCCTAAGCCGCTATCACTGTTCGAATACTTCGCTGGTTTACCCTGCACGTTAAAAGGAGAGCGAAGGTATAAAAGTAAAAAAAATACTACAGAGAGAAAGAGGGAGATAGGGTAGGATGTAGAAAGGAAGGGGGAAAATAAAGGATTAGCAGTAATCGCCTTGAGCTCACCGAATAGGATCGCCAGACATTCGTATCATCCTTCCGACTCCGAATGGACCAGTCCATTGACCGATTCGTCCAAGTGAGCCGCACGTGACCAAGGGAGACGCCTAGAAATAGACGCATGGCATGGGTAAGTGGAGCGAGAGGTCACCCGACGCACGCGCCGCCATCGGACCTGACAGACACCTCTCCAGCCTACTCAAGCCCATCACAAAAACACCTCAGGCCACTTATAAAGGATTTAACTCCTGTTGAGACCCGGGATAGGGGTGTGGATACGGTTGGATGAGTGTTCAATCGTTGATTAAGGGAGAAGAATTTGCGCAACGGGTATCTGAAACAGATTGTGCTCAGCACTGAGCTAAGGAGGCAATCGATGAGTTCGTATTCAATTCAGGTAGGCAGAGACTCATCTTGTGCGTCAGGAAATAAGGCATTCTTCCATCCTTAAGAGATAAATTTGGATCATATTTAATTTTAATGCAACTAGTGATGACAAATACGCAAACGGAACATATTTACTAGCTATTACGTTACCAATTAAACTATATTTTGAAATTGGAAGCCAGTTAATGAGTAGAAGTGACCCCCATCGTAGTTCTCTCAGGATGTCTACCCTTGAACGCAAATTTCTATCATTCTGATAATTCACTTACTTAAACCACACCTCAGAACGCCTCTTGGTAAGCCCAGCCTATTTCATCCTCTGTACAGTTTTCTGTGGTACCTAAGGTAAAATAAGGATGGTTATTAAGCCGTAACCCTCCAAGTATACAAGAATTCCGGTTATTCGCAGCCAATTGGACTGTCTAAATAACCGGGTTCCGGTAGTGAATTCCTCCTTCTGGGTGATAAAGAGAGTTGTGACCGCAGGGTTGAGGTAGTCAACTCGCATATTGATACATGATATTATAAAAGTTTAGTAATAACAGTTTGAGCTTAAGATATAAAAGAAGCCTAGGTTATCTTGCAACATACCGACCGAGGCCGGTATAAAAAAAACAAGTTTTGTGTTGAAGAGCCGTACCGAATGATAGTGACGCCACGTCAAGTATAAGAATAGAGAGAATACGTCAACCTAAAGAAATGGCCTCAAAAAAATAATGAACACGTCTTCATATTTTAAAAATATTTCTAAAACTAAAATCTACCCTACTTAACCCTTACCCTGTACATTGTTTACTTTAACTTATTTCTTGCAACATTCTTGTTATCATGATGCGGATTTTAAAATTGTTGCACTGATATGTATCCAAGATTTTCACTCAGTTGGGTCATTCACAAGTATATCCACATACCATTGAGGCTGCGCGGATTGACTGGAATAAAATGATGTAGCGTACTATTCAAAATATCATTAGACAGCAAAGTGCTCAATATTATTATTACTTTCAAATCTATGAAAGAGATCTTGATGCATTTTACTTAAATAGCAGAACTTCCGCAAATACACCGGTCTCCTCATCGTGATTTTGAAAGGGAAACCGATGCGTGTTACAAAATCAATCTAAAATTTTTGTCGGACTCCTTCCTATTTGTTCACTCGAGACCCCACGCGTTAGGACGCCAATTTGTATAGAAAAGTACCCATATTTCCTTCCCACGCGCAGGGAGTCGCCTACCTATTCTTCCGCCTCCACAGCAATGATCGTTTCCCCCCTTCTGCTTTGTCGGGGATCGGTAATCAACGCACCTCAAACCGCCAACGTACCCCCCTGCTGTCTCTCCACCCTCGCTATAGCTCCAGGGATCCCCTTCCTTATCTCCATCCCTCTTTTTAAAGAGCCGAATCCTGACCAGGTGGATTGAATGACCACCCTTCCCCTACATAAACCCAACTTTTCCCCCCTCCTGCGTCCACCCCCAGAGAAACCTTCCCTTCCACCCTTCTCACGCAAGTGGATCGTTCGAAATGAAGAGGTTTTCGGCACCCTAGGAGAGAGGAGGGTGATGCGTGCGGGACAGGCCCGCGGGGGGGTGGCGATAGCACACGTTTCTTCCCTTTTCTCCCTTACACCCCTTCAGGTCCCCCATGGCGAAATACCCTAGGAGTAGCCTGGTGAGGAGCAACCAAGGGTGACAAAATAATTCCCTTTCAGCCGCCGACGTACACCTCACCTGCTCCCACCTAATAAACCCCCTAAACTTTTTTGCTAAAATTAGTGAAAGAAGGGATTGTATCAATGTGGTGGATGAAGGGTTAGGACTTCCATGTAGAGGGCTAGGGTTTGAATCCCTGCAGCGGCAGAGGTTCGTCGTAGATAAAGCCATCCCTACTCAAGTTCTATGTGGGCAGCATTCGAATGAAGTACTCTGTCCGGACATCTATCGTTGTAGAATTATTTGATTGTGTATTATTTTGGTAAAATGAAACAGTGTATAAAGCAGAAAACGGAATAATCAGGTTAATAAGAGTAGCCAGCACCCAGCGAGTTGAAATTATTTAGTAATTAAACAAGATTCAAGTTCATTGAAATTGAAATTTTCTCAAATAATCGAGCCTTGCGTAAAAAGTGCACTTAGCCGAAGTAATTAAGACGAGTAAGGAAGACTTGCTGCTAGAAGCTCAGCCTAATTAAAACAGTTCTTTCAATTTTCTCAACCCAAGGGTTCCTGTTCAAAAAACTAATCCATCCACCCTATTTGAACTTGCACTCTAAAGTGGTTAAAGTTGACTGGAGTCACTGCGATGGCAAATGGTACTACTTAACTTGTCACTACTCGTACTTATCAAGAATATATTTTTATTGAAATATCGTTTTTCACCTTAAGACACTTTTATGGTTAAGGGAAATAAGATTAAAAACAAATATAATTTTAACATTTCTCTACATCTATAAAATAATCTCTCATAAAAAGGAGCAAACAATATTTCATAGATAACTATGATTTTATATGACTATCGATTCCTAATAAACTACCTCCATGAAATATTTCTAAAATATATTTTGTTCGGATAACATAATTATTCGCAAATTCACAACTGAAACGATCAACACCATAGCTACCTGGGTTGCTAATTTAAACCATAAAAAATTTGATAATATGAATACAAATATTAAAATACTGTACACTACTACCGTTAATGCCATACACTGCAGATAACGTGCCTTGAATGAAAATTATACGTTATCCTTGGTCTTAAATTCCACGTATAAATCATTAGCATTTGAAATTTACACTATCGAACCCAATCCTGGCATACTATCCTTGAAATTATTGTCAGGCTGGCTACAATAATCCAGTGATAATAAAAATGCCACAAAGCCAAAATGAGTGGAAAGTAAAAGTTTTAGAACACCTACCTCATTAAAGTTATCACAAGTTGGAAGTCCACTTTTCCTCCTCAATTTTCTTAGCTTGACTAGTAGTTGGGTCCATTAATGTTATCTCAATAAATTCAGTGGAAACTCATATCCTCAAACAAAAGTTAGGCATTCTTCTCATCAGTGGATATTGGGTCCGGAGTTTGATTTTTCAACACCCTGGCAACAGATGGAAGCAAACACAATCGTTTTTCGCATTACCATCTCATTGGATCTGAAAAGAATAAGTAAACTCTATTAAAAACATTATTCGTGGAACCCGTAAAAATACAAGGTGCTGAGAAAAATAATTGGTATCAATTTGAATTACAAAACTGCTAAAATGGAAAATATTGATTGGCATTATACTCGTGCAATTATGCGGTTAGATCAAAGACATTTTTTATCAATTGACTAATCATGTATTTGATTTATCTAAAATATGCAACTTAATATTCTTTGCACGCGAAAAGAAACCATAATGGTGAGTGGCAGGGGGTGAATCCTCACCAGGCATGCACTACTGTCAAGTAAAAAAAACACCGATTATAATTGGGGGATCGGATTGGTGTGGTGGGTAGAGTACTGGCCACCCATCCCGAGGGCCCGGGTTCGATTCCCGGCAGTGGCGGATCTTTCAGTGGAATACCGATCCCTACGCGAGCGTCTAGTTGAGGGCATTTCAAGTTCAGTACTCCGTCCGTCGGATGGGGCGTTAAGCCGAGGTCCCCTTGGCGCCTTTCGTTAGTAGTAAGCTAATGCCAACGCCGGGTTTCTGTCCGCCCTTACTCCGTTCCCTGAAAACTCCTATCATTATCCATGGACCCACCTATCCTAAATGGCGCAAATAACCTTAGCTGTTGGTCGCCTCCCCTGAATAACCAACCAACATATTATAAGTAACTTTATCACCGGATTTGCTGTCCATTGAATTAAATTCACTAAAGGAACATGGCGGGCTCATACGCAATACGGCATGTGAGGCCACACATCTAATTTTAAACTACCGTCAATATATTATTTTCTGCTGAATAGTGGTTAAGGTAGATTTAATTGAACACACACTTGACCCCTATTTTTCATTTTATATCCTTCATTAGTACATTAATTCGGTTCAGCACATTCAGTGATTATTCTGCCTCTGGCACGCATCCTTGTAAGTGAAATGGTCCTTACCTCAAGATGCTACGGTGTAATTAAATGTTGTTAGTTATTCAGGGGAGGCGACCGAAAGCTGAGATAAATTGTGCCATTTAGGATAGGTGGGTGATTGGGTAATGATAAGAACAGTTCAGGTGATGGAGGAAGGGTGGAGAGAAACCCGGCGTCGGCATTAGCCTACCCTTAACGAAAGGCGCCAAGGGGACCACGACTTAACGTCCCATCCGGTAGACAGAGTACTGAACCCGAAATGCCCTACGCAAGGCACTCAAGTAGGAACCGGTTTACTATTGAAAAATCTACCACTGCAGGGAATCAAACCCGGGCCGTTGGTATGGGAGACTAGTCCACCACACCAACCCGGTCCCTATTAAACGTCGTATTAAAATATTTTATCCCGTGACGCGTTTAGCTTTTCCTGGTCATTCCATACTCATCATCATCATGGGTCAACAATCCTAGGATTGGTTTGACGCAGCCCTCCACTCGATTCTTCTATCAGCCAACCTCTTCATATTAACGTAGCATCCCAACCATCCCATATTCCCACCATTCCATACTACATACTAGTATTTCTTTAGATTGCAGAGGAAACGCCGTACAAAGTGACAAGGACGCCAATACTCCAATGTTAATACTCCCATGAGGGTAGGTATCATCTCTTCAGGAGTGAGTGCGCAGTTATTTCACATTACTTCCTCCCTTACGGTAAGCGCGTCCTCAAAGCTACACGGGCTGTGATCGCCCGTCACGTTAATGCGATATTCAATCGTGACGCGGAAGAGGGTCGTCTCCCCGAGACTGCGACCGGTCCTTGGGTCGACCGAACGACGGGACAGGGGTGGCAATCGCCGCCTTCCGGATATCCGTTCCCCTGCCTCGCGCCTACCTTTTGAGGGAAGCAAAAAGAAAAAAAAGGAACCGAACAGTATGTAGTCATCGGGACACGGGGGTAAGTGAAGGGCGTACGGAAACAAGGGAGGCGCGGTATTTAAATGAAGGACCGTTCTTGCCGTCCGGAGGAGAATGAGAGGGAATACGTGGGTGGGAGGGACAAGACTCAATTCCCTTCCAAACCCCCTCCCCCCCACGTGCCAATCCTCACTACGCAACACCGCCCAACCACCCCCTCTCACCCCCGAAACCCTCTCTTAACTCACCCCACTCTTCATCCGGTTCACCGATGAAATCCTTTCAAATCCAGTCCGCTATGTCGTTTCCACCGTCCTCCAAATCCACCCCACACCCCCTGTTACTCCCACCCCCTTCCACCCTGGAGAGACAAACTCACCCCCTCGCCACACCGACAACACCCATCCCATGCTCAGTACAGCCCACACCAACTCACCCTCCCCCTCTTCCCTCACCACATAACACCGCCCTCCCATCGGCTTTCACTGCAAAATACGCCCACCTCCACATCAACCCCCACCCCTCCCAAACCCGGTCTCTTCACAATGCTCCCCGACGGAAAAGAAGTCCTCTTCCGCACAACCCCGTGGATCCATTGTTGGCCTCCCCCACACCCCTCCCCTCCCTCCCTTCCCGCCATACAACGCAACGCAATCCCTCCTCCCACACTCTTTCAAGGGCCCGAGTCAATCCATTCGACAGAAACAGCGCCCACCTCTTCGGCTACCTCCCCCCCGGTTCAAAATCTCTACTACGCGGTCCCTAACCGCTCCCCATCGCCAGGGCGCTTCCGAAACCACCCCCCTCCTGTACTTTCCCCTCCGATTACTTCCACCCCCAAAACACGCCCCGAACCCCTAAAGTCTCACCCCCCCCCTTCCTCCCCCTCGCCCCCACCCACCCCCGTTGAATATAGAGGAAAAAAACGCCAACTCGCAGAGAGTTAATTAAGTTCCTCGCCACCACGGGGTGCCTTATCTGCTCCCGAACACACCGAAAACACACGCCCCATCCGTGCGAGAAATAAACCCTCATCCTCCACCGCCTCAATTCCCCCATTCCCAAAATCCACCCCCCCTCCCCCCGTCGCATTCACACACAAAGTGAGCCCTCCTCTCCCCGATCTTACCTCCCTCTCTCTCTCTCTCTCTCCCTCCTCTCTCATCCCCCCTACCAACAAGGGCTGCGATCCCCCCCTTCATCCCCCCCGATGAACAACCCGTCACTTGCCCCAATCACTCTCGCTCTAACTCTCCAATCCCCCTTCGTTCCCCACACCCCCACTCTCGCGACCGCCTCCTCCGCCCACTTCAATGCTTTTACCTCCGCAGCCCAGGATTTCCCAGCTTAGCGGGTCAGGGAGTGAGTTAAGGCAGCACAGTCAAATGTATCGAAACGCTCTCGAGAAAAAGGCGGCAAAGTGCGCTTCCAGTGTTCGACTCGCAAAACCCAATTACGAAGGACGTGGCTTCCCGGGAACTTGTTCAGGGACTCGAATGAAAGTGCCAGGTGGATAGCGGTATCCGAGATGTCCGATTTAAAGTTAAATCTTCCGAGTGACTACGAAAGGTAGGCCCCTTTGTCCTCAAGTAATCATCATCATCAAGGGGTCAACAATCCTAGGATTGGTTTGACGCAGTCCTCCACTCGATTCTTCTATCGGCCAACCTCTTCATACCAACGTAGTTCCTCTCTTTCACGTCCTTTACGACCTGCTCCATGTAACTTAACTCATACGAGGCCTGCCTCTTCCATTTTTCCCGTTCACCTTAAGTAATCATGATCATAATAATCGGTCAATAATTCTAGGATTGATTTGACGCAACTCTCCACTCGATTCTTCTATCGTCCATCCTCTTCAAATTGATTTTTATTCCTCTCTTCTACACCCTTCAAAACCTGTTCCATATAACTCATACGAGGCCTGCCTTTTCCAGTCTTCCCATTCACTCTTCCCTCGACGATTGTCTTCATCAGGCCATCGTGTCTTAAGATATGGCCGATTAAGTTGTCCCATCTTCTCTTTAGGGTTTTAGGCTCTTTTCTCCCACTCTTCTTAGAATTTCTTCTTTTGTCACTCGGTCGATCCATTTCATGTTCATCATTCTTCTGTTACACCACATTTAGAATGCTTCCACCATTTATTCTCCGCAGCTATTATCGTCCATGCCTCACTGTCGTAAAGAAATATACTCCAGATGCATGTTTTCACGAATTTCCTCCTTATTTATTCGCTTCCTCAAGCAAACATCCCAATATTAGTGTCTACAGTTCTCACTTCCCCATGATTGAGGTCGCTCTTTTTTCTCCTGCGGGAAACTTAGCATTCGCGTTCTTCAATATTTCCCCAGTTCCCTTCAAATCAACTTCTGATTTTGCCTGTTATTTTCCTTCTATAAGGAAGGAATTCTTCCTACCCTTCACTATGTCGTGAACGCTTACTCAGTACGTCAACTGCAATGCATTTGAAATATTCTTCCAAGGCAATTCCCTTACTTCCACATCTAAATTTAATCACATGCAATCACGATCTTTACCGAACTTAGCGAACTGAAAAAATTCAAAGGTTTTGGGTATTGAGCCAAGATAAATTTCCAGTAATCAGCAATGCCACTCACCAGCTTCGCTTGTCTTCTCCGCTTGGCGCCATTCCATGCGGAGGCATTCACCCGACCGGTACCTTCGTTCTCTCCAACTTCCCTCTTCGGCGTTCAGACATACACTCACGCAACTCACTCTGCTCACGCACTCGTGCACGGACGTTCAACAAACAAATGAAAATCGAAAGAAACTGACCAGTGGCACTGCCAAGTGGTAGCGCGGCTCAATCTCAAAATTTAAAATGATCTGTTACGCAACTAAAAAACATCCGTAATGTATGAATTAATTCATAAATGGAATTCCATCAAGCAACTACGAGTAGCATCTCATTGATAACATTCTTAACGACATACATTTACCGTATTGAAACCCCGCCTTTTTTGATTACATGATCGTCACCATAGAAGAATGGACTTGACATAGATTAATCAAAACCATTCACACTCACTTGGAACGAATTTTAAAGGCCATGTTTTAGCGCAAGTACTGACTTTCATAAAGCTTTCTCCTTTCCAAACATCATCACATTTTCTGCCCAACAGCAGGGAAAGTCTTATAGTACAAACTTCTTCCAAAAAAGTACAGAATAAAATGGCAAATTCCTCCTCATTTGAAATCTTAGTGATAATTTTCTTTTTTGGTTAACACTTGTTAAATACAATAGGTATGTTTTTCAAGATTATAAGAGAACTTCAGTTTATTTCATAAAAGAAATAGTGTGTAGTAAATCCCTACACGATCGGAATTAAGACATTTCTACACATGCCATGTTTACGTGTTCTATTTTATTTTTTTACAGAACAGTTGTTATAATTGTTACAATTTTTCTACGGTAGTTCATTTTCAATATATTTCAGTAGAAATAAATTATTACTTTAGCTAAATTATCATGAGTATCAGTTTTGTGTGGTTGTTAGAGTACTCACATCCTGAGGGAATTAGGAATCAAATCCAGGCACTGGCAGATATTTCATTGGTATACCGGTCCCTAATTGAGCGCTTTGTGGAGTATATTTGACTTCAGTACTCAGTCCGTCGGATGGGACGTTAAGCCATGGTGCCTTTCGTTAAGAGCTGGCTAATGCCGACGACGGGTTCGTCTGCACCCTTCCTCCGTTCTCTGAAAGCGCATTTACCCAACATTTCCCTACAATTACCCTGTTACCCACCCCTGGCGTAAATGATCTGCATGTTAATAGTGCATGCTTGGTGATCTTCACCCACTGCCACACAACCTCACGGTGGCTCGGTGTCTTGCAGGGTATTGCGTAGAGACATATGATCTCAGTTGGCGGTCACCTCCCTCAAATAACAACAATAACATAGTGTATCATGCAAAGTAACAGACTCTTTAGAACAATTAAGGTTGAAGATCCCGGGTTCAAACTTGGGATTTAGCAATGCAATAGCCCAGCCAATTCTCAGGAATCAGAGGGAGCACAGAAGACGAACTTCTCTTCGGCCCCCATGCGTTAATTTCAAGCGCCATAGAATTTAGTTGTCAATTATCTTAGCTCTCACTGATGAATCCAACGTTCTGGTCGAATCCTCTCACTATGCTTGGATAGGAAAATGTGGACAAAATAGCATAAACGTGGTTTTATCGGTAACATGAGCATGGAAAATTGTGCACCAGAATTCGGAGATAGAGAGAGAGATAAGCACAAAAGGCTATTCCTTTCCCACTCCTGCCCTCATTGGGATTTTCACCTTTTGCGGATCTTGAATATCCGGGAGACCTAGCTACCGGGAGTCCGGGAGAGAAATACGTATTTGTGTCCTAAGAGACGGAGAGTTTTACCTTCCTTCGGCCCTATATATACTGAAGTGCAGCCAGCATTTGGGGAGTACGGCGCAGGAGACCGTTTCGGGAGGTCATTCCCAAATGTCGGGTTGGTCGACAGGAATCCGTCATCGGAAACCTTTCTTGCTTCCTTGGTAAGATCTAGGGCCGTATTCACAACCTCCAATGGAGTGGAGCTTCCACTCCTTATGACGTAAATCAACACTACATGGTATTCAGAAGCTCTATGGAGTGGCGGTCTCACTGCGGTTGTAGTAACAGCTGGCCTAAAGTGGTAGGGTACCCATACCCACCCTAAAATCACCACTACATCGAATATCAACATGGCCGACGGCGTATAATGGTCGACGCTTCGGAAATATAAACGCTGTTTGCATGCGATATAAGGTTATTAAGCGTCATTGATACGTTTTGTAATATCAAGCAACATAGCAAGAGTACACTGATATCAACTTGTGTGCGATCAATGAAACTGTTTGGCAGGAATATCTTGATTACGGATTCTGGATTACGGATTATGAATCAAAATTTGTATTTAACATATGTGCATGGCAGTTTGGGTTAGGGGTTAGGTGCTTGCTTCACATTGTCGACGCCCCTGGTTCGTAACTCTCCTCCTCCAATTATTTTTTCGTCGCAGTTTCGTTGTACGACTGTCCCTGGTTTTACATATTTTTAATCTGTTTACCCGGGATGCATTTTAACTAATTCACGTACTAATTACGTAATTTGCTGAAATTGCGTAATTATTGCGTAATTATTACGTAAAATAGTTAATTACGTTATTTACCTAAATCACGTAAGTAATTAGCACGTGGCGGAAATACGTCCGCACGCCCTGTAGATTTTTGTGTACGAAATTAACGGAAGAGCATGAAGTGTGATCGTGATTTTTAATTTCCGTATCTCTGGCCACGCAGTCCCGACGCACGTACAACATTTGTTCTAATTTGCCTGGTGCCGTGATTTTCCAGCACTGTGCTTTTTTGGAAAAACTAATCGCAAGAGATAAAAGAACTTAAGCTCTGCAATCATATAATTGTAAGTATCTACCGAAATGTTCGGGTGATCGGGCGAAATGTTCTGGTGGGAGCGAGTTTCGAACCAGGGACATCGCTTGGAAACTGATAAAATACCAGCGGTAACAAATAATTTTGAAGAATTAATGTTTTGCACATTTTCAGGAGCATGTTAGAATGCATATGATTAAATATCATAGTAATGTGGAGTGTATGTACGTAAGAGTATGGATTGTTAATAAAAACCAATGTTATTCAATATTATAACTGTGTGAAAAATGTGCCATCCTTATTTTTATTGCATATATTTTGTACTGACTGTGAGAATAGCTATTTTACGAATAAGAGACTGATATTCCGATAATATTTAAATTATTGATCATGTATATCAGAATAATATAATAATATTTATACAATCTCATGGAGACCATGGGATTGATGTTCAAAACTCCCTCTATTTTACACCTAGTTACGTATATAACCGTAACCAGGATTACGTAAATGTCGCTGCTTACACTTGAGTCGAGTTGGCAACATAGCGACTATCAAACCTCCGGAAGAAGGAGTGGAAGTAGTGGTGCTGAATGCCAATTTGCAGGAGAAGGAGCACTAATCTTCATGGAGTGAAGCTGCGACTAGGCGATGTAGTGGAGACATCTGAATGCGGCCCCTAGACTTTGCTTCCACATTCCCCTCTCTCTCTCTCTCTCGGCTCTTTCCGTATAAAGGTTCATTACGCACTCCCCCACTGCTTTGTATCACATTTATAATTGTCATAATACAAAATTTGAGAAACTCAGTACGGTGTACTTATTCTGACCATTCCGACGCTAAGGGCAAGAACCCCATTTTGTTGGTGTGTCGCCGCGCCTAGCAACCTCGAAGGAGGGACGCTCGGGTGCGGGTCGGATGCAGCTTAACACAATTAATATTTAATTTTTTATAGTTATTTAATGATCCTGGGTGTAAATGAACGCGACTTTCAAGATCTGAATGTCTCTTAATATGGCATTTGTCAACTTCTATCATTATTTGGAGAACTCTCTTTGCATCCTTTATTTCTTAACTGCTAAAAGTACTCTACCCTCATCTGCCTTCCTTTCAATTTACATTTCTTGCTGTTATAAATGAGGATAATCCATGCTCCCTCCTCCTTAGTCCTCAGTTACGGGCAGCATCCCAAACTTTCAGCTTTCATACCCATTCCCATGCATAACCATTTCAAGAAACGT
Organism: Platycnemis pennipes; assembly: GCA_933228895.1. Taxonomy (NCBI): domain Eukaryota; kingdom Metazoa; phylum Arthropoda; class Insecta; order Odonata; family Platycnemididae; genus Platycnemis; species Platycnemis pennipes. The sequence goes on from OW121857.1 coordinate 81,581,023, forward strand.
TTTTGTACGGCAGGGTTAAAGGTCTTTTAGTGAAATTAGCTCCTCAATTAACAAGACTTCAAAAGTTTTTACAGCTGATATTTAATATCTGTAGTTTTCAGTTTTTTAACCTTGTGCCGATGGTCACTCCCAGTTGTTATTTTCACCCTTTGAAACGGGTCTCTATAGGTACGCTAATCCTACCTTTAAATATTTAAAACATTAAGGAATTGAAAAAAACAGGAAAATAATAGTACCTCTTCTTTCGGCTTGTCGTCTCTCATATTAACAAACCCGATAAATATTAATGTAAATCTTGACAAACAAATGTAGAACATTACGTCCCTCGTAAGTAAGTTAAAATTTTGCTTTCTGTGATAAAAAATGCTTCATATCTACTTTTAAATCCACTTTGTTTCATCCTGGAAATAAATGGGACATTTGCATCCATCAACATAATAAATATGCTCAACACTAGGAAGCGGGCTTGCTGTTTCATTTCATCCCCCTCCTATACGAAACAAATTGCAATTGAAACGGATAACTTAGCGACAATTCGGTTAGCCCTTACCGGTCTCCGGTCAATTATGACTTCGGACTTTCCTTGCGGGAATTCACACATGATTCCCGACAGTTGACCGCACTAGAGGATCAAAGGGTCACTTTGATGCCGCGAAATGATCGTGGAAAACGACCCTAGGGTGAGTGAATGGGCAAGGGAAGGCGGGGTATATGGACAATCAAGATCCTCCGATGTTAGGGGTGTCTTATCCTTTAAAGCCGCACGTTAAAGGGAGCCCCATAAGCAGAACCCTTGAACGAAACGCTCCAGGGTGTCCGTCGGTGCCTAAAGGGTTCATCCACGGCGGGAAGTCGGGGTGGGAGCTGGTTTCGAAGTAGGGATCAGAGGGCGTGTAGGAGGGGGGGTGGGAAAAGGGCCCTGGGATCTTCCGAAGGGGAAAGGCGCAATATACATCTACATAATACCCTGCAAGCCACCGCAGGGGTGTGTGGCATGGGGTGAACCATCCCCACGCATGCATTATCCATCAGAGAGAACACTTACTACAATGCAGGCAAACAAAAGAATACTACTCCGTTTATGCACTAATTGCATGTAACTAAGACGCACGATGACACACCCCAACCCGAAGAAAATATTAAGCATGCTGTTACGAGACACATTAAGTTTTCGCTATAAATGACAATAAGATATTATAAAATACAAAGTTATATAATGGTTTTTAACCATTTAGTCATGTCTATAAATAAATTACGTAATAAACCTATATGTTAATTTAAATAAATTTATTTTGTAAAACTCCAGAGTTTTACTAACACCGACCCAGGTTTCGACTTACACAGTCATTATCAAGGTCCCTACACGATCCGAATTAAGACATTTTCTCATATGCTATGTTTACGTGTTCTATTTGATGTTTTTTACAGAACAGTTGTTATGATTGTTACAATAACTCTATAACTCTACGGTAGTTCATTTTCATAATACTTCAGTAGACATTATTAAGAAATAAATTATTACTTTCGCTAAAATATCATGAGTATCAGTTTTGTGTAGTTAGAGTACTGTCCTCACATCCCGAGGGAATTAGGAATCGAATCCAGGCACTGACGGATATTTCATTGGTATACCGGTCCCTGATTGAGCGCTTTGTGGAGAGCATTTGACTTCAGTATTCAGTCCGTCGGATGGGACGTTAAGCCAAGGTGCCTTTCGTTAAATCTGTGGAATTTTACAAAGTAAATTTATTTACATTATCAATATGTGGTTCCACGAAGTCAAGCCTTGCAATTTGTTATATAAACCTATATGTCCTGGGGAATGCATGAACATAAATGTTAAAACATGTATATCGGAAGCAAATGAACTTCTAATCAAAATATGGCCACAAAATCAACAAAAAATTCAAAGATTCCCAAGAAATCCTTTTTCAAATTAAGTACACGAGCGTTAAGACATCAAAAACTCTAGTTTCGGTACGAAATTCATTGCAAAAAATGCACTTAAATTTTATAGTTTTATCATAATTGACAGCAAAACCTTGGATACAAAAGGAAAGGTATTGTTAGAACGCAAAAATAATCCTGAAACTGGAAGAAAATTGGAAAAGAAAGAATACATTCGTACTTTTAAGGGACGGTTTCACGAGGACTAAGCTCTAAGCAAAATTCACATACTCGGACAGGACGGCACGGTCATAGCTTTGTGTTACCATTTGTATGTTTACATAACCTGATTACGAGAGAAATGAAGAGGTTTTATTCTAATTATGTTTCAGAAGTCAACGATATTTCATACTGATCTTTTACTAGACACCCAGATCAACTACCAATCTTATTGATAGGTAGCCAATTTACCATTTTAACTGGATATTTCCAAAGCCTACAAATGAAGGCTGCATATGAGAAAGGGATTACATAATTTTAACGATGAATTAGTGGGAAAATACTGCAGTTACCTGTCAATAGAACTCAGTTTGCTCCTGGCAGATACATCTTCCACTCCATTCCAATTAAAAACAATGACCACAAGCCCGCCATTCAGTGGGAAAATCATCCATTACTGTGGCTCTCTCTTGCATGGTGAAAAGTATTGACCACGAACTTATTTTTTGGTTTCATTGCGATGACGAAATCAAGACAAAATAATGAAAGTCAAAAACCGTTTATTACGAATTCTGAATGAAATTAAAACAAATAGAGCCATCAATGAAATCAAAGAGAAGTCTTCTGGAGTGACTATCCACTAGCACCAATAGCAGAGACAGAGAGGGATCTGAACAATATTCTAGTAACCATGGAAAGGGCAATGGCTAGATATAAGCTGAAGATAAATAAGAAGAAGACTAAGATATTGGTGTGCAGCAAGAAAGAAGAGGCCAAAACCAATGTCAAACTAGGAAAACAAAAACTTAAAGAGGTGAAAGTTCTGTTACCTAGGAAGTCGAGTAACCAACGATGGACGAAGCAAGAAAGAAATAGTTAGTAGAATAGCCCAGGTAAAGAGGGAATTCTATCAAAAGAAGAATCTACTTACAGCTGGAAATACAAGCGTAGAAGTAGGCAAACAGTTTATCAAAACATACATCTGGAGCATATTTCTTTACGGCATTGAGGCATGGATGATGAGAGCAGCGGAGAAGAAAAGGATGGAAGCATTCGAAATATGGTGCTACAGAAGAATGCTGAATATTAAATGGATCGACCGAGTAAGTAACGAGGAAGTACTAAGAAGAGTAGGAGAAAAGTCTATTGAAAATTCTAAAAAGAAGAAGGAACAACTTAATCGGCCATATCTTGAGGCATGATGGCCTGCTGAAGACTATCGTCGAGGGAAAAGTGAACGGGAAGATTGGAAAAGGCAGGCCTCGTATGGGATACGTGGAACAGGTTGTGAGGGATGTAAAAGAGAAGAATTACGTCACAATGAAAAGGTTGGCCGATAGAAGAATCGAGTGGAAAGCTGCGTCAAACCAATCCTAGGATTGTTGACCAATGATGATGATGATTTTTCCTTAATTCATTTTTCTAAATGTAGTTGAATGAAACAGAACTGCTTCAACTTAGCTCTTTGTTCAAGGGAAGACCAAATCACCTGACAAATTACGGCGAGTACATATTCGTTATTTTAATGTCTATGATAAGAGGACTGGTGACAAATGAAGTAGAATCCATACAAGCAGAGAACTATAATTTCATACAATTTATTCGAAAGATAAATCTGAGTTCCCAAAAATACTTCTCACAATTGTTAATATTGAAAGCATCTTCATTCCCCCAAAACCAATTCCTATGCCACCTATATACTCCCAGGCTATATATAGGTTACCTTAAAATCAAATGGCAAAATAATATAAGATGAATCCAATCCAAATGAAATGGGAAATTATGCACCCATTGAGAATGTTTCTGAGTACTTTCCCTTCCTCAAAGAGCTAATATCTCATAATCATCAGTCAACAGTATTAAGATTAGTTTGACGGATATCTCAATTCTGTGACCCTCTGGCTAACCTCATCATGTATTCACATAATTATTCTGTTCCACATCACGAACAACTTAACTACATATATGCTTTTCCATTATTCCCATTCACTTTTCCTTGGCAGACTGTCTTCATCAGGCCATCGTGTCTCAAGATATGACCACTTATAATTATGATCTCAGTTCACGCAAAAGAGTTAGAAAAACTCTAATAATAAATAAATAATTTTTACTTGTAGCTAATTTTATTTTCTAATAATTTTATTCAAGCTCCTCCACTTTTCAGTGATTATCTTAGCGATGTATTTCTTTCAATCTACGCCACACGAAAAAGAGAATATTTTCCCGACCGATTTAAGAAACCTTCACGCTTCATAAAAAAACATGATAGGCGTAACAATAATGGCATAGGAGGGTGAAATATTGTTATAAAAGACTGTAGTGAATGAATCATGTCTTAGAATTACTAACTCATGCATACTTTGTTAATATGAATTACTATATTTGAAGTAATACCTGAAAAATCTATAATTATATCATAACTATGTAGGAATCATTCATTTTCGTTCAAGTGTCTTGTGATTGCATATCTAACATTTTAACATAAAGTGATAGCATTGAGGCTCTTACCTTTTTGTATTCGGTTAATGTACGTACTGTAATAACCTTTAACCCTCTGTCACACATCTTCACGGTGACTTGCAGGGTGAGTTTTAATTTAAAACGCTCTCGGAAAATTAGAGTAATTTATTTGGAATAAATATAACGGATTTCGGCTATTTCATGAGTATTTTTTGATGAAGACGCCTTTTTTTACGACTAAAATCACCGTGGTGTTATTACAGTACTTTCAATGGTGAGGTTGATAGAATTCACAACAGATAGATTACGATCCCATAATTAGGCAAAACTTGGGCACCTATTATATCGCGATTCAAAAATAATTCCCATCAAATTTGACATTCGACAAAAGCGACATATGTTTTTTGAATCAAATAATATTGGCAATTTTCCACAAAGAAATCTTTACAACGACCGGTTTCGATGTGATACATCATCATCAGGTGACTAAATCTCACTAAAGTCCATTATATATACACAATCAAGTTGAGGGGAGGAACCGGGGAAAAATAACAAGGAGTGAGGGAAGAGGAGGGGAAGGGGGCCTAAACCAAGGGTGACAACGGGAAAGGGGGTGGAGGAGAGGAGGGTGAACTGGTGCTAGGGGTTTGCTAGTTACCAATATTATTTAATTATGTTATTCCACCACATCACGCCTGAAACGACTCGTTTTGTGTCATATGTTACATTTGTGATTTTACAGCAGAACTCGAAACTAATTTTTTTTGAAAATTGGGGATCAAAATAATTCCCAAATCTTGCCGTCTTTCATGTCAATAATCACTTACATGCTTCGCGTAGCAAGAAATAACGCAATCGCGAGAAAAACCTTCTACAGGAGCGTGACTTGATTAATAGGCGACCCCGCCTTGTCTCGTCGCTACGCGCTCAACAGCACTGACTCATCCACCGTGGGACTCAGATTGAATCAACCATATCCTCCACTCAAGAAAGGAAGCCTCCGGAATCTGAGAAACGCGAGAGAATCTCAGACAAATCTTCGCCGCCTTTGTCCGCAATTCGACCGAGTTTCCAACCCCACCCAGCCTCTCAATTCTCCCCCCACCACCACCAACCTTCCGTTCCAATGGGATTCCTGTTAACTCATTTTTTTCCCTCCTCAATCGCGAACAGAGACTGTGTGTTTCTGTGTGTGTGCACGTACTTATACATGTACGCTCATTGTAAAGTCGGATGAAAGGAACGAGTGAGTGAGTGCTTTGGAGGACACGTGATAGATGAGAAGGGACGTACAAATGCCTTTCCTCTCCAATTCCCTATTCAGGCAACGCGGATTAACACAGCACCCCGTCACTCAGGATGGCAAACCGGGGCTGTAACACACACACACACACGTTCTCACAGAGAACAGAGGGAGAGAGAGAGAGGAAAAATATTTTAAAAAATGAGATCCTCCGCACCATTCCGAAATAGCGCGCGCGGCAAGAACCAAGACAATGGACGACGCAGAAGACGAGCTCTCGAGGAAAATGCTTCTCCCTGATGTTCCTCATTTATGAAACTTTCAATTGCCATTTTGCCAGTATTAATTACATTGTTGTATCACTCAACTCAACACCCCGCACTCCCCCCCCCATTTCTCCTCACCTTCCCCCTACAACAATCCTCCTCTCCAAAACCCCTTTTTATCCCTTAACACAGCCAGCCGTTTTCTGTCGGCGATATTAATTAATTTTTCGTGGAAGCTCTCCTCGCTCTTATGGGACACGTTTTGGGAGGACATAGAGAGAGGAAGGGAAGCACACAGAGGCTGAAGAGAGATTGAGAGAGGAGGTTTTTGTCGCACGCTTGTTTGTATCCCGTGGGAGTATAAAGGGAGCAAGAAGGGGGGAGTGGAGGGAAGTGGGGAGAGAGGGAGGAAGAGAGAAAGGCGGGGGATGGCTAAAACGAGGGACGGGGGTGGTGAGTATAATAAGAATGATGAGGAGGGGGATGAGGGGAGACAACAAAAATTAATCATCGGAATGCTTTATTGCTTCCGGGCGACGGAGCAAGTTTCACTCGAGTCGGGAGATTTCTTCGTGAAAACTTTCCACGCTTTAAGCACATGGTCACAAGAGGAGAAAGAAGAGAAGGGGGGTGGAAGGGGGTTGGAGGTGAATTAAAAAGACTCCCTCTGCACTCGCGCGGATAATGCTTTGTGCACGCGCGTTTGTGAGCAAGCTAAGGTTGAGGAGGGAGACGCAAAATCTGTATTCATTCGTACACATGGATCACAAGGTGTACACAAAATGTTTATGCTAGTATAGGAAATGAGTTTGCGCGCCGGGCGGAATATACGTATGAGCATGAGAACAAATTGGCAAATATGAAATCATTTATTTAGCAATCATAAAATAAGTAAGAGAAGGGTGTATGCTCGGAATCTAAGACTCCGTTTTTCTATTCAAGAGCTTGGAAGACGGTAAGAAAAGGTCATATTGTATACACAAGAACGATGAGGGATTCCCAGACCCCTTTGACCTATTTTCAAAACTAGGGGTTCTTGTTAAGGGATATTAGGATACACTATTATTAATTTTTTTCATTTTAACGTTTTATTAAATCATCGTGACTCGAAGATGTATTTACGCCCCTCATCAAACATCACTGATGAAAATGTATATCACGCGAAAGCAAAGCACAAAAATAACGCATTCATAATTTTCTGCGGATTTTAAGCACCTATATCCAGACGTGAAGGTACAAAAACCGCCTGAACGTTCGCGTATATGTACACTTGTATGTGAATGTGTTTTGACGCGCATATAAGTTAAAAATACTTGCAGCCTCTCACGGCACATTGGCGCGGCCCGTTCAGGTACATGCGTGTTCACGGAGATGCAAATGTGCTCTTCTACCTGCTGTGTCCCAACTCTTCGCACCGCTCCATGGGTGCGCTGTACTCGTTCATCCCTTTCTATCCCACCCCTTTCGTCCGCCGTTCCATAACTCCGCAGTTTACGGAAACACAACCGCCCATTCGCGACCAACACACGAACGCTCTCCTCATTCTCCCTCTCTCTAAAAGGGCCCGCGTGGACCCGCCCACCCTCCCACACACAACCCGAAATCCGACGGCATCCATTTTACCCAGAATCCCTCGCCACCTCCCCCGCCTTCCCTCTCAAACCACCCCCTTTCCAACCCTCCCCCCCTCTCTCCTCCGAGGCTCCTTTCCGTCCGCGTTTGTACCCAACGTTTTTGTGCCACGCTGAAAGTAATTTTCGTAATGTGTTTGGAGGACAAAGTGTGTATCCCTCTCCGCCTTCCCGTCCCTTATCCTCCGAACCCTTTTATCCCCATCTCCTTTCTCTCTGTGTATGAGCCTGCCTGTGTCGTCACTCCACTCCCTCTCCCTGTGTCTCCGTATCCCTTGGTCCCACCGTGCCTCTCGCGAGCACACACGGCTGTGTATGTACGCGAGTGTTTCTCTACTGTCGCTCCTGCTTGGGGAAAAAGAACAGAGAGCCGGAGAGAGAAAGAGGGAGCGCTCACGGAGGTATAAAAGCACAAGAAAGGGATGCAGGAAAATGCAAAAGGGGTGGGATTGAGGGAGGAGGGGGTAGAACCGGGGAGGGGTTGGATGTGCGGTTTCGACTCGAGGGGGTGGGTGAGAGGGAGGGACTCCGAGTGGAGAAAAGGATTGACAACGGCGCCGAACAACGACGTAGCGGGATCGAAAGACAAAACGGGGAAAGAAACAATAGGGAGACCGTGCATAATCCCGTTGTAACGTCACCTACCTCACTCACTCTCCGCTTCGTCTTTTTATTTTTCCCTTCCCTGTCCTTCTCCTTCTCTGCCGGTCTCTCTGGGGTAAAAGAAGGGAGGGAGGGGTAAAGGCCTCCCCAGCCCGAGTCCTTGCCCCTGCCCACCCGGCCTCACCATCCCCCGGACGACCCTAGCACCCGATCCTTATCCTCCTCCCACGCCCACCTTGAAGCCAGAAAGGACTTCGTCCCACCTCCTCCTTATGATCCGTTATCTTCTGTCTTTATTCTTCCCCCTCTCCACACCCTTCCAACTCCTCTCCGCCTTCTTCACTCCCAGGACTACCACCGCCCGAAACAATCCATCCACATCTTTATCGCGGAGTGCTCCAGTGCAAAATACCGCCACAATGAGACGATGCCTTGGCGTATAATTTGACGAGAGCAGTCTGATGCGATCCCGTTAAGGTAAGCGGTGCGTAAAATAAATGCTTTATCCGGAGCGAATAATGACAGGTAGTTTTTAATATCTACATACACTGAGCACCCTGAAATTCACAACGAGAGTGTGTGGCAGGGGGTGAGGGATCACAGATAATGCAATAGTCGTCAAAATAGAACTTATTTGGAAGTTAACATTTCTATCACGCTAAAGAAAGTAAATCATGACTAGAAATTTAAGTAACTTTACAAACACGAAGAAAAGTTTTTTAAATCCTTCTAGAGGATGACACTGAGCGATAACTCAATTATGGCCAGCTGAAGGCGCAGGTTACATAAAAGGGATAACTGACGTGACATGTTTCCCCCGAAGATTACCATTCAGTTCAAACATAGGGAGAGTATCAGATCATATTGAGGGTTCAGTGTTGAAATAGGGTTTAAATTTCTTGATTTTACCTGACTACTTACCGACATTCGTCAAACTGCTTGCCAAAACTACTCGCATATAAATTAAATGGTGGATCAGAAAGCAAAAACATCTACATTTACGTAATACCCTGCAAGCAACCATAAAGGTATTTGATATACTCACGAGTACAGATGTATCTGAATGTATGATTTAAGTTCTAGGCTGAAAGTAGAAGATACGAAATTTGAAACTTGGGAAGAAAAAAACTTGAAAGAACAGTTCCTTCTTTTCCGTTCAATATGCAACTTTTTCCGAAATAATTTATTTTTGCTAGCTTGATTCAAAATTTAGAAAGTAAAACGTGAACTAGATGCCAATATATGCACCATAGCTTCATTCATGCTGTAATATCATAACGACAGTGCTTATATCCAGCATAGATAGAAACTATGCTGGTTCGTTCATGCATCTGATCTAATAAAAAATATATACATCATTTCTACATCATTCCTTGTACATATTCTACATCATTCCTTGTAAACCACCGCAAGAAGACGTGGTAGGGATAGTACGACCCATGAACCTATTTCGATAGTAGGACACATTTATGAACCAGAATTGTCCATATATTGAAACTGCCATGCACATTTTCTATTACTTTTGAATTATTATTTACATTTCTTACTAACAAAAATAATAATAAAATACCTCTCTCCAAACCTCACCTTGAATAACATTTTACACCGTCAAATTCTGACTGAATGTCACTATGTTCCAGCTCTTTGAATAATTGAAAATTGCTTACCGTAGAGTTTGATAGAATAAAAATGTACCACAAAATGACGTGTGATTAAGCACATCAATGATGGTCTCTGGTAAAGTGTGACCCTTCACGAAACCTACGCAGTATTAATTACGAAGTGTTTATGCCTACAAGTAATGATGTTCCAGCCTATCACATCAAGTGGAATCATTTATATGGTGTGAATGAAATGGTGGGGGAAAAAATATTTTCATTTTGATTGAGAAAAGCGTGGACAGTGTTGACCCCCGATGCTGAAAAAAAAACTTTCATCTCAAACGCGGACTGCGAAATTACTCCTTTGCATCAGTTCATGTTATCCGCCGCCAGATGTCCTGGCCTTAATTGCGATCGCGAAGTGCTGTTGTTAGTTCGTTTCCCGCCCGCATCCCAACAACGCTTACCCCTCCTCACACCCCGGTTTTGGAGACACCGCCGCCCCTGTTTCGACGCGACCAGGGGAGGCTGGGGGAGGAAAGGGAGTATGGGGGGTCGAAAAAAAAAGCGTTGGGATGGCGCACTACCCCCAACATTCGCCTCTCATCACTCTAATGGCTGAGAACCGCCGACTGAAGAGGACATGACGGGGAAGGGGGTCGGGAAGATTCAGGGAACAAACAGGGGAGGAGGGAGAGGGGGTGAGTGACACGAAGGGGTGTAGGGGGCGGGAGAAAATTTAGCGGAATGGGTGGAGAGTACGATTGTGGTGGCGAGACGAGAGAAAGAGGGGAGGGAAGGAAAGAGGATGCTGGAGCTCTCGGATCCACTCCGGGGACAAATGGCTCGATTTCACAGATCGCAGGAGTTTGATCACTCGGAACCCGTGTATCGGAGGAGGAGAGGAACCGTGCCTATGGAAAGGGTTCGGGATGAAAAATCTCAGATAAGAGCGGCTTAATTTGTGGAAAATCGTAAGGAGAGAGCTGGTAGAGGGGTGTAGGGGGGTTTCAGAAAATGAGGGCTTGGTTCTTGAGAAAGGGGTTCATCGGAAAAGGGATGATTGGGACCAATTGTATACCTCCGATAAAAAGCGTCGAATTAATAGAATTCCAATATTGACATAAAATGACATTTTCAATGCTGTTAGAGTAAAATTAACAGAATGACTCTGAGCGGTTTGAATGCACTGCGGGAAGACAATGCCTATTGTCAAACCCTTGAGTGGAAACATTGAGATTGTCTCAAAGAACACTCCTTCCTGGGACGTATTTCCCTATGAAAAGGAATAGAATATTCTCTCCTTTGAGCCAATACTAAAGTGAAGGAAAATACATTGAGGGAAAAATTTGTCGGCATTCTCTTGCCTAATCAGTGAAACAGAATCAAGTTCAAATATTGGACACAACAAACGTTGAATCAAGAGTGTTGATAATGTCTCGTCGAATTCAAATAAGCATGAATATTTTATAAGGATTTTCTCCCAATAAATGCTAAGTGAAAAAATATTAATTACAATATATATGAAATAAATATTGGAAAACAGTTTTTAAATAACTTACGACGCGTCGTAAGTTTTTTGAAGAAAAACAAGATCGGGCGTTTTTTGGAAACTTGGTCAAGTTTTTGCCTCTGTATCTCAAAAACGGATGAGATCATTCAAAAATGGCTTATTGTTCCATGATCAATGATCAATTTTCAGCTTTTATGCCAAGTTTCAAGTGTGTAGCTCAAAAGAAGCAATTTTGGACTTTTGTCTGGATATTTTCCGATTTCAGACCATAGTGCGATGGTTTCAATATGCACACGTTATTGTGAAAAAGTATCTGGACACTAGTTTCCAATTGCAAACGTTAACATGCTGCTTACTACAAATATCAGTTAGAAAATGTTCTCTAGAATTCTATGAAACATACGAAACATGGAATCATCTTTAAGGATATATTTTTATCGTTTTTAAACTGTCGTATTTAATTCTTTAAATAATTTTTCACACGATAAAAAATATTTTCTTACATAAATATTCTTCCTTTCATAGGTGATAAATCCTGTCGTGCTCATTTTTCAATTTCAAAAATCATAAATATATTTGGTGCCGTTCCACACAAACTTTATATAAACATGCAGAATTTCAGTGTTAACATTTCAACATCATGTAAACTATGATAATTAATACTAACCTTCCACGTAGTTAATCTTAAAGAAATAGGAGGATAAAATCATTCATAGACAGAAATTTCCTTCTCCACGTAGAATTATTAGATGCGTAATGTATATCTGGTAATAATAAAAGAGAAAAATACGCTCCAACAATTGTTAGAGGAATACGTCAAAAATTTTATTATTCATATAAAAAAACCGTTACATTAGCATATTATCATTACATGTACTGAATATGGCTCTTCCCACATTTCGGGGAATCTCTAGGGGAATTGGAATTGAAATCCAACCCCAAAAAAACTAATATATTTTGTTATTCAAATAAAAATAAAATGCGATAAAACCGTACCTACTACATGCATAAATTGGAAAAAGTGGTCTTTAACGGTAAGAATCTTAAGCAATAACTGTTGCCAATTAGTTATCCATCCGATTTAAAAGTGATTGCATAAAATAGAACAATGCTAAAATGGAGAGAAAAAGTTTATTATTCAAATAATTAGATGTGTTCCGAGCAAGAAGAATTCTGAGTAGAACCTCTTTGGGCATATTCATCTGTTGGTATGCAACCCGCGAAGCATGGAAGTTAAACGGAACAGCATTGCCACAGCCAAACTGGAGATAGAACATTTGCGGAAGTAATAAGCTGTATTTCTTCTAGAAATAATTAGTATTGCCAACGTTATTCTGATTAATGTAGGCTTAGATGGACTTGTAATCCTTCCCATAGCTCCAATTTTTCAAATGTATGACGTCATTCATCAGTTCCGCAAACTTCCTGCTCCTTCTAGCACTTAGTCCTGGTGACCTATCACCACATATCACTCACGTCCTTGTAACGGCTTGAAAGGAGACATGAGATTTAGATCAAGAAATGACGCTATAGACTGACTAAATTAGTGGTAATTTTATCGTTCATTTCTGCGGATAAATGAAGTTACGGGAATCAATGAACTTTTCTGCTGACCTAATTAAAAATGCAGGAAAGAAGACAATACAACCAGCTGTACAAAACCATTTGCGAAATTTATTCAACAGAAAGATGCCTCCACGCTTGAAAGTTAATGCGTTACATCTTTTCCAAAAAAGAATGGGGCCAATTACTTTGAAACCTTTAGGACAACAAGCCTGACAATACCTGCCTCGAAGCTATTGACGCGATGTTTATTCGGTGCTGTTGACACTAACAAAAAGGTATTGAATGGAACTCTGTTTAAGTTAGATTAAGATTACTCTGTTTGATACAGTAAATATTGTGAGGGTCAACACTCCAAAAGCTAATTTACTCGCATTTTTCACAATTATATTCAGTGGACAGGAAACGAATAAATTGATTGCTTCTGGGTCATTGGCTAACGCTAGATCATCCTCATCGTTATGGATTTTTCCTGCTGTAACGCATTATCGTCAGAGAAACTGGGCATGCAGTCAACTATTGTCTTTAAATCACCTGTGTAGTGAAAAAATAAAAGTGGGCGTAACATACCTACTTCTTAGAGGAACACATTAACGACTTTTAATTCAACAGAGCTAACACTGTTTGAAGCGACTCTGACGCTAGCCCTCTCTATCGAAGTTAAAAGCCTCATTCTACGACCCGCTCAAAACCAGTCGGCATGAGAGTGCAAGTTGCAGTAAGGGTTTGGGAATTTCTGGTCAGGATGGTTGGCAATCACGAACCGCCGTCCTGGCCGAGAGTGAGGCGTGCCGCCATCATCGATCCGAGGGGAGTCACGGAAACGGTGACACGCGGCCGGATCACGTTCCAATGCCTCCGATCCGGATACGAAACGGGAAGGGGATGCTTCCGTGCTAGGGTATGGGGGAGGGAGGGTGCGTCAGGGTGTGGAGGAAGAGAGGGAAGCGGGGGCGGATGTTGGAGTCCGGGGGAAGAGCATGCGCGCTGCGGGCGAGGAAGATGGCTTCGGCGGCGATCGAGTTGGAGGCCGATTGGCTGCGCTCGGGGGAGTGGATTGGTGACGAGACAGGCGGGGAAGAAGGGTAGCGGAGCAAAGTCACCCTCTCTCCCTTGTAGGGAAAGAGGGGTGAGAGAACCAGTGTTTTAGCTCGGAGGAAGTGACAGGAAGCGCGAAGGAAGTCGAACACGAAAAAGGGGGGGATTTTTGGGAAGGGGTCGATTGGAAAATGCTAGAATTACGCACGGAAGGTTTCAAGGTGGGATGAAGTAACCCCTTGCTCTCGTTCGATTTAAGCCAGTCCTGGCGAGTGTTTTCACTCTGCTAGTCCAAATTATCAAGGGAATGAGGGTATTTGGAATCTTCAGTAGTTTACGCTGGAGAAAAGATCCACTCATACCAGATTCCGTGTGCATAAGACCCCAAAATGTAGAACGGAACTTTTCACTTAGAAAATTTTGTGAATCTAGGTCCATGGGGAAATTAGATATTGCCAGCCAAGGCTAAACAGTCCTAGGAGGAATTTCTTATCCATCAAAGCCTTCCTTAACCGAAGGAATACTAATAAAATCGTCTCGTGAATTCAGAGCATTGAACGTTTCCTTTACGTCGTTGCTTCGTACCTCTTAGCTATATGTAAAGAGTACGTGTAATTCACCCCATGCCACACACCCCCACGGTGGCTTACAGGGTATGATGTAGGGATAGATATTGCGCGTTGGAATTCAATGAGAATATGGAAAGTTTACCATTACGCCAATAGAATCCATGAGAAGTGTTTCTCGGCTGAATGGCATATGATTTGCGTAAAAAGTCATTAATTTTAACTAGGTATAGTGTTTGCGTAAAATACTCGTAAAATGGAGTATTGTATGTTTCATTATTGTATGTACGTCCACATAGGGTTTTAGTTAAACCTATCTGTTATTGTAAAAGCAAATTGAAATGCTTTTATTTATATAAGTAGTATTATACATAAATGTATTTATCTATAATGTGTTGCAACGCCTAAGATTTAAAGGCAATTTTAGAGTTTTATTTATTTTAGATTCATATCTGAATGGCAATATTCATAAATTCTAAATAAATGGTTACTTTCAAACAATTTCAAACTTTTAATTATTCCAAGATGAATCGACCGCTGTCAAGCGATGATTAAATAAATCAGTAGCTCAATAGACTCGAAAACAAACGGTAAAAAATTACACTGAACGACCGATTTTACACATTATGGTAGTATTAATAAAAATATAACGCAAAAAAAGAAAAAAATCCAAGTATCTTTATTATTTCGACAGATATGGCCAAATGTCATTTTTAGATACTCTAGACTCAAATTGACAATGAAAGGAAAGATAGGAATTTTATTCATGTATCACGCTTCAATCGCCAATATAGGATCAGTTCCAAAGGCTTACTTCCAGGATTGGTTAAGAATATATTTTATGTCCATTATAATGCTTGCGCTTTCAGTTTAAAGTGTAGGGATTCAAGATGAATAAGCAATGTGTTTGTGTGTTTGAGCAAACTTTGTTTCATTTTCTGTTTTTGGTCAAATTTTCTCATATAGTACTTCAATTACATTGCCTCATTCGCTATTATAGATTATAAATAATTATTTTGAAATATTGCATCTTTTCTGTGGCATTGACAAGTGCCGTGATATTGCCAAGTACTTTAAGTTTAGCACATCATTTTCAATATTGAAAGAAGTACGTCTTGAGAGCAAGATTTTAATTAAGTAACATCTATATTTTATTTAATTCTAATTTTTATTTTGTTAAATGTTTGAACAGTGAATTTGTCTTACTTTCTTCAAGCTATTTCTGGTGTATGATTAACACTATTAAGCCTATACGGAGGAGAAGTAATTTTCCCTCGCACCACAAACAGCAAGTATGAGCAGGGAGTCCGCGCAATTTTTTTTTGCAGCTGTAATATACATTTTAGTGTTTTTTTCAAAATGTGGATTCAAAGAGCTTTGGTGTCGTTTCTGATTTCCTCTTTTATTACTTTGAATTTGGAATCGTACATGATAGGACTCTTAAAGTGCAATCGAAATACTGCATTTTCAATAACTGCGAGACAAGTATACCCTAGCTACTTTGTAATTTTTTAAAAATAAATTGATTCCAGTTTAGAATCCTTTGCTTTTTGATGCATACCATTTTCGTTTGTCATTAAATGAGGGTGGTAAACAAGAATTCGATTTCCGCGTTGCATTCTCCTAAAGACAGTCATCGAGAGATAAGGAAAGAAGACCTTAAACGAAGGAAATTTTTGGAGCTGGTTGTGCAAAATATAAAGAGGAGAATACTTTTTTATGAAGAGGCTGATTGACGGGAGAATCGTTTGGAGGACTGACTCAAAACCGATCATAGGATTAGTGTCCATTGGTGAGGATTCAAAATTATGCGCGATAATAGATTGAAGTACATCATACACAAAAATAATATCATAAACAAATAAGCACGTACACACGCTTCTTTGTCTTCGCTAGCGGACTCAAGAGAACTGCCTGCCTAACAATTCAACTCGCGTAGTTACTGGGGCATTAAAAACCTTTGTGTTTGCCGAGACGACACAACATAATGGGGACGCGTGGGGATGGGTTTGGGAGGAGACGGCGCGAAAGAGGGGTAGAGACGTAGCGTACGCGAGTACTTTATTCCGTGGCGCATGCGAGGGGCTAGGGGGAGGTTGAGGCCGAAGATGGAAAGGAGAGAGACTCAGGGGGTTGGAGGAGAGAGAAGGAAGGGAAGATGGCTTTTGAGCGAGGTAAAGAGACAGGAAGCGGTGGGGCTAGGCGGCTTTGCGTCGGTGGAGACTTCAAGGAATCCGGTGGGGGTATTCGGGAGATGATGAGAATGGCACTGGTGTTGTCAAGGAAAATGGGTTGCTAGGAGAGGGTTACTGAAGAAAGGGTTACGCGGAGGGTGATGGAGGAAGCAAGTTATGAGGATTGGAGGACTGCGTAGGTGGAAAAGGTTTGGGAGTTTAAAGAGTGATGCACCAAGGAGATTAAAGTGTACATGTAGTGCAACCCTTTTCCCGGTTACCTTTATGTTTCCACACACACTCTCACAACACATGCATAAATTACAAGCAATAAGATATTTCAGTTGATAAAAGAACACTACTTATGTTATTCATGCACAAGAGATACTTTTAATTCTTTTAAAATAAAGAATTGGGCCCAATTAACATAATTTGTACAAAATACATTTATACTAACCAATTATAAAATTCATGGATAATCTCATAAAGTGGGCGCAAGTTCTTTAAATCAAAATTTAAATGTCCGGTTCCTTTTCACTTATCGTGATCGGTGTGTCTGGACCTACCTCCGTGAGACCGGGTCGGAGTGCGTCTTACCGTGTCAGAATCCCGCTAATGCCTCCTCGGTTTCACTCGTACTGCCGCGTATCGTCAATATCCTTTCCTCACCTTCGCTCCATACTCTCCCCGACGCGTCCTCGTAACTCACTCTTAGAATCTCCGGCTTACTCTCCGTGACGCGTCCTTACTCTTGGATCGTCAGTCTTACTCTGCCCCACTCGTCCTCGTAACTAACGACGCTCTACTCCCCCACATTCTTGTTCATTATTATCGCCGGGCGCACAGCTTATTATTTGGCCGGGTGTAATGCCAACCTCTAGTGTTCAATACGTGATACTTAATGTTGGCCGGGTATAATGCCAACCCGTGGCGTTTAACTGTGGTGTGCGACTGTAGGTTTACAGTAGTGCGGGAGAATTATCCAAAAAAAGAAAAAAAAATCTAGGGTGTTCTACGACACATCGGATCAAGTTGATTCTTCAACATCAAAGCAATGAAAAATTCATGAAAATTACACCAAACGGTGAAGCTGGGCGACAATGGAAGAAAGGTAAAGAAAAACTCTGATTCGGTTTAAGATTTGGTTTACCAAAGACCATGAGAATATTCAACAGTGTGGTATCCTTGGTTTCTAACATGCTATCGATAAATTTGAAAACCAAAATATTCTAGATTCCTATAAAAAAATCACGAGGACTTTAAAAACAAAGTGTTCATGATACTGTAAATGTTCAAATGAGGCCAATATATGTCTAGATTATCTTGTTCCTACCCAGAGGAGGTATTTGGGCATGCCCAGCCAAACAAAAGCTGTATTTATTCCCGAAAACCAGATTTTTCCTGGGAAATCCAACTGGAAAGGAATTGGTACTCCTACCCTGATTTGTAAATTTTATTCATCGTTAGGCGTTGTAATGGGTACGTTATGCCCTCACCAACCAAACCAATCTTCGGATTGGACAAAACTAAACTTCAAGTTGGCTAATAATCTCTGTCTATTTACAAATAGACAGTTACATTTCAATTGCTTGTGAAATGTTATCATACGACAAATCTTTTTAGAGGCTGAATCTCGGCGTAGGTATACACTTAAGAAAATGCTGGTCTCTCCTCATATTTCCTTTGCATCGGTCTGTATCTCTAGAAAAACAGGTTTGCCAGCTTTGTAGCTAGGGTAGTTCAGATCAAAAAGCCTCGTCTTTTTGGTCATCTAATCTAGCAAGCTATGGTGATCTTCACTCCCTGTCACACACCCTCGCGGTGGCTTGCAGGGTATCGTGTAGATGTAGATGTAGCTGACTCAGTTCTCTTTGCAAACACGAACTTTCCAGGTCTTAACAGTATGTACTTGTGTTCTCTATTGAAGCTACTCTGCTCTTAATTAAAATCTATCACTCTGCAGAAGAGTCGTGTGAATCAACGGGTTTCTTTTGTAATTATTTGGACCATTAAAAGTCGCGTTTTCGCAAAACCCTTCCCAGCTGTAATTAGCGACTTTTCTATTAATCGTAAACTGCCGATTCTTTGTAGCTAACTGGCATTTTTACTAACGTAGCCTAAGAACCCAAGATTTCTGTTTTTCGCACACAACTTTGTTTTATACTTTGGATTTCAGATGATGCAAAATTCTAGGTGTTGCAGTGTTCCTTCTAGGCGTTCCTGAAGTAATATAATATTATAACTATATAATATTTGCAATAAATTTACGTAATACCATGCAAGCCACCACAGGGTGTGCGGCAAGGAGTGAAATATCGCCGTACTCGCATGCATTATTTAAGTGCAAATAAGGGGTTCAACGTTACTTCTGTACGGAAACATGTTATTTAAGCATTAAGTGACTTGTTATGGCATCTTTTCGACACTCCTCGTTCTTAAGAGCTTACGTCAAATGTGACGGCTTCTAATTGAGTTTTGTTAGTGGTTTCCTGATCCATTAGGGCCACGTCCCAATTTTACTCCTTCTCGATCTTTTAATGCACCGTATTATGATACACTCAGGTGGTTGAAGATAGAAAAGAAAAAAAACCATCAAATAAATTTGTTCATGTTCAAATTGATCTAAACAGAGTGACCTAGTAATTTGTTTCACAAAATTATCTTTAATACTAACACGCACAAACGATTAACAAGAAAAACAGAGGCATCATTACACCCGAATTTCCACTCCAAAGTGTTCGGTAGATTTTTCATGTTACATCTTGAAGGCTGTGGAATTCTTTACCTGATGGAATAAGGTCAGCATATACTGTATGTAATGTGGTAAGTTTATACTGTACATACTGTAAACATTAATATTTTTAAGAAACGGTTACATTCCCATCTTAAACATTGTATAAAAAATAATTAATGATATTAAAATGTAAGAATTTATGCATTTACAGCTGGTGGTTTCTTTCTGTTAATGAGTGTTTGCTAAAATATTATTGTTGTTTAAGTGGTGAATTTGCATTAATTATCGTTCAACCCTTATTATTGACACCTTTTTTTATTGTTTAGTCATTGTTTAGACAAAAACTCAATTGTAAAATTATGTCATAACATTACCGTGAATTACTACCAATTTTATCTTTCAATGTTCCAAGGGACATAATGTCCAAGAACAAATGAATATCTCTCTATCCACCTATCTAATTCATTTAAACCCAGCAAAACTTATGGACAAATAGGATTCTTATTTGAACTGATTTATTGGAACTGTAACTCTGAGATATTTATCAACGCAAACTTTTGATTATTTCCCCAGAATCCTCCGCACATACCTTCGTAGAGAATAAATTTAGCTGCATAAAACGGGCAACATGATAACCGGATGCATAGTTGTGGTGCAGACCGAGTGGTCAGTAGAGCATCTCCAAGATATTCACCACTAATTTACGTACATCTACATCTACACGATACCCTGCAAGTCCCCCCGAGGGTGTGTGGCAGGGGTTGAAGATCACCAAGCATGCACTACTAACATGCAAACTAGCACCAGAAAAGGTGAAAAGTTGTGAAGGTAAGAATCTATCAGAAAACTTAGGAATAATGGATATAAACTAGGTGCCGGCATTAGCCTGCTCTTAATGACAAATGCCAAACAATCCTCGGCCTAACGTCCCATGCGACGGACGGAGTTCTGAACTTCAAGTGCCTTCTTCACACACAGATTCCAAGTAGGGACCAACTGACCAATATGAAGTATTCTTCACTACCAGGATTCAAACCCGGGCCCTAAGAATTGGAGGCGAGAACTCTAGTCACCACTCCAACCCAATGTTTGATAATAATTCACACTGTGCGAAATACTCTCTAGGTGGCTTGCACGGCACTCCGTAGATCTGCATCAACATCTACGCAATATCCTGCAAGTCACCACAAGAGTGTGTGGCAGGGGGTGAAGCTCACCAAACATGCACTATTGACATGCAACTAGGTTACTGCATGGTAACATGTTATATAATAGGGCCACATGGAGCTAAATGGTTAGTATCTTCTTAGTGATAAAGCATTATTGGTTGTAATGGCATTTGTCTAAATATTTTTATTTGTGACTTTATTTTTACCCACCATGCATACGTTAATAAGTTTAATATATGCATCATGCACTACAGACTACTCTAACAATATTTCACAGACCTATCCGTTTGCTAAGCTGCCTATTGTGTTATTTTATAGTACCGTGACATTTTGGCAATGGGGCATTACAACCTAAACCGAGCAAACCTATTATTACTACCTAAACCGAGCAAACCTATTATTACTACCTAAACCGAGCAAACCTTACTACCTAAACCGAGCAAACCTATTGTTACTTTCTAAACCGAGCAAATCCATTATCACGACCTAAACCGAGCAAACCTTAGCGATTAAATATCTTGGAATAAGACTGACAAATGATCTTTCCTGGGGTAAACACATTCGTGAAATAATGGGGCAAGCGAATCGTAAACCGGGATTCGTCAAAAGAGTACTGGGTAAATGTGACGATCATGTACGAGAAATCAGCTACTTTTCCCTTGTAAGACCTCATTTGGAATGTGCTGTCAGTGTATGGAATCCTTACGAAATCGGTCTAAATAACGAACTTGAACGTGTGCAGCGAAGATCGGCAAGATTTGTCAAGGACCGGTATGATAATCTTATTAGCGTAACCAGTCTATTAAATGAATTAAATTGGGAATCATTGTCAGATTGCAGGTTGAAATTTAGACTTAATATCTTAAACAAATTCCAAGACCATATTTTCATTGATGGTGTTACAAATATTTCGCGAACCCCAACTTACTATGGAAGACTGGACCATAATCATAAAATTAGAGAAATAGATTGCCGAACTGACTGATTCAAAATGTCCTTTTTTCCTCGTACTATTAGGGATATGAATAACGGTAAATGTATCCAGTACGAGTGTAGCAATGGATAACATTGGTAGCAGCATGTTGGTATAAGGAATTAAAGCTAACCCAACTAACAGCATGTTTTTGCATGTATACTTTGCTATTTTAATTTTTAATTACAAATTTTATGCATGATATGTTGTGCATGTTTGGTGAGTATTCACCCCCTGCCACACACCTTTGTGGTGGCTTGCAGGGTATTATGTAGATGTAGATGAACCTATTATTACTACCTAAATCGAGTAAACCTATTATTACTACCTAAACCGAGCAAATCTATTATTACTACCAAAACCGAGCAAACCTATTTTTACTACCTAAACCGATCAAACCTATTCCTACTACCTAAACCGAGCAAACCTGTTTTAACTACCTAAACCGAGCAAACCTGTTATTACTACCTAAACCGAGCAAACCTATTATTGCTACCTAAACCGTCTACCCATTCCATTCCTTCGCACATCTTCTTTTTTGCCTCATCCTTCTCTTCCGAGTCCCCGTTGGTGGGTGGAAGAAAAAAAGAATAACTTCCCTGCTCCGTTTTTCTCTTTCCTTAAACCTCATATTTCCTCGAAACGCTTTGCCGGAAGTATATAAACATAATGAATTCGTCTGCCTTCCTTTAGTAGCATTGTCCGTTCCAAAATGGGATGAGCAAGCCCTTGCGGCGGGATGAAAATTACAATGCCGATAAAGATGGTGAGCACACGTTCTGAGAAACGAAACGGCATCCTCTTTCTTAATTCCCTCTTTAATTTTTCCTGGAGGGAAAATGTTTCGAGAAGAGGTGAAAAAATCTCTACCGTCTGGAGGAAATTACTCATGCTGAGAGATACATAAGGAACCCGAGTGCAATAGATCAACATCGGCTCGCGTGAGGTTTTGTCAGCATCCCTCACGACTAGGGTGAATGCTAAGCCAATAGCCATATTGGAGAAATATAGTTCCAGATTTTAATATTTTTTACTTTTAAACCCTGCATTTGCTTCATATCCCGTTCTTTCCCTAACTTTTGTACGCAAACTCTGAAGAGGCTTGTCGCCTTAAACAGGGGAGCCAGTTGTAATTTAGTGGATCATATTGTTTTGTATTACTTTGTATTGTAAAATCCTGCAACTTGGAAAAATAAACACCTATCAACATCTATATTAACATCCATTCGATACCATGCAATCCACAAAGAGGTGTGTGGCAGGGGGTGAAGATCACATGCAATATTGACATGCAAACAAGCTACTAAATGGAAACATGCTACATGATAGGGTCTCATGCAACTAGATGGTTAGTATCTACATAGTAATAAAGGGATTAGTTGTTAATAAATGCAGCATGCACTTCAGACTACTCGAAAATATTTCCCTTACCTATCTCTTTGCTATCCTGCCTATTGTGTTCTCTTACAGTAAGGGGGAAAAATGACATTTTGAATCTATCAGAACGACAATCTATCTCTCTAATCTTATTTGTCTGGTCAAATCTAGCATAATGCGCAGGTGTTTTTTATATTTCCTAAAGTCTTCAGCAAAGCTATCCGATTTAAATTTCTGTAATAGATTAAACCTACCCTCTGATAATTATTCCCACCCTAATAGTTCTGCATGTTTGGTATGAATTCACCCCATGCCACACACCTTAATGGAGGCCGTAAACAAAAAACTTTCGAATTTACTTAAAAGGTTTGACCTAAGTTTTAACCTGCGTACTGATATCAATTCCCATCCAATTACTTCTGTTAAACTCATACGCTAATACAATTATCATAGCCTTTAACGAATCTAGCTGATCTTCTTTGCACACTCTCTCATTCCTTTATCATACATGCCTCGTACGGATCTCATACACTAGCGGCATGCTCTAAATAAGGCAAGACAAGTGTAAAATAGTGACGATTAGAGCGATACATTTCATTTTTCATTCAGACTTCTCTTTTCACTCACTCTTCTTCAAACCACTTCATTTGTTACGCAGTCTATTAATTTAATTTTTACCATTTTTCTCTAACGCCCAATTCTTTAATACCTTACTGATTTGTTCACAGATGACGTTAGATATATATTAAGAACCGTTGCGAATTATGCTAAGTTTGATCAGATCAATAAGATTGGAGAGATAGATTGTCGTACCGATAGATTTAAAATGTCATTTTTCCCGCTTACTGTAAGAGAGCACAATAGGCAGCGTAGCAAAGGTAGATGAAATATGGAAAGAGTAATCTGTAGTTCATTATGAATGTAGTAACAACCAATAATCCCTTTCTTATAATGTAATTACTAACCATGTAGCTGTATGTGACCCTATTATCTTGCATGTTTCCATTAAATATCCTAGTTACATGTCAATAGTGCATATTTGGTGATCTTCACCCCCTGCCACACACCCTCGCGGTGGCTCGCAGGGTATTGCGTAGACGTAGATGAATTATCAAATGCATACACTGTTGACCTATCAACGGCTGCTATCGTCATGCCTCTCTGCCATATAGGAACATACTTCGGATGAAATTTTTCCTTACCTCCAACTTCTTTGTGATTTTAATTTTTAATCGAGTAAACACTTAGTAGAATACCCATTTTCCTCGGCCATTCTACTTTTGTCACTTGCTATGTTGCTTGCTATCTTGCTTTTGTCCATCACTAGCCATTCTTTTTCCCAGATAACAAATGCTATTCAAATCTTCTATTCCCTGTTTCCCAAGGTTCACACTGCTCTAAGCTAATGTTAAGCTGCGATTGATTTTGCAAAACCTGACGCACAAAATGAATGAATGCCTTTCATGAACGGGTGATAACAAGATTAGAGAAATAGATTGTCGTACTGATACAGTTAAAATATCATTTTTTCTCGCGTACCATAAGAGAGCACAATAGGCAGCATAGCAAAGGGATAGGTATGTGAAATATTGTTAGAATTGTCTGTAATGCATGATGCATGTATTATAAACTAATAATACATTTATTATTATGTATATACTAACCATCTAGATGCAAATAACCCTATTATCTAGCATGTCTCAATTTAGTAGCATAGTTGATAGTCAATGGTGCATGTCTGGTGATCTTCATCCACAGCCATACACCCTCGTGGTGTGTGGCTTGAGGAAAATACGTAAATGTAGATGAAATGATGGTGGTCATTATCCATAGTAGGTGAAAGTTTTATCATCCCATCGCCTTCCAAGAAATAGAATGAACATATTTGCTCTACAATTTCCACTCTTTCCGTTGCTTTATCGAAACCTTTCCGATCATCCGATTCATTGAGTGAGCTGGTAGGACGTAGCAAAATGGCGCGTTTGTCTATGGCACGCGTCCCGACTATGACATATCTGCCGCCGCATAAAGGAACAGCCTTTACATTAATCTCTTTTGTTATTCTAAAAAGATGCTAATACGCCCAGATGGCTCGAGGCGGGATGGACGACGCCATTCCCTACTAGTAGGAGGGAAGACTCTCCCAAAAGAGCGCTTGCGACCACCGCGATTCGGCTACCATTCTGAAATACCAACTCTCCCCAATTTGTGCAGGGCCAGACGGGAGACAATTGTTCAACTGTTGTGAATGCTTCCCGGTATATGGTTCCCTCCTCTCAAATCGACAACATCTTTTTTTATTTTGTTCCCCTCAGCGCTCAGGTATTCGACAGGTGAGTCTCGACACCTGTCCGTATACATCCTCCCGTTTGATAATCTATTAAAGGTATCGCAATCATCTCTTGATCACTTTTTTCTACTAGAGAACGATTTTATACAATGGACCTGCACTCCCATGCGATTTATTTTTCAGAGAAACATATTTTTTTAGGAGTGTTGCTTTCGGAACACCGTAGTCTTGTTTCCCATACGTTCGGATTGAATAGCATTCCGGAAGAGCGCCGTTTGATTCCACCATTTCCGCCTACCTCACTTCCTCTCTATTATGTTGCAAAAAGAGAAAAAACCTCGCTACGTTAACTGTTTACACATTTGTAAACAGTTAAAGGACAAAAGTTTAGACATTTTAATAAATTTGTCTAATTCATTTCATTTAAGCCATTTAATACTAATAATCGTTGGGAAAAAAATAGTACAAAAATGCATTAATTTCACAGTTTCTTGCCGACGTCATGTCATAGCTGAGTGAAGGTTTCATATAAGATTTTCAACAGCTGATAGACTTTTGCCTAGTTTCTCCAGTCATTTAGTAGCACGTAGCAATATGCTAAAATCTTACTTGAAACCGACAGAGTCAGAAATGCTCAAGACACCATTGCAAAAATTTCCCGTTGTTCTTGAAGTACGAGTAGCTTGAATTAGATTTTAAAATTAAACGATTAGATTAAAAATTTATCACCACTTCATCTGAGATTGGTTACATCTACATCTACGTAATAAATTGGTTCTGAGGTTTCCGCGGCGTTTCTCAACACTGGTAACGGCTTTCGGGCGTACCTCCGCGTCGTGTGTTGTCAGGGTGACGACAGTTTCTCCAGCCATCCTGCTGGCGTCTTCAGGTCAGAAGTGGCCTTCTGACCTGAAGACGCCAGCAGTGGCCTTCATTTAATAGACTGGTTACGCTAATATAATTATCGTATCGTCCCTTTACAAATCTTGCCGATCTTCGCTGCACACGTTCAAGTTCATTACTTAGACCGATTTCGTAGGGATCCCATACACTGGCAGCATATTCCAAATGAGGTCTAACAAGGGAAAAGTAGCTGATTTCTCGTACATGATCGTCACATTTACCCAATACTCTTTTAATGAAACCCAGTTTGCGATTCGCTTGACCCATTATTTCACGAATGTGTTTACCCCAGGAAAGATCATTTGTCAGTCTTATTCCAAGATATTTAATGGATTCCACGTTTGTTAATTCGTTATTACTCATTTTGTAAGTGGTAGGAGGAGAGCTATTCTTTTTCCAAAAATTCATTACAAGACATTTCTTAAAGTTTAATTCTAACTGCCATGTATCACACCAAGTTTCAATTGCTTGTAGGTCAATATTTAAATATTCTTTATCGTTTGGGCATAGAATTTCCCTGTACACTACTGCGTCATCGGCAAATAGACGAAGCTTACTTTTTACCACCTTTTGGATATCATTAATGTACAAAAGGAATAGGAGTGGACCTATCACACTACCTTGTGGGACACCCGAAGTGACTTTAATTGCCGGTGAGGAAACACCGTCCAAAACAACCCTTTGAACCCGATCATGCAGAAAATCATTAATCCATGATATAATATTACTGTCTAACCCATAAGATTTTTATTTAAAAATTAGTTTGCTATGAGAAACCTTGTCAAAAGCCTTCTTGAAGTCGAGAAATATAGCATCCACTGGAATATTATTTTCGCCAGAAACTAAAATATCGTGGGAAAAGAGAGCAAGTTGAGTTTCACAAATCTAGGTCACAATTCTAGATAATACGGTCACATGCAGCTATATGGTTAGTATCTACATACTATGAAAGGGATTATTGGTTGTTATTACATGCATCATGCACTACAGACTACTCTGCTTATATTTCACCAACCTATCCCTTAGCTACGCTGCCTATTGTTCTCTCTTATGCTACGCGGGAAAAATGACATTTTAAATCTATAGGTATGACAATCTATCTATCTAATCTTGTTAATCTGAACAAACCTAGCATAATTCGCAGGGGTTCTTAACATATATCTTACGGGTTACCGAGAGAAGAGAACTTTAAATTTGCAACTCACCATTAAGTACAGCAAACTACATCTTCATATTATGCCTCGATTGTATTTCGGATATTAGAGGATTTAATGTGTGTGTGTAGGGGACACTTATGGTAATGGCGGTAGAGAGGGTAATGGTGGTCACTATGATTTCTCGTTACGTTGGTAAAGCAGGTTACAACTGATTGGTGCTGACAACGTGCACGTCTCTCTGGAATTACTACACCAGAGATCGCCGTCCTGGCAGTTGTCGTTTGGCTGTTGAGCAAGATAAAGTGTTTTTCCGTTTTTTGTTGTAAGCAAAGCCATAGTACAGAACGCAATTACTCGCGTTTCACTGCTTCTGATGACATACATCTTTCCTGGGGTAAACACATACGTGAAATAATGGAACAAGCGAATCGTAAACTGGGATTCGTCAAAAGAGTACTGGGTAAATGTGACGATCATGTACGAGAAACCAGCTACTTTTCCCTTGTAAGACCTAATCTGGAATATCCTGCCAGTGTATGGGATCACTACGAAATCGATCTAAATATCGAACTTGAACGTGCGCAGCGAAGATCGGCAAGATTTGTAAAGGGACGGCATGATAACATTACTAGCGTAACCAGTCTATTAAATGAATTAAATTGGGAATCATTGTCAGATCGCAGGTTGAAATTAAGACTTAATCTCTTAAACAAATTCCAAGACCATATTTTCAATGATGATGTTAAAAATATTTTGCAGACCCCAACTTACAATGGTAGACTGGACCATAATCACAAAATTAGAGAAATAGATTGCCGAAATGACAGATTCAAAACGTCCTTTTTTCCTCGTACTATTAGGGATGTGAATAACGGTAAATATATCCAGTACGAGTGTAGTAATGGTAGCAATAATATTGGTAGCTGCATGTTGGTATAAGGACTTAAAGCTAACCCAACTAACGGCATGTTATTGCATGTATGATTTTCTATTGTTATCTTTTTTTAAATAGAGTAGTTTTGAACAGTACCTATACAAGTACTAATCCTTTTTTTATGCATGATATGTAGTGCATGTTTGGTGAGAGTTCACCCCCTGCATCTTTATGGTGGCTTGCAGGGTATTATGTAGATGTAGATACTAATGATTACACAGTATGAAGGTAAGCCCTACTTTTGTATCACATAGTTGTTTATGAAGGATTTAAAGCACAGTAGATACATTTTTTTAATCGTTGAGTAAAACCATGCGCTCGGGGTAATGGCGGTCACCATGTCAATAGACCCTCATTACCCCAATAGTATCAATTTTTTATGTTTCAGATGGTTAGAAAATATATAAGGAAGACAGACAAAGCGAAATGGACTGCAGAAGATTTGAAAAAAGCAAAAGAAGCTATTGCTGAAGGTATATCGATGACAAAGGCAGCTGAAAAATTTTAATTACTTTTAGCACACTGCAAATCAGATTAAAGAGTGGACCTGATTCTGATCCGCGCTAAGGAAGGAAATGTGAATTTCCTCCTTCACACGAAATAGCTGCAGCTGAGCATTTTAAAACATTATCATAGATTTTCTATGGTATCACAGCTACAAACTTTATGAACATTAGCATTTGAATATGCAGAAAAAAACCATTTAGACCATAGATTTAATAAAGAAACTAAAATGGCTGGTTTAGACTGGATGTATGGGTTCATGGCAAGGAACAAGGTAAGTGTTAGGAAACCTGAAGCAACGAGTATAGGAAGAGCTTTTTATAATCTGT
Source organism: Platycnemis pennipes (assembly GCA_933228895.1). NCBI lineage: Eukaryota > Metazoa > Arthropoda > Insecta > Odonata > Platycnemididae > Platycnemis > Platycnemis pennipes. Next base: position 81,610,157 of record OW121857.1, read on the forward strand.
TTTATTTACTCTGATAATGCTTTTTACCTCTTGATTGTGATTTTATGACTATAGGCTACTTGCCTATTTTGTGTAATTTTCATAAAACTTAAACTATGTGCTATAACCAAAAATATAAATCAGTTTTTCAGTTATACAACGTTTTATTATTAAAAGAACCCCATATTCCTCGTTCAATAGTCAATAAATTATCACTGACACCAATGATCGCAATTACCCCATGGTCGGGGTAGGTAATACCGGTCAAAGCTAATATTCTACTTTGTGTCATTGAAAAAAGTTTTATGTTTAAATTCAATATTAAGTGATTACTGCCAAAGAAAGGGTATAAGTATTATATTAGGGGTATCAGTGTTTCAAACAAATAAAAATCATGACGTTTATAATTGTTTCCCCTTATGTGACCGCCATTACCCCAGTCACCCCTACAACCAATCCCTTTATTACTATATAGGTACTAACCGTCTAGCAGCATGTGACCCTATTATCTAGCATGTTTCCATGTAGTGTTCTAGGTGCTGTGATTCTAGTTATTATGATTGGTTATGTTTTCATGTGGTACTTAGAAGTATTGTAGCTCTTAGTCGCATGTAAAAAGCGTATGTAAAGTTTGAAGATCCTCACCCCCTGCCACACACTCGCAAGATGGCTAGCAGGGTATTACGTAGATGTAGATGGTATCATTTGATGCTTAATATTTAAAATGAGGGCATGGAGAGCACTGAAAATTGTTGAAAAGCACTGAAAACAGTAATGGTGATATGCATAGTGTATATTAATGCCGAATGATTGGCACTTTGAAATTTGAATTTTATCACGTATGCAAGCGAAGATATGTGGAAAACACTGTTTTTGGGGGATGAACTTAAGGGGTATTTTTCACTTCTTAAACCGCCTTATCCGCTGATAAAAAATTGTGTTCCCTTAATTTTTCATTCCCTTCAAAATGAGCGCTGTTTGAATTAAATCGGTTAGACACACCGGAGATACCTTCCGTGCAAGACCTGCAACGATTCTACTGTATGAAAAGAGTTAGGCTAGTTAGGCAAGGCAGTCACGAGCAACTAGATGGTTAATGTCTACATTGTAACGTAAGTGATTACTGGGTAGAAAGATTTTCACTAAATACATTTATCTGCATTTCCCTAGCATGCCATTTTTTTCTACCTATCCCTTTGCTATGTTGCTTATTTTTTTCTCTAATGGTAGGGAGAAAAATTACATTTATTGGCGGTGATTACTAGAGGCTACAGAAGAGATAACAAAGCATTCGGTCTCTCTATTGTTTTCAATAGTATCAATTGTCCAATCAATCAGTTATCAATCAAATCAAAGAACCAGTCTATTAAATGAATTGAAATGGGAATCATTGTCAGATCGCAGGTTGAAATTTAGACTTAATCTCTTCCACAAATTCCAAGGCAATATTTTCAGTGATGATGTTAAAAATATTTTACGAACCCCAACTTACTATGGCAGACTGGACCATAATCATAAAGTTAGAGAAATTGATTGCCGAACTGACCGATTCAAAATGTCCTTTTTCCCTCGCACAATAAGAGATACGAATAACGGTAAATATGTCCTATCGGAGAGTAGCAATGAATAGCATTGGTAGCTGCATGTTGGTATGAGTACTTAAAGCTAACCCTACTAACAGAACGTTTTTGCATGTTTTCTTTGCAATTTCTATCTTTTTAAATAGTGTAGTTCTGACTACTATATTAATACTATTCCTTTTTTATGCATGATATGTAGTGCATGTTTGGTGAGCAATCACCCCCTGCCACACACCCTTGTGGTGGCTTGCAGGGTATTATGTAGATGTAGAATTGCCTCCTCATACAATATCAATTTCCCCTACCACACACCTTTATGGTGACTTGCAGGGCATTGTGTAGACGTAGATGAACATCAGTTTGTGATACCGCCCAGTTAGGGCAATAGTGCGGCGAAACCTTTTGAAAGTCAGACAGCACCTCTCGTATGACCAAAAACTAAGATTGGCTGTAAATCTAGTTATTTTATCCAGGAATAGGCCATCGTTTGCTTCGATCATTTTGGGAAGAAAAAATCCTATAAAATCCTTTTACCATATTTTTTTATTGCCGGATCTGACAGAGTTTATAAAATAAAAAGACCAGTAATTTTCCGATTTTTGATTCGTTAATTATTTCTCGAGTTATAAGCGGCGAAAAACTGATGTTTTTAGCCCTTTCGGAAAACTGGGCGTGGAGCAACCTCTGACATCAGTGACTTCGTCCAATCACAACTGAGCCCGCGAAACTACTTTGCCCTATCGCAAAGGGGGGGACACAGCTGACTCAGCCAATGGAAGCTGTTGCGACAGGATCTGTGAAATAAGACCTTCCGAGAACGCCCCTCCACTCCATTCCCTTCCCCTAAAAGCAGTCAAGGACGGTGGGAAAATGACTTCAATGTCATAAAAGCAGCTTTTTCGGTGGGCGTCACCTTTTATCCATTTTAATTTTTGATTTATTAGTGAATGGTTGTGTTTATAAGATTAATTTTTTCACGAATTTCCATTTTTCGTTTCCATCTAACTATTTCGTGTACGAATTTGCGATTTCGGTTCAGAGTAAACGCCCCCAACAGGGTCTCATATAACTACATTGTTATTATTTATAGTATTCAAGGCTATAAAACATGCATCATGCACTACAGACTACTCTAAAATACTTCCCCTCCCTATCCCTTTGCTATGCTGTCTATTGTGTTCTCTTATAGTACGGGGGAAAAATGCCATTTTGAATCTATCGGTACGACAATCTATCTTCATATTCTTATTTATCTGGTCGAATCTAGCATAATACGCTGGTTTTCTTAATATGAGCCTAACATCTGCCGATTGAAATCCCTCCGATTGAAATTTCCCAAATAGATTTAATATGTTCTAAAACCTACGCTCTGTTAATTATTACCACCCTAATTTTTGTATTAATTCCGAAACGCTACTCGACCTATTGTAACACCTTTTAACGAACCTAGCTGCTCTACGCTTCACACTGTCTAGTTCTCTCATCAAACCTAATTCATTCGGATCCCATACACTGGCTACATACACACCGTCCAAAACAACCCTTTGTACCCGATCATGTAGGAAATCGTTAATCCATGATATAAATTTACTGTCTAACCCATAAGATTTTAATTTCAAGATTAGTTTGCTATGAGACACCTTGTCAAAAGCTTTCTTGATGTCGAGAAATATAGCATCCACTGGTATATTATTTTCGCCAGAAACAAAAATATCGTGAGAAAAGAGAACAAGTTGAGATTCACATGACCTACTGTTCCGGAAACCATGCTGAACATTGGACAATAAATCCTGGCTATGACTGAACTGACAATTATATGTTCCAGGACTTTGCATGAAATGGATGTGAGGGATATAGGTCGGTAGTTCGATGGATGCTCCCTATCACCACTTTTAAAAATGGGTGTTACATCGGCTGCTTTCCCATCCATCGGTACGATGTGTTCGGTCAGGTCGGTCTTTTCATTTTTGCATGACACATTCGCTGTCGTCTCAGGGATTTTCTCACTTCGGCATTGTACCACTTACGATCAGTGCTTTCTTTTTTAAATTTACTAGGGATATATCTATCTATTGGTCCTAGAGCGCATGATATTAATGAACGACTTCCATGAAACAAGTTGAGATTCACATGACCTACTGTTCCGGAAACCATGCTGAACATTGGACAATAAATCAAAGCTGGAGGAAGGGACAAAGACATTTGTGAAACTCTATTAGATGTTTTCTCCAATAACTCCCTGACACAACTAGCTACAGAACCTAATAGAGGGGACAGCACTCTTGATTTACTGGCAACCAATATCCCACAACATGTGACAATGATTGACACGGTTGATGGAATCAGTGACCACAGAGTTATAACTGCAAAACTCTCGCTATCTTTAGATAAAAATTTTAAACAAAAAAGAAAGTTTTATATTTTTAAAAGAGCAGACTTTGCTAACTTTAAAATTTATTTAAGAGATTCCTTATCGGATTTCAAAAAGTCTTCCATAAAGGTATGTACCAACGATTCATGGAAGTCGTTCATTAATATCATGCGCTCTGGGATCAACAGATTTATCCCTTGTAAATTCAAAAAAGAAAGCACTGAACCTAGGTGGTACAATGCCGAAGTGAGAAAATCCCTGAGACGGCAGCGAATATGTCATGCTAAAATGAAAAAAATTAGTAAACATATGCCCACTGATGAGCGTAATGTAATTATTGAAAATTATAAAATTTCAAAATCCACTGCAAAGTCAGCCCTTAGTAATGCATTTGCAGAATTCAAAAGAAAAACACTAGGGGAACAATTGAAAGAAAATCCAAAAGTCTTCTGGTCGTACGTAAGGGAAGTGCAAGGCCATAAGTCTGCCGTCCATTCACTTAAAAATGATAGAGGTGAAATGACCACAAACACACTCGACAAAGTTAAATTGCTAAATTCCTTCTTCCAAACCGTTTTTAACCCACCTTCCGGGGATTCAACTGTCGTGTTACCTGACCTCTTTCAGCGGTTGATGCAACCAATTGACATTTCCTGTAATGGTATTGAAAAATACTTAAAGATATAAGCCCCAACAAATCTCCTGGCCCTGATCAAATTCCCTCCCGCGTGTATAGAGAGTTAGCATCCGAAATTTCCCCCTACCTTGAAATAGTATTTAATAAATCCCTGACCGAACACGTCGTACCGATGGACTGGAAAGCAGCCGATGTAACACCCATTTTTAAAAGTGGCGATAGGGAGCAGCCATCTAACTACAGACCTATATCCCTCACATCCATTTCATGCAAGGTCCTAGAACATATAATTGTCAGTTCAGTCATGGGACACTTAGATAACCAGAATTTATTGTCCAATGTCCAGCATGGCTTCCGAAAGAGCAGATCGTGTGAATCCCAACTTGCTCTCTTTTCCCACGATATTTTAGTTTCTGGCGAAAATAATATTCCAGTGGATGCTATATTTCTCGACTTCAAGAAGGCTTTTGACAAGGTTTCTCACAGCAAACTAATTTTGAAGTTAAAATCTTATGGGTTAGACAGTAACATTATATCATGGATTAATGATTTTCTGCATGATCGGGTTCAAAGGGTTGTTTTGGACGGTGTTTCCTCACCGGCAATTAAAGTCACTTCGGGTGTCCCACAAGGTAGTGTGATAGGTAGCATTAGCATTGGTAGCTGCATGTTGGTATGAGTACTTAAAGCTAACCCTAGTAACAGAATGTTTTTGCATGTTTTATTTGCAATTTCTATCTTTTTTAAATAGTGTAGTTCTGACTACTATATTAATACTATTCCTTTTTTATGCATGATATGTAGTGCATGTTTGGTGAGCAATCACCCCCTGCCACACACCCTTGTGGTGGCTTGCAGGGTATTATGTAGATGTAGATGTAGATAGGTCCACTCCTATTCCTTTTGTATATTAATGATATCCAAAAGGTGGTAAAAAGTAAGCTTCGTCTATTTGCCGATGACGCAGTAGTGTACAGGGAAATTCTATGCCCGAACGATAAAGAATATTTAAATATTGACCTACAAGCAATTGAAACTTGGTGTGATACATGGCAGTTAGAATTAAACTTTAAGAAATGTCTTGTAATGAATTTTTGGAAAAAGAATAGCTCTCCTCCTACCACTTACAAAATAAGTAATAATGAATTAACTAACGTGGAATCCATTAAATATCTTGGAATAAGACTGACAAATGATCTTTCCTGGGGTAAACACATTCGTGAAATAATTGGTCAAGCGAATCGCAAACTGGGTTTCATTAAAAGAGTATTGGGTAAATGTGACGATCATGTACGAGAAATCAGCTACTTTTCCCTTGTTAGACCTCATTTGGAATATGCTGCCAGTGTATGGGATCCCTACGAAATCGGTCTAAGTAATGAACTTGAACGTGTGCAGCGAAGATCGGCAAGATTTGTAAAGGGACGATACGATAATTATATTAGCGTAACCAGTCTATTAAATGAATTGAAATGGGAATCATTGTCAGATCGCAGGTTGAAATTTAGACTTAATCTCTTCCACAAATTCCAAGGCAATATTTTCAGTGATGATGTTAAAAATATTTTACGAACCCCAACTTACTATGGCAGACTGGACCATAATCATAAAGTTAGAGAAATTGATTGCCGAACTGACCGATTCAAAATGTCCTTTTTCCCTCGCACAATAAGAGATACGAATAACGGTAAATATGTCCTATCGGAGAGTAGCAATGAATAGCATTGGTAGCTGCATGTTGGTATGAGTACTTAAAGCTAACCCTACTAACAGAATGTTTTTGCATGTTTTATTTGCAATTTCTATCTTTTTTAAATAGTGTAGTTCTGACTACTATATTAATACTATTCCTTTTTTATGCATGATATGTAGTGCATGTTTGGTGAGCAATCACCCCCTGCCACACACCCTTGTGGTGGCTTGCAGGGTATTATGTAGATGTAGATGAACCCTCCGTACATAAGTTTATAGAAGACTTTTTATAATCAGATAAGTAGTATCTTAAATAAATTTTAAAGATAGCAAAGTCAGCTCTTTTATAAATATAAATTTTACTTTCTGCTTAAAATTTTAATCTAAAGTTAGAGAAAACTTTAACGTCAGAACTCAAGGTTAAGGTACAGATTAAATCTTTCAGTACATGTCAATCGAATAGCTTTATGAAGACTTTAGGCGCGTATTAAAAACACCAGCGTATTATGCTAGATTCGACAAGATAAATAAGATCTGAGAGATAGATTGTCGTACTGATAGATTCAAATTTACATTTCTCCCCCATACGAGAAGAGAACAGAATAGGCAGCATAGCAAAGGAATAGGTAGGGGAAATATTTTAGAGTAGTCTGTAGTGCATGATTCATGCATTAATCCCTGAAATACCATAGATACTAACAATCTAATTGCATGAGACCATGAGTCAGTGATTGGTGAATTTCACCCCCTGCCACACACCATCTTGGAGGCTAGCTGGGTATGGCGTAGATGTAGATGCATAGTTGCTTGTTTGCATGTCAACAATGCATGCTTCTTGATCTTCACTCCCTGTCACACACCCTAGTGGAGGCTAGCAGGTTATCGCGTAGATGTAGATGCTACGTAATACTCTGCGATCCACCACGAGGGGGTGTGGCAGGGGACTAATACAGGGCACTACAGACGGATCTAAATTATTTCCCTTAACTATCCCTTTTAAATGCTGCCTATTTATGTTCTCTAATCGTGCAGGGGAAATATGACCTTTTGTATCAATCAGTACTAATCCTTTATATGCATGATGCTTAATGCATGATTAGTGTGATTTCACCCCCTGCCACACACATTTATGGTGGCTTACGGGGTATTATATGGATATAGGTATTATCAGTCTCGGGGAGATCCTCGTCAGACTTTGTGACGGCATCGGTATCTATATCTACTGTCCTTTTTATAGACGTTATCAAGCAATAGTCATGGAGAACTCTCACTATGGTCAACGCTGATGGGTAATCGCTGCTATTTTCCCCAAAGTCTTGGGGATTCCCGAGAGACAAATGTTACATTACTCCCTATTTTCTGGGATGGATTTTAAACGGATACTTTTGGGGAAGGGTGTGGGGTTGAGGCTGTTGGAAAAACCCTCACGTCTCCCACCTTCCGCCACCACCCTTACCCCATGCTGTTTGTTTAAACAGGGGTGTCTGGGTAAGGGAGAAAATGACTCGCGAACAAAGGGGACATACGAGAGACATCCATTCGGAAAAGAGCCATCCCGGGTGGTTTCCCGGTTGACCGTTTCTTGCCTCCCTCCTTCCCCCTCCACTTCCTCGGAAACAATCCAAAGGATCATAAGGGGAAAGTGCCTGGGCTTCCCGCGGCGTTCTTAGGACGAGTTTTTCTTCGTAGGGTCAATGTTGGAATGAAGACTAGTAGGAATGAAGCCAAGGCGAAGGGAGAGATGGCATCTGCGATTCGCGTTTTTGTGAGTACTTGTATCATGGAGAGATTTCATTCAGCAGAACTTGCATATATGTACATCTACGCAACGACCTGCGAGTAATCGCGAGGGTTTGCGGCAGGGGGTGAACACCAAATTTGCACTACGTACTAGGCTACTACAACGTTCTAGCTACAAAAATCTATAATATACGTCATTCACATAGTATATTCTCTCGACCTGTCAACACCTACCTCTACATAATACACTAGTCTGACTTGTCTGATAATATAATATACTAATCTGTCTGAATTTTTATTAAAAAATAAAAATAGCAAAGCAAGCATGATCGTGCTGTAGGTTGGGTTAGGTTAAAATCGTTAGTGCACAACCACGTAATCGCGGAGAAATGCCCAAAAAACCACCTCACTAAGTAGGTTAAAATCCTTATACCAGCATACCTACCTATGCTTTCCATTGATACACTCGTATTTAATCTGCTGGATATATTTTCAACCATTCATATTGGGAACGTGTGCAGCGAATATCGGCAAGATTTGTAAAGGGACAGTACGATAGCCTTATTAGCGTAACCAGTCTATTAAATGATTTAATTGGGAATCATCGTCAGATCGCTGGTTGAAATTTAGACTTAATCTCTCAAACAAATTCCAAGACCACATTTTCAGCGATGATGTTAAAAATGTTTTGCGAATCCCAACTTAATATGGTGGACTGGACCATGATCACAAAATTAGACAAATTGATTGCCGAACTGACAGATTCAAAATGTCCTCTTTTCCTCGTACTATTAGGGATAATAATAACAGTAAATATATCCAGTACGAGCGTAGCAATGGAAAACATTGTTAGCTGCATGTTGGTATAAGGACTAAAAGCCAATCCAACTAACGGCATGTTTTTGCATAGTTGTTTGCATGTTTTTGTATGATTTGCTATTTTTATCTTTATTTAAATAGAGTAGTTTTGAACAGTACCTATACAAGTACTAATGCTTTTTTATGCATGATATGTAGTGCATGTTTGGTGAGAGTTCACCCCCTGCCACACAACTTTTGGTGGCTTGCAGGGTATTATGTAGATGTAGATGTAGTTTTATAACAGAAGGTAAGGATAAGGAACTCTGCGAATCAATGTTGTACACATTTACGTGAAATCCTTTACAACAGCTACATCTACATATACATAATACCCTGCAATCCACCATAAAGGTGTGTGGCAGGGGGTGAATTCTCACCAAATATGCACTACTTATCATGGATAAAAAGGATTAGCATTTATATAGGTATTGTTCAAAACTACACAATTTAAAGAAAAACAAAAATAGCAAAGCATGCATGCAAAAACATGCTGTTAGTTGGGTTAGCTTTAAGTCACTATACGGGGTCCGTCGGTAGACGAAAAAAATAAGCTAGTTCAAAACTATAAAAACTCGAGAGCATTAGCAAGGAATCATGTCGGAAAGCGTTATCACATTTCAAGAGCAAGATGTTAGGAGAATATTTAGATAGCAATCCTAAAGCGTTTTGGTCATATGTGAGAGAGCTTCAGGGAAATAAGTCCTCAGTGCACACACTTAAAAACGACAAAGGAATCAGAGTCACCAGCAGTGTAGAAAAAGCCAATACTTTAAACACCTTCTTCCAAAGTGTATTCAACTCATCGTCACACAACGCAGTGGAACCACCGCCGAACACTTTCAGTGAGCAAATGCCCGAAATAAAAATTTCATGTCCCGGAATAGAGCAGCAGTTTAAAAGCATAAGTAAAAACAAATCACCAGGTCCCGATCATATTCCTTCCAGAGTATATAAAACATTAGCTTCCGGAATAGCCCCCTATCTAGAAATAATATTCAATAAAACACCAAAGAACCACACACTACCCCAGGATTGGAAAGTAGCTAACATTACACCTATATTTAACATCTACATCTACATCTACATAATACCCTGCAAGCCACCACAAGGGTGTGTGGCAGGGGGTGATTGCTCACCAAACATGCACTACATATCATGCATAAAAAAGGAATAGTATTAATATAGTAGTCAGAACTACACTATTTAAAAAAAGATAGAAATTGCAAATCAAACATGCAAAAACATTCTGTTAGTAGGGTTAGCTTTAAGTACTCATACCAACATGCAGCTACCAATGCTATTCATTGCTACTCTCCGATAGGACATATTTACCGTTATTCGCATCTCTAATTGTTCGAGGGAAAAAGGACATTTTGAATCGGTCAGTTCGGCAATCAATTTCTCTAACTTTATGATTATGGTCCAGTCTGCCATAGTAAGTTGGGGTTCGTAAAATATTTTTAACATCATCACTGAAAATATTGCCTTGGAATTTGTGGAAGAGATTAAGTCTAAATTTCAACCTGCGATCTGACAATGATTCCCATTTCAATTCATTTAATAGACTGGTTACGCTAATATAATTATCGTATCGTCCCTTTACAAATCTTGCCGATCTTCGCTGCACACGTTCAAGTTCATTACTTAGACCGATTTCGTAGGGATCCCATACACTGGCAGCATATTCCAAATGAGGTCTAACAAGGGAAAAGTAGCTGATTTCTCGTACACGATATTTTTATTTATCTCGTATTTTAAAAGCGGTGATAGCGAAGAACAAAGTAACTACAGACCCATTTCACTCACGTCCATCTCTCGTAAGCTATTTGAGCACACTGTAGTCAGTTCGATCATGGGGCATTTGGATAAACAGGGGGGGGGGACGTAAACAGCCCACTTGGGTACCGGAAAGATAGATCTTGCGAGACACCATTAGCTTTATTCGTACACGATATTTCAACCTACGGCGGAAACATTAATGAAGATGATGCGATATTTTTACATTTTAAAAAGGCTTTCGATAAAGTTCCTCATGATAAATTAATCTTGAAGTTAAAGAGGTTTGGTGTAAATAAAGAAGTTGTATGTTGGGTAAAAGAATTCTTAAGTGGTCGAGAGCAGAGAGTTGTCATAGATGGTATCATGTCGCACACAATCAAAGTCACATCGGGAGTTCCCAGGGTAGCGTAGTAGGTCCGCTTCTATTTCTTTTATACATAAACGATTTGGGTACCGTAGTTAGTAGTAAGCTTAGACTTTTTGCAGACGATGCGGTAGTGTACAGGGGTACATCAAAAGAAAAGGACAGAAAATCGCTTAGCAAGGATTTACATCTACATCTACATCATACCCTGCAAGCCACCACAAGGGTGTGTGGCAGGGGGTGATTGCTCACCAAACTTGCACTACATATCATGCATAAAAAAGGAATAGTATTAATATAGTAGTCAGAACTACACTATTTAAAAAAGATAGAAATTGCAAAGCAAACATGCAAAAACATTCTGTTAGTAGGGTTAGCTTTAAGTACTCATACCAACATGCAGCTACCAATGCTATTCATTGCTACTCTCCGATAGGACATATTTACCGTTATTCGTATCTCTTATTGTGCGAGGGAAAAAGGACATTTTGAATCGGTCAGTTCGGCAATCAATTTCTCTAACTTTATGATTATGGTCCAGTCTGCCATAGTAAGTTGGGGTTCGTAAAATATTTTTAACATCATCACTGAAAATATTTCCTTGGAATTTGTGGAAGAGATTAAGTCTAAATTTCAACCTGCGATCTGACAATGATTCCCATTTCAATTCATTTAATAGACTGGTTACGCTAATATAATTATCGTATCGTCCCTTTACAAATCTTGCCGATCTTCGCTGCACACGTTCAAGTTCATTACTTAGACCGATTTCGTAGGGATCCCATACACTGGCAGCATATTCCAAATGAGGTCTAACATGGGAAAAGTAGCTGATTTCTCGTACATGATCGTCACATTTACCCAATACTCTTTTAATGAAACCCAGTTTGCGATTCGCTTGACCCATTATTTCACGAATGTGTTTACCCCAGGAAAGATCATTTGTCAGTCTTATTCCAAGATATTTAATGGATTCCACGTTAGTTAATTCATTATTACTTATTTTGTAAGTGGTAGGAGGAGAGCTATTCTTTTTCCAAAAATTCATTACAAGACATTTCTTAAAGTTTAATTCTAACTGCCATGTATCACACCAAGTTTCAATTGCTTGTAGGTCAATATTTAAATATTCTTTATCGTTCGGGCATAGAATTTCCCTGTACACTACTGCGTCATCGGCAAATAGACGAAGCTTACTTTTTACCACCTTTTGGATATCATTAATATACAAAAGGAATAGGAGTGGACCTATCACACTACCTTGTGGGACACCCGAAGTGACTTTAATTGCCGGTGAGGAAACACCGTCCAAAACAACCCTTTGAACCCGATCATGCAGAAAATCATTTAGTCGCAATTCAAGAGTGGTGCGACAAATGGCAGTTAGAACTTAACCTTAAAAAGTGTGTAGCTATCAATTTTTGGAGGAGGAATAATTCGATAGAGCGTACCTATAAAATTAGTAACACTAAGATCGAAAACGTTGAAACCATAAGATATTTAGGTGCAACGATCACTAAGGATTTATCGTGGGGAAGACACATTAGGGAATTATGCGGCCGAGCGAAGAGAAAGCTAGGATTTATAAAAAGAGTACTTGGAAAATGTGATGAGAAGACAAAAGAGCGATGTTACTTTTCACTAGTTAGGCCCCACCTCGAGTATGCAGCCAGTGTATAGGATCCTAATGAATTAGGGTTGGTCAGAGAACTAGACAGTGTGCAGCGTGGAGCAGCTAGGTTCGTTAAAAGGTGTTACGATAGGTTGAGTAGCGTTTCAGAATTAATAAAAGAATTAGGGTGGGAAACATTATCAGAGCGTAGGTTAAAGTACAGATTGAATCTATTAGAGAAATTTCAATCGGATAACTTTACTGAAGATGTTAGGCACATATTTAAAAAAACCAGCGTTTTTGTTAGATTCGACCAGATAAATAAGATTAGAGAGATAGATTGTCGTTCCGATAGATTCAAAATGGCATTTTTCCCCCATACTAAAAGAGAACAGAATAGGCAGCATAGCAAAGGGATAGGTAGGGGAAATATCTGAGAGAAGTCTGTAGTGCATGATGCGTGTATTAATCCCTTAAATACTATAGATACTAACAATCAAGTTGCATGAGACACTATAGTTGCTAGTTTGCATGTTAGTAGTGCATGCTTGGTGATCTTCACCCCCTGCCACACACCATCGCGGTGGCTTGCAGGGTATCGTGTGGATGTAGATGTAGAATTCTCCTCTCAATATCCTTGCCTGTTTCACCCATTTATACTTTACATCACTCAAAGGGGACTCAGTAGGAATTTTTTCAGAGTAAGTTGGTCCTAGATCCTCACATTTTGGTTTTGTATTTTTTTGTTATTTTATGAAAAGTGCAATACAATGTGGATCCGTGATATTATTTCCTGATATTATAGTTAGTTATAGTATGCAGGCACTCGCATTTGCTTTCTCTGGAAGACCAAGGTCCGTTCTGGAGTCAGGAAATATTCACTGACATTCTTTCCCAGAGTCGAGTTTGGGCTGTTAATGTTCTCTTATAGACGAACCTTAATTTCTCTAATTTTTCCTATTACTGCCAAGTAAAACAGTCTATATTTTTTACATTACACCAGAATTGTAGGAGACGTAAAAAACACTTGCACTGCATACCAAATGGTCTATGGTAACGCTACCAAAATATTTTAAACTCCGATGATAGGGTTAAATAACGAACTGCAGCTGGTCCGTGATTATCGCAAAGATTTCTACATCTACATAATACCCTGCAAGCCACCACAAGGGTGTGTGGCAGGGGGTGATTGCTCACCAAACATGCACTACATATCATGCATAAAAAAGGAATAGTATTAATATAGTAGTCAGAACTACACTATTTAAAAAAGATAGAAATTGCAAAGCAAACATGCAAAAACATTCTGTTAGTAGGGTTAGCTTTAAGTACTCATACCAACATGCAGCTACCAATGCTATTCATTGCTACTCTCCGATAGGACATATTTACCGTTATTCGTATCTCTTATTGTGCGAGGGAAAAAGGACATTTTGAATCGGTCAGTTCGGCAATCAATTTCTCTAACTTTATGATTATGGTCCAGTCTGCCATAGTAAGTTGGGGTTCGTAAAATATTTTTAACATCATCACTGAAAATATTTCCTTGGAATTTGTGGAAGAGATTAAGTCTAAATTTCAACCTGCGATCTGACAATGATTCCCATTTCAATTCATTTAATAGACTGGTTACGCTAATATAATTATCGTATCGTCCCTTTACAAATCTTGCCGATCTTCGCTGCACACGTTCAAGTTCATTACTTAGACCGATTTCGTAGGGATCCCATACACTGGCAGCATATTCCAAATGAGGTCTAACATGGGAAAAGTAGCTGATTTCTCGTACATGATCGTCACATTTACCCAATACTCTTTTAATGAAACCCAGTTTGCGATTCGCTTGACCCATTATTTCACGAATGTGTTTACCCCAGGAAAGATCATTTGTCAGTCTTATTCCAAGATATTTAATGGATTCCACGTTAGTTAATTCATTATTACTTATTTTGTAAGTGGTAGGAGGAGAGCTATTCTTTTTCCAAAAATTCATTACAAGACATTTCTTAAAGTTTAATTCTAACTGCCATGTATCACACCAAGTTTCAATTGCTTGTAGGTCAATATTTAAATATTCTTTATCGTTCGGGCATAGAATTTCCCTGTACACTACTGCGTCATCGGCAAATAGACGAAGCTTACTTTTTACCACCTTTTGGATATCATTAATATACAAAAGGAATAGGAGTGGACCTATCACACTACCTTGTGGGACACCCGAAGTGACTTTAATTGCCGGTGAGGAAACACCGTCCAAAACAACCCTTTGAACCCGATCATGCAGAAAATCATTTAGTCGCAATTCAAGAGTGGTGCGACAAATGGCAGTTAGAACTTAACCTTAAAAAGTGTGTAGCTATCAATTTTTGGAGGAGGAATAATTCGATAGAGCGTACCTATAAAATTAGTAACACTAAGATCGAAAACGTTGAAACCATAAGATATTTAGGTGCAACGATCACTAAGGATTTATCGTGGGGAAGACACATTAGGGAATTATGCGGCCGAGCGAAGAGAAAGCTAGGATTTATAAAAAGAGTACTTGGAAAATGTGATGAGAAGACAAAAGAGCGATGTTACTTTTCACTAGTTAGGCCCCACCTCGAGTATGCAGCCAGTGTATAGGATCCTAATGAATTAGGGTTGGTCAGAGAACTAGACAGTGTGCAGCGTGGAGCAGCTAGGTTCGTTAAAAGGTGTTACGATAGGTTGAGTAGCGTTTCAGAATTAATAAAAGAATTAGGGTGGGAAACATTATCAGAGCGTAGGTTAAAGTACAGATTGAATCTATTAGAGAAATTTCAATCGGATAACTTTACTGAAGATGTTAGGCACATATTTAAAAAAACCAGCGTTTTTGTTAGATTCGACCAGATAAATAAGATTAGAGAGATAGATTGTCGTTCCGATAGATTCAAAATGGCATTTTTCCCCCATACTAAAAGAGAACAGAATAGGCAGCATAGCAAAGGGATAGGTAGGGGAAATATCTGAGAGAAGTCTGTAGTGCATGATGCGTGTATTAATCCCTTAAATACTATAGATACTAACAATCAAGTTGCATGAGACACTATAGTTGCTAGTTTGCATGTTAGTAGTGCATGCTTGGTGATCTTCACCCCCTGCCACACACCATCGCGGTGGCTTGCAGGGTATCGTGTGGATGTAGATGTAGAATTCTCCTCTCAATATCCTTGCCTGTTTCACCCATTTATACTTTACATCACTCAAAGGGGACTCAGTAGGAATTTTTTCAGAGTAAGTTGGTCCTAGATCCTCACATTTTGGTTTTGTATTTTTTTGTTATTTTATGAAAAGTGCAATACAATGTGGATCCGTGATATTATTTCCTGATATTATAGTTAGTTATAGTATGCAGGCACTCGCATTTGCTTTCTCTGGAAGACCAAGGTCCGTTCTGGAGTCAGGAAATATTCACTGACATTCTTTCCCAGAGTCGAGTTTGGGCTGTTAATGTTCTCTTATAGACGAACCTTAATTTCTCTAATTTTTCCTATTACTGCCAAGTAAAACAGTCTATATTTTTTACATTACACCAGAATTGTAGGAGACGTAAAAAACACTTGCACTGCATACCAAATGGTCTATGGTAACGCTACCAAAATATTTTAAACTCCGATGATAGGGTTAAATAACGAACTGCAGCTGGTCCGTGATTATCGCAAAGATTTCTACATCTACATAATACCCTGCAAGCCACCACAAGGGTGTGTGGCAGGGGGTGATTGCTCACCAAACATGCACTACATATCATGCATAAAAAAGGAATAGTATTAATATAGTAGTCAGAACTACACTATTTAAAAAAGATAGAAATTGCAAAGCAAACATGCAAAAACATTCTGTTAGTAGGGTTAGCTTTAAGTACTCATACCAACATGCAGCTACCAATGCTATTCATTGCTACTCTCCGATAGGACATATTTACCGTTATTCGTATCTCTAATTGTGCGAGGGAAAAAGGACATTTAAATAAAAGGACATTTGTTAAGGGACTGCATGATAATTATAGTAGCGTAAACATTCTATTTAAAGAATATAATAAAGTATCATTATCACAGATAGACTTTGAAGGTTAGACTTAGAGGTTGAAAGATAGACTTTTTATCTGAAGTCAATTCCAAAACCTTATTTTTGAAGATGACGCCAAAAATAATTCACGAAGTCTGACTCACTATCAACATAAAGTTAGGGAAATTGGTTGCTGAAAAGACAGTCTTTCTTCCCTCGTACTATTACAGATCCAATACATTGTGAATAAATATTTAATAATATAACACAATTACATCAATATATAGCCTTGGGTTTGCTTGTTGGTATACATGTTTTAGCTGAATTAACTTACAGGATATTTATGCATACCTGCTTTATTCGTTAAATGTTCTTTAAATTGTTATATTTCTAATGAAATATACTAATAATACTCTTAAATCCTATGAGGTAGTGCAACGAAGAAGCTGAACATCTTTAATGAGATTTATTCATCACTGTAGGGTTAGAAGAATGCCACAAGAAGTTGTATCGGAAATTCTGGATTTTGTCAATTAAAAAACCCGCCTAACATATAGGGTGAATTGGATGTTCGACTATTTAATGTTGGGATTAAAAATACTCCATTACGTGGAATAAGACCGCGAGCAATGGATCTGGGAGGTGATAAGAACATGGTTAATTATTTTCTATTCTTTTTATAGGTTACCTACGATAAAGGGTTCTTATGAGAACATGCATCAAATGAAAGGCTTATATTAATCGCTTATTTTTTTAGCCCGAAGGAGCTCTGAATGCATAAACATGAGGAACTATTGCCTTATTGATATTGGCTCACTCAGACTGGTTGTTGACCTTCCGTTCATAGGCAATTAGCATGTGTATGGTGAATTATCCCGTCACAATTTTCAGAATTTGACTATAAATTGATTTGCTTGAAAAAAATTAATATATATAGATCAATGTTAGTGTCTTTTTTTTTACAAAGAATCAAGCACCTTAAAAGCCTATTAAATAATAAATATTAAATATAAATAAATATTCTCATTCGTATTATTTTTGGATTTCACTTCGACTAAAACCACCACAGTCCTTATGAAATACGCGGCCACCTCGCATGTGCCCTGCAGAGTATTGCGCAGATGTGAATAAGATAAAATCACAGAAAGCAGGGTTACAGATATAGGTAGTAGATCTACATCTAATATTAACGACTCCTGTACAACAATGAAAAAAATAATCTAGTGACAAGATCATCTATAATAAGAACTGTGATTCCCTCTTATAAGTAGCGTACCAGAGTCGGGACCAAGGAAAAAAAATGTTAAAAGACGGCTTACTTCACAATTAATGTAAATGAATATAATGTCAATATATACTTTCAATCAGAACCTTTAAATAAATTTCTCGCATCTGCAAATGAAATCCGTTATCTATTTGTATGCGCACAATATCCCATATTAGACCGAAAGGGATAGTTTCTGGTGTTGTTTTTATTATTTTCTCAAATAAATTAATGCATAGTAACTCTTAATATGCCTTACCTCTTTAAAAAAGTGTAACGATTACTGGATACCTGTTCAAATAATCTTTTTCAAGCCGATATTGTGTGTCGGTTACTTGACAACAAAAAGATACAATACACTTCCGAGGAGATACCTCCGGCAATCGGATTTCACCCTTTTTCTCATTCAGTCGTCGAGGAGCTGGCGCTCTTGTGATGGATATTTAATGACGGAGAATTAAGATGAAAGCGCGGAAATCACCAAGAAGGGTTCAGATTTGAGGAAATAAGGAATGGAGAGATCTTGAGATCCCTCCCTTGAGAGATAAAGTCCCTAAACCCGTAAAGGAAATACTTCGTTTGGCACCTTTCAAGGAGATAAACAGTCGGAGAGCCATTGATGAGCAAGAAGTCCCAAGTGTGTAGACTCTCCGCTAGGTGTCACCCTAAGGAGCTTTTTCTCCATACATGGTCTTCCCTTTGCGACCGCCTCACCTCCTCCCACAACTCGTAAGAACTCTCCTCCATCCCCCTCCCTCTCTCCTGCAGCACCATTGTCCAACTCCCCATCCCTCCCGCAGCCCTTCACACGTCTCAGGCCGCAAAAGAACAACCCTTCTTCCTCCCTCCCCCTTTCCCCTTGAGGCCTCTCCCGCCTCCTTCATTCAACTCCATACACTCCCCCACCTCCTCCTCAATACATTCCATTCTACGCCCCTTTTCACACCCGGGGACAAAAGGGAGACTGCCCCAACCGCCCGCGGGAGACCTCCACCAATCGCGTGGCCGCCATGAGCGACTCGAGCGGCGCGCGCCGCTCCCATTGGCCCGCCGTGCCTTCACAACCGATCCCGCCCCCCGTTACGTCCCTTTCCCGCCTTCAAGTCTTCCTTTTTTAACTCCCCGGTTCGACACGCCTCCCCAGCGCCGCTACATGTGACGTCTCTCGCCCCTATTGGCCGAGCCCGTGCTGGTTCTCGCCTCGGCGAGGGGGTGGGGAAAATGTCCGGGGGCGAGGGTGGGAGAGGTTGTCTGGTTACGGCAGTCTCGTTTGAATACTCGACCTGGGCAGCAGGAGACGAATACTAGAGTTGGACTGTGCTTGAACCGGAGAGGTAGCGAACGCTGTGTTGCTTTCAGTGGAGCGCTTGGGAAACAAACGGTCGTTCAGCTCTCCGAAGTCGGTGGATCCCACGGTGAAGTGACACTTTGGGAGGACCCTGAAGCTTCCCTTGTGGGACACAGTAACGGTACCGCTCGGTCCGGAGGGAAACTGCGATTTTCCTGAGTCTTACGGTGTAATAGTGCACCTTTGTGAGGTGCCAAGCAGACTAGAGATGTCCCTGCACCATCACCATCACCTTCACCCGTCGTATCCCTTACTCCCTCCACCGCCTTCCGCATCATCCGACGCGGACGCCCTCCTCTCCGCCGCTCATCATCATCAGCACCACCAGCATCACCACCTGCACCCGCTGTTGGGTGGCTCAGGCGGTGCCGCGGAGCACCAGTCCGCCCAGCAGCAGGCGGCCGGCCAGAGGCAGCACCACGCCGTGTCTCAGGGTCACACCCTCTCGTCCGCTCAGAGCCATGCTCTGCAGCAACAGCAGCAGGCGTCGATGGTGCTGCACCATCAGCACCACGGAGGAGGAGGTGGCGGCGGGACCCAAGGCGGGCACAGGGACCAGCAAGGCGGACAGGGCGCTGGCGGTGCCAACGGTGGTCAGGCTACGCACATCAAACGGCCCATGAATGCTTTCATGGTGTGGTCACGGATTCAGAGAAGGAAGATTGCGTTGGAGAATCCCAAGATGCACAACTCTGAGATTTCGAAGCGATTAGGTGAGTACTCTTTATTATCCCATTGGTAATATTTTCGGTTGACACTAGGGGGAATTTGGAGTATTTCTGCCTCCGCGGAAGAGTTAGTCACCTACATCACGAAGAAATCACTTACAAAGATGATGGAGCAATATCCAGTTGTAACATCATGTCATGGACATAGAAAATTGTTTCCCTCTCTCACATGTGCGTGTTAAGCGTCGCAGCCCTTTTGCCACGGTTCATGTTCGCTTTTAATGAATATCTATGAAATAGTTGTATGCGTAACGACTCC
Organism: Platycnemis pennipes; assembly: GCA_933228895.1. Classification (NCBI taxonomy): domain Eukaryota; kingdom Metazoa; phylum Arthropoda; class Insecta; order Odonata; family Platycnemididae; genus Platycnemis; species Platycnemis pennipes. Next base: position 81,630,403 of record OW121857.1, read on the forward strand.
CTATCTCAAGTGTTCGTTCGGTTACGTTCGTTGCACGAAAACTTCGGAAAGTTATTGACTATCCGATAAAATAAGCAATTGCTGATCTTTGTCATCCCCCAAGTCTTTCAATTCTCTGTTTGTCGACCATAAAAACGCTAGCTTGCGTGTAGTAGTTTTGTGTTATTAGTTTTGCCCGTAAACTTTTCAACAAAGTCGGCCCTAAAAATTTTCACCCTCTGTCCGCGTGTGGACATACATATAGCTGTCATTTCTGTACTAAATAATGTATTGCACTCGGAGTTATTCGTTTCAACGTCGTTTCCTATATTATTTAATATGTGTAATAATATTTAACAGTAATAAGTGTAAAACTGCGTATGTTAAATGCCAACTCGACGACTCTTTGGATTACGACGCATATAATTACTCGCTCAATGTTTGAGAGAGTAGACAACGATTTCCAGCTGATTGTTACTCACCTGGTAAAAAGGGTATGGCATCCCACTTTTATAGTAAGTGTTAGTATGTTGCTTTAAGTCAAGTGTCTTACTCCTGGGTGTCAGGGATTAGGGCCGTTTCATCAAAGATAAGACTTATAGGAATGTGTTGATTAGAATACATTTTATTTGGCTTATTTGTCTTTGTGGTTTGTTAATGACAATTATTTGCGGTGCATGTGCAACGAGTGTAAATTATTCATGGTTTACCATCCTGGTTCACTACTCCCTTGGTATATTGGCTGCGTAGTACTCACAGAGACCGTTGGTCAGGTCTCGGTACAGACACCTCGTTATTTGATTGTTGTGTCAGTGTCATTAAGAATTGATAACCCTAATTACCAATACACATTTTCCGGGTCCAAGAGATACGTCTTAAGTTACTCTCAATATTTTCCTTCCACTTGAAAATCGCCGTGTTTTTTGTTGCAATTTAATTCCGTTTCCAATCTATAATATGCGGCCCGTTATTTAAAAAATGATATTACATCCCTCAGTTTTATACCTTGAGAAAGTTAACGTTTTGAAAAAGGCACGTATATGCTACAGCGATAAATATTAGTACTGTCAAATTGCTGTAAAATTTGAGGTAGTGAAAATTACTTTTATTACTTACGTACCTATTTCAAAAACGTCATGGTATATTCTTCCTGTACCTTTGGTATGGAATTAATACCACAACAGTCAGTTAGTAATTCTCTTGGAGACGAATACTTATTAGTGAATGAAGTCGGCCTGAAATTCCCGCCGGTGATTATTCGGATAAACTCGTTTGGATCGCCAGCGCGGCACACCGGTGAAATGCCTCCCGTGATCTCGGTGACTTCCCCGTGATCGTGAGCAAACATTCGCGCGACCGAAAATCACAATGAAATTCATGAACACTCAGTACCTGATTTTTTTAAACTTCAAATGCGATCTGTAAATAGATTCTTCATTCATATCTATTGATAACTTCGTCAACTCGAGGGTAGGTAGCATGAGTGAGTAATCAACCTTCATGTCTACCTACGTGCATCAAAGAAGCGCAATGCTAATATTAATAGAAACCTATTAGATGTACGATTACAACGCATGCCTGTTCACTCCCTGCCACACACCTTTCCGATGGCTTGCAGGGCACATGTGGCGGAAGCCCTTGGTACCATATGATAACTTGTGTAGTAGGTAATGTGTAATGCTTTACAGTATGAGTCATAATATATTAATTGATATTACCAGAGGCATAGGTAAGATGTTCTTCGTGGGGTTATCCTGGCTTAAGGAGTTTGCCTTACAAAAAAATTGGGTGGGTTCACCCCTATTAATTTCTTTTTTCGAGAGATTATCATGTGTACCTGCCTCCACTTGAATGTAACGCCTGGGGATTCTTATGCTTACTTGGAAACGGTTTTGCACTGGAACATGAAGTTGAATAATACCGACAGCATCCCATCTTTGGTGTTTGGTTTCGTCACACGTTATGAATTCAAGCACTTCAATGCAATACCCTCCGAGCCACTTCAAAGGGGTGACCTATTACCGGCAAAACTTAAGATTTTAAATTGTATGTTGCTGTCTCGCTGGTTCTTTTGTTGGCCTATGCTTATTGTAACGTAAATGTATATAACTTACACTTTTCCATTCCTAATTAATTAGTTTTGACGGAGTGGGACGCAGCAGTACTCTTATTACAATACTAATGCGGATGCATATTTTCATATTATTTTTCTAATAATTTATACAGTAATTTCTTTTGAGATCGTCGTAAACTGAGGGGTTATACCGATATCCCCATATCAGCGTTAATGGCCTGTACCACGAGGTCCTGGAAGCAAGAAATAACTGTTTCACATAACACTACATATCGTATATCCATGTAACGCTCAGCTGATGTTGATGGATACTATTATTTGGATTGCCTTCTTTCTCCGTCACTGCTAAATAGCGTAGAATTATTCCCATTTTGCCTTGATGGAATTAACGTTGAGGATATTAGATTTCATCATATTTATTTGGAATTAATGCCATGTTACATGGATACACTATTTGTCATCTTGATTCTGTTCGTGTAGCTCATCCATGGTAACAGCAACATTTTATTTTTATCATGCCTAAATACATCTTTTCAAGCAATTGTTTCATATTCTCACACCCTCGGATATAATTTTTAATTTTTTGCAATGCATCTTACATTGTAAGGAGAGAGCTGAAATAGTATAAACACAATAGCATCGTTTCTACGTACATAAATTCGTTTCAAGGATGAGTATCGATAACAGGCCATAGTTAATATTTTTGAATATTTTAAATACTTGTTGGGCATCTGTCTTCCATCGCTGGTTTATTTGTCGACGTCGTTAAAAGAGCACCTGCGTGTTGCAGTAAACTGCGACATGGATAGATTTAATGTATTAATTTCCGTGTCATATTAGGAGACATAGTAGCGGAGGCATATAACAACCAGCTCAACTGCCGGATATAGTGGTAGTATTTTTTGTCACTCTACCAAAAATCAAGACTGGACTGGCTCGTTACTCATCAGCTCGTAACTGGACTGGCTCGTAATCAGGTGCTGCTAAGGCAAATGAAAGGTTTTAGTAACGTCAGAAAAATTGCTTCTCCCAATCATTTATATTACTTCGCAGTTATTTGTAATTGCGCTTCACAGGCTTGGGGTTAATGTGACTAGCACGTTTCTCTTATTGGGTGTTTATGTCACTGTTAATGCTTGGTTATTGAGGGTTTATCCCCGCCACACCCAATCGAGTTGCCTTTAAGGGTGCTCAGCACATCTGCATAATGCCCTGCGGGCCACTATAAAGGTGGGTGGCGGGGGGTGAATTTACACCAAGTGTTCATCAGAAGCCAACCTTCGGGTTGATCACACCTTTCCTTCCGTTTATTATAAATCTTTCTTATAACGGATTAGCAGCTACATCTGCATAATATCCTGCAAGCCACCATATAGACATGTGGAAGGGAGTGTATTCACATCAAACATATTGACAAACATGAAACTCTAAACTAGTCGAAAGGTAACCAATAAAAATAGATTTAAAGGGGAAAGCGAACGTCAGTGTTTGACGCAAAAAAGTGCGGTGTTTGACGTCCGCGGCACTGCAGTAATGGGGATCCAACGCCGACCGCTCCCATTCAGGAGCCGGCGCCACACCACGCTCCACGTTTTTCCCCGCATCTCTTTTTTATCCGCAGCGGCACGCGGTCTTGCGGCTTCGCGTATTCCCGGCGGCCGATGGGGGGTGGGCGGACGGACAGACTTTTTGAGTGGTCCTAATTTTTTTGCGGTTCGCGAGGAAAAAAACGGGAAGGCATGTCTAAAGGGAGGGGGCGTAAGGGATCGTAGTGAGTGGGGGATGAGAGGGTAGTATGTGGCAAGGGTGAATGGTAGGGGGTGATAGGGCGGAGGGCACACATGTTCGGCATTTTTTTTCCATCCCGACGGCACTTACCCCCCTACGCATCCCCTTGATGTAACGGATGCCGGAAGGGTTTTTCTTTATTCCACGTACCCCCGTCCGCATCGGTAAGGGTTTTCGCGTGTCGTAACACGGCCGTCATTACCCGAGATTTGCATAAGTGCCCTCATTGATTTTCAATGACTGCGGCTACCGTGTAGCGTCGGCAAAATCTTCTCAGCCGTGGTAAGAGAGGTCGAGTTCTCTGTTTGCTATAGCGATGATGCCAATCGAGGATTTTTCCTTTACGGCTAGGGCTCCTTTAGTGGATTATCAAAAGAATTTCATTGGGACGCATAATTATTGCCGTATTGCTCAACAGATAGACTGTTTTGGTGAGCTCTAGAGGATTGTGGAATCGGGGATATATTCATTGCATTATGTTATTAACTTTTTTAAAAATTTATGCGTGACATTCAATCAAAACCAATAAGGTATAATAGCGAACGGAGTTACTGCTCTTCCACGACTTTTTAACGACTCCGCGGCGGGTTCACTTTTTTCGCGTATTTCTATCATTGTGAATGGCCGAGTCGTATAATTTAAAGTAATTAAGTTAAGATTTCGTTTGCCATAGCAAATTCTACCGTAGTTGTTCTCTCTACCCTCGTAGAGGTATTTAATTTCATTATGTAGTTATAAAAGTAAGTGTTGCCTGTGACAACTTAAATTTATCATATCATCCTTTGATATGTGGCCACAAGACTTATTATTACCAAACCAAATTGCGGGTTAACTCGTAACTGCGATATGTAATTTTGCCGGTTTATATATATATAGGTAGCGGGTTATATATAGATATATAACCCGCTATATGTTATATACCTAGATATATTTATATATAGGTAGCGGGTTCAAATCCTACCAGGGATGTTGCAATTCTCTTGCACTTAGAATTTGAGATTAAACGGCTTGCTATAACGACAATATTTTAGGCAAGCGTCCCAAAAACCGAATACAATCGTTCATTTTATTGACCATATTATTTAGTGTTCATCATTGAGAATATTTTTAGTTTTCGTATTTCTCATATTTTTTAGATATGATCTAAATATATTTAGATAATATCTTAATATATATATAAGATTAAAATCGAGCGTCACGACGCTCATATGTCGTGGTTTCCTGTAACTAGGTTCCTCTTGAATCAAGTCATCCTGGAGAAGTCAATGGGAACTGTTCCTTGGCATTGCAGTTGGCAGTATTTAGCCACTGTTCCGCTGTACAATCATTTATTCGAATCCATATGTAAATTGGTTCAACAGCAAAGAATATGACAAACTATGGCCATTGTTGGTTTCTTCGTAAGGTGTTGGAGCATCTGATATTGTTTATAAAATATCTCCACGATTATTACCATGGCTTTGGGATGGGGCCAAGTTTGATGAGTGTGCTCATATTTTGTTGCCTCGACTTTGACTTTTGTAATAATTGCGGGTTTAAATTTCACTCGGCCATGGTTTCTTTGGGATTGGTAATGAAATACTAAGTATTTGACGTTCGTTTACGGCATTTGCACTCGACGCTTTGATTTGAATCATAGAGGGACGTCGGTAGGGGTGGTAGATTGGTATGAAATCTCAACATGGTGACCAGATGCGTTGGTGAAAAGATTGCTAAGGAAGAAGCAGATAAGAGCAGATTGATATCCTACAATTGAGTGTCTCATGCTTAAAGGCTGTTTGCCCATTTTCCGTAATCACAATTCTCGGACAGGTTTTCGTCTTATTGCCACGCAGTCCCACCAATTGTTGTAGCCATTTGTTTTAAGCCATCTTTTTAGGTCTCTTCTATTTGTTCGACCTGTTTTCTGTATTCTGTTTCTCGCAGGAGGGATTAAAGGTGTAAATGTATATTAAATAAAAATTTTAATATATAACTGCATTTATTGGCAAACAGTAATAAACTGCGATAATTTCCTTGACTGACACCACCTTGTTATCGTGCATTAATTAATGCACATGCTCAAAACTACCAGCACACACAGCTCACACTGATTAAAAGTAAATAAAGCATTTTTTCTGTGAATTTTGCTTATTTTTTAAAGAGACAATTATTGTTATTGCTTGTTCCAATATTATCATGAATTGACCTTGTTTCTAAAAATAACTTTATGGCTCTACAGTAAATTTGAAATTGTGGTTTGGGATGTTTTTACTCTCCTGTCACATCCCACGTTTGCAATCCCCTGTTCTAAGGCCAGTGGTTTTCGTGGTTTAACTAGTATTCGGGAAATTCGCTCATATGTCGTGGTTTCCTGTAACTAGGTTCCTCTTGAATCAAGTCATCCTGGAGAAGTCAATGGGAACTGTTCCTTGGCATTGCAGTTGGCAGTTTTAAGCCACTGATCCGCTGTACAATCATTTATTCGAATCCATATGGAAGTTGGTTCAACAGCCTATCGCGATAATCGAGGGGCGCGTTCCTGTTTTCGCTTGGCGTGCCGCCGCCCTCGCATTCGAGAGGTAACGGGTTCAAATCCTACCAGGGATGTTGCAATTCTCTTGCACTTAGAATTTGAGATTAAACGGCTTGCTATAACGACAATATTTTAGGCAAGCGTCCCAAAAACCGAATACAGTCGTTCATTTTATTGACCATATTATTTAGTGTTCATCATTGAGAATATTTTTAGTTTTCGTATTTTTCATATTTTTTAGATATGATCTAAATATATTTAGTTATTATCTTAATATATCTATAAGATTAAATTCGGACCAAGAGAGAAATGGTACTGAAAGATTTTATTCGCTGAGTTTTTGATTGTGCTTTTGCGCGATCGTGTTTTAAATAATCAAAGTAATCAAAGTTGTCTTATGCATCATTTTTACCATCCCCAAAAGTTCCCTTAAAAATGTGAGATGACTCTTGTAAGAAGGTTTTTGATCCCAAGGAGTATACACCTACTCAATGCTTTACTGACGTACAAGTAGGCTACTACATTGAAACATGCTACATAATAGCGTCACATGCAGCTAGCTGGTTAGTGTTTACATGGTAATAAAGGGATTGATTATGAATATACGCATCATGAAATACAGACTACTCTACAATATTTGCCCTACGTCTTCACTACCTATCTGCTTATTGTGTCGTCTTATTTAGTAGGGTAAATGACATTTTGCATTTATCAGCACGACAATCTATCTCTCTAATCTTATTTATCTGGTAGAATCTAGCATAATACGCTGGTGTATTTAATATCCTTATGTAGTACTGATATTTACGTAATAATTACGTGCAAATGGTATATTATGTATTTAAGTATTGGTAAAGGGATTATTGGTTGTCAATCATTCATCTCGCACTAGAAACTACTCTAACAGATCTATTTTACTGAATAGTTAGTTCAAGATAAATCCGGCTTCATCTACTGCGTAATACGTATACGAAATGTATTTGAAGAGCCGAGGATGAACAATATATCCCTCTACAGTTGCAAAGCTCTGATACATCTACATCTACATAAATATACATTAATAAAATATACATGCAAAAACACAAACACCGGCCGCAGGGTGGGCTCAGACTACGCCACTGGGTGATGGCGACAATGTATGCCTCCGTTTCGGGATCCCCATTCGGCTTCATTTGTTTTCCTCACGCTCGCGTTCCGATCTCTCTCCGCAATCGCAAAACCAGCTCGCGACCTCGGCGAACCTTTCGGCGCGGTTAGCAATCGGGTCTGTAGTGGCGTAAACATTGCCTCCGCAACCGAACGGGCTGATCCTTTCTCCCGCCCTTGTCGCTAGGCGAACAATATTGTTCGCGCGCTCCGTGGATTGTTTGTACCACTGCGTGCCAATGTTTGTTAATTCATCCGAAAGGGAATGGGGTTGATCTCATCTCGCGGGTTCCGAATGTTTATTTTTTTTGCTAGGAGTCGATTTTTTCTCATTCTTTCATATCGAAGAGATAGGTAGGTGAAATATTGTTGAAGTAGTCTGTAAAGCACGATTTATTTCTTAACAACCAATAATCCCTTTTTACTATGTAGATATTACCATTTAGCTGTACTAACATATTTCTATGTAGTAGCCTAATTGCATGTCAATAGTACGTGTATGGTGATCTTCGCCCCCTGCCACATACCCTCACGGTGGTTTACAGGGTATAGCGTAGATGTAGACGAAATCCGGCCATTATTGGCTAGTTTCAAGAGTCAGTCAGTCAGTCATGTTTGCTACGCAAAAACAGGATTGTGCCCTATGTTTACCATGGGTGTGGTTTCTTGTGTGGCATGGTTTAGGTCTTGATTTGTTATGTCAAACATGTGTGCTTCCTCCTAGCCTGGTTGTGGCCGACATGCATAGTTCCGGTAGTTAATCTTTAAGGAAGGCAAATTAATATCTATTTCAAATGCAGAAAAGTCCCTGAAAGTCAGTTACACAGGCTGATTTGAGGCACACAGGTTGGGTCGAATTCATGTGCGTCGAATTGGTTTCATTCCGGAGAGGAATGGAAGAGTACTCATTAGAAAAAACTGAAGATTAGCATTGTTTCTACGTGCCACCCATCTTTCGGTATACCTACATATGGTAAAGTGAAGTGTACCTTCCAAAATTCATTTGAGTTTATTTATCCGTTATCCAAATGGGGTGGATTGCATTCAGTTTTTTTACGGGGAGATATGTGATTGTATATCTATCCTCATAAGTTGCAGGAGGGTAAATAAGTCAACAAATTTAGCTTCACACAATTTTCCTTGGAGATTGCCGATTCTGATTGTCATTAATTAACGAGCGACGAATTGTATTTTAAATCGTATCCAATGTATAATATCAGTGCATGAAATGTGCAATTGGGATTTTTGACTATTTGTGATTTTAATGAGCGAAGATGGTAACGAATAGGACATCTTGGCGGAGTGTCTCGTTGGTAAGTCTGTTGCAGATACTGCGTAGGTAGCTTAATAAGCAATTGCTGTAATTATTTTTGAGCACTGCGCTTGCGATTCACATCTTATCCTATGGATATATAGCTGCACTAGAAAAGTTTCTCCGCTCAGCGTCCAAGTAAAAACCCCAAGCCCTTAGGATGGTAGTTAATTGGTCACTTTCATGGTTGTTCTGATAACTATCTTAACCAGCGGCACATCCAGTGTTGGCGACAATCACGCGGTCCGTCAACAGCACGTAAAGGGGATTGAAATTCTGCATTAGATGTGTGGAACCTTGCCTTATATTTCCACATAGGCCCCCAGCATATTACTCTCCATAATACCAGTGAAACTCCTTTTGGTCGGCGGAGCAACAAGAGGCGGCTGGTTTCCAGATTCGCACCTCGTTCCATCCCAGCTCGCCACGTTCTTGAGAAGTTCTCGCCTCATCACAGTTCTGCCCCGAAGGAATCTGCCATTCATTTTAAGAAGGTTTTAGCGCACTTTAAGGTCATCTTACGACCCCCTCGGGAAATAATGCGCATGGAGATGCATAATGGGAGTCTGTCCGCATCGCGACGATGGGAGGAGATCTGTTGGTTCTCGTGGAAGTTCGGTAAGGGGTCCAGTGCGTTTTCTTTCTTCCACCGCACATCGTTTACGCCACTTTGTAGGACCATGGCAGGGATGTAGATGTGTATCTAGTATCATAATCTGGCTACATTCTCTTCGGGCATCATATAATTCGAGATCATTTCCTCGCCTGCCTTTCAAAGCCTCCCCCACCCCACCTCCGACCCCGCCCATGGCGGGCCTATGAGGAAGAGGGCCCTGAGCTCTTCTTCTCTCCTGTGTTTATTCCCCTTCGTCATTGTCGCGCACAAGTTGCCGCGCCGCCGGGTCCTTTGTGCATGTGCAGGCCCACAGGACCCGGGGGCCATTCTTCCTCGTCCATTCTCATCCCTTGTCCTTTTTGCTTGGGCACCCTTCGCCTTTCTTCCCCATTGTGTCCTTCCCCACCCCTCTTGCCTTACCTTTTGGGATTCCCACACTCCCCCCCCATCCACCAGTCTCTTCTTCCTCTTTCACCTGGTTCGAACCCAAATGAGTTAGAGGGAGAGAGATAGCTGGAAAGACCAGGTGGTCATATAAAAAAAAAGGGAGGGATACTACAGGGGCCCATCCGTCAATGGCATTCGACGTCCTGTGCGTGTGCTTTTGAAGGAGATTCTGTCGTTGGGAGGGTAGTCTCAAGGGGGGTGGGGGGTGTTGGGGATTAGTTCACTGGGTGCTCTTCGCCACCGGCTTACGGGGAATGCCCCCTGTGGCAATGGAGTAGGCGAAGGATTGGCGCTAGCTTGTTTCCCCACGTGGATATATCCTTAGGAGGTGCTTATGTTCCTTCTCTGAAGGGACCAAGCTGGCTGCATGTAGGGGTGGGAGGCATGGAAAGGAGAGAATGGGATGGCTTCCAGGATTTTCATGCATTTGAGGGGGTGCAAAGCGTGGCTTTCTAACGGGGTAGGGTTTGTGGGTTTTTTTGAACCTTTTCTCTCCCGGTGTTGGAGGAACCTTCCGGGGGGAGGTATCCCGAGACTCGCTTGAGGGAATGTGCACAATGTTCATCAATTATCTGTGATTAAAAGGGACAATGATTTATTCCGTCCGCTCCCGATTGGCGGGTTTGCATTCCCATCTTCATGCCTCACATAAAATTGCACTCTGGGATGTCGTGCGGCGACATGCTTTGGTGTGAGCATGGAGCATCATAGGAGGAGAATTTAATTCAACGAGAATGAATGCAATTTTCCGCAAATGTGACACTACTCGACCTACGTTGTAATTTAGATATGCTATCGTCGCCAGATGTATTACAATGTGAATTTCAACCTTGGTCGCAAGCAAAGTTTTATTTTTGTTCAAATCTTCATGCTGCTAACCCATAGTCGTTCTCAAATTCGTTTATGGGAATGTTCTTAACTAAAATGGCGATATTGTGGGTGATTTAGATGTCGCATGTTTTTTTCGGATACAGTAAATATTTTTTTGGATACGGATGTCAATTTTCCCCTCGAACAAATAAATTAACTTATTCGTTATCTGATAGAATGTCGTGGCAATTGCCGACAACTGCCTAGGACATAATCTAAATCTACATAATACCTCACTCATAAGTCTTATGGCGATCACTATATCAGAACCAGTTTTATGTTTGAAGAATGATAATTACAGTATTGGGCGGATTGTGGCTCTTGAATTTATTTTTACTCGGGAAAATAGATACTATTCCATTACGGACAAATCGATAAAGTTATTCCGTGTAATGAGAAAATGTGTGTGCTTTCTTTGCGCGCAGTGAAAAAGTACATAATTTATTAATGCTTATCATGTTTTATCGCGGGGCGCACCTACGTTCTTTCGTATTTGCCGGCTATTTCAAATTTCACGATGTCGAGTATACTCTTTATTTTTTAGTTTATTCTGTGATAGGAATGACTTGAATTCATAGGAATTTTTACAGCGATTGTAGGGCATTTAACGTGATAAATGTTGTTTAAAATAATACCACTTGCTGGGGCATAAGAGCTTAGTTTTAAAGGGCGTAACTCTGCCGGGCATATGGTTTTTTATGATGATTAGTTTTTTGATATGGCATTTGTATTTTTTGGGAACCACTGTTAGTATGTGTAATCGATATGATTCTTAATTTGATTTTTTTAGCAATATTGGTACTTCTCCGTCTCTTCTCATAAGATCCGTGAGAGGTATTGGGCTTGCATCGCGTATCGGGAGTTCTCTCATTCTTGCTACCTCCCATTCTTGGTACTGTCTCGGAATTGTGAAGATAATGGCCAGGGAAGAATAAAGTAGGAAGTCGACTCGAAGAATGGACGCATAGCTGAATAGATTTCGTTGGGGAAGACCGCTGACCCCCCGCTCTTCTGAAATGGCCTCTCCTGCTGGGCGGGGGGAAGGGTGAAGACGGGGTTTCCCCACCATTCGCACCCTGGAGCCCTGTTGCGAGTTCCCTGGGGGTTTTGGCGACTTCACGTAGGGAGCCATGGGGAGGAGAGGCGAGGAGGTGGGATAATGTGGGGAGTAATCCACTGCTCTTGTGTGCAAGTCGGGAAAACCCAAGTGTTTTTCCCTCATTGTCCCTCCTCGTGGCCAAGGTTCCCATTTCACGGGTCGCTAGGGTGCTAGAAGGGAAGGCATAGTTATTTTTTTGTCATCTGTTGACTCAGGCTTGCCCTGGAATTTCCGGCTGGGCGGATTTTAGAAAAAGTCTGTCCTGGTGGTGAGATTTGTGCATTTGTTATGAAAGGTCATCACTCTTTGCTTTATTTCTTTTACAATTCAGTAGCCTCTGTGTGTAGTAATAAATTTTGTCGGTCACTTTCCAATGGTTCTTGCTGAGGTTCAACAATTGTTCGAGCTGAAACTAGTAGTTTCAGGCATGTTTCTTTTACTACATTTTCCCATGCTTGTGATTCTGTCCTTAAGTAAGTCAAAGAAGACCACCAACGGTTTGTTTGAGACGTTTTTCTTGTATCATTTATGCCGATGCTTCTTGATCACTGGGGTGGCATTGACTTGTCGCATATTAGACTACTTCCGTTTTCTTCGCTTATACGCCCTTTGTAGCGGTTAATTTGATCCTACCTTACTAACAGATTTCCTGTTTTCAGTGCAATGTTATCTGCGCCTACGTAATACCTTGCAAGTAACTATGCTTAGAGTATTGGTAGTTATTATTGGTCGGTTTGGAATTTGATGAAGATTTGGAAATCAGTAATCTTTTTCCAGTATTGTTAATTTTAGACTAGATTTCAGCGTAGAGCAGCTAGGTTCGTTAAAAGGTGTTACGATAGGTTGAGTAGCGTTTTAGGATTAATAAAAGAATTAGGGTGGGAATCATTATCAGAGCGTAGGTTAAAGTACAGATTGAATCTATTAGAGATATTTCAATCGGATAACTTTACTGAATATGTTAGGCACATATGAAAAACACTTATTATGCTAGATTCGACCAGATAAATAAGATTAGAGAGCTAGATTGTCGTACCGATAGATTCAAAATGGCGTTTTTCCCCCGTACTATAAGAGGACACAATAGGCAGCATAGCAAAGGGATAGGTAGGGGAAATATTTTAGAGTAGTCCGTAGTGCATGATGCATGTGTTAATCCCTTAAATACCATAGGTACTAACAATCTATTTGAATGAGACCCTATAGTTGCTTGTTTGCATGTCAATAGTGCATGCTTGGTGACCTTCACCCCCTGCCACACCCTCGCGGTGGCTTGCAAGGTGTCGTGTGGATGTAGATGTAATAACTTATCCTTCTTGCGCGTGATATGTAATGCATCTTTGGTGTAAATTCTCCATCTGCCGCACACCTTGATGGCTTGCAAGGTATTATGTAGATGCCGATGGCAATTCTGCGGTGGCACGTGCCGCAAAATGGTCATCTTGAAATGCAGAATTGCACTCATCGCCTCGCTGGCGTGAAAGAGTTTAGTTCCCACCGGTAACTGGCTGGTAACATGTTATTTTTATCTACTACTTCTTGAGGAAAGCTATAATATGCGAGAATTTCTTCTAATAGTGCTTGAAGTCGACTATGCTATGAAATGCCCAATGTATTAGATGCTATTTACTCTGGGAGTTATTGTCCTTATTATTATTTTTCTTCTTAGGCTACAATTTCTTTTCCTAATCGTGGTCCACTGCGCCATACTAATCCTATGTATAATGTACATCTACATAATACCCTGTAAGCCACCATAAAGGTGTGTGGCAAGGGGTGAACTCACACCAAACATGCATTGCATATCACGCATAAAAAAGGATTAGTAATAATATACTAGTCTAAACATCATTTTTTTTTAAAGATGGTCTTGCTCCACTGAAAAAATCTAGCGAAAAAGCGGGCTGTTGGTAAATGCGCATAATCCTCAGGTTAATCAGCGTATTCGGTAGCTATTTAATTTATTCCCTCGCATTAATTTTTCAATTGTAAAATTTCCAATCAATTTTGCAATCGATTTACTCCCGTTTTCTGACATATCATAGGGAAAATTTTCTATCCCATGCATAGAACACCCTTAAATTCATTTTCTTTACTTATCTCGGAAAATGTCATTACTATGTTTGATCTCATTTCACGCATTTCTACAAAGCACCAATTTATTTATCGAGCCGGTAGGGGATTAAGAATATAGCATCTTGGGATGATGCAAATTCCTGCCGGCATGCAGAGGAATTTTCATTATCAATGAATTAACTAGTCGTCCATCTCTTCTAGAGTTCCAATTTTCATCGAGAACAACGCACCGGTGCATCCAACGTGGAACGCTGTTTGAAACTACGTGGTAGTTATGCGTTTATACATACTAATTAAGAGTCACTAAAGAAACGTGAAAGGCATGCCTTCATTGTCTACATCATGAACTAGTAGATGTAGATGAACTACTTAATTTAAAGCTGTTGCGAAACTGGACTGATACTGTCATTTAATAAGCACCTTAATAAGATGGATAGATATTTATATAGATACATGGGCCTTATTTAGGCTCCGATTATTGTCAGGAATTTGCCGTCACACACGGGTGAATTCTATATCGTAGGTTATTGTGAACGCGAGTTCTACAGCACCGACGAATGTAAATATACCTTTTTCATAGCTCTAGGCATCAGTCGTCTTCGTGCAATACTTTCAGAAAATGTTCAAATATTTTCAGAGTGTGCGGTAAGGTGCTAACTCTCACTGTGGTTGACTACTGCACTAGAAGCTCTATGTCCCACTTCTTTTATGTGCTTAGGTCATTAATCATCACTATGGAGTACTAGCACCAAGCTTAAGTCACGGTTATGGTTGCCATTTTGCCCTTGGAGGAGAAAGTGCGTGGGATATTACGGTGGGATAATTTTCTCATTTAAGATTGTTAACTTCTTCGACGTATTCGTAATCATTCAATTCCGTTTGTTTGAATGGCATCTGAGTTGATCCTGTTGAGGGTTGCTTTTTGTTAAATTCTCGGTGGCTCTTGATTTGTCTTCAATGTTATCGTAGTAACTAATGACCCTGGATAGTTTACTAAGTGATTTCTCGTTTTTCTTTGGCAGGTGCTGAGTGGAAGCTGCTGAGCGAAGGCGAGAAGAGGCCGTTCATTGACGAGGCCAAGCGTCTCCGCGCCGTTCACATGAAGGAGCACCCGGATTATAAATACAGGCCGCGGAGGAAGCCCAAGGCTATACACCAACAGCACCACCATGCGCACCCTCTCGGCCCCAGCGCTCACCACCAGTTCCACGCGCACCAGGGTGCGGCCGCTGCAGCCGCTCACCACCACGCCCTCAAGACGGCCTTCCCGTCCTTCCCGCTCCCGGCTTACTTCCCCACCGTGGATCCCCTGGCCGCCTACCTGCACCACCACCAACAGCAACAGCAGCAGCAGCAGCAACAACAACAACAGCAGCAACAGCAGCAGCAGAGCCACCAACAGCAGCAATCAGCCTCCGGGTTGACCAGCAGCAATTGCCTCCGGCAGCGAGACGACGGCAGCGTGTCCTCGCCTTCCTCCTCGCCCTCCGTCTCGCCTTCCTCCATCCCCAAGCACCACCACCGCCTCCCCGCCGCCTCCGCATACACCCCGCCCCTCCCACCCCCGCCACCCCCCGCGATCCCGCCCTACTTCGGCTCCGCCTTCGACGCCGTGCACCTCTCGAAGCTCATCCAGGCGTCCTCCGCCGCCGCCGGCGTCTCCTCCACCTCCCCCACCACCTCCAGCAGCGCCACGCCCTCCACACCGTCCGAGGGGTCGCAGCACCAGGGCCAGCAGCATTCCCCCGCCGCGGTGGTGAGCTCGTTCTATTCGTCCGTGTACTCCGGGGCGGAGGGCGGAAAGTCCACCGCGTCCTCATCGTCTTCTTCGTCCTCGCCGCCCGCGTCGCCGTTCCAGCCGCCCCTGTCCGCGGCGGCCCTGTTCCACCCTTCGGCCGCACCCAACCCCACGTCCATCCTGTACTCGAACCCTGCCGCGGCCATGGAGCAGCTCAGGAGGCCGGTCTCTGTTATTTTCTAAGACGATCTCAACGCTCGTATGCCAAGGTCCAGGAAATTTCAACGCCAGGATACTGTGCACGTTTAACATAGTCGTTGGAAGAACTGTCTTCACACAGACTATTTTGGTTCTTCATGGTATCACAGACATTCCAAATATCGCTGGCATTGTCATTCACCCTTCCACTAAAGGTATTTGAAAGATGAAATGTCCCTTTAATCCATTCAAGGGGTCTTAGGGATGGACTGGAGTTGTGGTTATGTTATGGATCGTTAACATGAGAGTTTCAGTGTGAACAATCAAGCGAATGTTAATTTTTCTTGAGCCAAGATTTGTGGTGGAGTGCACAGCAGGATAATTGGGTATGTGGGTGTGTCAGTTAAGTCTGTTATTCAGTTCTTGTGATATAAAAGTAAATGTGTGTAATTGTAAATAAATACTGTTCGGACAAAATGGATTTACATTATAAGTTGTTTGGAGATGCAGAATGAAACTACATACTTATCCACATTCAGTGTCTAAGATTATTTTATATTTATCACTCCCCAAGTACTAAAATCTTGGCTGTTTCTTAGCACTCCTGAGTCTTCAATCCAGTGTAGGAATTAGATATTCACATAGCCAGTTATTTGATGTGCCATCTCTGCTGATGTTTTGGATTGCCATTTGAAAATTCATATGCCAATGCATTTAAAGCTTTTATTTTTGGTAATACTAATTTCTTTGTCCTACAATTAGAAAGGGTCAAAATTCACATATATTGTTGGTTATTAGTATTGATTGTGCTCAAAGAATTTTTTCATCATTTTCATTAGACCTTTATGTATGTATTTATTCAAGTACTCCTAAACCAAAGCTCTGTTGGTGTCAACCAGTATATTTCTTTCATGTGTGTGTATGGAAGGATTCAAAGAAATTGTGAGTATAGTACTTAATGGCAATCCTTTGTAAAATGCACTACCCATTTCACCCTTTGTGTAAATTGTTGTATGGTATTCATCTCTCATGTGTAACCACAGTAATGCATTCTTAATGAAGATATACTGCATATTTATTGTGATTTATGATCTCAACCATTTATTAATAATTTCCATGATTATCAATATCTGCATGTAATTTAATGACCCTAATGCTTCATGGAACAAGTGCTTTTCATGAAGAAATCATTTAAAGCATGTCATACATTCCTATTAAGTCCAATCAAAAAGCTTAAGACACTATCTGCATCATATTTATCATCATTTATTCATCAAGTGTCTCTCATTCATATTTTTTGTATCTCATTGTGTGTAAAAATATTGTACAGTATGTTATTTTTAAAGGTAATAATGATTACAGTTGTGATATCTAAGCTGATACAGTGTGTATAGAATTGTGTTCTTTGAATGCATAGATAGTTGTGTAAAATACACTACATTCACCATTAGCTAATGTCTTTTATTCAATTTATCTATCTTATTTTCCTACGCTATTCTCCCAAAAAATATTAATTTTTCTCGTATTACCATCCACGCTTGTGATGTGGCAGTTTCAAGTGCGTACATGACCATAGTCAGCTGTCACTAATATGGTGAAATTGGTAGTAGAGGTGGATAACCAACGGTTTCAGCAACTGTAGGCTGGATTTGGTAAGGGGTAAGCACTGATTTACTCGATCTGAAAAGGCAGGATTTCCATACCACTTTCACAACTATAGAAAAATGATCCATCGTTGAAAGGCGCGAAAATATCACTGCTCTGATTACATGGAGCATTATACAGGTATTAATGCGTCTTAACGTAAAGAGCAGAGGAAAAAATAATGTATGAGGGATCTGAAGATCTGAATTTAAGAGCCTCTACGGCCTTCTAATATGGCCGTTTCTGAGAGTTTTCACATTGATTCATGTTTTAATGGAAACTACATGGATAATTAGATAATGACTAATTGATTACTATTGATAAAGCTGCAAAGTAGTTAGTTGAATATTGAATATTGACTACCCATCGTATCACAACAGAAGTGCCGTATTATGCGAGGGAATGACCGTTTGAAGCAAATGGAAATTTCATAAATTTAGAATGATCTATAGTCCCGAGTAGTGCTGCCAGCTATTATGAAAACTTTCCCTCATTCTTTATCCAATTCCATTTTCACCGCGGATATCTCCTTGCATCAGGCTGATCATCGACAAATATCGAAAAAAATGACTTAAAGGGAATGAAAGAAGAAAAGAGTACTGCATTGCTTGATGGAGGGAGAGAGCCAGCTTTAACACAAATGATCAATGTTTAACATTGCTTTTCCTGCTATATTGTGAAAAAGTGGTAGTTCCGGATTCATCCACATCTGCGAAATACACTGCGAGGGTGTGTGATAGGTGGTGAAGAACACCAAACATGCACTGCCTGCATGCAACTACGTAAAAGCTACACCGCTACCAGTCCAGGGTTAAGTAATTACACCAGCAGAAGTGAAACTAAATAATACCTTGCGAGCCACCATGAGAATGTGTTGCAGGAGGTGAATATCACCAATCATGCGCTACTCAGATGCCACTAAGAGCCATAGTGCTACTACATAGAGTTGGTAAAACGCATTGCGCCAAGTTTTAACTTTATCAGTGAACATAACCCCGAGTATTTCATCATTTTTCATATCGCGACTCGCATTGAGGTAAAATTATTCCTCAAAAATGAATGCTTATTCAAAGTCACTTAGATTTGTGAAGATCTTCCTTATTGAGTCTATCAGAGTGAACGTGCGTATATAAGATATGTTATTTTGGTGAGGCAATCGACAGCTGAGGTCATTTGCGCCTTTTAGGACAGGCGTGTAATTGGGTAATGGTAGGTTTTTTAAGGGAACGAAGGAAGAGTGGAGAGAAAACCGGCGTCCACATAAACCTATTCTTAATGACAGGCGCCAAGAGGACCACGGCGTAACGTCCCATCCAACGAACTGAATACTGCCGGGAATCGAACCCGGGCCCTCGGGATGGGAGGCCAGTACTCTAGCCACCAAACCAACCCAATCCCCGCTTATATAAGCGTGAGTACTCTTGAATGTAAATGCAAACTTGACAGGACAGAATGATTCCAAACTTTTTTTAATAGTCTTGTTACCAACGAATTTAATTGGTTAGAGTGATTTACATTACACCCTCAGTGGACAAAATTTCAGCCATTTTTGGCTAACGGGAAACAAACCCGGCTTTCATAGACCTGTCACTCGTCCACATTTGAAGTTTTTTTGAGTGTGTGCGAGTGCATGCGTAGCATTGCATCATCGCTAACCCGTCTCCTCCCTTCTACACCACTCTTCCTCGATTGAGTACTTACGACAGAGTTGTGGTCGGGTAGGGGTTTTAGCTGGAGGATAGGAATTCATCTCCACATTCCCACGTCTCAATCCTTTTCCCCTCCAAGACCCTTTCGCTCCACCCCTCACCTTCTCCCCATGCCTTCCCCTTCCACTCCCTCTTCCAAAACCTCCCCCTCCCACCCTAACCCCGGCCCTTTTTAAGAGAGGCACCTCAGTCTAAAGGCCACTGTATTCATTTTTCAATTACGCCCAGTTTCCATTCATGGCACACTCACCGAAAGGCATTATGGGGTGGAGGAAGGAAGGAGGTGGGATTGGGTGGGACAGGGAGACTGGCTGAGATGGGGTGGAAAGAATTTCTATGCATATATGTACAAACATATGTGAATATCTTACACCTATATAAATACGTATACATATTTTGTGTGTGTGTGCACGAACGGCGCCAAGGGTCCTTAGGAGGGGGTGCGGGAATAGTTTGCACCCTCCCTTGCAGCACTAAAGGGTTGCTGGGGGAGAGGGAGAGAGGGGTGATTGAGGAAGTGAGGTGAGACGATAGCGTGGGCGGGAAACCGAAGAAAAATAACGAGGGTTGAGCGACAAAAAGAAAAAAAAATATATAAGTGATATTTTTTCTTTCCATTCCGCATATTTTTTCCGTTCGCTTCTCTCCTATCTTGAGTGTAGAAGTTAAGTGGCAGGGAGTAGAGGAGACTTTAAGGAGATGAAACGGGGTTAAGGAAGGGGGGTGTTGGGGTCACAGACTTTGACGGACTGCTTTGGGGGCACCGTTTCGCTACGGTAGCTATGAAGTCAGTATCAAGTAACCTCTCATATTTTCAATCACTCTATAATGCATACTATTATCAAAGATGAGTGATCCTGAAGAAAAGGAAGTGATTTGGAACATAATTCATTTCCAGAAACCAATTTTGAGCAATATATTTCGTCAATTTAGAAATGTAGACGTTTGTTCCCTTTAAGACAACTCATTGCACATTAATATATCGTAATATACGTGTAAGATGAGGTGAAAGAATGCATTTCGGTATCTATAAGTGATGCCTGTTGAGTTATAATCGTAGATCGTGGTTCATATGTTCCTTTTCCGCAGTGGCGTACCGACAGGTGGGTTAAGGCTTCAAACCCCCACCCCCAAAACATTCCCGTAATTTACCGTATTTGGCATAAGCGTTTAGAATTTTGCTTATAGGGGTGAAAAATAAAGTTGAATCGTCTTCGCGAAATGGGAATGTTAATTTAATTTTTGTTACCGTGAACAATAATCTAAATATCATTTTATGACGATGCACATAAATATTAATGAGACACCCCCAGAAGGAAATCCTGCGTACTCCACAGTTTTTCCACTCTATACGCTCCAATTTCACGGATGCATATTGGGGTAATGACTGACCTCTGACTTCACTCCAAGACAACGGCTTTAATGATTTCATCTCGCTTTTATTCCATTGCAGGTAGTATAAAGCCTTCCTTGTTTCTTCCTCCCAATTAATTTTTCAAACTTCTTTCTTTAACAGAGGCTATCAAAGTCATCCATTCGCATTTTCCACCTCAGTTGCATTGAATTTCCATCACGGTTATTTTCTTTCTCAAAACTGATCATGATCATGCCTTCTATTATATTTACTTCTTTACGCACAAAGGTACTCGTATAAAGTGCCTCAGCGTTTTTATAACCCCATGAAACTTGTGCACATAAAATGTTTTTTCTATGTGTAACGATAAAAGTAGGAGGTCAGAAGCTAGAGCAGGTATAGCAACTGTACAGCGCTTTTCTCTTGAGAATGGCCTGAGAAGGCCGAAACCGGTAGATTTGTTTTAAATATATTTGTGGAAAAGAACTAAGTTTTTTCTTTCTTATAATGAAAAATAACTTCCACAACTTAAACTCACCAACCATTTCTTTTATTAGGTATAGCAATTTAGCTATCTACGTAATGTGTTTGAAGAAAAAGGGTATAGCAGCATTGAAGTGAGAAGGAGAATTGCATTGGCAAAAGAAGCTTTTACTCGTAGGCGTGAACTCATGACAGGGGCGTTGAGTAGGGGAGTGAAGAAAAGACTAGTGAAAAGTTTAATATGGAGCGTTGCACTATATGGGGCGGAAACGTGGGCTTTGCGAAAAGAAGATGAAAATAGACTTAGGGCTTTTGAAATGTGGGTGTGGAGAAGGATGGAGAAAATAAAGTGGGTCGAAAGGAAGACGAACGATGAAGTGCTAGAATTGGTAGGAGAGGAAAGAAATTTGATAGATGAAATTAGGAGAAGGCAGAAGGTGTGGATGGAAAAGGTAATAAAAGGGGATGGTGCTTTGAAGGAGGTGATTGAGGGAAGAGCGTTGGGTAAGCGGGGAAGAGGGAGAAGAAGAACGGGTAGCTCGCATGAAATGATGGGTGGCAGGAGGTATGAGGGGCTGAAGAGGGACATCTGTGAAATTTAGGGGGTGGGAAGAATTAAATGTCCATCTAAACCTACCTTCACCGGTAGAATACTAATAATAAATAAATATTACATTATTGCCTTGTCTGCTACAATTGAAAAAAAGTTGGATTCTTTTCGCAGAGGCCTTGCAATACCAATAACTTAAAAAAATATTAACGTTGCAATAACAGCTGTTGGTCACCTATCATCAAGTATTTCTGTTCTCACCTATTGCTTTCAGCTCAACATTACTTCATTGTCAAAAGAGCGTCTGTAGATGCTATTCTTACTGCGATTTGGTTGACAATTTTTAATTGAAAATCATTCATTCCAATAATGTACTTTAGCTATTCTACTTTTAATCCTAAACCTACTTGAAATTTCATGAACAAGTTTTGTAATTCTTCATCAGTCATAACTTCGAGCGGTTCTGATTGCTGCATAGGAGGCGGAGCATAATTGCCGAACGGTGAAATTCAATTCTCCACCAATCAGGAACTCCTTTAGTCCTTCCCTGTCATCCATTCTTGCGTAAGCAAACCCGATTCCCATCAATTGATTTTGCCAGGGTGCATTGTTTCCTCATCCCGCATGCGGAAACCTTTTTCAAAATGATCTATTCTCTCTCTCTCTCTCTAAGGCTTTCAATTACACGCTTCTCCTTTTTGCGATCCGATTATAGTCTCAGGGTACTGCGCAATAGCTAGCCCGATTGGTGGTTGGTCCATGGGTAGTTAATACCCGTCCTCGATATTGAACTCTAAATGGAGAAGACCACGCTTTTGGCATCTGCTCACTTTCGGACAACTAAATTTAATCTGCGGTCCGTGCACAGGAAGTGGTGAAACCTTTCCGAATTGATGCTTGCGTCGATTCCCGAATAGATACTCCATTTCGAGCAGACATGCAAGATAAATTAGATCATGAAGGCGAGTAAATCACTTAGAATAATTTGTTCAGAACGTATGATGCATTGTAAATTAAATTTTAAGAAGAAGCTTTTTTTCCGGGAATACGAGTAAGATACGATAAAGAATTTTCATTTACTGTGTAGAAATGCAGCAATTAACGATAATTTGTCACTTATTTAAATTTTTTTCCCGCAAAATTTCATTATCACTATGTAAATTACATTTATATGTTTACAATGTACGTTGTGCAATTTTTCTTCTCCATAGTGAATAAAATTTCGATACTTTTGCGAGAACATATTTTTAGAATTCAAGAGACATCTGCATCTGAAAAGTTAAAGACACACTAGTCAAGAAAAAAGTATAGGCCATGTAAGCAAAACCGTTTGCATATTAGCTTGGGTGTCATGTTTGTCTATGAATGAAGAAAATGTTAGACTTTTGGTTGAGACGTAGCAACTGGACAATCTCCAACAAAATTTTCTCATTAGAAAAATATTTAGCTTAGGTACTTGATGTTTTACCCAGATTGAATCTGGATGAAACCGATAGTGTCTATTTGCACCCAATGAGTAACGTTTTTGGGACGTAGATAATACATACCTAGAATATTCAATCGTAGAAAAAATGGATCTTCGCGCCTTTATTACGTAGAGGATATGGTGAATAATACACCAAATTATTTTATATATTTTAAAGTTATGTTATGTAACATCGAACAACATTAAATTTTCTACCACACTAACATCCAGTGGTTATCATCAGAAACTAGAATCAATTCCATTATTTCCTCCCATCTATAACATACATAGAATTATCAAAAGTAATGTAATAAAACTACGGAGAAAAGAATATATTGGAAAACAGTACAATGAATTGAGCTAAAAAAATCTCATAACCTCTAAATGAATTCATGATGTATGGGGCTGAGGATAAACAGGTAAAAAAATTGCAAGTATGTTATCATTGACGGAAATGGTAACCATATACATTTCAGCAAAGAACTCTCGAAATACCCAAATGATATCGCAGTTAATCTCTACATCCTACGTCCTATCATATAAAATCCTGTAAACCTTAATTATTGTATTTTCTATGTTCATCCTATAAAAGGATTAATCCCACAGCAAATAAGCACTAACTGCGACACAATATCCAACGTTCATACTTATGGTGATAAGTGGTTTACGTGGTTGTAGAGAGTTCTAATCTCCGGTACGACACTCTTCTCATTCGACAGTGCATAGAACCCCATACCATTTCACTGAACGATTTCTATTGATGACCGGCGTCATAATTCTCCCCTTTCTTCGATTTCAGCGCGAACTTTCAACTCAAAAGAGAAGGTCGCACGCATTAATAGCTTCTTCATTGGCTGCCGCGATAGTTAAACAGATTTGATCGGGACTGTGCCCTCGGGCGGTATGGCTGGGTACGTGGAAGTTTTCTGAGCAATGGCAGTGTTAGAGGGAGATGAAGATGCAACGCGTGATTGAGAATGGTGGGCAAAAAAAAGGCAGAATGCGCGACATTGAACAAAGGGAACCAGCACGCGTGCGCTGGAAAACGAGGAAATGAGAATGGTGACGATGACTGAAGCCTACTTCCTCTCTCTCTTCTCCTCCCACAATACATCCTCTCTCTCTTTCTCTCCGTCTCTCCCTTTTTTCCATTCATTTCATAAAAGAGAACTCTTCAGAAAAACTTGCGCCATGCCAACAGAAATAATAGTGTTTATTATTATCTCCACTTTTAGATTTTTTTTGTCATTCATCTCGCTCCAGTACGTTTTTTTATCTTCCCCAAACCACCCTCCCACCCAACCTCCCCCTCCGTCTCTCCCTCCCCCGACTTTTCTAACCCTCAATTCCACCCTCACTCAAAATTTCCCAACCCTTTTCACCAACCTGCCTCCGTACCTTACCCCCACCCACCAAAACTTCCCGATCTCCCGCACCCCCCTCCCTTCCCTCTCCACCCCCCACCCCCCTTCCCGTCTCGGGACAATGGAGTTCATTGTCGGCGCATCCCTCGCCAACCTTCCCCCACCCCTTTTCGTGCCCTTTCAAGGCATTTCCCCCCACCCTACCATCCCCTCGAGGCTCTGCCCTCATCCTCCCGGCCGAAACCCATCAGCTCATTGGGGCGAAAACAATAATAACTAGCACTCGCGATTTTTTTCTGTTTTGGAGACAAAAAATGGATAGCTTGGGGGACGGGATGGAGAGAGGTTGGATGTTTCGATGGGTTTCTGGGTGCCGTGTCGAAGGTGGGGCCTTGAGGGGATTTATCATCCCCCCAATGCCCTTTACAGAATTGGATATTTTGAGAAGGTACAGTTTATATCTGCGGGATTGCCAATTAACGAGCCATTCCTATTATTTTGCACAACATTAGCCAGATTTGATGCTCGGGTGTGACGAAGATGGACTACTAAGTGCGGTCTAATTAATCGCATGGCGAGGTATCGATAATTGAAGAAGTACCGAAATCGGATTAGCGAAAATATCTCAACCTCGGCTGCAAAGAGAAATAAGGGGACCAATTTCAGTTGAATTTTAATGATGTGAGTTAAAATATACGAGCTATGAAATTTGAAAGTGTACCCAATCTGTACATAATGCAAATTCACCTCAGCCAACTTTTTTTCATACATCAGATCTCTGGCCATAGTCTGGCCTGATACAAGTACTTCAAGTAATTTTAATATCCAAATCAGTTAATTCCTAGAGATTTCATTTCTTTCCTGATCATATCATGGCAATACAGACCGGATAATTAATGATTAGGTGGTGCAGTATAAGTTTCAAAGTGAATCAACTGCACTGTTGTATGACATCGCACTATCTAACCTAAATTAATACTAACTAAGCTTAATTCTTAGATGAAAACAGCAATGTATGAAGTCTAAGCAATAATCTAGTGCTTCATTTTAATTGAAGTATCACTTTTCTATAAGGATATTCTATAAGGAAAATCAAATACTCAGCCAATTCTATTTTAGCTTTTTATATAAAAATATTTTAAATACTAATAGTATATTCTCCATTTATTCAATCCAAAGGTCTATATAGTTGGTGAGAATAGAGCTTCAAGTTTAAATAACCAGAAAAATCCGGTATCCAGAAATTCCCACAGTATTGACTAATTTGGGTATCCAAAGAGGCTTCATCCAGAACTGAACTGATTACTTTTAGACAGTATATGGTCCATCGCTCATCCACCGGACTCCAACATTGACGAAGAAAGTAACTACACGATACACCTTGTAGAACGGAAGAAAAATAAAAGACCCAAACTGGTGGCGATCTTCTTATTCTAAGAGTAAGGTAAATTTGTGAGAACACCATGACGATCGGACATTGGTATTGAATTAGGATGAAAATAGAGTTCGGGGATCTCATGAATTCAGCTGCCCAGTTGATGATGTCTTAGCCGAATAGATAGATACATCTACATAAACGCGATACCCTGAAAACTACCGTGAGGGTGTATGGTAGGGGGTGAATATCGCCAATCAGGCACTACTAACATGCAACTAGGATACTGCATGTACTTGGGTTCATCAGCAAGACTAGCCTCTGGATTGAAGCAGTGGTTTTAGCTTTGTTCGTTTTTAGTTTATTTTTCATTTTTTTGCTTGGTGCAACACGTTTGCCTGAGCATACCTAGGAAGGACCCAAGGCTCAATGCTAATTTCAAGGGGACAGAACTAACTGCCAAACGAGATTGTAACTTCCCATAAATCGTCCAGGAAGCGAGTAAAATCAACAAAAGGCCTAACAGTTTTAACACATTTTCAAGCATATGGAAACGATTGTTCGACAATAAAACTTCACAGGAGAATTAACAAGCCCAACTGACGAGATAAAAAGACAATAGTTACCTGCAAAATACCTGACCAGAAGAGGCCAACTCGGCAAAACTGTCGTCCGGGCATCATGGACGTAACGTAAAACATCCCAGGAGAAATTTCAATCCAGAACCTCTCTATTATTGGGAAGCGGCTGACCTAAATGCAGAAAAAATACTCAATTTTACGACAACTTTCCAAATTATTCTACATCAATCATCAACCTTGCAATGTTCACACCAGTAAAAAAATTGACTTTCTTCAGAACAAGAGAGTGAAAACAATTTTTTGTTAGCACATTTGTTGCTTGTAGTACAAGTCAAACAAGGAACTATGTCTACTTAAAACTATAATGAGGCAGATGTTGCTTTCAAGTCGACCAATTTCTAGACTGTCGTCGATGGAAATATGAATGGGAAGAATGGCAAAAGAAGATGTCTTAAGTGGTTTATAGAGGAAGTAATAAAGGATGTACAAGTAAGAATAACGAGTACGCAAAACACGAAGAGATAGTATAAAGAAGTAACTGCGTCAAACCTTGGCCGATTAGTGATTATGCTGATCAATTTCTATGTTTTGATTCGTCACTGGGTAACTGGGCAATTTAAGATGAACCACAATTTCGTCGGCTTCGAAACCAAAGATGGTGAATTTGAATTATGCCTCGGGCATATTGCTAATTTCACTAGTCTTAGGAGTAAGTTCAGATGGACGGCGATTTATTACCTCAGCAGTTGGAGTACCTTAAAAACTGATTCCATCATTACTCACTGTTTCCCTACGAGTTGACACATTACGTAAGGAGCATTCTATTTAACTCTAATTGAGAAACCGTGAAGAAGTCGGAATTCTGAGAATTTAATACGAAAAAAAACAAATCTCATGACTCATTACAGAGAAGACCGGAGAAGGCCTTACTCTCATTCGAACCATAAGTCGGCTATCCCCTCGGCAACGCGCCATATTGGCCGAATGAGAATTATTGAATATGTAATGATACAAAGTGCAGGGGAGTGGAGTGGGAGGAAGGGGGGCGAGGTGTTGTATGCTTTCGGGAAGATAAGCCGCGGTGGGGAGTTCTGGAGGGACATTAACGCTCGCTACGGGAAAGAGGGTGGAGGGTGAGGGGTGGTTTAAAAAGGCAGAGCTCGCGGGAGGGTGAATGAGGGGAATTGCTAGTACCCTTAGGGGTGGACGGGAGGGAGGGATGAGAATGTTTTGCGAGTGGAACGGGAGTGCGTGGGGGTTGAGGGGGCGGGAGAATATGAAATGGAGGGGACTGAAGGGAAGAAATAATACAAGGGACACAAAGGGCGATTATTTAATGGGATCCTCTTCTATTCCCGAAGGTGTTGGCAAGGGAGATGTGTTGACGGCTCTTCGCTCTCGTTGAAGGGTTTCGAGAGTGAATGTTTTTTTTTGCCTCTCGGAGCAGAATGGGTGTTGGGAATGATAATATGGAACCCGACAATGGCCCCATAGTGGCTGTGTTGACTTTGTAATTTCGAAAATGCGGGGAGATTATAACTTCCATAACGAAAAGAATTCCTCCCCGACGCTACTCCCGCGACATTCGGAGGAGAAACCACTACGCATGTGGAGGGATAGGCTGGGTGAGGAGGGTTTGTAGGTGGTTTGGCTCGAGATAACGATGGTTTTGCATAAAACAACCTTCACTCATCCCCACAAACGAGAATTCAAAAGGATTCATATCACAGTCGAAGATATAATTGGCCCGAAACCGGAATTCGATAAATACTAAAATCATATTCAAATATTCCTCGGTAGGACAAAAAATGACGTCATGAACGCATCCCTCCTCATTGTGGCTTCAAGACTTAATTGTTAGCGTTTACGATTCGGTTGTTGCGTAGATATCGAATGACTGATGATAAACAGATATAAATAACTGTACGAGAAATAAAATTGTTTATCGAGCTATTGATAGCCGAATATTTACAGGAGATAGCTGAATACCCTCTAAAGAGAAATTGAGAAAGCATAGCATTATTACCATTAATTCGCAGCTGCACAAACAGGCATGGTTGTATATTCGTCTAATTACATAGCTTCTAGTATGCTATTATGCAAAACAATAAAACTTGGAATATAGGATATTATTAATGCATCTTGACGTGGATAATCTTATAATGAAACAAAATTTTATGCAATATTTTTTTCAGGGCATTCTTTTTTAATTGCTTCCCTTTTTCTGGAGGGAATGTCCACACCCTTAGAAGTTACATGTGCGCGTAAAGCTGTAAAATAAAATGATCAAGTGACACTAAATCGATTGTCTAAATGATATAAGCAGTAAGTTTTCATAAACCATTCGGTAAAAAATATTTTGATACAGAGAGTTATAAAAAAAGAGAAAATATGTTCACGGACAACTGCTAACCTTGTCTTAATCATCATATTAGCAGTACACGTAATATTATTGACCTGCCAAGATGTTCTGCCAAGCTAGAAGGTGAAGAAAAGAGTCCATATAATATGATATGTTCGTAAGAAAAATGTAAAGACTATGCTGTTGGTGAAGACGATTTGGTAAATCTACCGTGCAAAAAATCGAACAACACTGTAAGTGCTAGTACTGTAGGCCTGGCGACAGTACTATGTTTAATTACCCACCACATCCCAGTACCAAAGGGATCACACAACTTGGCGTACGTCCGCTAGCGTCTTACTGCAGCACTGTGATGTAAAGCCGGTGCTCTTAGCTCGAAAGCCGATCTCCCTATCCACCAAGATACCACGTCCCAGTATACCCAACTTGATTGGGCAGCGTGCTTCCTTACCCCTACGAAATTACTCCTCCATTGCCACAATTGCGCAGCTTGTAAACGTCGTACAATTCCCATTTGTCGCTTACGCCTCAAACCATACCTCATAACTGTCGGATTATTGCAAAAAATATTCCACTGTGTGCAAACGTCCCATTTTATATTTAATGGACTTGTTAATGAATATTTAGTATTCACAGGGGAGAGCTAAATATTTAGAATCCCCTCATGGAAGCAATGGCAATTATCTTGTTAGCAAATGAAATTTCAGGGACATTTTTCATCAAGGGAACATGTACAACAGATGGTAGAAAATAATATAATTAAAATGGGCCATATAACTGAATTACTAATGCACGAATCATCAACGTCAGTTTGTCATTAACAGTTTGTGCTGTTAAGTTTTACCATACGCTAAAGATCATTTTATTGGCCTTGTTATCTTGAGTCTACTGTTTTATTTACTCATATTTCATGAGAAAAAGGATAGGCGTAATAAATATCTGAATAAAAGATAAACAGGTGTCAGTGAAACACGCCATTTCAGTACTGTTGGGCGGAAGGTTGAAGAAGTATCGATACTGAAAAACGAACTCACCATGGGACCCGTTGAGGCTACAACTACTTCCCAAAATGCATATAATTTACATTACATCACGATGTCACGACGTTTCGTCATCGTGAAGATTCGTTATTAACGATCGTTAGTAATATTTACTCTGGGGAGATGACGAAATCGTTAAGATAATTATAAACCGTTTAAGCTAACATGGTGCTTGGGAAGAGGTTCAAATTTTAAATGGAAAGGAGAGAGAGTGGAGTAAAAACATTCTCCGACTCCATATTTTAAACCTTATTCATACTAATGATACAGATGTAATTATAGGAACTGAAAGCTGGCTGACGGATGACATTCCTGACCCAGAAATATTCCCCAAATCTTTTAAAATATATAGAAAAGATAGACATAACAGAGCAGGTGGTGGTGTTTTCATTGTAGTCAAGAACTCATTCATTAGCAAAGCAGTAATATTTAGATTTAGATTTAATCTTTAGATAAAAATTTTAAACAAAAAAGAAAGAATTACATTTTTAAAAGAGCAGAATTTGCTAACTTTAAAATTTATTTAAGAGATTTCATATCGGATTTCAAAAAGTCTTCCATAAATGTATGTACCAACGATTCATGGAAGTCGTTCATTAATATCATGCGCTCTGGGATCAATAGATATATCCCTAGTAAATTCAAAAAAGAAAGCACTGAACATAGGTGGTACAATGCCGAAGTGAGAAAATCACTGAGACGGCAGCGAATATGTCATGCTAAAATGAAAAGAATTAGTGAATATATGCCCAGTGATGAGCGTAATGTAATAATTGAAAATTATAAAATTTCAAAATCACTGCAAAGACAGCCCTTAGTAATGCATTTGCAGAATTCAAAAGAAAAACACTTGGGGAACAATTGAAAGAAAATCCAAAAGTCTTCAAGTCGTACGTAAGGGAAGTGCAAGGCCATAAGTCTGCCGTCCATTCACTTAAAAATGATAGGGGTGAAATGGCCACAAACACTCTTGACAAAGTTAACTTGCTAAATTCCTTCTTCCAAACCGTTTTTAACCCACCTTCCGGGGATTGAATTATCGTGTTACCTGACCTCTTTCAGCGGTTGATGCAACCAATTGACATATCCTGTTATGGTATTGAAAAGTTACTTAAAGATATAAGCCCCAAAAAATCTCCTGGCCCTGATCAAATTCCTTCCCGCGTATATAGAGAGTTAGCCTCCGAAATTTCCCCCTACCTTGAAATAGTATTTAATAAATCCCCGACCGAACACGTCGTACCGATGGACTGGAAAGCAGCCGATGTAACACCCATTTTTAAAAGTGGTGATAGGGAGCAGCCATCTAACAACAGACCTATATCCCTCAATTCCATTTCATGCAAGGTCCTAGAACATATAATTGTCAGTTCAGTCATGGGACACCTAGATAGCCAGAATTTATTGTCCAACGTCCAGCATGGCTTCCGAAA
Source organism: Platycnemis pennipes (assembly GCA_933228895.1). Classification (NCBI taxonomy): domain Eukaryota; kingdom Metazoa; phylum Arthropoda; class Insecta; order Odonata; family Platycnemididae; genus Platycnemis; species Platycnemis pennipes. The sequence goes on from OW121857.1 coordinate 81,661,621, forward strand.
GAGCAAATCGTGTGAAACTCAACTTGCTCTCTTTTCCCACGATATTTTAGTTTCTGGCGAAAATAATATTCCAGTGGATGCTATATTTCTAGACTTCAAAAAAGCTTATGACAAGGTGTCTCATAGCAAACTAATTTTGAAATTAAAATCTTATGGGTTAGACAGTAACATTATATCATTGATAAATGATTTTCTGCATGATCGGGTGCAAAGGGTTGTTTTGGACGGTGTCACCTCACCGGCAATTAAAGTCACTTTGGGTGTCCCACAAGGTAGTGTGATAGGTCCACTCCTATTCCTTTTGTACATTAATGATATCCATAAGGTGGTAAACAGTAGTTAGTAGTTAGGTGAAAGTGCTGAAATCATACTGATTTGCTCGGTGCTTTAATCACCTGCGTCACCTTTCCTTGATTCACTACGATAATGTATTCACGCTTCCTGATCCTCAAATTTTTTTTAACCACGTGGATCTTTCACGTAAGCCCTCAGTCAGCAACTCTCCGCAATACGCTTTTCATTTCCCCGTCACCCGCGACACTTCCACGGAAAATTTCATTTCCTCTCACGGCTGGAGGACCAATCGGCGGGAGGGAAGGAGGGAGGGCGTAATGGAACGGAGAGACCGCTCTCGGGGATCTTTTCGGCGAAAAATCCGGCGGGAAGAAAAATTACGCCGACTAACGAGCCTCGTCACAAACCACTCGTTCAAGTCTCTCTCACCCCCTATCCATTCCCTCGGCCCTTCCACGCTAATACTCCCCCCTCTCGTCGCTCTCCTTAAAAAAAGAGGAAATCTCCACCCCTCTATCCTTCCCTGCCTGGTCGAGAGGGGCACATTATCGCCCCCCCCCCTTCCCAGCCATCTCCACGATTCCAGTGCTTAAGGAGGGGACAAGGTTCAGACAGAGCGTGTGGGGTGGGTCTCTCGGGTTGAGTGTGTCGCAGCCACATTTTAAAATTGTCGGTGCGTCCACGATGGGTTTAAAAAAAAGAGGAGAGGGGTTGGGGGTTGTCGCGTGAGGGAAGCGAGTGAGGGGGATGGGATAAGGCAGGGTGAAGGGGAGGAGGTTTTCTCTTATGGGAGGGTTAAGGGGAGGGGGGTTGATTTTCTCTTAGGGGAGGAATGAGTGGGAAGGAGGCGTGGGAGAATTGAATAATTGGTGATGCCGAGGGCAAGTGATTAAAATGGAGGAGGAAGTGCGGGAGGGGATAGAGGGGGTGGGAATGGGAAGGGGGGGAGTGCAGGGGAGGGGATTGCCACTAGTCGATTTATTATTCGGAGCCACTTCGCCCCTTACAAACACGACACAGTCTTAACGTGGGAGCCTCGAAAGGTAACAGTACGAAATTCGAAGGGCTCGCGTTCGCACGTAATATTTGCTTGAAGCGGTAAGAAAAAAAGATCCTCAGGTAGAATTAGAGCCACACACAATTTTGGAGAACTCGGTTTAAATTCCATCAATTGTCATCGATAAATTTATTGAAAATTTCCTTTCACATTTTAGGCTAAAACTCATAAATGACTTGGCTTGGTATTCATCAAAGTCGACTGCTATAAACTTAACATCACATTTATATGAAAGAGGAAACTAATATAGATATAATTGTATTCAGAATTCGGCGAGGCAAAATTATAAAGTTTCATGCAAAATGGGATTCATTATTTTTTCTTTAGATCGTATTCCCTTAGATGAAATAAAGGAAAGTAGATAAATGGATGAACTAGTCCTGTTTCACCTACCTCTTTAGCAAATATGGCTGGAGATCTGAGACCTACATGTCCATCATCTTTCAAATATCTTAGTCCATCCATACTACTCCTTCATATCATTGGCATTAAAAGTAATTGTTTCTGTGCTCTTAATTTATTATCAATCGCTTTATTTTCTCTTAATGACTTTTTAACAATATCAAGGAGCTATCACATGGAATGACATCGTGAGTAGACCCATCACATATCAGAAAAATAAAACTAAGTTTTCTCTCATGCAAGGAGTGGAGCATACAAGCACTTCACCTCTACCGAATGTTTCTCTATCGTATTATTTGGGATTCTCGATGTATAATACCTCAGGAAAAGTACCGGCACTTAATCGTTCTCCTTAAATTTCACTCATATTGCTGAGTCCAGTTGAACTTTCAGATTGTCAGAGAGACTCAACCTTCAAACTTAAATAAGAAAATTGATTCACGTGTGACAGCTACACTAGAAAGCTGTGTACCATCGTATCCGAACAAATTACGCGTCAGAATTCGACTTAGTACTCATCTACCGTGGCGTGTTATTGCTTTGTTGGCGCGTACCGTAAGCACGATTACGAGCATCATTATTTTGGCAATTTACGCTCAAATTATAGCTCAGACGGTACAATGAGGTCAGTTGAATTAAGACATATGCTTGAAATTTAAGGAGAACGATTAAGAGGCGGTACTTTTCCAGCGGTGTTATACACATACGATTTAGTGGATAATTACATCAATTTATAATCTACATCAAAGTTGCTGAGAGTTGGATCCGGCATTACTCCGAGTTTTGGGGCTTTAACTGCAAGAAAAAATGACAAGAAATAACATGAATTCGGATGTGGTGGAGATTAAAAGTTTGATGATGGAAAGGAAGGTTAATAAAGAAAATTAATTAAATATGATGAAGCTATCAACGCATAGAATAGTAATTACACTCCATGAAAGCCTACTACAAAACCTAACCGCTAGAAAGCTAGCATTCTCTATTCTCCAGGTCACCTGATGATGGCTTAACCGGTCGTTTGTGTTATTAAACTGAGAAAGTCAGAAAAATGTTTTAATTTGTTTAATAAATCAGAGAATATTGACAGCTGACTCACTCGCGGAGGGAGTAGAAAAATGAAACCCATTCCCAGGCAAAAAGGAATTCAGCAGCAGAAAAATATATGGAAGGAAATTGATATTAATTAATCATTTCTATCTTATCGTTGCGTACACTGCGAATGATGGCCCATTGAATACATTAACGTTTATAAGCGTTGATAAGTAGACAGAAAACAAAGCACCTTCAAGTTCTGGCCAGTTATGAATCAACCACTAAGTAGCGTATAGTTGAAGTAAATTGAAAATTTACATAAAAGATTAAAGTTGGACATATTAACGTCAGATCTGAAGAGGTGAAAGAATTCTGTTACCTGGGAAGCCGAGTAACCAACGATGGACGAAGCAAGAAAGAAATAGTCAGTGGAAGAGCCGAGGCGAAGAGACATTCTATCAGCTGGAAATACAAGCTTAGAAGTACGGAGGCAATTCATCAATTGCACATTGAAGGTTTCGAGTTGCGAATGTGATCATTCGTTCCCCTTTACTGCTATCATTTTCATCTTGTGGTAAGAGCCACATCTTATTATTTTCATTGCATTTACACTGCGTTTGCATTGCATTATTATTTTCATTGCATGCGTTAACAACGCATTGATCCCTCGAACTTGCTCTCTTTTTTTCCCACATCTTTTTCATGACCTCCCAGATGACCCACAGTGCCCATAGTCATTAACCTTCATGGTCCAAGTAAAAAATGATTCATCTGTGACAGTTACACCAGAAAGCTGTGGAATATCTTGCCTGGATCTACATCTACATGATACCCTGCAAGCCACCGAGAGGGTGTGTGGCAAGGATGAAGATCACCAAGCATGCACTACTAACATGCAAACAAGCAACTATAGTGTCTCATGCTACTGGATTGTTAGTATCTATAGTATTTGAGGGGTTAATACATGCATCATGAACTACAGAATACTCTAAAATATTTCCCCTACCTATCCCTTTGCTTTGCTGCCTATTCTGCTCTCTTATAGTACGGGGGAAAAATGCCATATTTAATCTATCGGTACGACAATCTATCTCCGTAATCTTATTTGTCTGGTCGAATCTAGCATAATACGCTGGTTTTTTTAATATGTGCCTAACATCTTCAGTAAAGCTATCCGATTGAAATTTCTCTGATAGATTCAATCTGTACTTTAACCTACGCTCTGATAATGATTCCCACCCTAATTCTTTTATTAATTCTGAAACGCTACTCAACCTATCGTAACACCTTTTAACGAACCTAGCTGCTCTACGCTGCACACTGTCTAGTTCTCTGATCAAACCTAATTCATTAGGATCCCATACACTGGCTGCATACTCAAGGTGGGGCCTAACTATTGAAAAGTAGCATCGCTCTTTTGTCTGATCATCACATTTCCCAAGTACTCTTTTTATAAATCCTAGCTTTCTCTTCGCTCGGCCGCATATTTCCCTTATGTGTCTTCCCCACGATAAATCCTTGGTGATTGTTACTCCTAAATATCTTATGGTTTCAACGTTTTCGATCTTCGTGTTACTAATTTTATAGGTGAATAAAACGCATAAATGAATAAAAAGCGTAAGAATTGAACTTTGGGACATAGTCCGCATTTTCCTCTTGCTTCTGAGGATGCGTGTATTATAATCACCGTCTGATACAGTGTCTTAGGAATTTGATTCGCCTGTTTTCTGTTTATTTTAGTATTTTCCGATTTTCATTCACTTCCTATAGTATTTATAAATTCGTTTTTGTTGCTGTGTGTTTTTTTATCTTATTCCAAAACCACATTTGCCTCGTTTTCTTCATTATAATTTTTTTGACGACCTTCTCCGCGTAACCTCACAAGTAATTTAGTCGTCGTGCTAGGCTTTCGCCACCCGAGTCAGAAGAGTCATACGTCACAGCATGTAGAAGCAATTATCTTGCATAGTTTTCTTAGAATAAAAAGAACCTTGAATAATTTTGTTTAACTCAACAACGTAAACATTCCAGTCCAGTTCCGTATCTAGATGAAATCCAAGTAACCTAATTGGTTTTATACCCATAGGATAGAATTTTAGGCAACATTATTTTCTGGGTTTTAATTATCCTGTAGCACTAGCCCATCTATCTGGACCAATGGTTTGCGAATGTCAGAGTCATGAAAATAAAAGTACAGAGGAAAAATTTGAAAGAATTATAGCAAGATAGAGAGATTCGAAAATTCATATTTTTTGCGCCTAACTACGGACAGTAATAGATTACTGCTAAGGTACATGAGTAAATCAAATAAGGTATTGTAGATTTTGGATTTAGAGATCTTTTTGACTTTTACATGTCTTAACACTGCAAACCAATGAATGCTCAAGGAAATATATTTCAATACATTAATGTATTAATAGAAATTATTAAATAATCCATAGCTATTGCATTGATTTGCATGGAATGGCAATTTAATGGCATTTATAGCCAAAATTTCACGCATCTCGTAACTGTAAGGCTTCTATGGAGATTATGCTGTGCTAGGTCTGGGTATGGTCAGCTATCTACATCTACATAATTGGCCACAAGCCACCATAATGGTGTGTGGTACGGGGTGAATTCACACCAAACATGCATTACATATCACGCTTATATACAATTAGTAACTGTATTCTATTCGAAACATAATCAGTGAAGGCATTTTAAATCTGTCGGTTTGGCAATCAATTTCTTTAATTTTATGATCATGGTCCAGTCTACTATAGTAAGTCGGAGTTCGCAAAATGCTTTTAACGCCATCAGTGAAGTTATTGTCTTGGAATTTAGTAAAAATATTAAATCTATAGTTAAACCTATGGCCTGATAAATATCCCCATTTTAGTTTATCTAATAGACTGGTTACGCTTGTAAAAATTACGACACCGTCCCTTTACATATCTTGCCGCTCCAGTTAGTAATTTTAGCCTATTTTGTAAGGATGCCATGTACTGGAGGCGTAATCTAAAGTAGGTCGAACAATTGAAAAGTAGCTAATTTTTCGTACATGATCCTTACATCTTCCCAGTACTCTTTTGATAAACCTCAGTCTGCTATGATCTGGGTGGTAGCAGTGTTCCTCTCGGTTGCAATGTGAATAGTGCATTAACGGAGATGTTTTTTTTGCTTTCCTGCTTGGTAGTAAGTGTGATATTATTCTCTGTGGTTTATGACGCAAAGCTGTAGGTTTTTCATATTCTGCCACGCATCTTTGCGGTGGCTTGCAGGGTATGGTGTAGATAAGCCCGATCAGCTATATGAGCAGTAACCGAATTTCAGTGTTTCTTGATTAAAGTATAACCGTTGTATCACCACTAGCTAGCTTTTTGAAGTTCTCGTCCGCTAGACTCTAGGAAGGTTGAAAGGGTCGCGCCTTCGAAACAAGGCCCAAGCTGTCCATAATATCTTTTTCAGCCGACATAAGTGACGCGGCAGGCGATTTCCCTTCAATGTTTCCGGGCGATTTGAATATTAAACGTGCTCATAATTGCAGCCACTCGGTTGTGACTACCCTTCCTTCAATCCTGACCTCACCGACTAATTACTTTATTACCCCCGTTCCAGAGGGAAATTCCCTTTATCTTGAACGATGGCACATTTTCTTTTCTTCATGCTCATTTCGCCAATCATGGTTTACCTCCAGTGTGAAAGGGGTAATAAATCCTAAATAACTTCCCCAAAGGAGAAAAAAAAACAATTCAGCAGAACTAGCAGATTGTAAATATTTGTGTAATAACAACAGAATATCGGCTTCCTTCTATCAAAAGAAGCGTGAAAAGGAGAATTGCCAAAATACATAATAGATACTTGTTTAAATCGGTGATTGTAGTAAAATAAAGATAAATCTTAAGAACTACATTTATGAAGTTCTTACTTCCAAAAAAAGCATTATATGATGGATAACTGCATAATTTGTTGATGCATACCGAGATCTTGGACAATCTTCATAATACTCGAACAGTTTCCACGTGGGAAATATATAACTTATTCTGAGAAATACAAAAAGCTCAGTGTCGTTCTGTTAAAAATTTTCCGTCATTATTACGAGAAAAAACTAGAATATCTGAAGATCTAGCTAACGTCTTATAGCTCTTTTTATTTGCATAACCTGACGCATTGACATGGAAAACAGGTTTGATCAAATTTTTTTAGTATTTAAGGCAATATCAAGCATTCGTTTTTTCTCCTCACGAAGGCAATAAAAATAAAAAATAAAATCAGTGAAAGTTCTGGAAAGGAATACGATAGAAAAAATTCAATCATGTGACCTATTTGGTTCATGCTATCTTAAGTGCTTAACTTTAGACGATAGTGCTATGAGACTGGATGTGAAGACCCTCTCTAAATTTAATATTAAAATGTTAAAAAGGGGAAGCCACTGGTTCCACAGTCCTTTTTAATTAATTTTAGACAGAATAATTTTTCCATAATATGTACTCCTTAGAGATCACGAAAAATAACATCTATACTCGAATAATCATTTATATACACACCCTTCATTGGAAAGATGTTGCAGAATGCTAGTGATGACTAAAATATTATCATAACAAAAGCTCCTTTCTTAGTCAACAGATTGGGTTATATAGCAATTATCAAGACAATAAAAAAAATTGAATAACTTCGAAAGTTCCAAGAATGAATGTCTATAACTGGAAGAATATCTCCGTAGTTTATTTGCGCCGCTCTTAATCTTCTCCAATATTTGAGAAATGTCAAAATCCAACGTCTGAGGGGATGGCCCAAACGTGACGAGGGAGGAATTTAAAACAGAATGGTCTATTTCGTAATTAAAGGCATTTATTGGTTATAGTTCCTTTGGTGAGAGAACATAGAATAAAAGCGTAGAAAGCAAAGTGGCAGGAATGATTGATTAAGGCTATTCTTTAACCTTTTCGAGGGAGTGCGCTTCGTACATGCATATAGCTCCCCATTCTCTTGGGGCTCGGAGATTTAACAAAGAGCCTGAGCGATGAAACAAAATGAAAGAGAGAAGTTGCCTGATATAAAGACCATTTAGAACTTTTATTGAAGATCATCGAACCTTTATTTATTCTTCAACAATTTGACATCAATCTCAAAGAACAAGCAGTAGATAAAGCATAGTTAAGGGAAAACATCAAAGTATAAAATATGCAATTGATTGTTTGGCTCGAATAGAAGAATGCGAGAGTAGTTGTTTCGCAAAATAAGAATGGATTAATAAATATAAAATAATCTCTCCAATATAAAACTAGTGAACCACTGATAACACGATGGATTCTCGTTGCGATTTTGAATAAGTAACTTCATATGTGAGTAAACCTATTGTGTCTTGCGCTGGGAAATATAGGACTTGACTCAAAATACTTTCGTTTTAAGTCCTTAAATGCAATAAATTGGACTGGATGATTCCAAATCCAAACTCTAGGGTATACTTGTAAAAAGGGGAATTATTCAACACTTAAGTTAACCGCACTTTAAGAGCATCGGGAGCAATGACTATTGGAGTTGCCTAATATGCAAATTTACGGAATATACAATATATTTTCTTTGCCGAATGAATACCTGTGCACTAGATCGAGGAGAGGCTGGAGAATTGTTTTATATGTTCGACGCTAGTGTTTTTAATTCTGTAAACTTAAGTTTTACAGTGAAATTGACTGTTGACAACTTGTTAAAATTATCTCAAGACATGACTTATTATGTTTACATTTTACAATTCTAAGTCTAATTAAAAATATTTTGCTCTAAAGATCTAGAAGTTGCTTTTATTTGGGAGAGATGACCTTTATCTGTGGAGACAATCAACTAACTACTAACGTCATTGGCACTATTCAGGATAGGTGGATTATTGGACAGAGGTTGAAATATTTCAAGAAATAGAGCTAGGGTGGAGAGAAACCTGGCGTCAGCATTACCTTACTCATTACCTCACAAAAGGCACCTAGGGGTCTAAGGTTTGACATCCTGCCCGACGAACTGAGGAATGGACTCGAAGATCTTCACAGAAAATATCATAGAGAGGACCGATGTACTTATGAAAAATCTCTGCTAGTATCGGAATTTGAACCCGGGCCCTAAGAGTGGATATCCAGCACCCTTGCCTCCACTCTAACCCGATCTCCATTAACCCTATTAATGCGAGAGGGGTTTACACACCCACTCAGATGCGAAAAGTCCTAGCACCACAACTTACAACACATTGTTACATAGGTATGTGTAATTTTTATATCCTTCAAATTAGGGACAATATGAATGATCTCATCATCTTCATAAAACTTAAATATATTGCGAGCATTATAATAAATAAGTCTTTTATAAATTAAAATTTCCTACTTAAAATAATGCAAAATTCATAACTTTCCAAACTCCATGTTAATGTGCTTGGCAGTTTTCGCAGTGTAGCCTCATGTGGCTGGCAGTAAAAGGGTTAAAGCCCTTGTGCCGCGTGAAACGAATACAATACATATTTCGATACTTTCTCATGCTGTTCGACTTCCTTGGCACCTGAAACACCGCGCAAGGTTAGCATATCTTTCGTCTGATCACTGGATGAGGTGCAAACCCTACAGAAGTTTGACTTGAATGATCTTATTAGACTGTTAACGAGATGTGAGAGGGGGAGGAGGGCAGGGAAAAGCCTATTCAAAGGGTCGAGATGGATGAGGATCAGAAAAAAAACCACTAAGAGGTGGTTGGAAGCAGAGTGTGCGGGAAGAGTTGCAACTGGATGGGGGAGACGGGGTGGTAGTTTGGAGTCTGGGTCGGGGAGGGGGTTGGGACTGAGAAGGGGAGAGGGTTGTCGAAGTTAGGAGTGAGGAAGAGGAGTAGGGAATGAAGACAGACGGGTGGGAGGGGGTGAGAGAGAGAGAGAGGGAGAAATACATCACAAAGGGGACGAGGAGAGCACTCGTTCGTTGTCGCTAAATCATTAGCGACGTGATTCTGGGAGTGCGGGCGAAGGGGTGGCCGAGGGCCGAGGAAAAGCCGAGAAGAGAGCAAGTGGGTTGCGCTTGGAGAGTTTCACTTGATTTTATTCCACGAGTGCTTTTTCATTTGTTTCAGGGTGGTCTCCCAATGAGCGTGGATGGATGGGAGTGGATCTGTGACTGCCAGGGCTGTGTGAAACAGCGATATGAATCTGATAGCACAATGTAATTTTAAAATGGTTGCCAGAAAAACATATCAGTTCATTTATGATATTACTATTATTAATTTTTCACCGGTGAAGGTAGGTCTTAATGGACATTAAATTCTTCCCAACACGCATATATCTCCCATCACTCTATCCAAACTACCCGTTCATCTCCTCTCTCATCTCCACTTACCCAACATTCTTTCCTCAATCACGTCTTTAAGAACACCATCAACCTTTATTACCTTCCCCCATGTTCTTATTTCTTATATCTTTTATCAATCTCACCTTTATTTATATATTCTACCATCTCTTTATTTCTCCCTTTTCTTTATCTATTCTAACTTCTCCTTATTTCAACAATCAACTTTCTTTCCTATCCTACTAAATCTAGCATTTCATGTTTCGTCCTCCTTTCGACCCACTTTATTTTCTTCATCCTTCTACATAACCGTATTGTGCCTCTTCTTTCTTTTGAGCCCATACTTCCGCCATGCAGTGCCACGCTCCATATTCGACTTTCCATTAGTCTTTTCCTTACTTTCGTACTCAATGCACCTGTCATTAGTTTACGCCTACAAACAAAAGCTTCGTTAATGCGATTTCATGCGAAATTATAAATCGAAACCAAATTATATAGATAAAATAATTATGGCCGATAATGGGTTAACGTAATGATGGAAATATCATGAATTATACACAGCAAGATATTAAAGTAATTCCATCAATAAATAACTATATAAATAATGTAAAAATGAATATAATTTGAGGTACCTACTTACGCCATGCCAAGAAAAAATATATTTACTCACACCTACAATAGGATCTCCAAATTCAATGCTAACCAATAGCCTAATAACAGTGGCGTTTGTTTTCAACATGATAATCAATCATTGAAAATGTTTTTATACGTGCAACGAAAAAAGTCTTGAATACATTTGTACAAGAGTGAAATATTGTAACCATAATTTACTATTCAGTAAATGATATCTGATATCCTCTCAAGAGCTATATCAGAACTCCTACCACTAACAGTCGGAAAGAATCGAAAGGCGTGAAGAGGGCACACCGAATCCCAGCATTGTTTTTCTAGAGTTTGAGCTGGGGGGTGGATTTTTTCAGGTGCGCTTGCCATCGGTTTGGAGTAGTTAAATGTACAGGGAGTACGAAGCTATGAAGTGGGATAAGAGAAACAAAGTAAGACTTTTCATGCTCATCATCTAGTCGGGGAGACAAAATTTCGACAAAAAAATTGCGCTACCCTAACCCGTACTGAACTCACCCTTAATAGAGAAAAAAACATCCCTCCCTTCTCTCGGTATACCTATTTCCCACGTACCCTACACTTCAATAAACCTCCCCCCCCCCCTCCGCTTTTTTTCAACCCCTTTCCGCTCATCGCACCCTCCCAGGCTTAATTTCACCCTCTTATCCCGCTCTAATCCCTTGACAACCTTCATCTCCCTCAATCTGCTTACTCGCTGGTTAAAACAAAGTAAAATTGCATCAAGTAACGTGCTAAAGATGGTGTATTATATCACCGTGACTCTGACAAAAAAGCGTACTCTTTTAACGTATGTCGGCGTCACAAAGTGCAAAGATTCTTGCTACGAAAGACGGAGGACGTAACGTCAAGGGAAACGCGTCAGATTAAGGAAAGCCTCAGTTTTACTTTAGATTACTTCACCCCCTGCCACACACCCTCGTGGTGGCTCGCAGGGTATTACGTAGATGTAGATTAGTCTTCTGCCGGTGATTGCATAAAAGCTAAGAACTTCTTTTCCTCAAAATAATACATGTCAATACTGTAACGTATAGCCTGATTTTACCGTCGTCAATGTGTGATGTTATGGGCGCAGTGAAGGAAAAAAATAAATAAACAAGTAAAAATATCAAGTTTGTATGTAATTAAGTAGCATAAAAAAGTAAAAAGAAATTGGTGGAAGATCAAGCAAAAAATAGCGAAGGAGAAGTGTATCACATTATTTTATTGGTGAAAAATCAAGAAGAGACAAACAAAATAACGATGGTGGAGTATGTTACAATACATTCCAGTACATAATCCATATGTATTGAAGATCTATCGTCTTCGCCGAGGATCAACGTTCCTCTTCATCATTCGCAACTTGAATATCCATTTGGCTACCACAAAGATGCTCGGCAGGTTATGATCGTCACACTACACATGAAACTAAAATTATGATTCTTCGGAGAAAAATAGGTGATACTTAGTTCGCTAAGTGTTTGAATCTTCTCTACTATTGAGGATAGGGTATAATGAATATTCTCTCCTCTTCTTTGTATTACATTCATCTATCGACAACATACCAATTGTAGATATATCCCTTCTCAAGTTTGCAATTCCTTACCCCTCATGCTGTTGCTGATGTTTGGCGGAAGCGACCAACAACTGAGGCCATTTGCACAAGAGAATTGATAGGTTAATTACTGAGTAAGGGTACGTATACATCTACATAATAGCCTGCAATCTACCATAAAGGCTACTGCGAAGACACGTTACTATGTAGGCACTAACCATCTACTTGCACGTGACTCTTATGCCTGACTTGTTTACATGCAGTCTACATGTAGACGTAATATGAAAAATCTCTTACCATTTCCGAATAATTTATCTCAATTAAGGGCTTTTTCGCGGAAGAAGCGTGCGATACATAATGATAAATAAATGACTTGTTGAAGAGCTCTTCATCTACACCGACATTCACATGGTATTCATGAAAAAGTAAAAATGACTTTGTATATTCCACACTTTTATTAACAATACCGACCGCGGTTTCGACGGCTATAGCGTCATTGTCAAGGCAACATATAGTGTACAACAAGTGCCGGAGGAATGGCCTTAAATACAAAACAGCAGGGGGGTGGGGTAACACATTGAGGAGTGGAGTGGGAAGGGGGTGGATCACTTGCGGTTGACTTGGGCAAGGAGTTCATTTGGTAGGAAAATGGAGGGGGGGGGGCCTGTAGGTGTAAACGCTTTCCCTTGGTTGAAGGTTATTGGAGGGGGGGGAGGGTGCTACGGAGGGGTTGGGGACTGGTGTGGGTTGGGAAATGTTATAAAGGGTGATGCTTTAAACTCTGCCATGTCATTTAAAATAGTTACATTGTGAGATTTGGAGTGTTTTACAATTTCATATCGTTCTAAAGAATCCAGTTTAAAACTTTTGTCACACACATGTAAAACATTAAAATTAAAATCTGCACTATGTCCAGTGTCTGTCAAATGTTTGGCAAAGGTGGATTTTTCATCTCTGTTCTTTGCACTCCTCTTGTGTTCATTCACACGAGTGGAAAACTTCCGTCCAGTTTGTCCTATGTATGCACCATTACAGTCCGAACACTTTAACATGTAGACACCACTCTTTATTGAAGGTTCCAGTGTATCTTTAGAATTAAACAATAACTTATCTAAAGTGGAGGGGTTATAATAGCAGACTCTGTAGTTATTCCGAGGAACTGGAACCTTCAATAAAGAGTGGTGTCTACATGTTAAAGTGTTCGGACTGTAATGGTGCATACATAGGACAAACTGGACGGAAGTTTTCCACTCGTGTGAATGAACACAAGAGGAGTGCAAAGAACAGAGATGAAAAATCCACCTTTGCCAAACATTTGACAGACACTGGACATAGTGCAGATTTTAATTTTAATGTTTTACATGTGTGTGACAAAAGTTTTAAACTGGATTCTTTAGAACGATATGAAATTGTAAAACACTCCAAATCTCACAATGTAACTATTTTAAATGACATGGCAGAGTTTAAAGCATCACCCTTTATAACATTTCCCAACCCACACCAGTCCCCAACCCCTCCGTAGCACCCTCCCCCCCCTCCAATAACCTTCAACCAAGGGAAAGCGTTTACACCTACAGGCCCCCCCCCCTCCATTTTCCTACCAAATGAACTCCTTGCCCAAGTCAACCGCAAGTGATCCACCCCCTTCCCACTCCACTCCTCAATGTGTTACCCCACCCCCCTGCTGTTTTGTATTTAAGGCCATTCCTCCGGCACTTGTTGTACACTATATGTTGCCTTGACAATGACGCTATAGCCGTCGAAACCGCGGTCGGTATTGTTAATAAAAGTGTGGAATATACAAAGTCATTTTTACTTTTTCATGATGATTCAATTCCACAAAGTTACGCCTGAAGGTATTTCTTCGATTCACATGGTACCCTGCAAGCCACCATAAACGTGTGTGGCAGGGGGTGAATCCGCATCAAACATACATTACATATCATGCTTAAAAAGGATTATACATTATAATCGGGTAGGAGTTTACCAGGGAACGGAGTAAGGACGGAAGTAAATGCAGTGTCGGAATTGGCCGGCTTTTAACTAGCGGCACCAAAGATCCCACAGCTTAACGTCATATACGTCGGACTGGAAGTACTGGACTCGAAGTACTCTCCACAAGGCACTCAAGCAGAGACCGGTATAGCAATGAAAAATTCGCTGGCCAGAAACGGGAAATAAGGGAAACGCCAAATGGAAGAGCTATACCGTAGTGATTATCGTCCAACACGTATAAATGTTTTTGTTGGATCGGCAGCGAAGGAATTTAACGGATGAGTTCGTAAAAACTATGAATATAACAACAATGACAACAGAAAACTAGAAAAATTATGAAGACTAATCCCTAGAATCTTCATTTCGCAATCGGCTCTAAATGTTACTTGAAAGAATTGGAACAGAGGGAAGGGGGAAATAACGAATGATTTTTTAAAGGAAACATTGATATCTAAGCTTCGTGCAGGGTGTAACAATGTACGACGTTATTGAGTGTTTTTTTTCGAGAAGGTGTTCGACGGATAAAGTTGGAAAAGAACGCGAATATTGTGAAAGACATGAGTCACTTCAAGAGCAGGAGACTAATCAGAAATTTATGTATCTGCTGTACAGCAGAAGTAGGAGAGCTATTTCTGGATAGTTTAATTATTTATTTTCTAAGATTGTTTTATAATTTCCCCGACGACTACTGAACAAGCCTTCGGAATTAGGACTACCAGCAATTTGTGTAGGCATACATTTTCGTGGGACGCTCTTTCAGGTATATTTCATCGTCTTCATTAGAGGCTAAGTATAGATGGAAATATCTAGTACGATCAGATTAAGACGTTATACTATCCGCGAAAAATAACAGATTAGGAAGGACGTCAGTTATAATGTTTGCGCAGTTGGTCTATTTGCCTTGGTAATTACTTAAATCCAAATAACTTCCGTTAATAGCAACCTAGTAACCAAGACCGGGGTAAAAATAATTAACATGAATAATTCTATTAGAAAAGCCTATTTTATATATCATTCCACTCATAGGCGCGTTAAGGGGAGTAAAAGAGCAATCTGGATGGAGAAATTGCAAGTAAGAAGTGCACGGAGATAAAGCCGGGAATCATTTGAGGGACAAGAGTCGTGGGAATAATTTACGAGTATCGCATTGCCCATCAAAACCTGCCTTGACCGGCAGAGTGGTCATGATAATAATTATTGTTTTGCGCTTACGTTAGTGTTTTACTGAGGAACCAAGGAGCAGACCGTAGGTTGAGAACCGTAGATTGAGAACTCGAACATGGAGCGGAGGATTCTGCCAGAGATATTTGTCTTCATTTCTTTATGATATCACTCCCAGAGGCATCAAAGTAAAGATATAGATAGACCAGTGGGTTAAACCTATTTTTGAGAACTTTAAAATTGAGCAGAAGGCTCATGCACAAAGACTGCTGCGGAGCTCTTTACATGTGTAGACTACTGCTTGTCCTCATAAATCCTATTACGGTGCCAGTTGGCGTTTGCGCTCACATCGGGCTGGTAACCTAAATCACGACATATTCAATCTGAATAACCTATTTCGTGACAACCTTTAAGATTATATAATTATTTTTTAAGTTAACATTTGAATGAGGTGCATGATAAATAAAAATGTCCTGGATGAGTGGGAATATATGTGTAGAGTGCTCTTGGAGATGACGAAGAGGAAATTATTGGATTTTACTTACCCATTTATTGAAATTCCTGACGTTCAGCATGATTCTGCATGATATTCCGAAGCATCGCCAATTTAAAATTAAAGAATTGATAAATTACATTTAAATTTGTTTTTGGGTGGCCTAAAGCTACTTTATTTTCGGCCGAAAAGGCCGAAAATCTTCGGTTTCCGACTGTGGAATCAATTCTTCTTACAGTAATACGTGCATATGCAGACCTATCACACACACTGTTAAGTAATAATAACCGATATTACCTTACGGTAAAGTATTTGTTAGGTTAAAATATATCTTCTAAGAGTGATGCTTTGGAAAAATAAATTCGGCTACTCTTGCCTCCTGAGTAATTAGGTAACATGTGTCCAATAAACAGGACTTCGAAAAAATGCATTCATATCTATGCATGCATGCATTTAAATTCCTTCTTCCAAACCGTTTTTAACCCACCTTCCGGCGATTCAACTGTCGTCTTACCTGACCGCTTTCAGCGGCTGATGCAACCAATTGAAATTTCCTGTAATGGCATTGAAAAGTTACTTAAAGATATAAGCCCCAACAAATCTCCCGGCCCGGATCAAATTCCCTCCCGCGTGTATAGAGAGTTAGCTTCCAAAATTTCTCCCTACCTTGAAATAGTATTTAATAAATCCCTGACCGAACACGTCGTACCGATGGACTGGAAAGCAGCCGATGTAACACCCATTTTTAAAAGTGGTGATAGGGAGCAGCCATCTAACTAGAGACCTATATCCCTCACATCCATTTCATGCAAGGTCCTAGAACATATAATTGTCAGTTCAGTCATGGGATACCTAGATAGCCAGGATTTGTAGTCCAATTTTCAGCATGGCTTCCGGAAGAGTAGATCATGTGAAACTCTACTTGTTCTCTTTTCCCAAGATATTTTAGTTTCTGGCGAAAAAATAATTCCAGTGGATGCTGTTTTTTTCGATTTCAAAAAAGCTTATGACAAGGTGTCTCAAAGTAAACTAATTTTGAAATTAAAATCTAATGGGCTAGACAGTAACATTATATCATGGATAAGTGATTTTCTACATGATCGGGTTCAAAGGGTTGTTTTGACGGTGTTACCTCACCGGAAATTGAAGTCACTTCGGGTGTTCCACAAGGTAGTGTGATAGGTCCACTCCTGTTCCTTCTGTGCATTAATGATATCCATAAGGTGGTAAAAAGCAAGCTTCGTCTATTTGCCGATGACGCATTTGTGTACAGGGAAATTCTAAGCGCAAACGATAAAATATATTTAAATGATGACCTACAAGCAATCGAAAATTGGTGTGATACATGGCAGTTAGAATTAAAATTTAAAAAATGTGTAGTAATGCATTTTTGGAAAAAGAATAGCTCTCCTCCTAGCACATACGAAATAAGTAATAATGAAATAACAAACGTGGAAACCATTAAATATCTTGAAATAAGACTGACACATGATCTTTCCTGGGGTAAACACATACGTGAAATAATGGGTCAAGCTAATCGTAAACTGGGATTCATCAAAAGAGTTTGGGTAAATGTGACGATCATGTACGAGAAATCAGCTACTTTTCCCTTGTTAGACCTCATTTGGAATATGCTGCCAGTGTATGGGATCCCTACGAAATCGGTCTAAATAATGAACTTCAACGTGTGCAGCGAAGATCGGCAAGATTTGTAAAGGGACGATAAGATAATTATATTAGCGTAACCAGTCTATTAAATTAATTAAAATGGGAATCATTGTCAGATCGCAGATTGAAATTTAGGCTTAATCTCTTAAATGAATTCGAAGACAATATTTTCAGTGTTGATGTTAAAAATATTTTGCGAAACCCAACTTACTATGGCAGACTGGACCATAATCATAAAGTTAGAGAAATCGATTGCCAAACTGATAGAATCAAAATGTCCTTTTTCCCTCGTACAATTAGAGGTGCGAATAACGGTAAATATGTCCAATCGGAGAGCAGCAATGGATAGCATTGGTAGCTGCATGATGGTATGAGCACGGAAAGCTAACCCTACTAACAGAAGGTTTTTGCATGCTTGCTTTGCAATTTCTATCTTTTTTAAATAGTGTAGTTCTGCCTACTGTATTAATACTATTCCTTTTTATGCATGATATGTAGTGCATGTTTGGTGAGAAATCACCCCCTGCCACACACCTTTATGTTGGCTTGCAGGGTATTATGTAGATGTAGATGATCTATCTCTTACTATTTTAATTTTACGAAGCACTCATGCCGACAATTAATTAATACATCGAACCAGGGTAGACACACACTACACACAGTACCCAAAGATTGGAAAGTAGCTAATATTACACCTAAATTTAAAAGCGGTGATAGGTAAGAACCTAGTAACTACAGACCCATTTCACTCCCGTCAATCTCTTGTAAGAAATTTGAGCACATTGTAGTCAGTTCTATCATGGGGCATTTGGATAGTCAGGGATTACTCATAAACAGCCGACATGGGTTCCGGAAAGGTAGATCTTGCGAGACACAATTAGCTTTATTCGTACACGATATTTTAGTCTACGGCGAAAACAGTACTGAAGTTGATGCGATATTTTTAAATTTTAAAAAGGCATTCGATAAAGTTCCTCATGATAAATTAATCTTGAAGTTAGAGAGTTATGGTATAAATAAAGATGTTGTGTGTTGGGTAAGAGAATTCTTAAGTGGACGAGAGCAGAGGGTTGTCATAGATGGTATCATGTCGGACACAATGAAACTCATATCGGGAGTTCCCCAGGGTAGCGTAGTAGGACCGCTCCTATTTCTTCTATACATTAACGATTTGGGTACCGTAGTTAGTAGTAAGCTTAGACTCTTTGCAGACGATGCGGTAGTGTATAGGGGTATATCAAGAGAAGAAGACAGGAAAACGCTTAGCAAAGATTTAGATGCAATTCAAGAGTGGTGCGACAAATGGCAGTGACTGAATGGCTGCAAACCACCGTGAGGGTATGTGGCAGGGGGCGAAGATCACCATACACGTACTATTGACATGCAATTAGGCTACTACATGGAAACAAGAGGACACGAAATCACTTAGCAAGGATTTAGATGCAATTCAAGAGTGGTGCGACAAATGGCAGTTAGAACTCAACCTTAAAAAGTGTGTAGCTATCAATTTTTGGAGGAGGAATAATTCGATAGAGCGTACCTATAAAATTAGTAACACGAAGATGGAAAATGTTGAAACCATAACATATTTAGGTGTAACGATTACTAGGGATTTATCGTGGGGAAGACACATAAGGGAAATATGCGGTCGAGCGAATAGAAAGCTAGGATTTATAAAAAGAGTCCTAGGGAAATGTGACGAGAAGACAAAAGAGCGATGCTATTTTTCACTTGTTAGGCCCCACCCTGAGTATGCAGCCAGTGTATGGGATCCTAATGAATTAGGTTTGATCAGAGAACTAGACAGTGTGCAGCGTAGAGCAGCTAGGTTCGTTAAAAGATGTTACGATAGGTTGAGTAGCATTTCAGAATTAATACAAGAATTAGGGTGGGAATCATTATCAGAGCGTAGGTTAAGGTACGGATTAAATCTATTAGAGAAATTTCAATCGGATAGCTTTACTGAAGATTTTAGGCACATATTAAAAACACCAGCGTATTATGCAAGATTCGACCAGCCAAATAAGATTAGAGAGATAGATTGTCGTACCGATAGATTCAAAATGGCATTTTTCCCCCGTACTTTAAGAGAACAGAATAGGCAGCATAGCAAAGGGATAGGTAGGGGAAATATTTTAGAGTATTCTGTAGTGCATGATGCATATATTAACCCCTCAAATACTATAGATAATAACAATCTAGTTGCATGAGACACTTTAGTTGCTTGTTTGCATGTTAGTAGTGCATGCTTGGTGATCTTCTCCCCCTGCCACACACCCTCGCGGTGGCTTGCAGGGTATCGTGTAGATGTAGATGTACACATATTTACCACAACACAATAGATCTAATAACAACGTGGATGTGAGTGAGATTATCTTTAGTTATAAACTTCAAGCATCACACAAATCAAATCTTAGCAGACATTTGTAACCCTTGTTCACGCAAAACTGTCCCTGTGGAGCCCCCAAACAAATAGCAATGATAAGAAGCATGTATTAGCAATTCAAAAAGTTGCCATCGGTAGGCAGAGATATGCATGCGAAACGATTACGAATAATTAGCAATGAATAATGATATCAAAACATATGGTGAAGTGAAACTATTTGAAAGGAGTGACAACAATGAGTTTTTTCCACATACGTTCTTGTACTTCTTTTTGTCCTTTTTTTCTCACCTCTTCCACGCTAAACTGCTACTAATAGAGCCAACAATATAACCAATGACACACACAACAATTAAAGTTGCGTATTAACGTATATAGTTCACCTATCACCGCTCTATCTATAGTTATAAAATGAAATGTCCTGACTGAATGACTGGCACGTTCACTCTTCAACACACAGCCCAAGGAACTGGTGATAATAATTTGAACATTTTTAGAAAATATCCTATCGTGTTGTAGGGGCGCAATAAAAATAAATTTTTACACAAAGCAACTTAAAGGAATGTTTTTTCCCATATAATGGTAATTTTTACTTCTAAAAGAAATGCATTTAAATATGTGCAGATTTTTCTTCATTTGCTTTTTTAAATCCGCAGTACTCAAGATATTGGATAGAAATTTAATAGAATAATTAATAATTAATAAGTACAAGTAGTAAAATAAATTTGACTTTTATAAATAAAATTTATAAAATTATTTATATATTTTTTCCCAATACTGTTAAATGTAATATATTGATCACATGTAGCCGAGAAGGTGAAATTTATGCGGCGAAACATTTTCTCAGGATAGAATCCGAACTAAATACTTCGTTAATGCAAAGGGGAAATAAAATATACTCAACGTACTGACGTGAGGTGCAGTTTGTGCATTGAAGACTATGTGCACAGAAATAGACATTGACATGATACATTTTTGTAACTGGAGTGGAAAAACTAGTGTTTTCACCTCCTATAGGTTTCCAGAGGATAATATACATCAGGTGAGTTTTTTTATATCAATTCCAAAGTGATTTCTGCGTTTCTATTGTAAGTTTGTTTTTACTGGGAGTTCACTTTGTTATCCTACCGTAGGCTATGAAAATTTTCCTTTTTGAATTGGAATATCCAACGCTTTCGCTTTGTTAATCATGCTAATCATGTCTCTGTGCCTACAATTTCAGCTTAATGATCTCTGGTACCCTCACTCACATCCACGTTTGTTACTATTCCTGGTGTGTTTGTAGAAAATGCATATAATGTGTGTCTACTCTGGGTCGATTTATTAATATGGGCATGAGTGTTTGGTAACGTTGAAATAGTAAAGAATACGCATGAACACAGTTTTTTAGAGGTCATGTTTAGTGGAAACATATCACCTAATTACTCAGAAGGCAAGCGTCGCCAAATTTAATCTTCTAAAGCATCAGCCTTAGCAGACATTTGTAACCCAATAAATAGTTTACTGAAATAATAGAGCATGTAGTACTAATCATCGTATGTGCTAGGTCTGCTTACACATACAAGATTGCACAGCCGGAAAAATAAGTTATTTGGCCTGAACAATAGGTTCAGGCCACCCAAAAAATATCATAGCTGCAATAATATGGATGTCACCTTAAGTTAGTGAAGCAATAGAATGCTTGCAAAATGTTATTATTCCGTCAGAAACTTCAATCAATATATAAGCAAAACTTAATATATTCATTTTCGTTATTTGACCGAACAGTATTCATTTATTGTCATTTTTCCAGGACATTTTTATTTATTATGCAACTCACTCAAATGGTAATTTAAAAAAATAATATTAGAATTTTCTTACACTTTTTCACGAAATAGGTTATTCAAATCGCAAAGGTCGTGATTTAGGTTACCAGCCTCACGCGAGCACTAACGCCATCTGGTACCGTACGTTGGATTTAGGAGAGTACGCACTAGACTATACCAGAGTCCTATTACACTGTTCTGCAAAAAAATAGTTCAAAAAATGCTCGGCTACAATTTAGGGAGTTTCTGGCTAATTTTGGGTCGCTGAATCCGAAAATGACCTCCGTTTTTTTTATCTCCCTCCATTTTTACAAGCAACTCCTAAATTAGGGAAACCAACCCCGTATCTAAACTTATCGCTTTTCAAGGGACTTTTACTAATGTTATCTGCTTATGATTCAAAAAACTGACGTTTTGAGGCTATCAGGGTCATGAAAGAGACAAACTTGACTGGGGTTGGATATATTTAGGGGGCGAAAAACGAAAAAAACCTTAAAAAACCATTGAAATAACCATTTTTCTTCGCTTTTTATTGCGTATGATATGGTAGCTAATAGAAAAGTTTTTAAGGGATGAATACACTGTTCTTCCCCCCCCCTTTTGTAAAGGATTGATAAACTGATAAACTGATCAAACAATGCGCTTTTAAATGGATATTTTAATGCAGATGAAACCTTTCCAAAGCGATTTGAATGGATTTATTCAAATGTTGATAGTGTGATGAATGGTAAATGGAAATCTATGATGTCAGACATTCAGGCTTTGAATAGCAAATTTAGATCTTCATTTTCTGACTAGGAGTCCTTACTGCGCCTTCACGCTAAACAAACCTCATGTAGGAAAAACGCCAAGTATCTTGACAAATAATGAGTTCCTTCAATCTCCCCATCATCAATCATTAAATCTCCATTATCCAATCATCCATTGCTCATATTACTACTCTTAAGTTTTATAACGCATACAAAAACAACGTCATCAGTACTAGTATCGCTAGTAGCAAGCTCGTGCTAACATAGATGGTCGCTGGCTTCTCAACTCATCTGCGGTGCCTCCATTAGTACATCTAACCTCCTTGTGTACGGCAATAACTTCGCACCGCTTCAACTTATATATCTATATTTATCGTTCATCCACTCTATACACCCACTACCATCTCTCATTATTTTGCCTTACTGCGGCAAATCCACACTGATTCTCTTCTCATTAACTATAAATCACTCGCTTCTAAAGCTCCCAGCGACCGTCCAATATACTCCGCACAACATCAGAATATCCATATTTATTCTCTTTATTTACTGTGAGACACTTTTTGGCTTCGATGGTTTGCGGCCAAGGAAGATTTATCCAGTTCGTCAATGCAAGGGATATAATTCAATCTTAGGAAAATATTAGGATAAACTGTTTAAACTTATTTTATCACCTCATTTTTTTTGCCTTTGGAGCAGCTGTAGACAGGATGTTTTACACGTACAAGCAAACCACATAAGTATATATCTATGTAATTTCAAACAAGAAACCTCTTTTAATGATATTTATGGGTTTATCTGGGAAAAAGCAATTCAAAGAATGGATACATGGATTAAAGCGCCCACGTGCTCACAAGTACAATAAAGTTCACAAAGGGCCCTGGGGCCTAATTCTGTAAAGTCGAATTCGAGATTCCGACGTCACAACAATAGCCATATATGGAAAAAACGTCATAGTTTGTAGTACAAACCGTGCTCCCTTGATCCGCGACGGTCGTTCCGGCTCAAGGCGACGGAGTCGTATCATTTTGCGGATCAATTCGTTCATAATCCGTCGCCAAATATTTTCTGGCGAGCAGGCGCTGCTATCGCGGTGGGCACCGATAGAAGCTTCAATTGTAGCAGACGACTTGTTGATATTTATCGCGCGGGATACAAGGTGAGAATGTATCTAATTCTAGCTAATGATTTAATCTTTCATGTCTCCGTTTCCTTGTCGCTTATACAGTTAGAGGTATATAAAACTATTTGTTTTGTTTTCAATTGTCGCAATGCAATGTTTTTGTTTAATGTTGATTAATAAAATGTCAGGTAGACTAGACATACAGGATTGTTATTCGTGTAAAACTTCTACGTAAGATTTTTATGCTACTGCAGGGGCAATATATATAATTGAGATAAGATGTTATCATGTTGGAAATCACATTGTTTGAGCAAATATCATTATGCTACCTTGCTTTGTATGAGTACCTTTCTTTGTGTGGTTGTGTTCTACCGACAAATTCTGATATTGTATGGACGTCCCCCCTGTGTGGGCTTGCAGGGTATATGTAGATATAGACGTCCTTTGGTGTTCGGACGCGTAAATTATTGCAGGATATTGAACGGTTGTTGCATATTTGTAATTGCTACTGTGATATCATCCATTCCAAATCAATGTACTATTTAAATATAAACATAGGCGGACGGAGGAATATATGAACGAAGATGTAATTATTCACTCGAGAAAACAATATCAATACAGTAGCTGTCGACAAAATAAATTGATAAAACCAAAACATTTCGTGATTTAATTCCAAAGGTGTAATCACTTTCAATTTTCAGAAGTTTCACTTTCTTAATTAGTCTGCCGTTATTCCATACCAGCATATATTGTTACATTTTAAAGCGAATAGATTGATTACAAACATCAACAGTAAGTCATGTTGATTAACTAGTGTTAATTACCTCAGCTTGTTCGGTCCATTATGGCTCGCTGGATAGACATAACGCTGGATAAACAGTCAATTGTTATATGTCATTACGGCGGTGAACGATGTCCCGGTCGTTCGTCCCGGTGACCCACGACTCTCCATATGAGCCAACATTCTTTCGACTTTACAGAATAGGCCCCCTGATTTGGCAAAATATCTTGCGCATGCACTTTCGTTTACGTGTCTGGCCTTCCTTGGGCCTTTCCCACGAAGGTTGTGATACTTTAGGTGATCGCCCGGCTGCTCTACAGAGTACCTCGTTCCGTTGCACTCCTCTAAATACACCTTCAACTTCAAATTCATACTCGCGTGAGTCCGTGCGGCAGTCAGGTTAACATATCGCTTTTTACATAACACTCACAAAGGGAGCTCAGACGTCAGAGTCTGCGAGGAAAATGCCGGCCTGTATTGTTGGGATCGTGGCTTCTTATACGCTTCAAATGGAAAAACCTATGGTCATAATGTGGTGACAGTGCTGCATTAGCAACTTGCTCAAGGCACCATTGGGGTGAAGTAGCGTGAACACATCGGGCCATTGTCGGCATGCCTTATTGTTTCGCTACACTATGTGACAGAGACTCGTTATATGAAAATAAATTCAGCTGATATTTGGCCATTGTTCTTTCCATAGTTATTAGAATCTTATTTAGATACCTTTCTAAAATAAATAAATAGAAAAGAAAATGTAGGAATATAGGATAAATATATAGGAAAAATATATAGGAAAAATTAAATTGATGAGATGCTGAGTTCGGAGGATAAAATTCATTAGATAAGCTTATTAGAAACAGTAAAACAACTCGATTCCATAGAGTGAATGGAAACAAACTTAGTGGAGATAAAAATTCAAAGAATATATGGGATGAGAAACCAACTTAGAAAAGTCTTTCCCAATTTCTCTTAGATAGGGCTACAGAGGATAGAAATCGGCAGCATGAAGAAATTTACGTTTCACCAAAGTTTGAAAATATCGAAAAAGTATCTCCATAGAATTCTAGGAGCAAAAGAATAGGAAGGAATCATCTGGAGACCAATAGAAAAGGTTATTGTCCTCTCAATCCTTTGAAGTGGAGACGATGAATTAAAACTTCGTTCCAACTTTTCCCTCTGAGGCTAGACGGCAAAAAAAAGAAAATAATCTCCGGCTATTGGTGCTTCCGCATAAGTTAGAGCTCTTGAAAACTTACCCCTCGAGAAGAAACTAGTTCGGACCCTTAATCGGATGGTAAAAAAAGGATAGGGACTCCTATCTCTTGTAATGGACGGTGCGTCCTATCACCACCATTCAGCGGAGGGCTGCAAGATCTCTCCACGTACATTCTTCACGTGATGCAAACTCACCCTCGACCTCATTCATGCAGGGTCATCACCATCATCATCAGTCGTCCATCACAACCCCATCCACAAGAGTTCGGACATGCTCTTTTTTCTCCCTCACCACCGTTGCATTGTGGATGGGCCACCACGTGACGCGTCAATCACCCGCGCGATGATTTCGCTCTTCGTTTGTTTTGGCCGAATTGATTGATGCTTCCGTTTAACGGCGATGTTCGAACTCATCACGCTCTTTCGTCCCCTGGGTGAACGGGAGGGGAAGGAGACAATCGACAGAGCCATCTCTTGGAGTATGCCAGAAGTGCACAGGGTAAAGGTGTTACAGAATCACTTTCAAGACTTGCAGGGTAATACTATAATGCTGAGCGCGGTGATATCTATCAGGTAAGTGAACACACAAACAGTGACGAATGAATCGCGTAAGGAGCGTATCAAATAGCCACGGCAAACAGCTTCCTGACAGTATGGTAGTTTCCTTCATCTAAGAAAATAGAATTCACAGAATCGTGCCCCTACCATAAATGCATTCATTTTACACAAAACGTTTGGATTGAGAATTCCCAGTTTATTAACGAATTAATTGTTAGTTTTATAACCCTTTGAAAAAGCTATGAAATGGCAATTGGTAAGAAATGGAAATGGTTCAGGAATATATTCCCCGGAATTGTATATCAGAACCCCTCAGGTCTATTAAAAATAGAGGTAATAATAAATTCCTGTGAAAACGATCAAAGTATGTGAACTCTTCTGCGTTAAATATGGTATTAATAGTCGTTTTGTAGGCTTGCTCTAAAACAAGCAAGAGGAAATTCGTGGAAGATTGATACCTAAAAATAAATAGCGGCCGGGAGAAGTGAATTACACTATTTCATTGGCAGAAGGGCGAGAACCGATAAAATATAACGGTAGAGGAGTATATTACAGTATATTTACAAGAAACTAACTCCTTAAGTATATTCTTGTACAAAAATGAGGAAATAATAGTGAGATGAGCCTTATTGCAAAACAAGAGTAGGTATAAAAGACAGAAAACTTTGTTGCGTCGAGTGACCGAAATATATTTTTAAATTAAACAGAAGAATTTACCGTTAGTATTATATCAATAAATATTAAAGTTATCCTGCGATTAGAAAGTTCATCTTTTAAGCAGTTTGAAATTTTAGAAATACGATTCATATTTATGCAAAATTTAGTTCTGTGTATCATAATATTACTACCTATATCATTAATATTATAATATAGTAATTAATATCATAATATAATCTAGTATGAATGCACTGAAGGAGGCATTGGCATGCTAGCCTGTAGGCGACAATGAACATCTACGTCTACGCGATACCCTGCAAGCCACCACGAGGGTGTGTGGCCAGGGGAGAAGCTCACCAATCATGCACTACTGACAGACAAACAAGCAACTATAGGGTCTCATGCAACTGTATTGTTAGTATCTATAGTATTTAAGGGATAAATACATGCATAATGCACTACAGAATACTCTAAAATATTTCCCCAACCTATCCTTTTGCTATGCTGCCTATTGTGTTCTCTTATGGTACGGGGGGAAATTGAGATTTTGAATCTATCGGTACTACAATCTATCTCTATAATCTTATTTATGTGGTTGAATGTACCATAATACGCTGGTGTTTTTAATTATGCCTAACATCTTCAGTAAAGCTATCCAATTGAAATTTCTGTAATAGGTTTAATCTGTACTTTACCCTACGCTCTGATAATGATTCCCACCCTAATTCTTGTATTTATTATGATACACTACTCAACCTATCGAAACACCTTTTAACGAACCTAGCTGCCTTACGCTGCACACTGTCTAGTTCTCTGATGAAACCTAATTCTTCGGATCCCATACACTGGCTACATACTCAAGGTGGGGCCTAACTACTGAAGAGTAACATCGCTCATTTGTCTGATCATCACATTTCCCAAGTACTCTTTTTATAAATCCTAGCTTTCTCTTCACTCGGCCACATATTTCCCGGATGTGTCTTCCCCACGATAAATCTTTAGTGATTGTTACACCTAAGTACCTTATTGTTTCAACGCTTTCGATCTTCGTGTTATTAATTTTATAGGACCGCTCTATCGAATTATTCCTCCTCCAAAAATTGATAGCTACACACTTTTTAAGGTTAAGTTCTAACTGCCATTTGTCCCACCACTCTTGAATTGCGTCTAAATCCTTGCTAAGCGATTTCCAGTCTTCTACTTTTGATATACCCCTATACACTACCGCATCGTCTGTAAAAAGTCTATGCTTACTACTAACTACGGTACCCAAGTCGTTTATGCATAATAGAAATAGAAGCGGGCCTATTACGCTACTCTAGGGAACTCTCGATGTGACTTTGATTGTGTCCGACATGATACCATCTATAACAACCGTCTGCTCTCGCCCTCTTAAAAATTCTTTTACCCAACATACAGCGTCTTTATTTATACCAAAACTCTCTAACTTCAAGATTAATTTATAATGAGGAACTTTATGGAATGCCATTGTGAAATCTAAAAATATCGCATCATCTTCATTAATGTTTTCGCCGTAGGTTAAAATATCGTGTACGAATAAAGCTAATGGTGTCTCGAAAGATCTATCTTTCCGGAACCCAAGTGGGCTGTTTGCGTTCCCCCCCCTGTTTATCCAAATGCCCCATGATCGAACTGACTACAGTGTGCTCAAATACCTTACGAGAGATGGACGTGAGTGAGATGGGTCTGTATTAACTAGGTTCTTACCTATCAACGCTTTTAAAAATAGGTTTAAAGTTAGCTACTTTCTAGCCCTTGGGTACTCTGTGTTTCTTTAGTGTTTTATTGAATATTATTTCTAGATAGGGGGCTATTTCAGAAGCTATTGTTTTATATACTGTGGAAGGAATTTGATCGGGACGTGGTGATTTGTTTTTACTTATGTTTTTTAACTGCTGCTCTATTCCGCGACATGAAATTTTTATTTCGGGCATTTGCTCACTGAAAGTGTTCGGCGGTATGTCCACAGTGAAGCCAGAAAGAGGGTGCTTGGGAACGATTAAGCCCCGTCTTCTCTGTACAAAATATTTTGTTTTTTATAGCTTCTTATGAATACTGCATTTGTATATTAATACGTATATAACAGTGAAATTGTACCTGAGTTTTATCGCAGCGGCGACAGATATTCTTCCTAATGTAATTAAGGGAAATGTTAACATCCCTTGTTGATGCTAATCCCTTGGGAGTCAATTTTACAACTAAAGCTGGTTCAAATTTAGTCTAAATAAACTGCATATTTGGTGATTACGGCGGTGTTTGAAGATTCTTCTGTTTTTTGGACGAATTTTAAAAATGCATCCCATTATTCATCTTACTATAATTTTTACTGAATGAAAAATAACTTCATCCACATGAGTATGGGAAGTAGCAAGTTCGAATACCCGTACCGACCAAGATGGCCACTGGCTTCTCAAATCAGCTGCAATGCCCCCTAGAGTAAATTCTAACCCATTTGGTTGTACCTTATAAGGTGCGTGAGCGTAGTGCATGTTTTGTTATTAGTCATCTACTGTCACGCACCCTAAAAGCCACCCCTTGCAGGGGTACTTACTCCGTTTATGCAGCAGTGGACATTTTCGAGTCTCGACGCAATGCATCGTGGGCATATTTGCCAAAATCCGTAATACGAACCTCCATTGAAGACGGCCGTGTGATCTGAGTCCTCGAAATTTTAATAACCTCGGACGCATTAATCTCTGCGAGGGGCCGTTGCCAAATAAGCAGGGATGGGGTGGGACTGCCAACCACCGCTGCCGGCCCTTTTAAGGGTCTGAGCGCAATGCGTGCTGCGGTAGAAGCCCTCCCCTCCCTCTATCAATTGTAACCATCCATATGTGTCACAGGAGAGAGAGTCGACTCTTAACGACTCCCATCCACCCCCCAAAAACACCCTTCCCACTCGAATATTCTCTTTCCTACCCTCCCACCCCCTCCCTGGTTATTTCCCGTACCGGATTGGATTAAGAGAGGCGGTTTATGGGGGTTGGTCGCGGGGGTGGAACCGGCTGAGCGTCCCGCTGACGCCGGGGAAGATCCGCGATTTGTCGCCCTCCTCCCTCTTCCATGATTCCATCCCCCCAACCCCATGCAGTACCTCATCCCACCCCTGGCATGCGAGAGGGGGTGTCTTTTTGTGCATAACCAACCAGGCACCCGACCCCGAATCCCCTCCAAAACCTCCCCACGCGAAATAATGCCCTCCTCCGTGTCATCTCGAACCAGCAGCCATTATCCGGCTCATCGGACGGGGTTGTCATTAGCAACCCTCGTTTATCATCCGTCTTGTCCTCTCTCGTAGAGATTCTTCCCTTCGTCAAACTTCATCCTTCCACCCACCCCCTAACACCCCTTCTCCTTCTCCCCTGCTCACATCAAATCCATCTCCACCATTCATCCCACTTCTTCATCCACTCCCAATCCCTCATTCTTTATCCACTTCAGTGAGTAGCTCAGAATTTTTTTCGGGTAATATTAGGAGAATAATCGTGGTTGAATAGAAGCTACGTTAGTTTTTCTTGTGCTCAACCGCTAGCGTATATTTAAGTTTTCAGTAGGTATGCAGTACGCGGTTCTTTGATAAAAGTAAACTTCCTCGAACTATTAGGGATATGAATAACGGTAAATATATCCAGTACGAGTGTAGCAATGGATAACATTGGCAGCTGCATGTTGGTATAAGGACTTCTAGCTAACCCAACTAACGGCATGTTTTTGCATGTATGTTTTGCTATTTTTATCCTTTTTTAAATAGCGTAGTTTTGAACAGTACCTATACAAGTACTAATCCCTTTTTTATGCATGATATGTAGTGCATGTTTGGTGAGAGTTCACCCCCTGCCACACACCTTTATGGTGGCTTGCAGGGTATTATGTAGATGTAGATGTAGATATAAATCGTACCCAATGGCCGTTGAAGATGCTTATGCTCCACTAAATGGACTGAAGAAATCACGATGGAGAATGTACCAAAAGAAGAAAAAAGTAAATGGGAATGGAACACTTTTCACAGAGCTTACAGGAATGACTTCCACTGAAATTCGCTTTTCCTTTACGAAAATTGATTATATTATGACCACTGATGCTATATTTCAACGCGCAGGTGGGTAACCTTAACCTAACCCCAACCCAAACTGACACCTCTACACACTGATGTGAGAATGCGAACTGGTGGTTAGCAGGCCAGCTCGTTAGGAACCGGACTTCTACAGCGGACTACTTGTTTGAACCTTTGCACCTGATCATTCTCTAACAATTCAAAACAAACGCTTCTGCAAAAAAATTTGGCTGAGAATAATTTAGTAATTACCGTTTACATATACAACGTGCCTGAAAAAATAATGCGTATGATACAAAAATATTATGACTCGATAGGATAACTTTCACCTTGCAAAACAAAACTGCCTTTTTGGGAAGGTTCAACCCACTCAAAATATTCTTGTTTGCCTAAATGGTATGTCATTATAACGAGAGAAAAAATATTTATTTGATCCTTTGCGGGTATTAATCGTTTTATGAGACCGGAATCAGGAAACAAAATAAAGAAAACTTCAATATAATATGCTTGATTAGTCATAGCTGGCAAATGGCCGACAGAAGCATCCATCGTCATAAATCAGGAAAAATAAACCAATTTCGTTTTGCTCGTTAAAAAAATTCGGATTGCTATTTTTCTCATTAAAAACATAATACACGGTATTATTAACTTTCCTGTACGGATATTAAAAGAAAATTCAATTATATTTCACTGCTTGTATACCTCCGTGTTGTACATTACAAGCATCAATCGCTAGAGAGCGTAGTTAGTCCTTAAATTAGTACAATTATATTTATTTCAAAGTTTTACTGCTAGATTCAGTAGCAGATTGAGATTCAGATGTGAATTTGGTGATTGCGTTCTTTATTTAGTTGGCAGTCCATTAGATATGCATCGACAGTGTTTTCTTGTGGTGACGTTTTCCAAAGGGACCCAAAAATTTAAATCGTTCCCGGTCACCTCAACTCTATCCACTAATTTAGATGTTTCTGATAAAACTCCACGGCAAGTAATTGAATGCACACACACACGACGCGGGACCAAATAGGGGAGAACGGGGGAGATATTAAATAGACATGGTTGCTTGGCGGTTTGGGAAGGAAAATAATTGCAGGGCTAAGTAAAAGGGGCTTTAAGTTTGGAAGAGATGAGGGGTGCGAATACATATATATTTATTTATATATCGTAAAGGGAGGAGTTGTTGGGGGAGAGGAAAAAGGGAAGGGAAGCATTTAAAGTGTCTGGAGGACGGAGCGGGTGAAGGAAGAGTTAAGAGGGGTACCTTACGTGTTCGGAGCGCTCGTTAAGTCGGGGCGCTTGATAAAAAGCTGGAAGGGTTTCAAGGGGTCTCGCACGCCCTTATTCTTAAGGAGGCGCGGTAATGACCGCACTTTAGGGCGCAGGAGATTATTGACTTTCCGGCGAGACCCTGAGGTGGGAGAGGTGTGGTTGGATGCGGAGGAAAGAGGGCGGTTGGAATTATTTTTGGCGGTGTCAATATGCCACAAATAGAAGCCAAGGTATTATTGCACGTGGCTAATTAATACATAGATTAAATGCGTTTTCAGCATGGTAATTCACATGTAAAAATAGCCGATTAACTTCTCACTCCAGAGTAAGGCTCTTTTTTAATTCACATCTCCAATTACATCCGTGATGAAAATGTAAATAACATTCCCTAGGTTCAAGAAAAAAATGAAAATGAGAAGCCCAAATATTTTCTACTAAATATGAAATGAAAGCCATTTTTTTAGATCCATAAGTATCTATAAATTAAAAAAATTCTATTATTCTGTATCCGTTGTATTCTATCACTCTCTACTTGGAGGAATTAGTTCTTCCCGAGCCCAGAAGCGTCTCGCTCTTTTAGGCTATGAATAAACTAATGAAGTAGAGGAGGCTATCTCTCACGTCAATTTACAATTTATCCGAGAGCCATGAATATACAACATCTGGAAAGGTCCAAAGCGGAGCTTTCGCGCCTTCAAGCTGGTATTTTAATATCTACATCTACATGATACACTGCAAGCCTCCGCGAGGGTGTGTCGCAGGGGGTGAAGATCACGAACAGTGTATGTCCATTTCGAAACCTCATCCCAAATTTTATCTACGTGCGAACGAGTTTTTCGTGTAGAGCATTTAGACTGGCCCAGAGAATTGCGCAGAAAACCTGGATCAAGAAAGAATAACGCTCAGCTCAAAATTCCCAACCCTCCCCTCACCCCCACCTCCAACTCTCTCCCCCACCCTGCTTACCCAGAATTCTTACAACACCATCTCCCTCCACCCCCTTCCACGTTACGTACTCATCCCCTGCACCATCCCCGTGTGACAATATAATCTGTTATGGCTGACTTGTATGGCAGTCCTGATGAAGTTGCAGTGAAGTGAAACATGTCGACACGTCAAATAACTTTTATAGTGGAAAAGTGCAAAGCACTATAACTTTATTTTCATTTAGGAAAGGTTTGTAACTCAGTTGTGGGAAGAAATTTTTCATGAAACCGAATAATTTAATGTATCACTTTGTTTTTAATAGCAATTTGGTGTAATTGGTGGCTAACATTTCACTTACCTCGTTACTTTATGTTTAATTTTTCCTCAGGGTGGTACTATTGTGACTTGGTTTCAAACGAGGGCAGTTTGATAAGTCAGTTACTTTTTCAATTACCCGCGCAGTAACTTTAAATGCAACACTGCTCCCGTCAACTGCCATCTATTAATCAAATACTATAAATTTTGAGCATGTTGGGCCATTTATTTTGTGTTTGGAAGTCATTGAAAGCAGACAACCTCGTGAATTTTAACGAAAATGGAAAAAAGTGAATTTCGTGTGCTGATTAAGCATTACATTTTGCGTAAAAAACCCATCACCGAAGCCTAGAAAAGGCTTGATAAATACTATGGGGACTGTGCACCATCAATGTCAATGGTTAAGAAGTGGTTTACTGAGTTCCGTTGTGGTCGTACCAGCACAAGTGACGCCGAACGTTTAGGTCACCTAAAAGAGGTCGTCACGCCAGAAATGATACTGGACGATCAAAGAATCAAAGTGTGTGAGGTGGCTGAGGCTGTAGGCATCTCAACTAAACAGGTACATCACTTGTTACATGAATATTTGGACATGAAGAAGCTATCCTCGCGATGGGTGTCGCGATTGCTCACACTCGACCATAAGCGCAACCGTATGACCACTTCAAAGGAGTGTTTGGCAATGTTCAGCCGCAATCAGAACGAGTTTTATCGTAGAATCGTATAAGTATAAACGGGGTAGTATTTTTTTCCACATCTGTATGGTAGCAAGTGTTCTCTATGATTGATAATGTATCTGGTGATGTTCACCCCCTTCCACACACCCTTGGGGTAGCCTGTAGGGTATTATGTAGAGGTGGATGAATGACATGAGCGGTAACGTCAGTTTTTTTTGCCTCAAATAATGTTTACACTCGCATAAATATTTCTCCAATTTTTCTTTCTTTATTCCTCTTTAACACTCATTGCACGTGCAGATGTCTCTTCTCACGTTGCAAGTGGGACTCTGGTCGTGGATGGAGGTGAAGAGGTCGCAGGTGACTGCGTGGGTGCCAGCCAAGCCCCGCCCGAGCGATTACTCCCCATCGACAACTGACAATATGGCGTCTATTCGAGTGTTCATGACGAGAGCGCATTGAGGCAGAAAACTATGCTCGCATTTGTGCGCGAGACCGGTGGCAACTCTCACTGTTCTTTGCTCTCGCGCAGTCCCAATAGGTGGCGCACTCCATATCTTTCTTTTTCAATTCATTTTTGATACGCAGCCTGCTCGCGACGCGATTCGCGGAGATCTTTTCACGGATATCCGGCAGGGTGAGAGCTGAACGTTTTTTTGTGACGGGAGGCGGGTTGTGGGAGTGAAACTGGGGTTGAAAGAGGGAGGGGGTGTTTTGAGAGGGTAACGACGGGGTGAGAATAGTTATTAACTCCCTCCATTGTTCGCATAAAGCCATTTTGTCAAAAGCGTTTTCGAGAGGTTTGACTCGACGCTCTCTGGGTCCTACAACCAATTGGTGCCTCGCTTTGTCTGTCGAGGGGGGGGGTGGGGGGGGAACAGGGAGGTGGGAATGGGAGGAGACGTGAAGGAAAAGCGGGGCGGGTTTGACCTCCCAACGCTTCAACAATTCAGCCAAGCTCGGGCTGGGGACAAGTGTGTCCCATTTATAATTCGTTAGTTCTCCCTTTTTCCGCCCCACGCCTGTGTGTGTTTTTTTAAAAGTGTTAAATGAGGGAAAATAAAGCGGGTGAGATGGGGTAGAGAGAGAGAAAGAGCATTAGGAGAGTTGACGGGGGGGAGGTAGGAAAGGCCCCTCCCCCGGCACTCCTTCTCTTCAAGCCTTCTCCTTCCGTTGAAAACACCCTCTCGCCCGTGTCGTTTATGAGTTTGCGTAAATAAATGGCGGATTGAAAAAAAAGGCACGGAAGAAGTTGTCGTTCGACGCTAAATGGCTTTCAAGCTTTTTCGCCAATTCGAATTAGTCCATTGTCTGCACACGAGGCCTCCGCGCCATTTCTCTCTCGATGTTCTCCACGCGAACTCTTCGCTACGGAGTTTTCCTCGTTCGTTTCCTTCGAATCCTCTCTCTCCCTCGCTCTCTGCTTGCGGTCGCTCTTTTGGAATCGTCTCAATTTATTTCCCAATTACGCCAGAGAATGCGTTGGAGGGGGGGAGAGAATCCGTTTGTGTCACGGAGATTAGTCGGGCTCGGAAAAATAAACCTTTAGAACTCCCCAACCCCTATGTTCACCGCTATTTGACTCTTTCCAGGCGAGATCTTGATTTTCCTTCCTCCTTCTTTTCAATCCTCTCGACTCCACTTCCTTGAGGCCCCTTTTTGCTCGAGAAACGTAAGATGTATTATTTGATTCTTGTGGCACGCAATCACCCTTCGAGGAACACTCAGCAAAGCGGAAATATTCTGATGGCAGTGAATAAGGTTTCTGCTGTGCTCTCTTTGATAAGTGATCGACATTGACGATCTCTGCAGATGGAAATTAGTTATTAATTCTGTGTTGGGTGATCGAGTAGATGATTAAAAAAAACACTTTCCACACTACCTATTTTTTTCAATGAATTCAAACAAATAAACCCTTTTGATCCTCATTTTACCCATGGCAATGACGCATAGTGTCGACATCGAATGTACGTTATTGAAATTACTATAAAACTATACAAGGTGCTTTTCCAATGATAATTTTCTCATCATTCCACAGCATATTTCCAAACTCCATCAGTTTTATGTGTTACTGATCTTCCCTGAAGAAATCATTTCGCTTGCGAATGGAAAAAATATTTAAAAAACTCCACTATTCGTCTAAATACCAGCGACCGTAGGCTACTTTCCATTTATAGTATTCTTTCCTATTCCAAATCTTGTCCCAGTGGTGATCTATCACTTGGAGATGGTCTGGATAATACTAATGTGAGCCATCATGAATGCCATCGCTCGTTTAGCAAAATTTTCGCTACGCCAAATCAAAGAGATTAGATCATTTCTTTCTTTCCCTCAAACTACGACCACTTTCTGTAGATCGACTTCTTCCTAAAAATCTTATGATCCCTGGTTCCATTCCTACGACCTTCATTGTAGCTCAATATGACATCCAAAACAAACCTCCCCGATGAAAGTGAGTAGAAGGTGACCATTCATCCACACGACGCCGGACCGTGATTTAGTATTTCGTGAACTGCATTGACCGAAGGGACCCTTTGCGAAAATATTGTCGCTTTTCTATACTTACTGCTGGATTTCAACAGCTGGCCCAATTTACTGTTGAAATTATCAACAGTGTTTTCGCATACGAGAAGAAAGTTAGTAAATGCATATGCACAGAGGTTGACAATTAGGGTAAATTTTCTGGGCAATCGATTAAAAGGAAATGTCAATGCTGAAAACTCAAAGAAAAGGTGGAAGTAACAGCTTGAATTGAAATTAATTTTCTTCTGAAAAAATTACGTTAACAAACTTCAAGAACATTATAATGATTCATGGCAACCTTTTTTCTTATGTTTCCTAATTGTAAGCCATAAACTATTGCAAGATATTCCAATGCTTGGGGAAATATGTAAACAGCCTGCCGTGGTAGCCAGGTAAGAAGTAAGCCGGCCTAGTAACCCAAATTTTCGGGTTTTATAGTGCCTCGGATAATGGTGATCCGTTTGCAATAGGATTACATAGAGAATGAATTAGGATGTCTAAGCTACAAAACCGTATCAGTTGTGCATCTTTAATTATTATGAAATACCTCTTTGAAGATATAATGGAAGGATATTACTATAAACTTTGAAGTGCTGGGATTGGTGGAGGGGAGTAGAAATTTTTTCGAGAAAATTTATAGGAATAGGATATTGGTTAGGTAAAAAAATATTAGAGACGGTGGTATGCTAAAGGCCGTAATTTAGAGAAATGAAACAATGTAACTGTGTAATAATGTCGAAAAAGGAGTATTCGAAGTAGGTTGAAGTGAGCTGGGAAATTTAGTGATTATAAAAAGAAAAATATGGTTGAAAAGTAATGGTTTATGATATTTAACTCAGAGTACCGATTCTCCATTCGTTCCAGATCTTTAAGAATAATACTACTTAGCGTACTTTCAACTACGTTCAAAAGTATCGTTTCCTATTATATTGGAACATGGCAACAATCATGCTGCAATTATAAAAATAAAATTCTTCATTAAAGTTTAATTGCTAAATATTTTCCATTATATAAGTTCCATTTTATAAGTTCTATAATCTTGGCTCGTTTTATTTTAGCAACCTGCTTCGAAACGGGTTGCTGATAAATAAGCTGAAGAAGAATTGAGAATTCGATTGCTAGTTTTGAGAGGAGTGAGATATGTTTCTCGCGGGCACACAATTTTTTGAGAATAATAAGTTTGAGACTTGTGGATTATATTACATTATTAATTTTGTCATTTGTAAATTTAGTGTAATTCGAACTTTGGCGGTAATTTCTCGAAATTACCTGGCGTCCAAGGAAATAAAAAGAAGCTCAAGTACCCCCCCATTCTATCATTAAGGCACTCAGTTTCCCAGGCTGTTTGAGATAATTGTTGTATGACGTGACATGTAATACCACGATTACTATGATGCATTCAAGTAAGGTCCATAAAAATAGTAAGTAATTAACAAAACACCCCAATCATTTCCTCCTCCATTTAAACCGTGCTCCCGAAACTCAAGTCTCCGTTTGATTGAGCGAACCCATTGGTGGGGCGACTTCAATTACGATAAGCCTGCGTCTCCGCCCAAACCGATTCTCATTGCATCCGTTGAGTCTCTAATCATTCTCCTCTCTCTCTCACACTGCTGGAATTAGAGAGGCAAAAGAAAGGGGCGCAAGGGGGAGGAAATGGGGCGAAAAAGCGGGAAAGGGAAACGAGAGATGGATAGAGAATGGGGAATAAGAGGCGGAGAGAAGCCCATAATGCAACACGGGTCTCTTCTCTCTTTTTCTCCTTGTCTCAATAGGGCTGAGGTGAGCTCGATGCGATTCTCGGGTTGACAGTTTCAGCGCAAAAGGTTTGAGTGTTTGTACCCTGAATAAGTGAAAATGGAAAAAGGAACATCTTCACAAACGGAGTGAATGGGACGAGAGGGGATGAAATGGGAAGTTGAGAGGGACGGAGAGAGAGAGAGAGAAAAAGAGGGACATTGTGGAAGAGAGGAAAGAGGACCGAAAGAGGTAAGGTAAGAGTTGGAGAATGAGGGGATTTGGAGAACTAGAGACGGAGAGCGATGAGATCAGGCAGAGGGGGGAGAGGAGGGTGCTGCGAAATTCAGTGGGGTGTGAAAACGGGTAAAATTACGTTGTTCTTCCATTATTTCATTCCGCCTCCAGCTCTTTCAAATCAGTTGCTTAATTTTCTTTTCATCCGATATTCAGTTTTCTCATCTTTGATGGTTATTTTTGATGAAATGGTTCGCTTGGGAATATTTTACGAGAAAAAGGCCTGCAGCCAGGGTATTTGGGTCGTAAAAAGTATTTTCGCATACAGTTGTGAAAAACAACACAAACTATTAGCAACTATTGTTTTTATTTTAGGTATTCTGACATTAATAAGGCGAGTTTGTTCATTGCAGCATCTCGAACACTTATTTATTTTCACGTATATCAACATCTACGTAATACCCTGCGAGTCACCGCGAGAGTGTGTGGCAGGGGGTGAATATTAACAAACATACATGGGTAAGAGCTCTACTTGATGCAACTGCCATTCAACCACGCAGCTACTAGCTACTATATAATGCTAACCATACAACTATGAACTACCAACTAATAGATTAGTTGATCATTACAGACTAGCAAAATTTCATCTTTACTTGCTGCCTATTACGTTCTCTAATGCAACGCGGGAAAAATGGCATTTCAAATCTATCCGTACGAAAATCTATATCTCTGATCTAATTTATATGGTGAAATAGAGCATAATACACTGGTGTTTTTATTAATTATAACTTATTATGCAATATATATTTCTTCTTCTAATCTCCTGCGTTTTAATAAAATTAACAATCTTTCAATCACCCCTTTCCTATTATTCTCCCTTTCAAATTTGCCTTCAACATTTGACCCGCCATCACGTTAAATTAGCCTGAACACTGACTTGCAAATTGACTCAACACATTATGTACAGATTCCTTTATAATTACTATTTTTCTCTTACACTAGCATCATTGAATTCCATATTTATCCATCCAGCTCCGGAAAAAAACATAAATATTAGCCGTTAAATTACGAATGAAATATCGTTAAGTATTACTCCAGAATTACAAAATTTTTTAGCTCTTTCTAAATTAGCTTCTGGCTCTAATGCCCTTCTGAACTTCTCTTTAAAATTTTTAATTTGAATAGAAATAGTTAGTAGAATAGCCCAGGCAAAGAGGGCATTCTTTCAAAAGAAGAATCTACTTACAGCAAGTAATACAAGCATAGAAGTAAGGAAACAGTTCATCAGGACATACATCTGGAGCATTTTTCTTAACGGCAGTGAATCATGGACGTTGACAGCAGCGGAGAAGAAAAGGTTAGAAGCATTTGAAATGTGGTGCTACAGAAGAATGCTGAAGATTAAATGGATCGACCGAGTAAGTAACGAGGAAGTGCTAAGAAGAATAGGAGAAAAGAGAAGTTTGCTGACAACTCTAAAAAGGAGAAGGGAAAACTTAATCGGCCATATCTTGAGACACGATGGACTGATGAAGACTATCGTCGAGGGAAAAGTGAACGGTAAGATTGGAAAAGGCAGGCCTCGTATGAGATACATGGAACAGTATGTGAAGTATGTAAAAGAGAATAAATCGTCACAATGAAAAGGTTGGCCGATAGAAGAATCGAGTGGAAAGCTGCATCAAACTAATCCTAGGATTATTGACCAATGATGATGATGATGATGAATTTGAATATTAAAATATGTCTTTCATTGCACTTCCTGTCCGTTATGCACTACAACTCCAAGCACTGATTCCTAAATTTTGCAGCCTCTGTCCACATCTATGCACCGATTTGGGCATCCTGAAAATGGCATCTTCATCCCTCATCCCCCTTTTACTCTCACCTACTATCTTGATGCCCTATTTACAACTTGATACATTCGTTCCACTCCTTCACAGATAATTTTTCTGAGTGAAAAACTCTTTATCATGAATCCCTGAATATTTGAATGGTAAAAGGAGAGAAAATATGATGAAGGCGGAAATATTAATAGTAGCTGTTCGGCAAATGCTTTAAAGAATCTCAATTAAAATCCACTAAAATACGTAGAAACCTCACAGTGAAGGATACAGTGGCCTTCACAAGCAGTAGCATGCCTATAGAAGCCCTCCACTAAGTATATATACCGCTACAAAGTGACTTTAGGTCCCGACGAGTGTGCGCGGCAGAGAGTCAATTATATCTGCTCTAAGTGCATACACTTCTGGCCATGATATAATCCAATAACCAAATGACAAGTATGTATGCATAAAAACAATATTCATTAATTAATTATAATGTATTATATCGCACTAATATATGTTTACATTAGGCATGCTGGCTCGTATTTATCATGAGTTAATAGGTTATGTTACCCTTTTAGATGATGATTAACATACCAGGCTACAAATCCCACACCCTCAGATTATTATAATATGATCTCTACTGCTTAGTTGGATGAAATATAATTTATCTATTTTAACCTATTCGTTATCCGACCGTATATCTCAACTATATATTACGACGAACGTTCATGGAGAAATCACAATAGATATCGTAGATTTTGATAAAGAAACTACAATTTAGTTATTTACTTTTTTTTAACGTAACGTTTTATCATGTCCTGTGACATTTAATTTCATAATTTTATTTAATTATGAAAATATACGACTAATCAAAAACTATTAGTTTACTTCGTATAGATTGGCAATTTAGAGCCAATTATAGGCATTATTTCAAGTGCCTCATAACTTAATGCTCTTGCTTTAATGTAAGTGGTGTATAACGGAGCAGTCTTTTTAAATTTTTTCATACCTACATGAAAGTAAGTGTTCTCTTTGGTTTATAATGCATGCCTGGTGATGGTTTACCCCCTGTCATACGACCTTGCCGTGGCTTTCATGGTATTCTGCATATGTAGATATCTCCCTCATCCTGTTTTCGTAATACTATGGGATGCTGAAAAGATTTATAACGTAATCGGTAAGCATCGGAATCGAGTTAATCTTTAAGATGCAACCTAAAAGTTAAGCAACTACTGTCGATCAAATTATTATGCGCACTCCGGAAAGCCGTGCGACGTTGCCGCAACAAATAGCCGTTGACCCATCTTATTCCTACCCACACAAATCTATATTGATACAAGAATGGTTGATTAAATTATGTTCTCAAAGATGATGTATTATAACATGTGAATATCCAAGGATTACAGCGCTGTTAAGATAGCATTTGTTTCATCATCCTGAGCGCCCAGAGCCGAGGAAAACGCTTCTGATAAAAGCAACTACTGTATCATTTTTTGCGCAGATAAATGTTTGAAATTTATATAAAACACATTAAACATTCTTGTCAATATTGTTTTATAATTTGGAATACATCGCACGAACGGATTTTTGAGAAATAAGTTTTTAAATTTGGTGTAATTTTTAGACATCCTAAAAAACAGTCACTTTTTCCATGCAAACTGTAATAAAAAATACAGCAATATAATTTTAAAAAATAATTGCACAACAATTAACGTAGAATCAAGAGAGAAAAATTGTGATGAAATTTGATTTTCTGTAGGTATTTTGGTTACTTCATAAACACCCTTTGATTGCACATAATATTTTGGTGTACAGTAGTTAAGTAGACGGACGGGAGGGATTGAGAGCAAAAATATAAGTTAAAAGAGGAAGAAAAGTTGGAACTTAAGCCGCGAGAAATGGAACCATATTGGGATGAGTGAAACTGAGGGAGGAAGGGGAGGAGATTTGAAGTTGGAGGGGTAAGGTTGGGTTAGGGTGAGTTGAAGGAGGGAGGGAGACGAGGGTGGGGGGTGAAGGTGGGGTTTGCAAGCGCAGGAGAGGAGCTAGAGTCCTCTTGGGCGAGTGGCAACATCGAGGAAGTTAAGAGGGGGAGGGAAGGAAGGACATGAGTGGAGTCAGAATGGGAACAGTGGGGAGGAGGAGCGGAAGAGAGAGAATTAATGAATGCGATTGTGGAGGCTAAACAACGCCAAACGACGCCATGTCTTCGTATTGAAACCCCGATTTCAAAAGGGACTCCATTTGCATGAAATTGACATACGCACACAGGCCTATACAGTCGCACGCACACACTCACGCGTATGCATATACACGCGCCATCTCATGTGCACAAAACGAGGATTGAGGAGAGGAGTGAAGGGTTGGGAGCAGTTGGCCGGTGGAGGAGGAGGTTTCAAGTTGCCGTTGGAGGAGGAAGTAGGAGTGGGTGCTCATCGGAGTGGCTGAGTAACGTGGTGGAGGCGGGCGAACAGAAAGAAGTGAAGAATCAGCGATAGCAGTATAACAATGATATTCCTATATTCGTCATCACGTGCATGCTAACGACATCCTATAAAGCTTCGACGCAACTTTGATCGCTTAAACCAGAGGCTCAGCCAGGAATACCTTTTTGGGGGTTCACCTGGGTTCGATGGTAGGCACAAGCGGTCTACCTCTACCTACCTATGGTTAAGATGCGCCTTCACATATATTTTGTATTTAGTGGATATCTTACAACATTGTATCATCAACCTTCTTATATATAAATATTGATCTTTTGACATTCCAAAATTAAATATTATTTTTAAATTATGTTTTATTTTAAATTTCAAGAAAACTCCAAGTATAGCTCTCTTAAAAAAGTATTATATTTAAAATTTGAAGAACATTGTAGTGTCAGAAGATTCATAATAATCGTGACTAACAAGCATTAAAGAATTCTTGAAGAAATACAATTCTATCGCACACAAAACTTATGAAATGCATGTATAATTTGTCATGCCTAAAGGCACAAAGATATATCTTTTTTTAAACGGAAAGAACGTCTGCTAATTTATAGTTACAAATAAATTTTAAGATTACGTGACTTTTTTTTAGTAATTTCGTCATAATTTTTTAGTTCCTCTCTGAGGGGTGTTTTAACCCCCAAACCCACGCCCCCCTCACTGCGCTCCTGGCTTAGACTAGTAGCATATGATTAGATAATTTACGGACAAAATGCAATGAACTTCTTTGCGAGCCCACTAATATATCATCGGCGGG
Organism: Platycnemis pennipes; assembly: GCA_933228895.1. Taxonomy (NCBI): domain Eukaryota; kingdom Metazoa; phylum Arthropoda; class Insecta; order Odonata; family Platycnemididae; genus Platycnemis; species Platycnemis pennipes. The sequence continues at coordinate 81,705,291 of OW121857.1, forward strand.
ATAACAGGTTTTTTTTCTTTTTGTAGGAATTCAATTGTCATATCGAAAATCTCTCACTTTTTGCTGCAGAGCTTCGAAGTGATTCGCAGGGTATTATATATTAACTGGAGAATGCTAGACACCAGATTTTCTTCTTGAATATTCTAAAAAGAGGTTAATGAGGGGTGGGGACAGCTAAATTCAGGAACATAATCACTGGCAACCCCCAAGGTAGCTTCTTCAGTCCAGTAGGATTCATAATTTAATATACATATGCTTACAAAATATATTTAACGCCAATTACATGGCTGTCAACCAAGGAAACGAGGGAAATTGTGACGAGTAATTGTTGGCAGAAGACAGGTTGCTTACCTGGTAGCCCAAAGGTTGCTGGTTCGACTCAAGCCCAGGGCATGGATGTTGTGTTTGTCTAAGGATTGATGTATTATATTAGACGGGGCAGTATAGCCTTAGAAGTTAGAACTACTAAAATCATGCATGCTTTCTAGCTATTTTTATCTTTCATAAATAGCAAATTTTAGCTTAGTATATTATTACTAATCCTTTTTCATGCATGATATGTAGTTCATGTTTGGTGAGAATTCACCCCCTGCCACACACCTTTATGTGCCTCGGGTATTATGCAGATGACCCAAAGTCCGCTACTGCTAATTTGAATAGCTACAAACTAGAATAACTCCTACTTTCGCTCGGACAATTCCTCCATAGAAGTTTAAACAAATAATTAAAAAAGGTCTGTATCTGAGCTCTATTGTATTGTTTAACCCCATTATGTTCTTAATGAACCAGTGCAAAAACAATAAATAAATAATAATAATATCTAGATTGGTTAATATTTATCTCATTTTCCATCGCAGCCTTCAAATGCATTTAAAATTTTAACAATTTAGGTGGTTATTATTTGACCCTTTTTTAGTGTCGGAATTATGCTTCAAAGATTACACACACTATAACATCGCTTGTGACTATTACCCCAGTGCAACCTAGTAGCATTTCGGTTATTTGCAGAAATAGAGGACACATAGCCTCGTAGAAATGAAAGGAGTCTATTTTTTGGAACTGCATGGCACGACAATGTGAGCTACTATAAATGATTTAAGTACCACAGAGCCCCTTAAAATACTTCTAGGAAATCATGCATCTTAAACACACATCTATTCCTATCTGAAAGCACGAAGCTTTAAGAATTATTTTGAGGACCGGGTTAGTGATTAGGGTACTGGACTCATATCACAATGGCCCAGGTTCAAACCCCATAAGTGGCAGATATTTGTCATTGGTCTACCGGTCCATACTTCTTGAATAATGTGGGGGGAACTCTTTGATGTCAGTATTATGTCCAAGGATACGATGTTAACCGCTGGTGCATTTCGTTCAGAGCGGGTAAATGTCGGGTTTCCTTCCAACCTTCTTAAGGCCGTTTGACACGGTCATTGAAACACAGAAACAAAAACACGAGCCAAATCCACAAAAATAAACTTTACTACGACCCGGGTTTCACTGTATTACAGCATCGTCAGGGTCGGAGTGAAGTTTATTTTTGTGGATTTGGCTCGTGTTATTCTTTCTGTGTTATCATGTTTCGCTTCCACTCCATATCGCCTGAATCTTCAGAATTTGTACGGTCATTGAAACTGCGCAAGTTGATGTTGATTCCGTTTGTCTGTTGTCTGCGGTTGTCTGCGAAAGTCCGTGACGTAAAAATTGCGAGGACGCTTGCTTGACAGCTTTACACGGTGCAATCATCGGTGCATTATGTCAATGACAATATTCAGTAGCGGTAATACCATCAAATACCACATAACGTCAAGATTTGTTAAGTAGAAATTAATTGGACTTGAAAGATGCGATAAATTACCATCACTTTAAAATATGTTTTAAGCCATAGGTAGTCTAAACATACGGAGACCTTAGTCCCGTATACTTAGCCCAAAATTTTCACCACGAACGAACGCATGAGGGCCAAGGTAACAGGTTTTTCCTTTTTGCAATTTAAGCTTCCACGTGATTAATCGCCCAGATCATCATTATTGCACTTTATTCACTGCCTAAGGAGCTGAGTGCAAACAAAAACACCCAACTCAATCGTCAACAACCTACGTGTATTATATATAGTATTTTATTGCTAGAATTCCGCAGGCAGTTTGTTGCTGCTACATCTGCACCATCTAGTGAGATAAACAAACTTCAAACTTGCAGAAACACATGTATCAGATTAGAACATGTTCTGATTTGCTCGCAAGCGTTCGCGCCTGTCCTCGCGCTGCCTGTCCTCGCAAGTCGTCGCTTTACAGTGTTCTCGCAACAGCCTGCGCAGTATCAATGACCGTGTAAAACGGCCTTTATATTCCCTAGACAATTGCTACCTCTACCCTATTATCTTCCTATCTTAAATCTTTGTGCAAATTACTTAAGCTGACTGTCGCCTCCCTATAATAATTATACTCATTTTAACTTAAGTCGGCCAATGGAGTCATTTCATACACCAATCTTGATCAAAGAGGTTTTTATCTTCAGTCTCCATTATTATCGGCTGAGAGCTCATACATCATTATTACTCCAAGAATGCTTGTTGAGAAATCTCAAAACTAATCTCCCTATTAGCAATAGTGAAAACAAAGTGCCTTTCAGTTCATATTCAATGCCTCTTCCCGCATTTTCATTTCTGCAGTTTCCATTACCTCAACAATTACCTCATTATCTTTTTTCAAATTCTAAATGAGAATGAATAGAACCGGATTGCCCCTAAACGCTTAAATAAGTATGTAAGACCACTAAGGTTTTTTTCGCGCGGTTCTCTTACCGCTTCCGACGGGGAACACAGTGACGCCCTCGAAACTCAATTGTTACGGATACATGTGTAGAGCTGGTGTCGTATCTGCAGACATAGGACTTGGTCCAAGTTGCGAAGCGGAAGAAACCCATCAACCGTTCCGTTCTTTTCGATTTGGAGATAGAAACTTCCCCCATCCACTCCAGACATATGCTGGTTGAATATATTATTCGTGCCCGTTATATACGACTGCCAATTCGACACCGCTGCATGGGCTTACGTCGCAGCTCCCATTATACCAGCGCTAGTGAGTAAAGCCTTTCACTCTTGTTTCTTGTGGACATGTATTATGCGAGCACAATGGCAGTTCGTATTCACTGCACACATGGTAAGAACGTTTTATAAACGAGTCATTCACGTATTCTTTGGTTACCAATGTTCATTTAGACGAGAAATACGTGAAAGAGATTAAATGAATGGCACGCAGGAAAGGCTTTGAAGTTCAACCTAAAGAAGCGACAAAAAAATACATCCCGTAAATGGCGCGAGTTTTAAATTGCTTCCCGTTATAAATTAAGGAGTTGTGTCATCTGCTACTAAACTGGCAGTAAATTACACTAATGTGTAACTATAATATTCCTCAAAAGTTTAAATAAGCACGCAATCATTGTCCCGAGAGCAAAAACTCGATTGAATATTAAACGTGGCAAAGCCTTTTGCTTTGCATTTTCCAATATTTTTAGCAGATTAAGTACCTACATACCCAATATACTATTGTAGCGAGCACCTTGAGAAATACATATACTGGAGGAATAACTTCGAAGTCTACTGTCCGGACAAAATACTTTGCAGTTAAAAATTGAAATCCGCAAATGATTCATAAAGGATAAATAAAATCATGCAAAATAAACAAAAATTACTACGAATACTAATATACTGACTACATTTCTCTTTGGACTTAGGGGTAAATTTCGCGGCTTTCAATCAAATATCGTACAAGATATTTCTGGAATCACTTGCATAAAGTCATCTCGGGATTGGACTTTACGGCCAGAAGCTAAATTTTGATCTAAAGGTTGCATCCATGTGAAAAAAAGTTCAATGAGCAGTAAAACTAAGTGCTTCCATTCTTCTAATAAGAGTCCAGGGAGTGAAATTACTGTTCATGAGACATTGGATTAAACATGCAATTGCACATCCTGAAGGCCGTACTGAAGAGAAAACGTAGGGAAGAGGAGGAAACGAATGTGTATTTTAATAGCTTGATGAGGGGAAGAAAATGGGCTTGCAAGAAGGAAGATTTAGTTCATGAAATAAATACAGACAATAGTAGAGTATATGGTTTTTAGATGCTCCCACCGCTCAAGTTATTTCTTACCATATAACTAAAGTCCTTAAATTTTAGGCGAAAACAAAATCCTTACCGGTAGTGGGATTCGAACCCGAGGTGCTTAGGTTGTCATGCCAGAACGTTACCAACTTGAGTATCGTGGCAGGCAAAGAGTTGCCCATTAAAACCGGCCAAAAACGGTAGAATAATGGCAAAATACCTACGAAAAATGTTGTGCATGCAAGAGAAATGGAGGGAGAGAAGAATATACGTAGCAAGGTGGATATTCAGATGTTGAAAGGGGAGAGTGAGGAATAAGGAATTAATTAAACTTTCTATTTCCTCAAGCATCGTTAAAAGCAGCACATTCTCAAATACGAATGTCTACAAACGAGGCAAATAGGTGAGGGTTGGGCCTTTCATTCGTTCAAAATTAAACCCACTAGAGACTCTCCAGACATGCGTGTAAGTGGCGTTGAAAAAAAACAAGAACGCTTTCCGTCTCCTTTTTAATCTCTATGGAATCGTCCCCTTCTACTTCCATCTCGTCACGAGTGCGAAAAAAATGGCAAAAAATTGGGCCCCAACAATTTAACCGCGTAGATTTAAAACGAGTTTCTCATGGAGTGGGAGAGTGGAAATATGCATGAAGGGTAATTCTCGAAAATGTGGCTGATTAATGCACTTGAAAAGATGATACAGGAAGCGATAAAGCGCTGGAAATTCTAGCGATAGACTTCTGTTCAGTTATGCACCGTTGGAAAAGGAAAAGTTCGCTGAATTGATTCATGAGCGTTATTTGAGTGAGAACCACTTGGATGAACAGTTAAGTGGCCCAAAATATAGCGATAATTTCACGGTATTGGCAACATTTAAAATTTAAATAATGTACTTCTTGTTCAGAACGAAATTCAGTCATTCTTGAGGTGCCTCGCATTTTACGTGTTTTACACCAAATTAATTCTATAAGGCTCCACATGATGCCCTAACAAGGGTGAGAAGTTGAGGATAATGTAGGAAATAAATGACTGACACCTGCATTAGAAAAAGTTCGTGGTGGTCGGTGCATGTAGGTACTATAACACACGCTAACAATTTCTCCTGGAAAACATTTGTGCTGACTAAGGTTTGTACTTCCCTTCTAAATGTCCTTAAAGTATAATTACACCAGGCATACTTATTTTATCACGCCTAAATGTTTTCACGGTTGCGCTTTTACTATCGTTACCTTATAATGGGGCCCAAAAAGGTACAACAATCACCAAAAAACGGAAAAGGTTGTTAATGGATAATTCTGTGATGAGTTTCTCTGATTACAAGGATGTTTTGCACGAGGATGATATCTGCGTAGCTACGTAATGGGCTTAAAAGGTATAAAACATGCTTTTATACCGAATACGTAAAGTGGCTCTGGGTAAAACAAATGTCTAGGAAAATTACAGGGAGATAAATTGTCTGCTGGGAAATGGAATATGGTAAAAAAATGAAAGCATTTTAATTCAATTTCCCCCAGTATATCTCAATGATAATAAAAAAGGTATAGCTTCAACCATCAATTAACTCTTCAGATTCCCCAGATTTTCAGGCAATCATTCATTGAATATGCTATTCTTTAAATTAACTCGGGAACCGAAGTAATTAGCGTCGGTGCACTTCCTGATCACCGATATCTGGCTCGGAGATCATTGTAGCATACACAAAACTCGGAGAAAAACACAATTTTGGAATTTGATGCAATCAACGATGAAGCGAATTGAAATTACTCTCCACGATATAAAAACATGCTTGTACAGCCAGCGTCTATATTCGATAATGATGCGAAAAAATATGATTTTCAGCTCTTATGCGATATCTACAAATGTAGACTTCTCGAAACGCATCAAATGACAGCATTGTAATAGCTCAGCCAAAGATGAGTCTTTTGTGTATCGTCGAGAGGTACAGAATGGGGTCGTTTACAATATTTTTGTAATTGCCGAATCTGATAGAGTTTTCAAAATAAAAAGACCCGTATTTTTCCGTTTTTTGATCCGTCAATTATTTCTCGAGTTATAAGAAGCGAAAAACTGATGTTTTTAACCCTTTCGGAAAAGTGCGCGTGGTGCAACCTCTGACGTATTCGACTTCGTCCAATCACAACTGAGCCCGCGAAGCTACTTCGTCTTATCGCAATGGGGGAGACACAGCTGACTCAGCCAATGGAAGCTGTTGCGACAGCATCTGTGCGAGGATACCTTCCGAGAACCCCCCTACACTCCCTTCCCTTACCTTAAAAGACGGGAGGAAAATGACGTCAATGGTATCAAAGCAGCTTTTTCGGTGGGCGTCACCTTTTGCTTATTTTAATTTTTGATTTGTGTGTGACTGGTTGTGGTTAGAAGATTAATTTTTTTTACTAAAATTCATTTTACGTCTCCATATAACGATTTCGTGTACAAAATTGCGATTTCGGTTCCGAGTAAACGCCCCCATTTTGGATGAAATATTGGGCGAAGCGGAGCTTGTATTGCCAGAATGTTGGCATGATTTATTTACAGCAAGACGTATTCACCAAAGTTGGTAGACTTCGAACCTTCCACTCAGAGCATGGAGGTAATGATAGCACGCATAAATGATCATTGTGATTATAGAGTAACGGTGCTCACCGGTGCACGAAAAAATATTGACATTTTAATACTACGGCATTTTTAGCTCCTTCAAACTTCGAGCATATTAGCTTTCAAGGGTTCTTAGGATATTTGAATCGGGCTTTCGTAGGGAAAGAGAAACCCTAGCGTAATAATTTGATTCCGGCGGAAGCCAGCGCTGTTTTCGCCCACGAGACAAAAACCCTTAATCTCGAACCATATTTTTTTTTCATGCCCTGGTCTCCCTAACCTTCCGGCTCATTGTCGGACCATTTCAGAACAATTTCCACTTCGGGAATGCCGCGCAGGCACAAAGGAGAATAATCCATACACTCACACACATGCGCACGCGACAGAGTGAAAAGAGACCCTTTTTGCCTCTCTCTCTACTTCTGTCTCGTGCAAACGCATAGAGTACCCCGTGCTTTCGAACGCGAAGAGAAAGGGTCCCAGTGTCTCGACCTCCCCCCCTCCCTTCAATGGACGAGTGAGGCCACAATGGGCGAGGTTTTCCGAGGACCTCGACGTGTGTACAGTGCGAGCGGTGTGTGTTCATCAGTCACACCAAATGTCACAGTTTAAAAATTAAAGCTATTTGCCTTCCGCTCCGCGGGACAAAAAAAAGGAGTACAGTTGTGTGGGGGGGGGGACCCGAAACGGGAATGGTAAAAGGGACATATAAAGGTTTGGATGGAAGGGACAGAGGGTTGAAATAAATTAAACGAACAATATTAACAAATGGAAAGAATGGACAATAGGGAGGCACAATGAAAACGGAACGCTTTCGAACTTACTCCGCGAAAGGTCACGATCCATTCCGACGGCTTCAAAACACACCAAATATTCCTCCTCCCAGCATTCACCCTTCTCCCATTCTTCACTCTCCCCTCTCTTTCTCTCTCTCCTTTCTTCTCCTCTCTTTCTCTCAACTTCCTCCGTTGTCTTCCTCCTCAGTCTATCTCGACTCATATTCTCTTCATTTTTTTTTTTTTTATCTCCCCGCGTGTTTGATGGCAGCGGAACGCCGACACCACCGGGGTCGGAAACGGTTGCACAAAAGGGATGTGGACCTCTTGCTATTAGGATTTTGATTGTGGCACTAAACAGGAGGGATACGTATGGATGCGGTGCTTTTGTGCCGGGAGAGTCCGGACTCTTTTGTAAGAGTGGTGACGGAAGTCATCGACTCCAAGGGACCCAGGGTGGTGTGTTCCCGCAGTGACGTGTTGCCCTCTCGCGGTGATGGTGCCATGACTTCTAGCTCCACCCCCCCTATGAAACACCTTCTCTCCCCCCGTCCAAAACAACCACCAACATCCCCTAAGGAATAATACTCCACCCCTCATTCCTCGCCCTCGAAAAGACAAAGCTTCACGACATCGCCCTGCATCTCGCTTTCACACAATTCTCTCTCTCCCTCCCTCCTTTACGTTTCTGCTCCTAATTCCCCTCAGTTCACCCTCCGCTGGTTTCATTCGTGTATTTAATTCAGTTATTGAGAACGGGTCGTTTGACCCTTGTCGTAGGTTGGGCGCAAGCCAAGATAAGCCGTCGCCACCAACTGCACGTATCCTTCGATCAGAGACTGATGTGATTTCGGGTAACGATGCGTGACTAGAAGTTAAATCACTGATAAACAAGTATGAAAAATGTAGATTGGAGACGATAAATTCCAGTTTCACCCGTAGTTGAATCTATCATCTCCATGGCAAATGTTCAGACCACTATATGCTGCCATGAATGACAATAATAATTTTTCTCTGATACAGATTCAGAACAGGAGTGGTGGAAATAATTAATGGAAAAGAAATATTTAAATATTATAGCGGCTACAGTTATTGGCCAATAACTACAAATGTTCCTTCATTATATCCATTTCTCTCCTCCCTTTCGATATGTTTTTATATTATTCCTTAAATGCAATTTCAGTACCATAATATTTTAAAAATCTATCCCTTCGCAAGTATCCTAATTGAATAAAAAAGGGTGGAATCAATATCTTACACTAAAATTTTTAAATTTCAGTAATAAAATTAAAATAAATTTAAAAAAGTCTTAAATTTTTAAGTTCTAATAAAATATATTTCTCCCCAATTACAGGTTTTGATTTGAGCGTAGCTTTAAAAGTGACATAGATGGAGTATACCTTCAAGACAGGATGGGGTACGGATGATAAAAGTAACTAGGGTATGGAGTGGTAATAGAAATTTGTGCATTGCAGATATATTCTCGGAGGAAAACTGATTGATAAAGTTGCGAATGAGCATGTTACGCAAAAATACGACGGCATTAATCAGATGGATGGTTATAAGGCTTCTAGTAAGATGAAACAGCTTAGTAGATATATCTTGGAATTATCAATCGCTAAATACATACCACGTCCCATAGGCTATAATTGGGAAACGGATTCAAATTGATTCTTTAGGATTAAAAATAGTATTCGGACGGCGGCATTGCCTTTTGAGTGTGAAAACGGGTTAGAAATCACCACCCAAGGGCTTACTACGGAGATATAGTGAAATAAATCAGTTTCTCATGAAATATCACATTTTGCGTGATCCTAGAGTAGAGGGTGACACGACCACCAATTGATTAGTTATTTAATTTTCCAAATTTTGGTGAACTCATCTCCTAGAGCAGCTGAAAAAGGCCCCTCGAAAAAAATATATATACATAAAAAAATTCCTTCACGTCTCAGCGGGGGTGAATCTTTGAAATACACATTTATTGTTTTCATAGGTAGTGAATCTTTGAATCATCCAGCTAAAATGAGGTTGCAAGCTGAAAACGGATTTGAAAATGTATGGCCAAAGGATTGATATTCTCAGGTAGCCATTTCATTTTTATTTCCTGATTTTCTTCAAAAACCCTACCAATTCTGTCGTCATTATTTCCATTCCCTAAATGGCCTATTGATTTCATTTCACTATTTGTTTGCGATATAGTAAACACTTGTAAGTATGCCCTTATTCCGTAGACGATTTCTTAGGGAGGGATTCCCTTTACATGTTTTTCTCACAGTTCAATCCATCAACTCAAATAATCGCTGCCCTTATTGTCTGTTTTTAACTTATATTTTATTTTATTCAGCACCTACGATATGAATACCTCCTACTCTGGGCAAGTATAATTCAGACTTATCTACGTATGCCCTTAAATTTTTAAGATACCTCTATTTCTTTCACGTGGATTACATCCAAAATGCTCAAACTTTTTTCTCGCCAAATAACTTCTTAATCCAAAATGTCGTAAAAAACAAAAGCCACCTCGGATGCTGGTGTCATAAGTACCTTAAAAAGAACCTTGTCATACGAGAATGATGATGGGGCCGGGGTATTTTAATGGTTAGAGTACCTACTGGCCTATCATCAGGAGGGCCCGGGCTTGAATCCCGGAAGTGGAAGATATTTTTCATTGGTTACTTGATTGTTTTGTGATGAACACTCGAGAACAGTACTCCGTCCGTCGGATGGGACGTTTAGCCGTGATCCCTTGGTACCTTTCGTTAAGAGCGAGCTAATGTCGACACATGGTTTCTCTATATCCTTCCTCCTTTCCTTTCCATTCCCATCCTCGTACATTATTGACTTAGTTGACTATTAGTGCGGAAACAGACTCGAAAAAACTTTGAGATTAGAAGAAAAATGAGAACCTAGTCTTTTCTATTTAATTTCGCGCATAAATGGCTACTGTGCTAACCAAAAAATGATGATTTTAGCCATAAATATTCAATTTGTAAACCTTTCGTGACATAAACAAGATATTTCACCCACATAGAGGTTGTTTTGAAGAGTAGGGAGGCGAAGGCTGAGATTATTTGTGGTCGTGGATCGTTGTAAGCATGCTTTGGAAGTGGAGGAAGGGTGTGACAAGTCTGCATTTCTGAAAGCAGTTCGTTTACTCCACCTGGTCTTCCAACTTTGCATTACTGCCGACGTTTCGATGGTCAAGTCGTCCATCGTGTTCAAGGATTGACGTCACGTGAAATTGTCAGGTTGGGACAATTTCATTTCTTTACTTTTTCACAAAATTTAATTTTTTCACTTTTCGCTAAAATTTCATTTTTCACTTTTTTACTAAAACTTTTTTCCCACTTTTTCACAAAATTTCATTTTTCACCTCTTCACTAAACTTCATTTTGTTCACTTTTTCATTAAAATTTCAATTTTTCACTTTTTTACTAAATTTAGTTTTTTAAAAAACTTTTACACTTAATTTAACTTTTTCATCTCATCTCAGCTGTGTTTCCTGCTGGAACAATTTCACACGACATCCAGGCTCAACCTGAAAGCATTGGCAGAAATGCAGAGTTTGGAGTAGGTACGTGAACAGCCTTTACAAACACCACAAGTCGGGAAAGCATCCGATCTTCCCTCAGAGTCTTCATGTCTACTCTTAGCCAAATAAGGCAAGAGTTGTAAACTTTATGAGCCCTCCAACCAGTAGGGACCGCGATCTCACTGAAAATCTGCATCTCAGTGCATTGAAACAAGTCCTGAGAACGGGCCTACTTATTGCCATAGCTCAATGAAAACCGAGTACAGACATCTTTAAAAAAAAGAACCTTCTTGGTGCCACAGTTAGCACTCATGAGAAAATAAGATTTAATCATACGTATTGAATTAATTTCAAATAAATGCGCACATCTAATGGTGATTTTTTTGCATTCCGTCTCATATAAAGTTCTTTTGCACATTGATACCTAAAATGAATCAAATCAGAGGATATTTTCACGCATTAATTATCTATCAGTATTTAATGAGGATGCAATCGTTATAGTGGAGAAAAATGTTGTCAAAGGGACAACTTTGTTCACCCCAAAAGCAAAACGAAAAGAATACTCGGTAAGATATGGGACAGGTCGTTTTGGTGAGCATCACCGTGGCTAAATAGGTACTTAAACTAAGAATTGAGGCATGTTTACGTGAAAATTTCGTGTCCATTGACCATTTTATGTACAGCGGTCGAATTGACCTCAATCACACAACAGACCTATCCCCTGTAATCTCTTCATTCATTGAACGGAGAACGAGTTTAATCTCGTTATCCGACCCGACATTCAATATAACTACTTTTTATGCCAGCACTTCTCCCATCATCTCAATTGACGTCCCACATGTTTTGATACCGAGGAAAGAATGAGCGGGCGAAAGAGAGACGGCGTGGATGAAAACGCATTGTAGGGCAAAGCGACCCGTTATTCTCCACGAGCGATTCTGGGGGTGTGGGTGCCACCGCGGCCAGAGGGGAGAAGCATGGTCCACCCGGGTAACCAGGGCTTCGAGAGGCCACCCGGAAGACTCCTCCGCCCCTGGTTTTTATACAGGGCCGGCAACGGGAGCCGCGCCCGAGCCAAAGGGTCTGCCGGAGCCGAGCGGCACAGAGCTCGCAGGGATCCCAAACCGTCTCCTACCCCACCGCCCCTTCCGCCGGGCGACAATGGGAAGCAACAATGGAAGGAGCGATGCATCTGTTGAAGGGGTGTCGTTATTCAAGTGTTGGGTTGGGGCGAGCGGGGAAAGGGATCTCGCAGGGTCGGCACAAGGGTCAGGGGAGGGGGGAATTTAGGCCAGGGGGTTCGCGGAAAAGGGGCAACTGTGATCCATTGTCGTCGTCTTTTCTCACACCCCGTTCCCGTCCACAATGCCCACACCACCGGTCTTTTCGCCCCCCCACCCTTCCCGCCCACTTATCTGCCTAACCTTTTTATCCCGGGACCGCCTTTAAACCTCCAACCGGGCCGCGTCCGGGCACAACAGGGAGGTAGCCCGCGGCGTAGCATCCCCGCCCGCGACAGACCCATATTGATCTTTGAAGTATTTATCTAAGCGCCGTCGCTGGAAAAGTAGTCTACAGTCTATCATATTGCAACATATAATAAGTATAGCACAGTCTGAAAAGAAAAGGTATGTACAACAACATGCCTTTTAAAACTTCAAGGGAAAATAGTAAAAGCATCACTCCTAAGAAAGCTCGTTGTTGATGTTATAATATCCATTACTATGGCAGCCTAAGAAACACCTCTCAATTTTAAGTACACTTTATTTCTCCTATGTATCATCTTTTAGCCATAACAACAGTCACTGAATGCCAGTATTTACCTTTAGTATTATAGCAGTAGAGGTAAATGTAATGAACAACTGTAAAGGTATTGAAGTGGTTAACTCCTGAAAAAAAGCAATAGGGCTATATAAAATGCTACGGAATGGCATTATTTATCTTGAGTATTCTATCATAAAAGTAAGACGGACTTTGAGTGGATGTAAAGGCGTTTGAACTACCTAACTCCCACAGAAAAGCAATGCGGTATCAACACTCCAAAATGTCTATCAATAACGATATCCTTTCGGGCTACATCTTGGCCTTCATTTGCGTCACTGAATTCAATTAACCTTAAACAATGATATAATATAATAAATAAACTTAACACTCCAATGAAGAATGAAAAAATACCTTTAACCCTGTTGGAAAAGTAAACTTCTAATTAACTTTGGAACCGCTTAGTAACCGAAAAAGAAGAGCAATAGGGTACTGATATCCGGAATGTGTCTTTATTGGTGGCTTCTTATTTCTGAGATGTATTTTCAATGCATCAAAGGCTACCTGGCATGAAAATCTCGCGAATATCATAAGGTGTACTCACCACCCTAGAAAAAATAGCTCTCTACAGTACCAGGGAATTTTATGTTTATTTATACATTTTCCACTACCACCGAAAACAATATATATCCTTTACATCGGGGTATTAACAATGTAACAACAGGCGATCACACACAGCCAAGTCGTAAGTGGTGAAAAAACCCACTCAGGCGGAACTCGAACCCGCGACACTAACGTTAGCAGGCGAGGACTTAACCACGCCGCCACCGGGACCGACAAAAAATATTTTGTCTCGCAATAGTTTTTTTGACAGTAATAATTTGGTTCGCTAAAGCAGCTTAAATTTAAAAAAAATTGTTTTCTAAATTTACTTAAATGATATTAATATGCATAAAACTCCCATGATAAGTAGAGAAAAAATTAATTATTATATGTATACTAAATGAATGTGTACAATATGGATTACTTTCGATCTATATGGATAAAGATCGAAATATTACATTCCCATTCGAATGCCATAAACTATCGGAGAACTCTAGTGATTGTTAAAATGTTCCATACAACTTGGCGAAACTAATCATATTAACGTTTTCTGCGCACGTAACTTCATTCATGACACTCCTTAGGATACTGATTTACTGATATTGGATACTGATATTCTATTTCCATCTCATTTTCTCACAAGGTGGGCTATAATATTACCTTCTGAACGGGAGATTCTTCTCTTAGACAACTCTGTGATTAAAAACTTATTCACACATTGTAATAAATTCCTATAGCAATGCGTTCAACTATTGCAATTCTTCCTATTTGCTGCAGTTTGTAAACTATTATTGCAAGTTTTTCCTTAATTTGTATCATTAAGTTTCATTTATTCATATGAATATTAGTAGAAATAATGAATTTAGTAAGAAATAATGACGCTAAACAACTAGTAATTTTACGTAAATCTTAATAGTAACTATACTGTTCTTACGATTCCAGACTTTTTAGGCCGAGGAAAAAATGACCATGATGGAGCGGCCAATCTCTTGCCAGTCGGAATGCGTTTTATTCCCCTGTCTTCAACGGCAATGGGGTGCGTTGAAATTTTAGACATTATATTTATAACATTTCTGAAAAGAAGATGTGACACAGTAATGGATCATATGTTGAGATAATGCGGTCTGATGAAGACAGTCATTGAAAGAGAAGTGACTGCCAAAGGAGGACGTCGTACGAGACGTGTGCATCAAACAGGAGGAAGAATGTAGTAGAGAGGATAATGTCAGTATAAATAACACAGAAAGCAAATAGACGAGTCCAGCTGTGCCAAACCTAGTTCAGTTTTGATTACTAGTGGTGCTACTAGGGCCTACGGAAAAAGGCCAAAGTGGGTGCCTCTGCAGGAGTCAATAAAACGAACGCATCCTTAAGCCAATATTTTACGCCAAGAATCAAAGAACTATGCAAGAAAAGATAGCCTGAAGGGCCGCTGTTAATTTCCTTGACGAACAACACCAAAACGCAATGTCGGCATTGGTGTTGGCAGCGATTGCCACGGTGGGTGAAATCAACTGCACCGCCTTCACCTCGTGGAAATAAGGGTTACGATTTATTTTAATAGGTGCTTCGACGGTAAAGGTCATTCGCACCTCAGTCTGAAATTGGCTACTTCTTAGGTAGTCAAAAAACACAAAAAAATAAAACCAATAAATAGATTAATAGGGAGAAAAAAATGTAACAAACTCACTTTATGCATGTAAGTATTATATAGGCCATAAAATCTTATTAAACAGACCAGTGTACTTTAAAAACTGATTTAATCTCCGTCACCAATTTTTTTTTCATCGCAGTTTCGTTGTACGACTGTCCCTGTTTTTACATATTTTTAATCTGTTTACCCGCATGCATTTTAACTATTTTACGTACTAATTACGTAATTTTAGCAAATTTCGTAATTAGAACGTAAAATAGTTAATTACGTTATTTACCTTAATTATGTAATTAGTACGTGGCGGAAATACGTCCGCACGCACTGTCGCTTTTTGATTACGAAATTAACGCAAGAGCATGAAGTGTGATCGTGATTTTTAATTTCCGTTTCATTGGCCACGCAGTCCCATAAGTATCTACCGAAATGTTCGGGTAATCGGGCGAAATGTTCGGGTGGGAGAGAGTTTCGAACCAGGGACGTTGCTTGGAAACTGATAAAATACCAGCGGTAACAAATAATTTTAAAGAATTAATGTATTGCACATTTTCAGGAGCATGATATAATCACCCGAACATTACGGTAGATACTTATAATGATAATTATATGATTGCAGAGCTTAAGTTCTTTATTCTCTTGCGATTAGTTTTCCAAAAAAGCACAGCGCTGGAAAATAACGGCACCAGGCAAATTAGAACAAATGTTGTACGTGCGTCGGGACTGCGTGGCCAAAGATACGGAAATTAAAAATCACGGTCACACTCCATGCTCTTCCGTTAATTTCGTAATCGAAAAACGACAGGGCGTGCGGACGTATTTCCGCCACGTACTAATTACGTAATTAAGGTAAATAACGTAATTAAGTATTTTACATTCTAATTACGAAATTTGCTAAAATTACGTAATTAGTACATAAAATAGTTAAAATGCATCCCGGATAAACAGATTAAAAATATGTAAAAACAGGGACAGTCGTATAACGAAACTGCGATGAAAAAAAAATTGGTGACGGAAAGTCACGAACCAGGGACGTCGACATAGTGAAGCGAGTACTTTACCCCTAACCCGAACTGTACTGATTAGCGTGGCTAATTATTAGCTTTATATTGGCAACACAATATTTCAAACTCGTTTTTTGACGAAGTTACTGGATATATAACCCTATATGGGGGGTGATTCGTAAATAACTAATCAAGGACTACCTACCTAGCAAATTTCGTCAAAATCCCTGACCCGGAACTCGGACACTCCCCTTGTGAGACAAGCAGGGTCATGGAATGGAGGAATAATTCCATTTCATCACAAAAGAAACTAAGTCACTTATTGCAAGTAAATTTGATGTGTCGTAATGAGTTACCTATCGGTGTTTTATTTGAAACGTTCTGTGCAATGAAAAATACTTCTAATTAACAGCAAATCTATTTTTCTTTGATAAATGAGTAGAGGAAAAAACTCATGGAGATGCACATCGGATTCCTGGTCGCTACGGACTGCCCTCTCCCTTTGTGGAACTCTCCTCGAAAACTTGCCGACGCGCCTCCTACAGCCACCCCGTCGAAACTCCCATGGCGTTTATTCCGGCGCCCAGGTTAAACTGAGGGACGCATCGGACATCTCGCTCGGCAAGTGTTTATTTAACAAACTGGGTTTCAAGACGTGAACACAATAATCACCTCACGATGTTGACATTGGATTATTGACCTAATGATGTTGAAAATTAAGAATAGAAACGTCACATAAAACTATTAAGTGGAATTTACTAAGCCACTTAATTTCTTTGACAGCGTTGTTGTTTGTGATGACACGGGGCTTCGTTCACCACAGCCGGTTTCCTCCATCCATACTACGGTAAAGGGTTACGTTAGTGCCCCCTTATCCCGCTTATTTATGCACTCATCCTTACCCTGTTCCATGCTTCAAATCGCGGCGCGCGCTCCGGCAGGGGCGGCTGCACGCGCGGCATTTGTTTGTTGGTTCCCCAATGTCTCCAGTACACCCGCCTCGCGGTCCTAATACTACCACCGCGTGCGCGCACCGCGCATAATTTCGCGATTTAAATCGCATCCGCGGGGAGCGCGTCCCACAAGGCCCCCGATCGACCCCACCGCATGCATATGTATAAGCGGCTTGAGGTTTCACAGCGACGGGATGCCTCTTCTGCCCGAGGCAGCGTGCGTTTTGAATGCGGATTTTTATCGACGCTGGGGGAGCGGAAGACTCGGGAGAGAAGTGTTGGCGCGTGGGATGGGAATAACAAGTAATCCGCGGCAAGTCATTTTCCATTTCCGAAGGGCACGCGACAGCTGTGATTAAATGAGGATGCGTGAGGCAGCCGCACCTTCCTGAATTGGATCGTCGACTACAGTTCATTCCGATTGCCTCAGGGGAATAATGATCGACCAGGTGGAGCTCTATGACATGCTGATAAAGATGCCCCACTGCAGTATTGAATTCAGGCCACACTGCGCAGTAAAATTACAATCCATTAGATCGCTAGCTTACCAAGGTTAAGCTGTAAGATTGTCGCACTTCAATATTGAATTCAAGCCACACAGCACGATAAAATTGTAATCCATTAGATCGTTAGCTTACATATTTAGAGCTATAAGATAAACTAATGAAGTTATCACACTTCAGTATTCACTACAGGTCGCACCGCAATATAAAATTGCAATTCATTAGATCACTAGCTTACATAGGGATAGCTCTAAGATATACTTATGAAGATGTGGCACAACAGTTTTGACTTAAGGACATATTTCACTACAGAATTTCAGTCCATTAAATCGCTAGCTTACAGAAGCATGTGTGTACGATATACTAATGAAGATGTATATATTTGTTATTCGGGTGTACCCCGCGTACTATTACCAGGTACCACATCTTTATGGAGGCTTGCAGGGCATTATGTAAATGTAGATATTATGTAGATGTATACCTGTATATATTTTTCTGGTGTACCCCACATACTTAACCAGGTGTGTTACCTGATTTTCGTGACCGTTGCTGGTCACTTTTTCAATCTGTCGAGTTGGTGGAGTTTATATAGGGATTTCATGGTGGGAAAAGGATGGGATGGGGAGGAGTAGTCATAGCATTTTTATTAAGATTCAAAGCACAGTCCCACGTGTGGCTGATTAGGAGGCCACAGTCCCTGTTGTAATTTGCTGGCATTTTCTTATTTTCAAAGCTTCGCGGATCAGCCGGGGCTGGGAGATTTCATTTTCGCGATTATATTTGTTTGTTTGAGGTCAATCGCGTGTCCCGCGGCTGCATGTTCCGCTACTGCTGATTTTAACGATTGTCCCAGTCGAATAGCCCGCTACTGCTGCTTTGAATCTTAATAAAAATGTTATGACTACTCCTGGAAGAATTCGGTTACCTGGGAAATCGAGTAACCAGCTATGGGCAAAGTAAAAGAGAAATGTACAGTAAAATTGCAGAGGTAAAAAGGTAATTTTATCAAATAAAGATCCTGCTTTCGGCTGCAAATACAAGCGTGGAAGTGAGGAAACATTTCATAAGAATCTAGTGCGTGGCAGTGGAGTATGGACAGCAGCAGAGAAATCAAGGCTGGAAGCATTTGAAATGTGATGCTACCAAAGACTGATGAAGATGAAATTGATCGACGGAGTGAGAAACGAAGAAGTCCTCAGAAGAGTGGGAGAAAAGAGAAGTCTATTGAAAAATTTAAAAAGAAGATGAGTCAACTCTTTCGGCCATATCTTAATACACGATGGCCTGACGACGGCAATCGTCCAGGGAAAAGTGAACGGGAATAATCGAAAAGACAGGCTTCGTATGAGCTGTATGGAACTAGATGTAAAGGATGTTTACGAGAATTACGTTAACATAAAGAGGTTATGGTGAAGTCTATTCGGGTCTTCCACCGGGTAAGCTGCTCCATTACTGCCGACGTTTCGGAGACCGAGTCGTTCTCCATCTTCAGGGCTGATGTCGCAAGTTGAAAATTGCAAGATATTTATATCCTATTTTCAACATTTGCGACATCAGCCCTGAAGATGGAGAACGACTCGGTCTCCGAAACGTCGGCAGTAATGGAGCAGCTTACCCGGTGGAAGACCCGAATAGACTTCCCCACCGCTATTCGCCGGCAGAACCTCAAATCTTTTTTCATGAAGAGGTTAATTGATAGAATGATCTAGCGGAGGGCCGCGTCAAACTAATCTTAGGATTGTTGAACGATGATGATGCTCTTAGTGCTTGTTTTCGAGACACTCCATCTTTACCAATGAATATTCCCACTGTAACTTACATAACCGGCTGCTACTGTACTTCCATTTTTCCTCATTCCTAAATGGTTTCTCGGTGTCACTTAGCGGCTACTGCTAATCATGCTGTAATTACAGGTAAAGTTTCCTCGAACGTCAGCTATATGGAATAATAGGTAAAAAAATAATAAAGAATGATAATGGGGAATTATTTTCAGCTTGCCTATGGAGTTCACGACCAAGGGTGCATTTCAACTAGCGGTTTGCTGTAAGTAGGCCTAGGCAAAAGAGTTGTCCAAGAGCCCTTAACTCTACAGCGGATAACACGTCAGTCACCACTTCGAACCGAGTTTTGATGGGACGGTTCAAAGAAAAGGAACGTGGAAAGGAAGGAAGAGGTAAAAATAGGGAGGAGTTAAGGGAAATGGGGTTAGAATGAACATTGGCATAATAGCCTACATGTGACAATGAAGCCAGAATGGCAGTGCTTGTGAAGGCTCCAATTACCCCGCACAAAACATTGATTTTCATGCGGCCTCTTGACCTCTTCGATCCCCTTGTCCATATATGTGGACAATGGGCTCTTTGTCCCTAAGAGAGTAGCTTTTTCCAGTAAAATATTGTACTAATCTACTTTACTAATACTGGGTGGCTACTGATAACCAATTTTCTAATTCCCTGACTTTTCCCTGATGGCTTTACCAATTTCCCTGACCGATCGCCAAAAGGCCTCGCATTATCGGAATATTTTAATTCTGCTGAATTAAATTTTCGTCAGAACTCAGAAAATGTTAAAAGCTGAAATCAATACATTAAAAGTTATAAGAATGAAAAAATATATAGTACCTCCGCCCTAATGAAAAAATATATTAAACCTTCACAAGTTAAGCCCTCGCACGAATTGTACACACTTTTAATACCTACATTTTTCGCGGCCACGTATCAGCGGCCGTGTATCGTATTTCCGTGGCCATGTATGTTTCCTTCGGTAAAATTACAAATTGAAAATGTCTAATTCTTTAAGAAAGAGGTGGCCTGTCGTGGTAGTTTTGGGAAGTTGAAGATTACTGAAAAGGCATCGAAGGGAAAGTGAATGGCCAATTTACTGGCGGACTCCGGCACAGGTATCACTAAGCTACGCGAAAAATACAAACCAAAGCCAAATTCTTAGACTGGATCAAAATCGGATGGCACAAGTTTTAGAAGCGAATAACAATTTGATTAACGTGGTCATAACCCCTTGATTGTAAGAGGGAACCAAAAATGTAAAAATATTTGTATAAACAAACAAAATGTAATCGCGCCACTGCGAGCAGGAGGCAATTACCAACAGCAGCGTCATATTTAGGAAGGTCACATTTGAGGTGGTTTGTGACCTGACTAAATTGCTTCGAGAGGGAGTTAAGGGGGCCATTCAATAATTACGTCGAGCGTGAAAGGTGGGGAGGGGTGGAGAACTCTTATTATGGTCTCGCGAAGGGGGGTATGGAAATCGAAGATGATCTCACGTAAGATTTTGTATACACGTGTGATCGTACCTGTATTACCGTTTTAATAATCATCGTCTCGTATTAGAACTGCAAGCACGTATTTTCTGCAAGCTAGTGTGCTACAACTACCTCTCGACCTGAGTCTCGGAAGTTAAACAAAAAACGCGAGTTAAAATCTTCCGAAAAACGTAGCCTCGGATTCCTTGTGAATAGCAGAATACACGGTGATCATGAATTTTAACACTACTAGGCAAATATCGCACTAAGGATATACACAAGGGATACATTGTACGACTAATTCACAACTAAATAACTAAGATTCACAACTGAATGTTCAACGAATTGACGGGGCTTATTCTATGCACTTAGGCGACGGACATTAGTTTTAGGCGGTGAAATGTTTTGGTGAAATAAAGGGCGGGAAAGACAGCCCGGTAAACGTAATGGTAGAAAAATAACGAGAATTTTCTATCCCAGTTTCTCCCTGAATGTTACGAGAATTCCCTGACTTTTCCAGATTTCCAAAATTCCCTGACAATTCCAGGTTTTCCCGGTTTTCCCTGATGATCCCCACCCTGTAATATCTGTGAGCATACCTAATTTTGAATGTCCCGCTTTGACAGCGCCAATGGGGTTGTCTACAATATTTTAGTGCCAAATCTGATAGTTTGAAAAATGAAAAAATCCCGTATTTTTCCGTTCTGCGATCCGTCAGTTGGTTTCTAATTATAAGCGTCGAAAAACTGATGTTTTTAGCCATTTCGGAAAGGTGGGCGTGCAAAGGACTTTTGCGACATCCACTTCGTACAGTCACAACTGAGACCGCGATTCTTCTTCGCCTTATCACAATGGGGGACACACGACTGACTCTGCCAATGGAAGTGGTTGCGACAGTGTTTCTTCAGGGAGACCTCCCCTCCCAACCTCCGCTCCCTTCCCGTTCTTCCTCAACACAGTCAAGGAGGGAAGGTGGATGACGTAGTAATCCTTAATGCAGCTCGTTCGCTGGGCGTCACCTTTTGCTTATTTTAATCTTAGATTTATGAGTGAATGGCTCTGGTTATAAGATTAATTTTTTCACTAAAATTCATTTTTAGTTTCCACCTAACAATTTCGTCTACAAAATTGCGATTCCGGTTCCGAATAAACTTCATACACTCTTCATAAACACTCATCTCTCTTCATACACTAGAATCTATCTCTTTTAGCTTTCGTTTGTCAGAAATTGTTAAATTAATTTATCTCTTGCCCATACAGCATTATTTCTGTTCACGTACAGGATATTAATACTTAAGGTGGTGATTCATTATTATCCATGCTATCATAAAAATTTTTTCTATCTCTCAAACAAAAACTGTACACACCTGTGGCCTTGAATATTCCAGCAAAAATAATTACAATAAAAATTTTTCAACATAGTTCAACAGTCATTAGTTCCATAGTTCCATATGTGCTCAAAAGAGGCGGGACCTTTTTTATAGGCTAGGTATATTTCAGGACCAAAGAGGTTATGGAGACTGCTTGGACATTAAAACATAAATAACTATAAAGTGGTACCCAAATTTATAGAGCCGGCATCAATTGGGTTAAGCCTGTTTTAGGAAGGTAGTATTGCCTTTTATCCCCTTGGGACTAAAAATTTCAATGTTGAAACCGGTTGGAATTTAACCTATTAAAATTGTTATATCAGGGGTTTGTTTGCGTATTTGCACACTTTAAATCGTTTACTGAAAATTTTTAAAAATGCATTCCATCATTCATCTTCCTGCTCTCAAGTTTTAACGCGTGCAAAACTAGCTTCATACGTAAGTATAGAAAATGAGCCCGTATATCCGTGCCTACCAAAAGGGCCGACCTTGCTTCTCAAATAGGTTTCGATGTCACCTCCAGTACATTCTTACGTCCTTGGGAAGGAGGGAGTCCTGTCGAAGGGTAATCCTAGAAAGTTGAGGGATAGCGGTCAAAAGGTATTCTCTTTATTGCAATCTTCAGTGTTCTGCTCATTTTTTAATTGGGTCCTCCTTTAGTTCCAAAAATTTCCTACCAACCATCATTCTTTCCCAGTTACCTATTCTTCTCCTACCTCAACCACAATTCCACAACACTCTTCCCTCTATCTTGTCCTTCAAAACACCCTGGCCCTTAAATTACCCATTCTACTTTGCCTTCTCCAAATATCTTAACTCAATTTTCTTTTCTCCCTTACCATCTCTAGCACTTCCTCACTTGTCTATCTATCCACCAATATATCTTTTTCATTCCTCTCCTTACTCGCATCTCAAAATCTCCCTGAATATCTTTTCAATTTCCTTCATTCAGATCCACGTTTCGGCGCCATAAATTGCCACGCTCCATATTGAGACTTATCACCAGTCTTTCCCTCGCGTTCCAACTCAACGACCCTGCCATTAGTTCTCATTTTGCGAGTAAACGCCTCTTTCGCCAACACTATTCTTCCCCGGACTTGACTCCCACAAAATCCCAGGCATGCGTATATCGGAGTAGTTCGCTCATGTATGTACAGTACGCGATAGAACTTCCCCTTACGTGCCGCGCCGTGAAATACTGCCAATTCATGCATAATTCATCCGTGAACGGTTCGAATGTATCCATCCAACCGCCGGTACTGGTCGACACTTGATTCCACGGGCACATTAATTATGACCCCCCTCTCTCTCTCCTACTCTCCTCCTCCAGGGTCCTCTACGTCCATGGCTATTAAGAAAAGCGTTTTCCGATGAATAGAGAACGCTGACTATTCCTCACCACTCGGATTAACGCCTCAATGGCTCTCACGGCTACAAAACGTGACACGCTACCCCTCGCGCGCTTCGATTGTCACCGCCCCGAGCCGAGCTGGAAAGTACTTGCAACAAAGGCGTGCTGTGTGCGAGCCCATTGTTGGGGGAAGCCCTCGCCTGCAGGACAATGGCGTGGCACAATGTGGTGTGCCTTGCGTGGGGAGAGAGAGAGGTGGCAGGTCGGTCGGGCCTGGTATGGGAAGTGGGGGCCGCGTCAAAAGCCTGCCGGACCCTTTGAGCGCGGATCGCGGGGCCCACTGCGACCCCTCGTGTGCATATGTTTGGTGCGCGTGGTCGCGCTCTTTTCGACTCAAGTTGGGCGACGAACCGTACATCGCTGCGCGATATTGCGATATATCGGATGCGACATTAATGCGGAAAAATATTGAGCGGCAGTCAATGCGATATATCGGTTGTCGGTTTCGATCGATAGATATCGGTATAATGTACAAACTTATATTTTGCGAAATGAAACGAAATCTCGCGACGGATGGATTAAAGCAATATTGCAAACTATGTATTCAATTATGAAGAGGTTTCGGGTTTTCCACTGGATAGTAGTGTTGACGGTTCGAAGGCTGAATATGCGAACATCTTCTGGACTGATATAGCATACTCAGCCTTCCAAAAGCAGGCCCATATCGACCCTATCACCCGGTGGTAAACCCGACAATTTTTCATCATCAGCACCCATCGGGAAAATCAATGCTCTTTCATTACATAGGCTATGTATATTTAAGTATTTCGATACATTGTTTTTAGCTATTAACCAATAAAAAAACTTTTGTTCTCAAGCAATCAACATTGTTCCCAAACTCCTCAATGACATCAGGAAATGGGTAACAAGGAATAAGCATTATATGATACATATATCAGTCGTGGGAGGGAGTTGCACATGGGAGAGATTTCAAGGGATATGAATATAAACACACGAAAGAGCATGGCAATACGAAGGAGAACAATTCATCACCTTTCTAAGAGAGTCTATTTCAGTTTTCCGGAATTCGCGCACAAAAGAAACCTCCAATAAATGAATCGCAGAATAATTATGTTATCGCTCATTCTGGAGAAGTGTTACATTCAAACTCGAATTGTCATCCCATACTTAAAACGAGAAAATAAACGATTGAGTTAAAAAAAGGCGTAGCCTCTTTCTTCACAAAGCTCGAATTCGGTACGGGGAGAGGAAATTTATAGAAAAAAAATTTTTTGCTACTTTTAGGTGTAAAAGATACTATCGCCAGGTCGACTAGGGAACCTTTCCACAACATCCGAATGGGAACAATTACCTACAAGAGCAGCACTTTCATCCTTCCCCACCCTTTGGACGAAATGCCTTCTTGAAAGCTGGTTTCGAGTGTTTCCGGAAAACTTTAGGTGGGCAAAGCGGGCATTACTGCCATTCCGCAGCGATGGGCCGAAAGCTCATCACTCATAAAATCCCTCCACTTTTCGGTCGGAGCGAAAAATTCAACGACGCAAGCCCAGGAGAAAGGCAGGGTGCTGTAGGGAGGATACAACAGGGTGGGGAAGCGCAGGAGACCGGAAGGGAGAGGAGGATTGTGGGAAGGGTGGAGGGAACCAAGGGGTGCAGACCGATGTCGATAGGAGGCGGTGGAAGGATAGGTAGGGGAGAAAGGGATGGGGGAATAGCGGAAAAAAGAAGGAAATAAGGCCGAACAGGGTTTCGGAGCCGGGCGACAATGGCGTAATTGAATGGGGGCTTTTTTTTCTGCCCCTCTTTCACCCTGCTCCACCCCTCGCCACGCCGACCCTGAACCCTGATATATACGTACGTACACACACGCATATTCATCCCCAGTGAGCGAGTGCATTCATGCTTCTTCCATTCGGACAAAGTGTCCAGGGCCAACAAGTGAAAGTACGCATGTCATCAGCACAATGGGCGACCCGGAGGCAATGAATTCGAAAAAAGCCTCGCGTATGCTCCGCGTTAAATTATTGATGGGGTCATATGCATAGAAGGGAGGTAGATCCGGAGTGATAATGCCAATAGTAATAAACACGACTTAAAAGCTTGTGTGGATGGAGCAGAGCAAGTAAGGGGGATGGGAGTTAAACGCCTCATTGTGTGCCTTAGCATTCAATCCACTAAGATAACTTTCCCGCGAACAAAACGTGCTAAGGTGCCCGCGGTAACGACAGATGTTACTTTATTTCATGTTATCGACCAAAAGGAAGGGTGAATGCGATGGATAGCATTAGTCAACTGATTCGTTCCGCTTGGAAAATATTCCAAACAAGATCGATTCCTTCGATCCGAATATAATCGATTCCTTCGATCGACAGAAATTATGACTCCAGGTCGCAGCAACGGTTATTCTGACTTTCAGTCAGTCGATCTTTCTTTACGGTTAATTCAGCAGCAATCGATTAGTTCCCCTTTATCAAATCTGTGCTTCTTCTTACGGGTAAACTTTGTCCTTTTAATCAATCAACAAATCATCGGGCTTCAAAGATTTCTACCCACCCTTTTATGGCGCCTATGCTCTGAAGAATGGTTGCCCAGATGGCAAGGCGTTCGGCTCCTATTATCAGACCAGGGTTTGAATCCGAGAAAGAACTGGTAAAGCCAAGTTAAACCTATGTTAAGTGATTTTCTGATATTCGATCTTGCTAGGATACTACAGACCAAACGAGATAAGGCATTAGCTTTTACCATGATTGTATAAATTCTATGTAATTAAGACAACGTCTTAATTAAATTGTAACTTCCGCCCTCATGGATCAAACAAAACTTCTGGTAAAGGTAATGGTTTCTTTGATGACGATACGCCTATAAGTGGCACACAGAGAGTTTAAAGTTACCCTTTGATGACAAACAATTACACTTCTTTTGAAAAGTATTAATTAATTGATCACAGCATAAATGTGAAGATTTTATCACATTCAATAGTGTCTATGGATAAAAATAAAGGTTGATTTGCACATATACTGTAATGGCCCTGGATTTGAGGAATATTTAAGTTGAATTCAACAAACAAAATTGCGTTGAGTAGGCTAGGCTTGGCCTACGTATGAAGTGCCTACTCAGTTTCCGGTTTATTTCCACCCTTTAGCAATGAGGAAACTGATGAATCGGGAAGGAACAATTAATTATTTATGAAATGTTTAGGCCAAAAGGCTTAATTTGCTTTAATTCCGAAACATAAATTCAGTATGGAGCCCTTAAGCATTATTGATCACCATCCTTAACTTCTTGAAAAATCATCAAGGTAAGGTAGCGCTGCCAATTAAACTCGACAAAATGGCCCTCAAAATGCAGTAGGTATTATTGAGCGCAAGCAATTCTTGGGAAGTTGATGAACCAGAAGTAGATATTAATTCAGAAATTCATTCAACAAATTCATCCACAAATTCACAAATAAATGGGGATTTACAAATGTCAACATCTTTCGCCTGTTTTCCAAACGTCTGCACCCATTCCTCTCTTTCTCTCTCCAAAAAATAAATGCCTTTCCTGATGCATAAATGTATTTCAACATGAATATTAAAGAGAGAGACATCTCAGGTCAGTGTTTCAATCCTATATCTATGCTAATTGAAGTAAAATTATAAAAATATGTAATAAAAAGGTCTATCAAAAATATTTGTTCCACACAGATTCGACTCTACGACCGTTCAGTTGGTCATATCAGATGTGCATATTATTGCAATGATTCATTCCCCATTCACTATCTTAGCGGGTCAAGGATTCAAATACCTGAGAAGAATTGAAAATTTTAGATTCTGTAAACAGTTTTCCCGGCATTGCATCACGTGAAACTGTAAGTAGTTTTGACAACAAATTGAATTACGCAAACTAGCCGCCATAACCCTAACGGCGTTTACCGCTGAAATTTTGAAATAGCAGAAATTACGCAGAGAATAAACAACTACAACTACAACAGGACTCAAACCCGGATCCCCTGATTTCCGGCTAGATGTTTTAAACTATTAAGCTACCAGAGGAAATCAGGGGATCCGGGTTTGAGTCTCGATCATGGTGTATAATTATTTCTGTGTTGAATTTCTGCTCTTGTGTAGTTTTAATAGGCATTTGAAATAAGGAAATATTTTCAGCAGCTACGTTATGGCCAATATCAATTAAATATTACAAGACAGGGAGTAATTTATTAGCTGCCATTTTATAATTTGATATTTTTTTTTTAAGGACAGCAATTTATGTGAATGCCAAGCTCATCAAATCGGTTTACTTACCTATATTTCTGTTCCTGTGTAGTCATGATTTCCGTTGAACTCCAAATGTATGAGAAACAATACAGCATGTGAGTAAGATTGGATTACGCGAATCAGAGGAGCGCATCATTATCTTTTCCAGCAGGCAAGCAAAGGTTTCCTGTGGTAGGGAAAACATCATTGCTTTAATTTTCACTCCAACCCGACATTACACTTAGGTCATAATAAAGTTGCGATATGAGTTCATTTATTAATATGCCAGGACTTGAAAATAAAATACATAAAGCCTAAATGATAATCTGACCCTCTCGCATGAAACTAAATTGCAATAATTACGTGATATGGAGCTTCATACCACGTTTTGTGCCACTATGATTAAGAGGATACCTGGTAAAAAAAAATGTCACGATTCATTGAAGCAAATTTTTATTCTTTTACAGTAGTAAAAAAAGCAGTAGTGAAAAAAACAGAAGGTATGTTTTTGCGATGATTTGACAAAATGATATTAAGGAAAAACAAAAAAGAGTCGAGAACGTGAGAAAGAAAATGGTTACTTTGCAGAAGGGGGCATCTGGAAGGTGTAGAGAATAGAAATAGTAGGGGAATGGATCGGGTAATTAGAGATTGCGTAATAATGAAGGATTTACAGAGAATAGGCTAGGGAGAGGAAGGGAAATAATCGGTATTTTGGACAGGGTAAAGGAAAATCGCTGATCTGAAGATAGCAGGTACCTATGTTGAAGTTAGGCCAATGGAATGAAAAGAATATTAGAGGAACTCTTCGGTGAATTCAATAAAAGGAAGAGTTAGGCAAAATCAATTCTAACCAACGGAAAACTCTCAATCAAATTAGGGGATTGTGGATATAGTAAATATCGAGTGAGTGAGTCGCAAGCAACTGAAACATCTCTACCAACCCGGGGATTTAAGGGTGTTCAACACCTCGCCAAATAATGCCGCTGCAGACTATTTTTATTTTAAATGCCATGCTCGTATTTTGATAGATACGTCCATTTTGCTTTCATTCTATTTTGCGCAAAGGTTGAGTATTTGGTCCTAACCAGGAAATATCTTCTCTGAGCCTTGCAAATCAAGAAATCGCATGTTAAACTTTACTGTTTATGCTTTTTTTTCAACGCCTATCGCAGCGGTGTATGAACGTAAATGGAAAATTCCTTCGGCACAGCCAATCTTTAATCCTTCATATTAAAGAAGAGACTAATGCCATGTGCTCGTCTTACGACCCATTCCTGCAGCATCTAAAATTGCGAGACGATGCATCGCGTTCACCGAACTAAACGCAAGCTGAGGCTTTCCCCTCATATTTTTCCCGCCCAATCTTCCCCTCCTCTTCCCATTCCACCGCTTCATCTCGCCTCCGAGACGCTCCGAGAGGGAGAGGCGGAGGGGGGAGGGCTTCCTTATCTCTAAGCGATCAAGTTTCATCCTCGCTCGAAGAGCAGTGTGGAAGGTTGACGGAGGGTCTGAGCGATCTTGGCGAGATATTCCACTGTGTGTCTGGGCGTCGAGAAAAGGATCAACCTATTTCTTTCAAAACCTCCACAAACTAATTTTTATGCTATTTATTCACACCAATTTGTTTTTTTAATACGAAATATCGTGTCGTTAGTTTCATATTTTCACATTGCTATTTAGAACAATTGCAAAATATTGAGTTTTCGTATTGTTGGGCGTTAATTGAAACTGATAATTAATTGAAATTGGATAATTAAAATGAGACTATTACAATGCTTCGAACGATTTTTATTTAGTTTTCAACTGCCAAATAACAATGACTTTATAGTTTGAAGTTCATTCAAAAAATGTAAATTAAATGTTAGTCTCATTAACATTAATAATTGAAAAACAATCCTACATTTTTGCAGGAAAATTTGTGGACTTAACTCACGCCTTCACAAATTAAAACCAAGAAATAACGATAATGCAAGGCGAGATTGTACTTCTTGCACATAAATATCTCTTGTGAGCCACATTTTAAATCTATTATAGAAATTTAAAACGGATAGCTTTACTGAAGATATGTTAGGCACATACCTATTAAAAACAAGCGTATTGGTTTAGATTCAACTTGATTAATAAGATTAGAAAGAGAGAGATTGTCGTACTGATAGATTCAAAATGTAACTTTTCCCCGTACTATAAGAGAACACAATACGCATCATTGCAAAGGGATAGTAAGGTGAAATATTGTAGAGTTGTCTAGAGTGCATAATACATGTATTAACAACCAATCCCTTTATTACTAAGTAGTTAATAACAGTCAAACTCTATGTAGCATGTTTCCATGTAGTAGCCTATTGCATGTCAATAGTTCCATGCAGTAGTCTTGTGCATCTTTGGTGATCTCCACCCCCTGCCGCACACCCTCGCGGTGGCTTGCAGGGAATCACATAGATGTAGATTTGTTATACCATTTTCTACCGTCACCTGCTACAATAGTATGAGAAGCAATATCCTGCCTCATGGAATCTGATAGACTCCCTGTCCTGTGTGCGGCCCTATTTCGTGATTCTTGTTCCTTTGCTATCGCATCCAACCGTGATGTCCTCCGCTCGCAGTAGACCTAACGTCATGCATGATTGAGCATTTAGTAATGTAATGTTACTGTAATTTACGATCCTGTGCAATTTCCAATTGTTGACTACGCACTTATCAAGCGCACTGTTAAAAAGTAGCCACGAACATCCTTCCCTCCTGGCTTTTATTTCGTAGTTGCCAACTCCGTTTTCATGGACATCCACCCCACCCACATTATACACCCCTGTTATATAATGATATGCTAATTGGTTATTGCATATTCTCAATGTTTTTCGTGATATTGCCTTAGCTTTTTGCCTTGGGAAGAGGAGATAAGGGGCCCACATATGTTATAACGGCGAACACTAAATTATCTTACCAATGCACTATGAGGATTTAATTATTTTCGTCATTTTGGCAATAGCAAGTTCCTATCTTTCTCTCACTTAACGTGCGATTGATGGTCAGAGATACTGAAATATAATATTTGTTTCTTGAACCTTGGCATTCTTTCTCAAATGATTTTTTACTCTTTGTCAGGATATTAGCTCCAATAGATTTTATTTATGGTTGAGAATGGTACCCCGTAAAAAATATATATTTGCCAAAAACCTTTCCGAGATTACCGTGGATTATTTGGTGACTGTGATTCTTTATTTATCGCGAGTATATTTTCACTGAAAATGAAAATATAGCCTACGTCACGATCAAAAATTAAGAGAAAATGTCAAGAGGTGTCACACTGTCGTGAGTATTTTTAGCACTTCTTGAGAAATAGCCACGTAGCATGTTGGTAGAGCATATTTTTGTGTACCTGTAACCCAATGAGGAACTGACACACTTTTCTTCGTTTTTATCTTAATATATGTCTTATAAGATCTCGTGAACATTTGTTCATGGGTCACTTAGTATGGGTTACAATGCGAACTGAGTCCAAATGAGATTCAGATCCATACGTAGTCATTATTTACAATTACACGTTAAATTAAATTTTTTCATAATAGCATTTACTTAGTTGACTAAATTAAATATTATTACATGAGTCACAATCAACTTGTACGACATGATATGAGGATTTGAACCTTTACCGTACCATATCCACACTTATTGAACAACATATCCCGCTGTAAGGCGCTGCCCTTATCAATGTCGACACAAAAAATAAAAAAGCATTACGAAATTTGCTCACACTATCGCCTGCATTGCATTTCAATAATAACATGGTTAGTATGATTAGGGGGCTACACTTCAAATCGTTAGGGGGAAAAATCAAGTAGCGTGCAGGATTTGGCACGAATTGAACAGTATGAGACGGATGGTAGATTTTCCCACGAGGAATCATAATTTGTTTCCACAAGGCAGCAACCGCATCTTAGACTAGTGACTGCTCATAATTAGGGTAACTTTTGCTCTTGCAGAACAGAGCCACCGACCTTACTACATATTGATGGTGTACCAACTGAGACTCTTTTAACGATAACGTACTTATACCTGACGATGACTTAAAATGATAAAACTCGGTCATTCATGATTTGGAATGCTATTAATTCACTCTATTCCATGGGCTCTTCGGTATTTATGACATGTACAACGACATTAACCGCAGGCTAGTTACTCGGAGGATCATTTGTACAGAATTTGACAGTTGAGCTCACCGCTTATGCACAAAGAAATTCGCACTGACGTCGCTTGAACGTGATCTAGTTCAGCGGCGTCGGAAGTTAGGGGCAGGGGGGCATTCGGCCCCCCCCCCCAGAATTTGCCCCGGGCCCTTGAAAAATTAGTCTTCATTATTAAAAATCAAATTTCACTTGTTTCCATCTTGCCTTTTCCCTTTTGACGCATATTCTACCATCTTCATTTACTTTTAGCGGAATTCTAGTCTCTACCCCCTCCTATCCGCAAAAAATGCGGGCCCTGTTCAAACTGTGACGACGCCCCTGAACTAGTTCCTTTGAAAGAAACAAATAGACGATTAGTTGCATATTCATTCAATTGCAAATAGCTGAGGCGTATTGATGGAAAAACTGATGTCTCTATCAAACCATTTTTTTTGTTTCTTTACCGAAATTTTTTTAAATTCTCTAGTTCCTTATAGCCACTTGGTTATGAAATTTACAAGAAAATGTTTCATTTCCAAAAATAAAATATAGGAATATCCCCGGAGTATTTTCATGAGGACGAAAAAGTGGACACGTTATGCCCCAAAAGTGGCTACTATTAACTCATTCACAAATTTTTATCTCTTTCGTGTTATATGATCACACTTAGAACTTTCAATTATACCGTTCCTAATATTAAAACTCGGATATTGGACAAGATATGCGAAACAGCAAAAAAGTTTCTGTTCAAAATGAGCGCAACCTCTGATTTTGAAAAGTTCATTTATTTCTTGGTAAAGTAAATTCGACAAATTATAAATACTGGGCTGTAACGTCATCCAATCAGATGACTTAACACTGCTTAATTAATAACTTAATGTCTGCTCAAAGTTTTGGAAAATGCTCCATTTAATGCAATATTTCAGTTTTTTAGTTACAAAATTTTCATCATCATCATCGGTCAGCAATTCTAGGATTGGTTTGGCACATTCTTCCACTCGGATCTTCTATCGGCCAACGTTTTCATATCAGCGTAATGGCTCTTTTTTACATCCTTTACAACCTGTTCCATGTATCACATACGAGGCCTACCTACAATCTTCCCGTTCAATTTTCCTTCGACGATTGTCTTCATCAGGCCATTGTGTCTCAAGATATGGCCGATTAAGTTGTCCCGTTTCTTTTTAGTTTTCAGGATACTTCTCTTTTGTCCCACTCTTCTTAGCACTTCCTCGGTCGATCCATTAAATCTTCATCATTCTTCTGTAACACCACATTTCGAATGCTTACACTCTTTTCTTCTCCGCTGCTGTCATCGTCCATGCTGCCGCTAAGAAACATGCTCCAGACGTACGTCCTGATGAATTGTTTCCTTACTTCTACACTTGTATTCCTAGCTGTTGGTAGATTCTTCTCTTGATAGAATGCCCTCTTTGCTTGAGCTATGTTACTGATCTTTCGTGCTTCAACCATCTTTAGTTGCTTCGTTTGTGACTTTTACTACGGCGGTTGTGATTTTTAAACAATGTGTTGACAACCGCTACTTAAATTATGTTGTCTGCAGAACTCCAGTATTCTCTCTCCTCTTTCGTTTCGATTTTCCAAACCATATTTCCAGATATTCTTCCATATTAACTTTCGTCAACGACAGCGTTCCAGTCGCCTAAAATAATTAGGTTTTCTTTTCGTATTACCAGTTTTAAAACTGCCGTGATATCTTCGGAGGCGTCATCCACTCATTCATCTTCGTAGACCGACGTAGGCATGTAAACGTACACCACAATGGTATCCGTAGGCTTGTTCTCAATCTTCACATTATAATCCTGTCACTGTAGTGCAGGAAGCTCTTCACGCGCAGTCCTGCACTCTTCCTGAGCATTATGCCTACTCCAGTGTTACCATTCAGTGATCCGGTTTGAATAATTCTGTAACTTCCGCTCCAGAAGTCTCCTTCGGGCCATTTCATTTCACTGATTCCTAATACATCGAGGTCCACTCTCTGCATTTCCACCTTCAGGTTCAATATTCCGTATGTCCAAAGTGATCACACGGTCCAATTTCCTACCCTAAAATGTTTATCACATTTGACTGATGTAGTGTCTCGGGTAGTCCCCTCCCAGAGATTCGAATTGGGTCTATTTTCCCTCCGGAATATTTTACTCTAGAGGGTTCCATCAGGTCTTGATAGAAAGAAAAGAGTGGAGTAGCTGCGACTCCTCGGGATAATAATGTGGTGGTTTCTCCTTGCCTTCCACATCGCAGTACTATAGCCGCTAAAGTAAATGTTACCACGCCTGTAATGAAATGGGTGTCGGTCTACCGACCACTGTGGTCTCCACCTTCATTCATAAGAATAAGAGCTGCTGCTCTCTCCTCCGGGTTCTGAGAAGGGTAATTGTTGGCGATATCTTCACAGGATCTGTATTAATTGAAGGCCTACCTTACCCAGGGATAGCTTTTCGTCCACGACTGCTTATTTAACGAGTAAGCTCGCTTATCTCGTAGCTAACCTCTATATCTAGAGAACGACCAGCCATCCGCAACGCGGCGAACGCACTTGGTGGCTTTAAGCTCAGCCGCGAGTATAAAATATTGCATACTGATAAATAAAACTTCGTATAATTAAATTAAAATATTCTCAATGCACATATTCCGCAGTAATTTTGCTTCATGGGTGCCCGATATGCACCGAAAAAGCATACATGAAGTAGTTTTTGTTATTTCAGTGTCATATGCGACTAGTGAAACTCTCCGGAAAAGACAGCAGCAGCAAGGCCAATGAGTAGGGAAAGGGTACGGAAGGAAACGATTTTCCACAAACCTGTAGCCCTGTAGATACTCACATAATTTAGCTAACGGTTGCAAACATCCGGAACCCTTCAAACGAAATTTCAATTTTATGGTTTTGTTAAGGAACTCTCAAAAATTCGCCACTGTACGACGGGTGGATTTTTTTTTAAGTTTTGATTAGCTCTTGAGGAAGGGTGCGTGTGGCTGTGTTCTCCAGCTTCCAGCTTGACGGCGTTATGGAAGAGTCCACGAAGCCTTATAGAAAAGCGCAGTATCGTAAAGGATACAACAAAACGAAGAGGAGAGATTGCAACGTGCAGAATTCGATTCGCAGGGAAAAAACCGAAAAAGGAATTTATTTCGCAATATTAAATTTACGAGATAATTAAATGTAAGGGCTCCTTCGTACGGTCCTTCGTAAAAAAATTCGTAAACAAATCGTGGATCCTTGATATCCGAAGGGCGTGAAGATCCGGTAAACAGCTATGCAGTAATGGTGAATATAATTAGTGAACTTTAATAATTTGTTGTTACACTCTTTCTAAGAGTGATGTTAATATATTGATTTTATGTGCTCATAAACTGTATTTTCATTGTATTACTGCTTTATATAACCTTTTTGATTTCCTGTGCTAATGTTAGTTGGTAATTTATATACGAATTTCTACTGCAGGCTGTTATTTATGCCATTTATGTTTCTGTTTTCTCAACTTTTAATTTTGTGTAACAATGCACAGAATGGAAGATATACGTTAATTTTCAGGGTGATCATACTTAACTTGCTCATTATAATTACTAATTGTAACTAGTGAGTGCATAGTAGCCCAGTGGGTAGAGCGTTCAGTAACAGATTCAATTCCGGACGAAGAACTTTGGCATGATATCGCGGTTTGAATTTCAGTATCAGAGTTGTGTAAGTCGGAAAACTGGCCTCTTTACCCTGAATGTGTGAATTTCACTCACCTTCGACCTTAGTACGGCGGAACTCAACCCTGTCAAACCAGTCATTGGGTTTAATTGAGGGAATTATTGTAAATATGGTGAATTACCTGCGAAGAAAAAAGTTTTTTCACTAATAATCTCAATTTAAAACGGCGTGTTAATAAATGTGGAGCATTGACCATTAATACCGTTTAGTCCGTTTCGTTTCTGGTGTGTATAAAAGCGTATTCAATTTAACCGTAAAATCATAATGATAACCGAAAAACGTAAATGCACAACGTTCATAAACGAAATTTTTTGTTGCCTCCGCCATTGATATTCAAGTAAAAGTACTCTGGTAACAGTTAGAGGAAAATATGTGAGCGCTTTGGCCAGGTAAATAGTAGGAAACTGTAGAGAAACAACATTGAACTTTCACATTAATGAAAGACAAAAGTCGGAGTTAGTCACATATGCTAGGGGGAAAGACGATATTTTAAATAACCTCATTAAAAATGCTCACAATTACTTTACGAGGGCAACGTGCATCCCGCTAAAATAAATCATGGATGACTAATTTAATAACTTCAGTCCATAACATTTGACAACCACTAAAACTACACTACAAATCCAAGGCAACGCCGACAATCCCAGAACCCTTTAGGTGTTTTCAATTTTAGGTAATTGCTGACCATTCTTACTCTCGACCACAACGAAGACGAGGAAAACAATTCACACTCGGCTCCGAAAAGAGAGCTCTCGACCTTATCTGTGTTCTGAGAAACTTGATCGCCGCCGCGATCCTGTCGCCGCCCCCGAAAAATCCCAGCTGCGACATATCAGGTCCCTCCCCTCAACTCCCCATTCCACTTTCCACGGTGGCGACGCTGATGGCAACTCACAAGAACTACTAGAGCCGCGAGATCATGGTGAGATGAGAAGCCGTTAAATCGGACTATTCAAAATGCGTTGAACACCCTTAATTAGGGCCCTCATCAGCAATATCAGCATGGGTCAAAAACTCTAAGATTGGTTGAATCCACTAGATTTTTCTATAAGTTAACCCCTTCACAGTCGCCCAATGCTTCACTTTCACATCAAATCTGATGCATATCTGTCATGCGAGGCCTTTCTTTTCCAAAGTGCCAGCCTCTAATTCCTCGAAGATTGTATTCATCAGGACGTCATGTCTAAAAGTATGGCCAAATTAGCTATTCAGCCTCATTTTTAAGCTTTCGTGAAGACTACTGTTCTCCACCACTCTTCTCAAGACTTCTTCTACACCAACATAATACCCCATAAGTCTCTAAATCTCATAGTAACTACATTCTGTTCGAAACATAAAAATTTTTAAAAATATGAAAATTGAAAATCTTGCTGAATCATGCTATTAGTTGGTTAGCTTAAAGTTCTTATACCAGCATGCAACTACCTATGCAATGATACACTATTTGGTATAATCACAGCTTTTCATACCCCTTATATTACGAGGGAAGAAACACCTTTTAAATCTACCGGTTCGGAAATCAAAATCTCTCTAATTTTATGACCATGGTCAACTTTTTCGTTCGTAAATCGGTCATTCTATTTCATATTAATCATTCTTCTGTTAGCTAGAAACAGGGATGACTGGAACTAAAGGAATTCATCCGCCTCACCAAAACAAGCGGTATTAACTACTCCAACCCGATCCCTCGACGCATTCCTTTTTCGAAAAAAACCATGTTTCTTATCATTGGACCACACCTACCACCCAAAATTTCCCCCTCCCTCCCTTCCCACCACCCCCGCGGTCTCTCTCCTTCCAGCCATCCCCCACCACTTCCCCTCGCTCCGATAAATCTCACATCTCCCCCCCCCCTCTGCGCCATACACACCTCCCTCTCGACTCCAACTAACAACGCTCATCCTCTTCGCCGCTTAAAAGGCTCACTTCCAGAATACCTTGGCTGGAAACGCGGAAATTCGCCGGCAGTCCGTCTAGTCCCATTTGAAACCCTTCACCCGTGAACCGCGCCCTTAACCCTCCGTCAGGCGGGGAGGGAAATCCGCGAGAGTGAAAGGGAGCGACATTTAAAAGAAAAAGAGAAACGATAAGTATAATATATAACCCTCTATGACGGGTGATGCGAAAAAATCGTGTGCTGGTGTCGGGAGTTGATTTCCCTCCATTTTTTTCTCCTGCTTTTGAGTTTTTTTTCCCGGATTTTGGTCACGCGTTAATGGGCGGAAAATATAGGGGAAGGGAGAGAGAGAAGGGTGAGATGAATCCGTGGTTTCAAACTCTCCCAACGTGAGGGTTGGCTTTTTCCAGGGGGGAGAGGAGAGTTTGGGTTCCTTGGGAAGGGCGAGAGGGTAGCAAGTCGAGTGGCGTCGGCGTGGGATCCCTCCCAGAGACCACACAGCCTTATATCGCACTCAAGAGAGATAAAGAGAGGGAGATCAGATCAAAGGGCGAATGCACTGCGGCTGAATGTGGGGGAGATCGCGACCATAACCCCTCTTTATCCATCCAAGCCACCTACCCTCGAGGACGCACTGGAACGAAACATTCGAACGACTTCTCTTTCGGAAGGAATACGCTGAGCGGCGGTTTCTTTTTGAGTGCCGAGAGGACGAGGGGGTTGAGGGGATGGAAATGGATCCAAGTCATCATTCCCCTTGAAGCCGTAAGAAAATGTTAGGGGACTTGCACTTCTAACATGTGCTTTAGAGTTAGCGGCGGCGTCGATAAGGACAAACCGGCGGCGTTGCTGCGATTGTAGGGAGCTGTAGGGGGAATTGATTTTTTCCGACACTCGAATCCACCCCAGGAAAGTTATCCGGCAATTTAGGGGTCACCAAAACTCACTAATGGGCCACGTAAGTGGTCTCTTGGTAAATACGGTCCTAATTTAATGCCAGAAATTAAAGTGAACTAATAGTAGCATTTGTATCCAATCCTGAAATTAACCATAGCATCTGATAAGGTCAGAATATTAATAGAATTATCTCATTGCATTGAGAAAGTGTACCTGAATATTTAAACTTATTACACGAATACCAGATGTGCCAATGTAAAAAACATAATAATTAAGACAATATTTGAAGCTACGGTGCAGCTGGAATTTTACCTTTTAGGAAGCCAGATAGATATGTGACCAGATTTAGGAGACCAGATAGACCTGTGGTTGAATGTCTTGAAGGATAATTGGATAATGTAAATAGGTAAAGTTGAAAACCAGTATTATCT
Source organism: Platycnemis pennipes (assembly GCA_933228895.1). NCBI lineage: Eukaryota > Metazoa > Arthropoda > Insecta > Odonata > Platycnemididae > Platycnemis > Platycnemis pennipes. The sequence continues at coordinate 81,744,119 of OW121857.1, forward strand.
AAATGCGTTAAGTTCGCAGAAACAATGCGTTTTTCCAACCCAGCTAATGGAAATAAAATTCTTGCCGGAAATTTGGAAGATGTAGAAGTTGGTGGGTGGAAAAAGTAACAAGGGGCAACGAAACAGAGTCAAGAAGGTGGTTTAAGCTTCATGGAGGATGAAAAAGAAATGACGTGTTGATAGAATGGGGAAAGGTTGGATAAGTGCGTAAATGAAAAAAATAATGTGAAGGTCAATCAACAGCAGCAGCTCTTGGAAACTTCCCAAGAGAGTACATCAGTAAAATGTGATTAAACATTTTAGGGCAGAAACTTGGAATGTGAGATCGCTTCGGGCCTGCGGAAGAATGGAGAACCTGAAGATGGAAATGCGGAGAATGGACTTCGACTTTCTTGGAAAAGGTACGATTTTAAAAATCGCTGATATACTTAATGACATACAAAGTGACCTTTTTCATCATTTTTTTAATTTTTCAAATGCAGGAATTGAAATTAACACGAAAAGGTAAATTTTTGATGCGCCTTTTTCTGTCTTATAAAGCCAGAGGCCAGAAACAAACTTGTTCAAAAAACTTTCCCCTATAAAATGATAACACATCAGTCTGATTAAATATTATGGGTCTTTGTCTTGCCATTGAAAAGAGTGCCTTAGTTAAGATGTAAATTTAATATGAATTTTACTCTTGCATAATAATGCGAAGTTATAATGCATGAGTAATGCGTTTTAAATCGTTTTTAGGAAATACATAAATCCTATCAGTTACTGCCAAAGATTAATACTTTTAAACACAGTGGCCCAGCTACGAAAGAAACTCTTTTCTCGGCATTTACAACTTTTAAGAGTGAATTTTATAACTGTAAATAACTGGCTTTCAAGTTGGGAGGCTCGAAAGTCAATCTTCAAAACTACTGTCCATTTTCTTGAGGAAGACATTCAAGATAACAGAAGAAAACAATTAAAAAGGAACACCTAGAATAGGACACGTATAGTTCAATTCCGAAGGATATAACTCAAATGAATGTAGGTATAGCCTTCATGAGAATGTATACGTTTATTTTCTCGATTACGAATAAGTGCTCTTGAGTGACGTACCACCCGGAAAAATGAGTGTAAAAGTTCCATAAAAAAACATATTCATGTGAGGCAACGATTAATCAGCGAACGAATTTCCCACAATGGTAATTCAAATATTCCACGAGTAGGCATTGATATTGGGATAAATAAATCTGCGTACCTTGCTGTAATTATGAAGCCATCATAAGCGTCTCCATAAAGTGAACACGCTCGGAGTTCAATGAGAATGCTCCATTGCTTTCATAAAAAAATGAATCACTTTCGCACTTTATTTTTGCCTACAACTGTTCCAGATATGGATAAATGCTTTCATAAGATACTGATACACATAGATCTATATAATTCCATTTAAAAAATAAATTCCGAACGATAAAGCTTCCACTTCAGATATTACCAGCTGAAATAACTTTCGATGAAAGATATTTTTATGTCAATTAGGACATATTTTGAGGGAATGACTACCACAGTTAGTGGAATGGCTCAATAGAACGGCAAGGGTAATTTTGAAACCACGTTCTGAATAATGCTATATTTATTTCAATAGTCTATTAATAAAAAAGATACGCTCATCACCAGAAAATTATGTTCGCTCAACCATCAAATCAAACTCAATGGGTGAATAAAAATCAATGAATTCCAATCAGAGTTTGACGAGCACTGCATCATTTCCGGAATGATGGAGAAATTTTGGACCATTTTCGCTAAATCCATCACTCAATTATTGCCACACTTATAAATATCGAGACCTTGAATGGGCAAAAATAAAACATCCAATTAGGTACGTGGAGAGGACACCACTTGGGCTAAAAAAGGCAAGTCCTTTCGGATCGTGATTTCCTCTTGTGGTGCGAAAATAGTTGTGGGTTTGTATACTCATAAAACCGCTACGTGGGGAGAAAATTCACCTCCTCGCGTGGTCTTCGCTAATACCGTGGAATGTAGCCGTGTGGGGAGTTAAGCTTCGCGTATCTCTCGGTGATGGGGCGAAATACATGGGATTACGTGGGGTGAAAATAACTGCGGGGACGTCCGTTTGCTTTTCAAGAGATAAGATCTATACATGTCTATGGGAAAGAGACAGAGAGTAAAAGAGGAGCTCGAAAAGAAATGGCAAAATGGAGAAAATGTGACATTTATATCATAGAAATAAAGAACTTTCATTTAAAACGAAAGCAGAGATGCCACTATTACTAGCTATATGATATTAACCGTACAAAAGCAAATAAAACTTTTCTGTATTCTATAAAATTCTTCTTACAGATCTCTCGACCGGTTCGGACCTCCTCAGGGTATTTATGGGAACAGAATAACATAGAATGCTAACCTTATATGCTTAAGGATAACAAGGGGGGAAGGGGCAGAAAAATGCCAAAAGGAATTCAAAAGTGAGAATTATAATTGCCTGCTATTGCTATAATGCGATATTAAGGAGGTTGGCTCGCGACTGCTTGAGTCAAGTTGTCTAAGGAATCTTATTAATTTAAATACGAGTATATGCCTGCTAAGCGATCCTTACTTCACAAATAACATTACCTAAGCTATTAAAAGTCATAAGTATCACAATAAATACGATGCAAAGTCGAAGGATTTATTTTTTATGATTATTTTAATTAGCTCGACGATGGAGTTAATTCAGCATTTACTTTAAAAAAATAAATTCATATACTCAATGAATTCACTGATGTATAACACCAGAATATTACTATCAAACGTTATGTTATAATATTTTTCTGAAATATGCTTTAATATCTCATTAGTAATGATATTATTCATACGCCATGCATTTTGACTAGAGCGACAGCAGCGCCACTTGAAGACAACTAACGCATTTCGTCTGCTATAAGCGCAGAAATTGGTGGATTTAGCGAAAAATACGGTGGGTTGATGCCTTTTTTTCGTGCCATTTTGTTTCTTGTGAAATTACGCATAAAATATCATTTTTTTGCATAAATGACATGACACTATGGTATTTTTAAACCTTATATTCCCATGTGACGGCCATTCTCGCCGTTAATCGTATGTAATTTCAAATGCAGTTTGTGGAAAAAGGAGCATGGGTTGGTGAAATTATCTTTACTTTATTAGATAGAGGAACTTTAGTTCTATAAGTGCTGAAAATATAAAAAAAATGACATGACTTTCACTTTTCGGATCAACCTCCTTAAGATAAATTGGCTCTGTCTTTCGGGTTCTACACCTGGTTAGATCATTCAGAACCGAAGCATCGATGGTCAATTAGCCATCTTCCTTAGGGCGTGCTGTGTCCTAAATATGTGTATTCACCGATCAAAATCATTAACCGGTCGAAATATCCGCCCTAAAGGGCCTAACCCGGTGCAGATCCCGAGAGACCTTCGCTCTGCCTAAAATCTGTATTACCAATCCTTATGTCACCATTAGTAGTTACCTCATCGCTTACTTCAAAGTAATCTATTATAATCTCGCATTGTACGCTGGAAAAATACATTATCAAACCTCTCCATAATTCTGCATATTTTACCGACCTTTACCTATGGATCTCTAACACCCAGGGGTTTTTAATAACTTCTAAAAATCTTTTATAAATTGTGACAACAAATCAGTTTTAGTCAGTCATTCATTTAATTGAAATCACATGTCTGATTTTACAGAAGGGTTTGCATGTATGTAATATATTCTAAAATCTGGATTTCATGGAAATTTTGAAATCGTGACATAAGCCAAGATTATGGTTAGAGGTTACTTAAAGAGGCGGTGCCATTGCACAATAACCAGATAATGACCACTTTTTGCGAAAATGAGATTTCCACATACACATGAAGCCCTTTCTGCCCTTTACCAGTAGAGAGTCATTTTTGATGGTAAGTTCTAAATAAGTTCAGCAGACATTGTTGGAATTTTACGTTCTGCTCTCTGAGTGCAAGAACCGGATAATAGCCGGAGTTTACTCGAAACTTCACTTTTGGTTATTATCTTGTTCTTGCACTCAGGTCTTCATATTCTCCTCGTTACCTAGTTCCTGCCCCTCCTCTTAGAGAATCTTCGGTTACGCCGCCCTTCAGCCCAACGCTGCAACCTTAGCCTCTCTTAGCTTATTTATCTTACAATTAGTCAACCTTCCCCTCCCTCTTCCTCCTATAAACTCCCCGTATTACCACCCAAACTCCCTCCTCCCTGGAAACGATATAAATATGAACCCTCCTCTGGAAAGCATTCAATTATTCCTTGATAATGACACTACTATATGGCAGCGAAGCATGGACAATAACAGCAGCAGAGAAGTCCACGCTGGAAGCATTTCAAATGTGGTGCTACCACATTTGAAATGCTTCCAGTGCTTCCAATGGTTAAAATGATGAAGATAAAATGGAACGATCGAGTGACAAACGAAGAAGTCTTAAGAAGAGTGGGAGAGAGGAGATGTCTACTTAAAACCTTAAAAAGAAGACGGGACCACTTAATAGGCCACATCTGACGACACGATGGCCTGATGAAGACAATCGTTGAGGGAAAAGTAAACGGGAAGAATGGAAAAGGTAGGCCTCGGATGAGGTATGTGGAGCAAGTTTTGAAGGATGTAAAAGGGAGGAGCTACGCCAATATGAAGAGGTTAGCCGATTGAAGAATTGAGTGGAGGGCTGCGTCAAACCAATCCTAGGATTGTTGACCGATGATGATGAATGAAACGGAAGTGTTGAACCGGTCGTCCTGTACCCAATAAACGCCGTGGAATATCAAAATTTATTTGATTTTACTCCTTGTTATGCGATGCTCAAATACTATCATATTATCGCAATGCAATAACCTCATTCGCATAAGTAACCCGCCTCCACCGCCATTGCGTCCCGGCAAATTCCCCACCCCCCCCTACGAGCAGACACGCGCGGCAGGACCCGCTTTTCGAATGGAACGAGACAAGTGTGCAGCCCTTTCCGCTCCTCTACACTCAACCGCGTTCCCTCCCTCCGCATCCAATGAGAGCCATAAGAGTCATCAAGGGTGGAGGGGATATAAGAGTAAATTGGAACCGGCGCGCGTTCCCTACGTCCCTGCCCCCTTCTGAACCCTGACTGTACCCTCTTCTCTCTTCCAGGATGCGCGAAGGGAGCCTGCCAGCAGGAATTGGTCAAATTTGCGGGACCACTACGACATTAATCGATCACCAAACCCATCACGAAGACAGGAATAGTTCAGAGTTTCACCAGTTTATTAGATAGGTGGAGAAGGAGGGATTTACACAAAAAGGAAGCGAGTCTTTTTACATTAACGAGAAAAATTAAATATACCTAGAATAACTTTAACGTTGTTACAAGAGAATTTTCTTCAGAATATCTGTCGAGCCAAAGATTGATCATTGGTATCCTTCTATTCTTCCCAATTCTATGCAACCCAATACTTACACACCGAGGGACCCAATTCCAACCATTTCTTTCAATTGGTTTCGTGTGGTAGCTAGAAACTACTGGTCTCCCATCCCAACGTTTTGGGTACTATAGAAGATTTTTCATCGGTACACTGGTTCTCAACTGGATCCTTGTGAAGAACACTTTGAGTTCAGTACTCCGTCCGTCAGATGGGACGCTAATACGTGGTCTTTTGGGTGCCTTTCGTTTAGAATAAGTAAATTCCAATGCCAGGCTTCTCTCCACCCTTCAACCCTGAGAAATTCCCACTTCTTAGTAATTATCCACCAATTATATAAATGGCGCGAATAATAAGGCCTTTCCCTAGAATCATTCAAGGACGGGAGGTGGATGATGTAGTAATACTTAATTCGGCTCGTTCGATGGGCGTTACTTTTACTTATTTTAATTATTTACTGATTTTACTTATTTTAATTTTTGATTTATAATTATGATAGAATGGCTCTGGTTGGAAGATTAATATTTTCACTAAAATTCATTTTTCGTTACCATCTAACGATTTCGAGTGCAAAATTGCGATTTTGGTTCCGAGTAAACGCCCCTATTGTTACGTGAATTAAAAGTAAATATTCAACAAATCACTCTTAAATTCTTTGCCTTCATCAGAATCGGAGTATTATCCCCAGGAAGAAGTTAGGTGGCGAAACTGTAGGTAGCTTATTAATTAAATCAGAGTAAACACACAGTCCAATTTCCCTGAAAAATACACTTTATCACTCACGACACGTTTGATAGGAAAGTGATCACAGATAACAGAGAGTATCATCAGGAAAGAAACAATTCGTGTGTAATTGTTTTTGTGTGGAAATTGCAAAGTCTCTTCTTTTAATTAGCTGTAGATTGGTTCAACAGTGTATGGCCTGAAACTTTTTAATCTTCATAGTCACGGTAATACGCGAAGTAGTTAGAGTCTGTTTTGCATTATTTAACTAGAGCTACTATATCATACAAGTTAGCTTCCAAGATACTATCAAAAAAACAGTGAATTGTACCTATTAAACTCATATTTCTGAAATCATTATATTTCCAACTCCTTTCACGGTATGCTTGACAATAGTTCATATTTTCCCACGTTTTACATCAGTTAATTGTTTTGTCAACAAAAGGTTTCTCGGAACCCATTAAATAAGAGAAATGTAAATATTTTTACCAAATATAATTGGAGCATACTTTTTGCTGATTTTCTTAATATTTAGGTCATCCCACCTCCATAAGGACCACGTCCCATCACCAAAACATAAATTCATGCGACCATTAAAAGCAAAAGAGAAGGACGGCCATCTTAAGTAATGATCCAACGGTAATTTAACCGTCAACGCCTTTTGTTGACGCCTTAGACGGTGAATTCCGCTTCCGCGCAACTTCGGAAGGGAGGGGAGCACACAAGATTGATGACAGGGTCTGAAAACCCTTTTCCCTCCTAAAATTAATAACAACGTCCTCTCCCGGCACGGAGGCGAAGCGAGATGATTGTCGGAAACCAAGGCGACAGCCAAGACACAATGTACCACCCCCTCCATCCACCTCTAAACACAGCCTGCAAGTTGTTAAGCGGATTATTACGGAGCCCCGAGCTGTTCTCCTTTTTTCTTAATCTGCGACGGGATCCATTTTCCCAGGACATTGTTTTTTGAGTTCCTCAAGAACGGCGAGACGGGTGGTGGGAGGAGAGTGAAGGGGACAGGTTTTAGTGTAGCGGTGGAACGGGATGGGTATAAAAAGGCATAAACTTCAGGGGGAGAGCGGTAAAAGAGGGTATAGATAGGTGTGATGCGGCCGGAGGAGAATGGGGAAGAAGATGGCTTTGCGTTCCACTGCCGTGAAAAGCTTTGTTTCTCGCTTTCTAAGGGGCGGACGTCTTCTCCGGTGGAGGGTGATGCAATCTCTTGGAAAACGCCGGGTAAGAAACATCGCCATTATGATTCTCTATAATAAATGAGTAAGGCATTGTATTAATTCTTTCCCAAGATCCTCAATGAAAGGAATTCAGTGGCAAGACTATAGTGTTCCATTCAGTGGGATGAGACTAATACTTGTTAGTCTAATTCACTTTCTAAATTGTGAACGCGGCCGTTCAAGAAGAGTCCTAAAAAGAAGTGAATGTACTCAACACCGATACTCAACAAACTTTAAGCTGTTTAGGGTTGAATAGCAAAGCCTCGTGCAAGATATATGAAGCAAGTGATAAAGGATGTCAAAGAGAAGAATTACGTAAATATGAAGAGATAAGCCAATAAAATAACACAGTGGAGAGCTGCGTCAAACCAATCTGAGGATTGATGACTTATGATGATGAGGGTTGAAATATATTTCATAACCACTAGCTTACAAATTGGATCTTTGACAAACAGCTTCAACCTCCTGCTATGTATGTACACATGCTTAGGGAAAGGATCAAGAGGAATGAATGATTGATGAAAAGGCCGTAAAAATATTAGCAAAATAATATATTGAAACTTTAATTTGCAGCTCAGAGGTGTGTTATCGAGACTCTTATTTTTGAGGTATAATATGAGAAAGGATTAAAGGTTTTTTTGATCAGTTTGGTATCTTTAATACGGGAGAGGCAATAAAGGGCACAACAAGCAAACAGGAAGGAAATTTTGAGTGGAGCAGAAAAATACCTTGAACTTATGAAAACAGTCGATTAACAGCCGCGAAGGGCTCCATAAAATGGCGGCTTAGGAGAGGATTTTGGGTAAGAGTGAGAAAACGAATAGGGATTTTGACTGCATGTGGAAAGGCATTGGAAGTAAAGGGTTAAGTAGAGTGAGGTATGAGACATTAGAAGTGTTAAGGATCCGAATGGCTATGGTGTGAGGATGGGGGTACAAAATTCACGAACTGTTCAAGAATCGACACCTCATGGTATATACTGTTGATGATGATTAAAAGAGTTTATTACCGTTAAGGTTGTGAGGAAATGGTGATCATAATATAAAGCAGAAGGCGGAGAGAAATAGTAAAGGCATTTGAGATTTGAGATGGATGGAGTGCAGAAAACCAAATGGATAGGAGTAATTATAAGCAAAGAGATGAGAGGGAGAGAGAGTAAAAAGCTTTCGAATTAGGTACATCCCCTGGCTGGCTGTCTTGGGTATAAATAATGCCGAAATTATTAGGGACTAGAAGTGCTATCCACACAGCAATCAAGTTTGGATCAGGTATGCCAATGAAAAATCTGAATTACTTTGATTCAAATCCGGACCCTCAAGATGGAAGCCAGAAGTCGTCTCCCTCATCTCGTACAAATATCTGAGGAATCTGACTGGCGCGGCGATAACATATTACCTTAAAAACATAGATAACTATTGAATGAAGCCCGAAAAGCCAAAACTATTCACATCAAGTAATCCGTTGAAGCCTTCAAATGAATTTCATTTCGTTCATTGATGGGCACCTTGGTAGTCATCTGCTCTCCTCATTATTTGGGAGGACCGGGACCGTGATGAAAAATAGCTATTGGTAAAACGCATTGTAGTTCTCAATCTTCAACGGAAATAACTATCGAATATTAGTTATAAATGTGGAAATTTGTGGGAATGTGGGAATCCATCTAAATTACACAATATAAGTCAACTAAATTAAATCCTTTCAATCAGGGTGACGATTTTTTTAAAACTATCCATTATTAGCTTATCCATTAATTACCATTTTCTCATATTGGAATCCTTTGTATCTCAACCGAATTTCTATCAATTATTTCATTGAACGTGGCGCTGAAATTCCATGAAGTCTGATCCTTTTTCCAACATGGCCCTTCGATATAATAACTACCTAGTATCCACTTCAGTCTGGTAAAACTTCCAAGCTATTCAGGCGACAAAAACGTAATTTTTCCAGCAATTATCCATGTATGGAAGCTCGTAGAGAACCATTCACACATAGCTACTCCAGATTTTCGGAGCTGGCAGCCCGAAACGCCAATATTTCCCCCCTGCCGAGTATGTATACCTATATATTTCCCCACCACACTGTTTTGTCAGTATTCTCCCTCCTCGACACACTTCTTCGTCAAAAAGAGACTTCTTTTCCCTCGACGCGGACCGAATGAAAAGAGAGAAGAAGCCCTAGCACGAGGATTTGAGCGAGTTGAGAGGCTGATTGCAGAAAAGTGAGGGGGGATGGTGAAGTAATTGAAAGGAGGAAGAGAATAAAAGAGAGATAGAGATGGAAGGAGATAGACTGCAGGCGCCTTTGATGAAAAGGATTCTGAAATATTCACGGGGGTTCAGGCAACCGCGCAGCTCAAAGGCGGAATACCTTTTGAAAAAAGGAGTGGGGGATTGAGAAAGAAGGGAAGATGGAGCCATTCAATTATAATATCGAGACGGAAGGAATGGACGCTTTGAAGCGTATCTGGTAAGGGGGCTTTAGACGGTTGTGGCAATAGGAAGAAGGGCGTTGAGGGAAGAAGAGTGCTGGCGTACGTATGTACATTTATTTAATTCTTCCAACCTCCCACGGCACAACAGCGACGCGAATCCACTGTGGTGTCGGCGGGCGACAGGTGAGCCCCCTAGGGAGGAAAAATTACAGTGAGAATCAAGTGCTCCCGCTCTTTGGGCTTAAATTTTTTTCGTGCTTCACGCGTTTCATTTCGTGACGCGAGCGAGAATCCTTGTGGGAGGCTGGAACGATGCATGGAGTTCTTCTGTGTGCGAAGTATAGCCTCTTCCCCGCCTTCAGTGCACGAGACAGAGGGAAGGGGAATTGCGAGCGTGCCCTCACGCTCGCACGCGCACGCTTTGTGTCATTTGTTTTTCTTTTTGCATCTACGCAGGAGACAGTCGGTGGCTGTGCTGTTTGCTCTCGTTCCCCAGGCTCCCCCGATTCGACTTCCACGCACCGCCTCTTTCGAGGTGACGACACAAGGTGGCGAACGAGACACCTCCGCCAAATGGAGATTCCCCCTCAGACGCGCTAAAGCCTGCCGCTTCGCGTCTCAAACGGCACGCGACTTCGAGAAAACGGCTTCCGAGCGTCACGCTTGCAGCTCGGAGAACGAACGGAGCGAAACATAGATGGGGAAGGGAAAGGAGGCGTAAACGGAAGAAAAACAGCCCAGAAACATTAAATGGCGCGATTAAAGGAACAAGGAGGATCAACGGGTTGAAGAGGCGAAAGAATGAAGGGGGTTCGCCATTTTTCTTGGCGCTGGAAGGTTAACCGCGCTGGCGCGTGCGGCTCCTGATGCTCCTTTGTCGGGCGACTTCTTTTAATTAACCATTGAGAGTGAAAGAATGAGGAAAGAAGGGGGAAAAGGCTGCTGTATCTCTGATTCCGTATTTAAAATCCTTATAGTGGAGAGGGGTGGATCGTTGTCAGGGTAATTTGCGGAAGGCATCGTTCCATAGATTTAACGAGATATTAATTCAAAGACTCTTGACGAGAGAGGTGTTTTAAAATTCATGAGATCCAAGCTCAGACTTTAGTCAACGCGACCCCCCAACTTGGAGATAACTCTCTCTCCCCTCACAAAGATTCCACGGGATTGAATGACTTTTGAATGAGCCTGACATTTCCCCCGCTTTTCCCCATTCTCTTTTCTGGTTGAATCGCACCGTAATGAATATTATTCCGCTTATATCACAGGAAATCAGATTCTATCGGGGATGTGGTATCACTTGCCATCTAATTAACCCTCACAATCGAATTCATTCAGCATCACTCTTTGCTCAGATATGCTTTTGGCATATAGCATATATACTACACCATCAAACAACCTGCTTTGACGTGAGGAATGGTCGTTAAACTATCATTCTTTTGTACCATACTTTCCTCATATTTAAGCCGAGAAATGTATTTTATATAATGCTACGGACGAATCTTGAGTGTGAAATTTATAAACAAACCATACCAACTTTGCAGGGTGAATCTGCACATCGATTTGACTCGAAGTAGATATTTGAGGACATAAGCATTGGGAACAAGACTAGGTAATTGAGATTCTGAATATTGCCGTAAGTAACGCAAAGAAGAGGCTAAAAGGGGCACATTCAGAATTTCAACTGCAGTCTCGCTTCCACTGCTTGTCTCCAGAAATACCTGAGTGAATTTGGTCTACCGTTTCTACCTACAAAGGTAGTACATATTTATTTTCAGCGAGAAGCTGAGAACTGAGATGAGATTCTGAATATGGCCCAGCATCTCAACTGCAGGTTGGTTATTCAGGGAAGGCGACCGACAGCTGACGTCATTTGCGCCATAAAGGATAGGGTGTAATTGGGTAATGGTAGCAGTTTTCAGGAATGGAGGAAGGGTGGAGAGAAACCCAGCGTCAGCATTAGCCTACTCTTAACGAAAGGCGCAAAGGGGACCACAGATTAACGTCCCATCCGACGGACGAAGTACTGAACTTGAAATGCCCTCCACTAGGCACTCAAATGGGGACCGGTTTTCCACTGAAAAATCTGCTACGGCCGGGAATCTAACCCGGACCCTCGGGATGGGAGGCCAGTACTCTAGCCACCACACCAACGTGTTCCCCTCAACTACAGTCTCTTTTCTACTGAAAACGTCATAAAATCTAGAATACAAGTTCAAAAGGTTGCACAGATTCTCCTCGATATGGTTTGAAGTGCTATACGGCGTGTCGTGCGAAAATGATACCACGTTAAACAGTGAATCTGCACACCAAATTGACTCAAATTAGAGATTTAAGACCTAATCAGTAGAAGCGAGGTGGTAGTTGAGATTCTGAATATGATTCTGAATGAAGGAAAAAGAAATTCTCTGAAATGGTTGGAGAGGGGACTGGAAAATATTAACAGATACAATTTTGCTCGTAAATTTCTGATGGCATAATTATCGCGCTCTAATTGGTGAAGAATACTGTAAAATGCAAATATCATTATAGAATACATCACGAGGGCAGACGCCATGGGAACGTCTAACGTAGATCACGAATGAGAAATATGAATTTGGAGGTGATACAAAAGATATTATGCTATTATAACGATATATGCCGATGGAAGAATCAAGTCAATAGTTTTTCCCATGGCGTCACCTAACTAGGAAACGCTTTCAATGCACAACGTCCGGAAACTAGAAGAGGCTGCTCAGAAGGGTGGAGGAAGAAGTCACTTTACTCCGGAGACATCGCGCGCAAACGGCTGCAGAAGTTCATGATGACACGGGACAACTTTTACTAATCAAGCCGATCCGAAGATGAGAACAAGATAGGATAGATTGGCAGCAATACGAAAATGTTTGAAGCACCATTCTTCTCACGACGTCGACAACGCACCACACGCAGTTGTTACCGAAAAGACTAATTCAGTAAATTAAATGTCCTTACCTGCATTACATACAAGGAAAATCTTGAAATTACTAGTTACATGTTTACACATCTTTCTGTGCGTACTCTAAAACAATCGCAGCAATTTCATTAAAATTCGTATCAATCAATATTTAGCGTACCATAAAGCAATGTTTAATAGAAATTGGTAGCAATTAACATTATGGGTACATAACATAAAGCAACCGTAGCACAACACCTTTATAAAAATTATGATCCTTTGAAGTTAGGTATTGGTCGCACGTGACTAACGCATGTGTGGCACAAGTATTTTTTGCGATACATTTGCATATCTCTTAGCATATAGTAAATAGTTACCCTGCCACGCACTTACGGGGTTTTGCGTAGCTGTAGATGTGCCTGGTGCATGTTTAGTAAAGACTTAACCCCCTGCCTCGTAACCTAATCATGGGTTTTAGGATACCTTATAGATGTAGACGAGTAGTTAATTACAAGCATGGCTGGACTTGGTACAAAATAGACTCCAATATTAATTCTGCGGAAGAGAAAAGCCTGTAAAATACAATCCAATTAATGAATCGGCTTTGATTGGGTAGTATATTTCTCAATCACAATCGGAGATTATGTGAGGGATATAAAACATTTATGTTTATGGTATTTAACCAATAAGTACACTCTTGGATAATGTGTTCTTTTCATTCAGTCAACTCTTACCTGCTCATCTCCAATAAATAATTTTGTACAACACTAACCCTGCCTTATATCTATATATATAAAAATGAATGTATGTGTGTGTGTTTTTATTATTATTATTATTATTATTATTATTATTATTATTATTTATTGATCGGTAAAATCAAATACGTTTTACAAAGTGATTAAGTTTTCACATTTTGATCAAAGGTTTTTTTTTTAAAGCGGTCTGGCCAGGGATAGTATGCGCCCAGGGGGTTGGGACCCCTGCTTGCAATCTTCTCTCCCTGGCTCCTCCATAATAAGCACGTTGTTGATTGAAGAAGAAAGAGACCACTCCGCGACGATCATCATTGCCTGATCCTTTGTCTTTGGGTTTCCGACCATGGGCACGTAATGTCCTTCACCATGTCCGTTAGCCTTAGCATTATGAAAAAGGTGCAGTACGGTTGATGTACACAGTCCTGGGTGAGATATTAAAATAACAATGAGCCTTGATTTCAACAGGATAAAGTGTGGAAATGGAGGGTAAAAGTCCATAGCAATGGTATTGGATAAAATAGGACGATTAGGGTGGTTTAAGGAGAGACAGGAATAAATGAAGTAAATGAGTGAATGAATAAATAAATAAATAAATAAATAAATAAATAGGTCAGGTTGAGACGTTTTAAAATACCGCAACATAAATGAAGGCATTGATTTATCAAAGGGGCCCGTAGTTTGTCGGCGTAAATATTTGGGGGTGTATTTTATCTTAAGTACTGTTATGGTGAACATATGACATTTTTATAGCCCCAAAAAGCATAAAAGGAGTCAAGCGATCCTTTAAATTGATTGTATTTCATTTCACGGTGCAGTCTCTTTTTTAAAACTTTTAAGAAAGTCTCCCAATAGTCTACATAATTGATTTTGCCTTTAAAATACAATGTGATTCTCCTGTATATTACACTTTTTGCAAGTGTAATTATGTAGTTAGCAAGCTTATTCCCCTGATTGTCCCTTTTATCAAAGGGAAAACCTCCATAGAGTTGATATAAAAACACATTATTTCCTCCGGTTAAAACCTTTAACGGACTTCGGAGGTTTTTCCATATGTCTTTCACCTTGCAACAAGTGAAAACAAGGTGCCATGCATCCGCTTCAGTACCTGGGCACCATGGACAATCTTCACTTTCAAGTGTACCAACTGCTCGTAGAAAACGTGCATCAGCCCATCTCCCGAGCACCAGACGCCATGAGATGTCTGCATCCATCCCGAAAGTAGGCCACGCTCTAATAGTCAGCCAGTTTATCTCTTCGTCGCCATATCGCCCTTCCAATGGCCATTGATGTCCATTGCGAAGGTATCTGATTTCCTTGTACACCGAAGCCTTTGGCAGCGGAAGTTTGGTTTCGGTTAGTTTCCTCTTACTCCAAAAGTAGAACTGTGCGATGGGCAAAGGTGGTGGCCATCCAGTGGGGTAGGGGCGACAAACCTCACCACTTGGTGTATCCTCTGGCGTTGGACTCAGAATCGACCAAATCTTCATCAAATTATCATAGAAGAGTCCACAATTTTCACACATGTGATAAGGCGTACTATAGAAGAAAAGGCCGAAGGATTGCCCCATACCTCGGTACCTGGATAACCTATGTGCCGCCATGATTTTCCACGGATCTGATGGAGAATCCTTCATTAGCCTCTGTATGAAGATCATTCTGAATGCCAGCACTTTATCTTCAATATCTATCAGGCCAATTCCCCCCTCAGATAAAGGGGCAGATAAAATAGCACTCTTGACCCAGTGCCTCCTATTCAGCCAGATGAAATCGACTATTTTGGATTGAAGCCGTCGGAGGAATTGCAGTGTCGGTGAGTGACATTGTAGGATGTGCCATAACCTTGGTGCAATGAACTTATTAATGGCAAGAGCTCTTCCTCTTAAAGACAAAGGTGCTGCTCTTGGCTTCCACATCTGTAAGGCACTTTCTAATTTTTGATTTAACTCGTCACTAATGAGTCTGTCTCCTTCTTGAGGGTTGTTGGACATCCACACCCCCAGGAATCTCATCCCTTGAGAATTCCAGTTTAAGGTCACAGGTTGTTCGATTTTATTTCTCCAAGCACCTACCCAGAGGCCTTTACTTTTAACAGTGTTCAGTTCTGCTCCCGAGACTTCTGCGTATTTTTGAAAGGTTGGGATGACCAAGTCAAAATCCTCTTCATTTGTGATGAAAATGTTTACGTCATCGGCGTAAGCGGCCAATACAATTCTCCTTTCATAAGCCCCAGGCAGTGCTAGTCCGGTGAGTGTGTTCAAAGTAAGTCTGATGAAAGGCTCGATAGAGATGGCATACAACATTCCAGACAAAGGACAACCTTGGCGAATCCCTTTTTGAAAGAAAAACGGGGCCGTAAGTGTATTCTGTACTCGCACCATACACGAGGCATTATTGTACATGGTTTTTATACATCCTATGAAGTCATTTCCAAGGGACATTTTTTCCATTACATGGAAAAGGTATCGATGATTTACCATATCGAATGCTTTGGCTTGATCCAGCGACAAAATAGCTAGCGGCTTGTTGGAGTCATTACACCACCACATTATATCCCTGATTAGCGATATGGTGTCAAAAATGGATCTTCCAGGCACACAGTAGCTCTGTTCAGGAGAGATTATCGAATTAACAACTGCTGACAGTCTAGATGCTAGTGCTTTGGCTATAATTTTGTAATCCACATTAGTCAGTGATAGTGGTCTCCAGTTTTTAAGTTCTAGAGGATCTCCTGATTTTTTCATTAAAGAAATGACGGATGTGGCAGTGCTCCTTGGTAGGTGCCCTTTTACAAAGGATTCCTTGACCATCAACGTAAACAACGGAGCTAATTCAGTCCAAAAGACTAGATAAAATTCTACCGTGAGGCCATCAAAACCAGGTGCCTTTCGTTTATTTAGACTCTTCAGAGCTTCAGTAAAATCTTCCTCGTGAAAACCTTCATTCAAGGAGTCCTTGTCACTTTCACTTAGGGCTGATAAGGTGTCCAGTATTTCGCTAGAGAAAGGGATTGTTTGATCTCTGCATTCGTGTTGGTCAGCAAAATATTTGCGAGTTACATGACATAACTCTCCAAGCTCTGAAATGTTACGGCCATTCATCCTTAACTCCATGAGGGGTTTTGGTCTGCACCATGTGGCCCATCTTGCCAGATGATTAGCTGAAGGAGCATCATTTTCAATTAGGGAGTTCCATCCCATTGTGGCCATTATCTTTTCCCCCTGGAGTTGGTATCTGTTTCTTGCAGCAGAAGGATATTCATTCCTACGTGATTTT
This sequence comes from Platycnemis pennipes, assembly GCA_933228895.1. NCBI lineage: Eukaryota > Metazoa > Arthropoda > Insecta > Odonata > Platycnemididae > Platycnemis > Platycnemis pennipes. The sequence goes on from OW121857.1 coordinate 81,760,865, forward strand.
TGATAAAGGACGACATAGTCTCTTATGGCTCTTTTTATTTGCTCCCATTCTGAGCAGATGTTCAGACTCGACATAGATTCTACAGTCAGATATTTTAATACTATTTTCATGTTTTCTACGAAACTTTCGTTTGATAAAAGAAAGTTAGGAAAACGCCAATATGGAGGTGTGATTGGCCTTCCGCTAAGCTTAATGCACATGGTGACTGCTTTATGGTCTGAGAATGAGTCAATCAGATTTACACTGTAGATATTTCTTATTGAATGGCATGAAGAATATATCCTGTCTAATCTTGAGGAAGACCTTGGAGAAAAGAACGTATGGCCTGAGCTGTCAGTTCTCATCTCTGTCCAGACATCAGCTAATCTGGTGTGGTCAATAAGTTGCCTTAATTCAGCTGCAAAACGTACGTTTCTTTCAACCCTGCCGGATCTATCTACACTTGGATTAATGGTTGTGTTGAAATCGCCAGCTAAGATTAAAGTCATATTAGCTGGTGACTGTTGCAGAGAGAGAGCAGTTAAGTGATTTTTAACCGCATCTGTGACATCCAGCGCTGTTTCTGTGTCAATTGGTCCATAAAAACATATTATACGAAGGGGTTCATTATTGAAGGAAAACACCACTTCTTGGGCATGCCCCGGAAAAATTATACTGTCTGATGTTACAAAATCAATCAGTGAAGCCTTCACGGCAACAGCCGTCCCCGTGCAAGGAGTTCGAGGTGGATTTAAAAATACTTTGTATCCTGGTAGTCCAAGACATGGCAATGAATCCACATTTGTTTCTTGCATTAAGGCTATGTCTGGCTTACGCTCATTCATGAAGGCGATCATTTGAGCCCATTTTCCTTGGCTTCTTATTGACCGTACATTCAAGGTAAGAATGGATATTCTTGACATATTCTTGAGTTTAGCGTATATTTCAATAGATAATATTATCGATATGTATATATAAAATTGGATATTTATGTACGAGGTGGCGGTTCTGAAGATCAGCAATATTGGTTTAAGGCAAGATCACACGTTAACATTTGAGAGGTGGTTGATTATGCGAGCAATTCGCATTTTAAGTCTCTCTGTGACGTGTGGCCTAATTCTTTCTAATGTTTCGCATAATTCATCAAAATCTCTAGTTACGCATTTCGCAAGCATTAGTTGCGTGTTTACATTACGATTGTGCGTGTCTTCTAAAAACGTAATCACGCTTTCAGCCGTCAAGGGGCCTGCACTTGTGTCAGTTGACATGACAACATTAATGCGTTCTTTATCCGCATGGTCTAGTCGGTGCGTACTAGATTTTCCACCTCTTTCATCCTTAGACATCTTCTTTTTCACTGACAAATCCTCAGTTGAAGGCCGGCGCTTAGGTTTTCGAGTGTTTATGCTAGCGTCGTCAGTTAGGATGTCGGTGTCCGAGTCACACAGTGAGTCCAGCGAGAGTTGCGTGCTGGAAACACTTCTTGATAATTCATTGACGAGGGGTAGGAATGTAGGGGCGGGAGGGGAAGGTTCAGGGTTGACGGCAGCAGGCTGCGAGCAAGCAGTATTAGATAAAGGGGCAGAAGAAAGTGGAGGGGGGGTCGAAACACAGTCCGATGGACTGGGATCGACTTCAGTCATTTGAGGCTCCACGTGACTTGAGGTTGAGTCATCAGCATGGGCGGATAGTGAAGAGGGCTCTTCGCCCTCCTCGGGAGCTCTTTCCGCTCCTGGTTGATCGCTAGATTCAGTTTCTGCCGAAGCGTCGAGGGGTAAAGCTTGAGGTGTTAATTCATTCACGTCCTTACTTGGCCCAGAGGTAGTGTTATTCTCAGCGGCGTTAGAAACAACATCGACGGGACTTTCATCAACAGTATTTTTAAATTGAACCTCTTTACTTTGTATTTGCGGGCAAAATCTTGCTACATGCCCTTCCTCCTTGCACTTGTAGCATTTAGGTTCTTCGAAGGTCAGATAAATTCTATGAAATGAACCATTAATGTCCAAAAGGACTGAGTCTGGTAGTACAGTGTTCTGTCTTTTCAAGACTGGTACCGCTCTTCTGAATGAGAGGATGTGATCATATCCATCTCTCTTCGCTCCTATTTTGTATTGCTTCATTTCACCGCAAACAGTTACCGCTTGCTGAGCGATGTCAATTAGTTCCGCATCTGGTACTTCTGGTGGAACATTCGAAATTACTAGTTTTTCCACCCTGGCCACCATTGTTCGTGCCTCAATAAAGCGATCTTGTAGTGTAATTCCACCGAACTCGTCAATGAATTTGTTTAATTCTTCTTCATTTTTAAAGTATATAGCGACTCGATCCTGTGAGATTTTTGACGCATGAGTAATACTTGCTCCACCGCCAATTAAATCGCCAACTGCATATACATAATCATGTAAATTGCTGTTAGCGATACACTGAAAAAAGATTCCTGTCTTTTTCGAGGGAGTATTGGTCAGCGGTGTGATTTTCCGTGGCGGCAGCGTATAACTCGATTGCGAACGCCTGGAATGGTTGGATGAAAGCAGAGGATTTGGGTCGGCAGGATAATTGGAAGTCGTTGGCATGTTGGCATTGCTGTTGGCAACAGAAGAATAACTAGTTGCACGACGTGGAGCGCGTTCTGCGCTTGGACGGTCATTAGTTGAATCACGAGACTGTTGAACGGCAGGCGTCAATTGTAGATTGCCTGCTACTCTCTTTAGGATAGTTGGTGTTTCGGTTGAGTCGAAAGCAAATTCACTGGAATCCGCTCTATTCAAACGTTCGAAAGATAACGTACGAGATATTTGAGTATTACGGAGTCCCGCATTTTCACGGGAAGGAGGGGAGGGGGTTGGAGGGCGGAGGGGAGGGGAGAGTCCCCCCGCACCCGCCCTCAAGGCCATCGCCGGTGACTCGGCGACGGCCTGGGGTGGGAGGAGTCACTCAGGGGAGGAGGGGGGGGGGCACGTGCGTGCAATCAAGTGAAACAGTATTCAACTATTCGAGAAAATAAGGAATAATAGCAAAAATAAGAGGTTAAATAATAGTAAAAATAGGGTTAAGGAATAGGAAGGTAGGTGTCACAAAGTAACAATATGGAGAGATCTCACCGCTGGAATCGGCGAAGAAAACCTCCCAAGAAACCACACAGACCAGCAACGGCGAGGAGCTCAGCAAAGGACGTCCGCTCTCGACGAAGTCTCAAGTGTGTGTGTGTGTGTGTGTGTGTGTGTGTGTGTCTGTATGTCCTTTATGCATTACTACACCATTCATCGGATCGCCATGAAACTTTGGGAAGTTGTTGAGTACATTCCTGAAAAGAGGACTACGGAATCGATATTTCAATATCGATACTTTATCGATATAATATCGCTAAAGTATCGATAAATTGATACATTATTGATACAAAATTGAGGTTAAATTATTTAGTTTTTAAAAGGAATGTATCGTTGCAATATCGATACTGTATCGAATGTATATAATGTGTTTGTCCTTTATACATTACTATTCATCGGATCGCCATGAAACTTTGGAAAGTTATTGAGTACGCTCCGCGAAGGTTTCTACAAAATCGATAATTCAATGTCGATACTGTATCGATATAATATCGATAAAATATGGATACATCGATACATTGTTGATACAAAATTGAGGTGAAATTATTTAGGTGTTTTTTATCAAAGTTTTATAAAGTATCATTACAATATCGATACTGTATCGATACAATACTGATAACTTCATGCATTACCACAACATTCATCCAATTTCCATGAAGCTTTGGTTAGTTGTTTTGTTCACTCCATGAAGGTTTGTACAATATCGAGAATACAATATCGACACTGGAGACGGGATGTGCATGCCATTGAACTTGCAATTCATTGAAACACTCACGTGCAACATATTCAAATCATCCGGCATGGGACAAATATTTCAGAAATGCCAACTTATTGCTTGGGATCAATGCACAATGGTGCACAAAGCATCGCTCGAGGCTCTGGATCGATCATTGCAAGATTTTCGTGGAATCCTGAGACCATTTGAGAACGCATTAATATTGCTTGCACGACATTTCAGGCAAACATTACCTGTAATTCCTCGATTGACACTAGCGGATGAAATAAATGCTTGCCTGAAATATTCTACTTTGTGACGACATGTGAAGACGTTAAAATTATATACAAATATGCGTGTCCAGCTGCAAAACAATCGATCAGCTGAGATATATTGTATACCCATAAGAATTGTGAAATTAAACATACTATAAACGTGCGCTTTCCATTTAACCAGATTAAGCCACAGCAACGCGTGGCCGGGTCAGCTTGTCTGTAATAAATATTACATTACTGAATTTTCCGCTAGAATGAAACATTCTTTTTTTATTACTTGCTTCAAAATATCTTTACCCATTATTATTCTCCATCCGCATTCAAATTCATACCATTTTGAACTTTCACGAATTAATTTAAAAGAAATAAAATACTTCATTGTGCTCCTTACTTCCAATTTACTTAATCCCTACCATTTATAATAACGCTGCATTTGTCTACACGGAGGAAATTTTTTTAATCGCTTCTACGACCTCATCTTCCCGAACACATGCTCATACCTGTACCATAATGGCCAAGTGCCAGTATCATACTAGATTACCCTGCATACTGACGTTCGAATTACTCTTTGCGCCTTTATTAAGGTTTGTCTTGATGAACATTCTCTTTAGAGATAGCGCTTACAGAACGATCGTAGTTCTCCACCTTGTAAACTTACTTCCATCTCAATCGCATTCCCAAGGCAACTTCCTTTCTCTTCTTCACACCCTTCCTTTGGCCAAATTTCCTTAAGTTCCTCTTCACTGGATGGGGAAATAAATGTGATCAGCTTCCCCAAACTTGATATCTTCATGGGGATCTTTTTAACGACACATTTGACTAATTTATCCTCGAGATTGAGACACATCCCTCTTCAGCCACATGAGATCCAGGAAATGCTACGCAGGTGAGAAACATACTCGCAGTTCATCGAAGGAACGGGTATCTCAGTGAGCGCGCAGGAATGCCGCGTGGGACGCAGAAGAAGGATATAAAATTCCGAGAAGGACAGGATGGGACGACTAAATGTACACACGGGTCTTGTTAGCGACTCGGTGACAACGGCTTCCGCGCGTGATGACAGGAGGTGGGACGAAGTGGTAAGGAAGAGGCGAGGAGGAGAGGGGAGATGTGAAAATGCGTCGTAGGAGATGGAATATTCCTCGTGAAATCACAGCGGATTCAAGAATTCTTTACATGACATCTCAAGATGGTCTCTAAATCAGACTCATCAGCATCTTATTTAAACATCCTTTTGATTGTCTACATATTACAGGTACAGTTTGAACGTGTGTAGCGAAGATCGGCAAGATTTGTAAAGGAACGATACGATAATTATATTAGCGTAACCAGTCTATTAAATGAATTGAAATGGGAATCATTATCAGATCGCAGGTTGAAATTTAGACTTAATCTTTTAAACAAATTCCAAGGCAATATTTTCAGTGATGATGTTAAAAATATTTTACGAACCCCAACTTACTATGGCAGACTGGAACATAATCATAAAATTAGAGAAATTGATTGCCGAACTGACCGGTTCAAAATGTACTTTTTCCCTCGTTCAATTAGAGATACGAATAACGGTAAATATGTCCTATCGGAGAGTAGCAATGAATAGCATTGGTAGCTGCATGTTGGTATGAGTACTTAAAGCTAACCCTACTAACAGAATGTTTTTGCATGTTTGCTTTGCAATTTCTATCTTTTTTAAATAGTGTAGTTCTGACTACTATATTAATACTATTCCTTTTTTATGCATGATATGTAGTGCATGTTTGGTGAGAAATCACCCGCTGCCACACATCCTTGTGATGGCTTGCAGGGTATTGTGTAGATGTAGATGTACAACACGGGGTTTGCAAATGCTGATAAGAAATCTTGATATAGCCATAATACCTTATCATAAAGTATTTCAAGGGGGACAATTTAATGACCAACTCAAAGTTAGTCAACCTCTCAGTTATATTAACAAGATAATTTGATGCAAATAATAAAAATTCTACGGATCCTGCACCTCCCCCAATGCAAGTTATTAAAAATGATCGAATCATAGAAGTGCTTTTTTTATTAGTTTCATTTGTCATTTGGCGCCGGTTATTATCCTTTAAAAATCAGAGCTTTATCGCTTTCGAACCTCAGGTAGGCTAAAATATGGTGTATTATTGATCATTTTAAGTCTACCATTTTATTGAAATTTATCATTTCAGTCTAATTATTTCTATGAACAAAATATTTCTTTCACGTTTAACCTATCCTCGTTCACATTCCCTATTAGCTACACGTCTATTTCATCGTGAAATATTCGATTCCGATATTTTCATCAGCATTACCGTCAATCTATACCTACATTTGATGATTTTTTTGTCGGGAGTAACTGTCTAAACGACGACTTTAATTTCTTGCGCTTTTTCAAATTCTTCACATAGAATAACATTTGGGCTTACAAGAATTTGTTTTTTTATGCCCAATATTTTATAATATGTCACACCATCTACACAAAACTTAAACCTTAACAAGCACAACGCAACATTATATTATTCAAATTAAAATGCTTTATCAGATAGCATAATTCTGGTAATTTATTTTTTGGTGGCTACGGCATCAACATATCCAGCGCGATCACCTTGAGAATATCTATCAGAAGATGACGAGAAAACTACAAAGAGACTTAGGCTACTCAATCATAAACAACGATGATACGAGTTTGCACGTGCTGTATGTCAATATTAAAAAAAAACCGAGTCAGTCTTCGGCCTAATACATCTAGCTAGCATACTTATTCGGCTAAATTTAGGACCACATTTCTGAAAGTGACGGAACCCTCAATCATAGGTACTAACGGGCCCTGGGTGACTTGCAAGGCTGATGTTACTTAGTAGTTTTCATAAGATGGCGTTTCCTTAGGTTATCGTGTCCATGAGCTTATTCATCCTGTTTACCGTTGCCCGATATTTTATCACGATAAGCAAAAAGGCAAAACAATTTTTATGTTTTGGTGCATGTATATTCCTGATCAAATTCAGATCTTTGCTATTTCCCAAGTCACCAACCAAAAATTGTCAGAACTCATTCCAAATACTCTTTTTAAAATTTTGGAACTCCCTCATTACATCTTTGAAACAAAGTTCGTCAGTTGGCTCCTTCAAATCCTGTAATCAGCGTTAATTGGCCGATGACCCCAAAATATTTTTCATGGATTGACGAAGGAATGATTTCTCTACAATATATCAAAATACCAAGGCATGCTATACGAGTTACTTGTAGTAGAGGTTCTACCTCAACGTGGCCCTCTGAAATCCACGTGAAGGGAGGTTGTGTGTATTCCGTGGGTGTGACTGGCGAGAAATAAATATTTCCGCAAACAACCACGTATGGAATGATTTTTAATCCGTGTATGATTGTGTTCCTGTTTGTGTGAATCTTATTTGGGCGGTCAAATTCCCCTCGCCTTCTCCACCATGTTGGGTGGGTTAAACATTACGGCCATCGGAGTTTTCCTTTCGTTAGTAACAGGTCGTGGCTGTCATGAGAATAAATGTTATACGTATAAATGCAGTAGAATAATTACTTATTCTTCCCGAGGTGAGGACGTTAGACAAAGTCAAACCCGAAACTAGCTGAATATTCCATTGCATGTTGCAGAACAGGAAACATCTACATCTACACGATACCCTGCAAGCCACTGCGATAGTGTGTGGCAGGTGTTAAAGTTCACCAAGCATGCATTATAAACATTCAAACATGTTACTATAGGGTCTCATGCAACTACATTGTTCGTATCCACATAGTAATGAATGATTGATTGTTAATACATGCATCATACACTACAGACTACTCTAAAATATTTCTTCTACCTATCCCTTTCCTATGCTGCCTATTCTGTTATCTTATAGTACGGGGGAAAAATGACATTTTGAAATTATCAGTCTCTCAATCTATCTCTCTAATCTTATTTTTCTGGTCGAATCTAGCATAATACGCTTGTGTTTTTAATATATGCCTAACATCTTCAGTAAAGCTATCCGATTGAAATTTCTCTAAAAGATTCAATTTGTACTTTTACCTACGCTCTGACAATAATTCCCACCCTAATTCTTGTATTAATACTGAAACACTACTATCGTAACACCTATTAACGAACCTAGCTGCTCTACGCTGCACTCTCTCTAGATCCCTGATGAAACTTAATTCATTCGGATCCCATACACTGGCTGCATACTCAAGGTGGGGCCTAAATAGTGAATAGTATGTACCATCGCTCTTTTGTCTTCTCATCACATTTCCCACGTACCTTTTTTATAAACCCTAGCTTTCTCTTCGATCGGCCGAATATTTCCCGGATGTGTCTTTCCCACGATAAATCTTTATTTATTGTTACACCTAAATACCTAATGGTTTCTACGCTCTCGATCTTCGTGTTACTAATTTTATAGGATCTCTCTATCGAATTATTCCTCCTCCAAAAATTGATAGCCACACACTTCTTAAGGTTTTTTATTTATTTATTGTTTTTAATGTTAAGGTTAAGTTCTAGCTGCCATTTGTCGCATCACTCTTAAATTGCATCTAAATCCTTGCTAAAAATGATTTTCTGTCTTCTTCATTTGGTATACCCCTATACACTACCGCATCGTCTGCAAAAGGTCCAAGCTTACTACTAACTGCGGTACCCAAATCGTTTATGCATAAAAGAAATAGAAGCGGGCCTATTAAGCTACCCTGGGGAACTCCCGATGTGACTTTGATAGTGTCCGACATTTCATGTCTTCAAACCGTCATGAAACCATGTCTCCTTTCCCGATGTTACTAATGTCTAACTCTAATTCCTTAGTACTGTAAACACTAATGGATATTCAAAGTGCTTGTTTGGAAAAAACCTCACCACCTGTCATAAACCCTCGAGGTAGATTACAGGGTACTCATTATGTAGATGCAAATTGTTAGAGAATAAAAAGTCACAGGAGGACGTAGAAAACGATAATACTCTTTTAAGTAATCTCTAACCCTAATCCTTCCTTCATGGACGTATATAAGGAATGAACGAATAACTTGAGAGTAAATATTTCACATAGCATATGGGCAATCCACAATACAAAGATTGGTTGGACGCTGACCACAAACTCTTTTAGAAATTTTCACTTCATTTTCCCATTGATAATACGTTATGCAATGATGTCAACTCACAAGCGTAAAATAAGGTAAGACGCAGACTAATAGGCCTCCTAAAGAGGGATCATAGCCGTAGAAGTTGATGAGCGTAAGGCTTTCCTTCATGGACCAAATTCCAGCTAATGACTCTATAGGGGACAGGGCACTTTTGTGTCAAGCTCATCGTTTCTTCATCACATGTTTGCCTCCTTTTTGTCACCAATATTATTTTGATGACTGGGAGTGCCACCCGTCATTTTAGGACAGCTCTTCAAGGTTTCACGGACGCGTCCAAAATTTGATTACCGCAGCGATTGTACGAGACAGTGGAGAGGGGGAGGAAGGGGAGAAAGGGAGGAATGGAGCCACTCTGCAGGAAATAATGGGGTGAATCCCCGCGGCCGTTCAATTCCCCCATGGGCGCACTCCGCCTGTAATGAAGCGAGGCGGTGAATTGCCCGTAACAAAATGGAATTGATCGCACACCAGTGAATCCGGGCCTTGGGCAAAAGTTATGGATTGGTCACAGGAATATGCCACTCTCATTAGACTTGTTTACACTGCCTTAACCCGATTTGCTTCGAGTGCGTGAACGCACGCGCCAGGCCACGTGCGGCGAGGCATCGATCAAGGTCAGGAAGGTAATGTGGGGAGAAGTGGATTTTGGTGCGGGAAGGAGCTATTCCCTCCTCTCTTCCGCGTAACGTAACGGGCCGTAATTTTCGATTGGTGTTCGAGGGCACTCCTTTTTTTTTGCTACCTAAACGTTTGCCATACGGCTCTAAAATTATCGCTGTACACGTAAATTTTACGCTGCTGATAATCTTTTGTATGGAGCAAAAGATAAAAATGCAAAAGCCAATATTCAAATGGAGAAACAAAAACTTGGAGAAGTAAGAAAAGTATACCTTTCTGGTTAGAAAATCACCAAGAATGAACGAAGGTAGAAGGAAATACATAACAAAGTTTCAGTAATGATATATTGGAAATTATCTTATTATTAAGAAGAATAAATTAAATATCCTCTCTATAAGTAAGTAGGGCTATATTGCTGACTATTTCCTGCCTTTATGTTCAGGATCTAATCTCCATACCATTAATTTTAAGCGTGTTGCGGTAGATTTTCTCTTTAATGGTATAAGAAACAAACACACGTCTAAACAAAATGGTAGGAAATAATGGAATCTCCTTTGGCGAAGAGCCATCGAACTCAAACTAATATCTACATAATACTTTGTAAGCCTCCGCAATTATGTGAGGAAGAAGGTGATTCCATACCAAGCATGCCCTGTCAAGGAGTAATCAAGCAAATATTTTCCTAGTAGCTACATCACCGGGTACACTGTTAGTACAACTAAAGTCACCTTGGGAACATGACAGTTTAACATACAATACAGTCAGCTACCTCGAAATAACATCAACAAAAAGCACAAAGTGAGTATCTACACGAATCTCACATGAAATTCCAACTGCCCTCCAGTTTACAAGAACAATTATGCAGTATAATTCTGTTTTGTGTTGGAGAATAGTACTAAACCCAACACTTGTAGCATCTAGAGAAATTTTTGGCCACCATTTTGCATCAGTACTCGAAGATCTTTCTTCGAAGTATCGGTCTCTTGGATGCCAGCCACAAGGCCTCCACTCAAGAACACGTGCAAAATAGGCAAGTCGACGGCCGCGACGAAAGAGAGGAGGATTTTCCTCATCTTGAGCCCAGCCTAATCCGGAGCAAGGGCAATTTAAACCACCTCCTGAGACCCATTGAGGCCTTGTTTTGGACGCCGCTCTTCGTTTTCTACGACCTCTCAAACAATCGTCACTTTTTATCTCCTACCGCCTCCGTTACCCTTAGCGTGAGGTCTTAATCCGTCATAAACTGTACCGAGTATGGAATGCGTGGGATATTCTCATTTCAAAGCGGTACAAAAATGCAGCTGAGCATGTGGGTCTCCACATAACCATATGGATTCCACGTGCACGGAAAGTTTAAAGGCGGAACAACTTTTGGACCGCAATCTTGAGTGGAAACCTTTGCGCCGAAATCTCGGTGGGAACCAATAGATTGCCACCCAGGTTTTAGCCTGCCGACAACCTTTCGCCTCCAATCAATCCCCTTTGAGGCCTTAGTCTATCATAAAACTTAACGAGTGTGCCACCGAGCACGTTTTATTCCATGGGAAATGTTTGCACTCCTATCAGTGGCGGTAGGTGGTACTTCCGGTGGAGGAAGGCTTACGTTTAAATCCAAATTTCACCCCACGAGCCGCCACAAGGGCGTGTGGTGGGGGGTGGTATGACACCAGCCTTGAAAAATGCTTCTATTGAAAAGGATAGAAAGAAAAAATAGCTCAGAAATAATTATCAAGTGTGATTTGTATTTATTTCAAGAATTAGTCTTTCTTTGCATCGTAGTCGTGTGTTGCGCGTGGGATACAAAACTGATTTCTTGTATCTATGTCTGACAGTCAATCTCTTCCAATCTATCTACATCCACGCCATACCCTGCGAGCCACCATGAGGGTGTGTGGCAGGGGGATCTGTTCAATTCTGTCTGTCTCGCTAATGCGTTATGCAGGAATAGATTGTGTCTACTCTAACACAACTACTACTGTTGACTGTCTACAAGAGTGTCTACAAGTCTGTGAGTCAGCCTTGATGTCGAACCGGTCAAAAGAAGTGAAATCATAGTTATATAGGGATGAACTGACATGAGATGAGAAAATTAAGATGCAAGCAGTCGAGTCGAAGTCGAAGAGTCGAGTCGTACAAGAGGTCTTTGGACAGAATTATGCAGTTCAACATAAAGGGTTGCCGATGGAAAAATAAATTATTCTACTGCCTGATTGAAGTTTCATTTCCCCTGTCATGTTACATGTACACACATGAGATCGCGATAGTTAAAATGGAAATATTGACGCGAAAGCGTGAATTCAATGCGTGACTTTTCTGGGAGGTGCATCTATGACACACATTTTTCCTAAACGTGAAACGATATTATTATTTGAGAAATTAAAATAAGCCAGGACAATCACCAATGTCAATATATTGTCAAATACATAAGGATGGAAAATGTTTTGATTAAGTGATAGTATCAACGTAAATTCAATCACGTCTATTTTCTCCAGCTTGAAGAAGTGGCTATATTTCCTCTTCCTCGAGCTGATATTTTTTTTCGTTTAATTTTAAAACTTCCTTTGCTTGTTTAAGGGAAAGCATTATGTTCATTGATGAAAAAAAAAAGATTGAAATTATTGCGGCTCTCGCTACCCGCAGTCGCGAATAAACCTCACGATGGAGATGAAACAGATGACACCCTTCTGTTTCTCTCCAGTGTCTCTAGAGAGGGTCGAGGAGTGGGGATTTGGAAGGGGGAGGGAGGTGGCGGAGTTGTGGCAGCCAGAGGGCTGGCGGGAGAGCGTCTCCGCCGGTTGACAGTGGCAGTGACACCTCTCCCCGGGAGCCGTGTTTGCCCAGGAGAGAGGGCGGAAGCGAAGTTGGTGGGAAGGGGAGTGAGAGGCTCCATGTTCGTTTGTGGAGGCACTTGCCACCTACTCCCTCTCGTCCGGATCCGAAGGAGGAGGAAGAACCTCTCCTCTGGAGAGAGGAGGGAAAATCCGACTTCTCTGAGGTCGGGTTAGCTTGCGGATATCAGCACGAATGGTGGGGGAGAGGGGACAACGATTTAGGGTGCGGGAAGGGGGTCGCGCACACCTTGTGTGCACATGAAGGGCCTAAGTGGCATAACCTAACCCAAACAACGGATCTCCGAGTGGACACTCGAGAGAAGGGAAACTCTTTTTCGAGTCCTCTTCGGCACTTGTCTCCCTCGACAAAACACAACGGGCGCCACCCGCCCACGCGCAAGCTGCTGCTGCCTGCCTCTCGAAAACTCCCCGTCGACGAAGTTGGGAGCAGTGCTCCCGGAGCACTCTCTCTCTCTCTCCCAACTGCACGTCAAATCACTTCCCGCGAGACGGCGGCTTGCTCCACTCCACCGGCGTGCGTGTGTCGTTTGAGAGAGTTCGCACGCTTGTGCGCGAAAAATACGGGCCCTATGTGACAAATTAAACTTCTTCTTTCCCCGCCCTCACCTCCCAAAATATTTCACAGTGACAAGGCCATCAGTGATTACAAGAAACCCAAAGTGCATCTCCTTTCGCCTTCCAGCAAAACTTCCATTGGCGAAAAACGGTTGGATTTCAACAGTTACTCTTGAATTTTAGCAGTTACTGCTACATTTTAACAGTTAGTGTTGAGTTTCAAAAGTTGGCCTACATCTAAATCTACAAGATACCCTGCAAGCCACCGCGAGGGTGTGTGGCAGGGGGTGAAGATCACCAAGCATGCACTACTAACATGCAACCTAGCAACTATATTGTCTCATGCAACTTGATTGTTAGTATCTATAGTATTTAAGGGGTAAGACATGCATCATGCACTACAGAATACTCTAAAATATTTCTTATACCTATCCCTTTCCTATGCTGCCTATTCTGTTCTCTTATAGTACGGGGGAAAAATGCCATTTTGAATCTATCGGTACGACAATCTATCTCTCTAATCTTATGTATCTGGTCGAATCCAGCATAATACGCTGATGTTTTTAATATGTGCCTAACATCTTCAGTAAAGCTATCCGATTGAAATTTCTCTAATAGATTTAATCTTTACTTTAACCTACGCTCTGATAATGATTCCCACCCTAATTCTTGTATTAATTCTGATACACTACTCAACCTATCGTAACACCTTTTGACGAACCTAGCTTCTCTACGCTGCACACTGTCTAGTTCTCTAATCACTGCCTATCCTGCCTAATCAATGCCTTAAGTACTGTTGAAACTTTCAAAACCAAATGTTGGATACAACTGTTGGCCCAATTTACTCTTGAAATTTTCAACAGTTTCTTAGAATAGTGTTCCCTCCTTCCATCCAAACACACTCATTTTTAAACTGGGTTTGCTGATTACCCACAGTGACTATAAGGCGGTGAAGTTCTAAATTCTAAGTTATGAATTCTGAGAGTTTATTTTTATACGAGCATAATGTGTTTCCTCGCCGATCCTTTTTTTTCCTCCTCGTAAACCCCCTACCCTGAGAGCCATCAACACCGGAACATCCCTGCCCCCTTCCTTCCTACCCCTTCCCTCCGCCTCCTACCCACAACACCACATTTAACACCCGGCCCCCCATTTTTCCCCTCCCTCACCTTCTGATCCCCACTCACCTGATTTTTTTAATACATATACGGTATAAAATTGGTCAGTGATACCTGATGATTTTATTATGCATCAAAACCCGGGTCGTACTCAATACATTTCTCTAGTGGACCGTAAAAAATGCATTTTCAATATTTCCGATACAGGCCCTAAGTTGGCAGTCGTAAAAGGGCGAGCATTCTGCTTGGCCAACAATTGAGGTGGCGATTGAACAAAAATGCTATATGGATTTACTTAGGCCCATCCAGCATTGTCGATAAAAGTATTGCCTTACAATTAATATTATTAGTTTTCTACCGGTGAAAGTATGTCTAAATGCAAATTTAATTCTTCCGAAGACCCCGAAATACACACGATGTCCTTCTGCCTACATGCTTCCTACCTTCTATCAATATATGCACACTAACCATCCTTCTCTTCCCCTTCTTTTATCGTGGTCTATAATTGCCATTGGGTACAATGAATAATTGAATCCACTTTTCTACGTTTAATTCTTGAGCCTGCAATGCATTTATCTAATTTTATCACTATTGCCAAATGTGTTGGTGTAGCGCGGTGGTAGGGTTATAATTACTTTGACATATTCTTAGGGCTCCATAGATTTGAATATTTCTCCAATTCCAAAGCCTACATTTGATCCTTAAGATTCTATAAATTACAATTCCAGCCCTTTCATAAGCTGCACGATATTTTCTGCACATTGGAAGGAGTATTTAATAAAACGAGCTGCGATTATTAGCATCTTAATATGGCTGCGCATTAAATATTTCTTTACTCGATCACAAATCCGACCTATATAATATTATTGAAGCCTTATATATACTTTCAAATCATCTTTCACATCACATAAAATTTTCTGTTGAATGTTATTAAAAACACATGAAGACAAAAAATGCTTCTTCCTACATTCCTAGATTAATAGCCACAAATAATGTTAAAAATTGACTTATAACATTTGCTTAACAAATTAAAATCATAATTGACAAAAAATTAAAGCCCAATTAATCGTTATTTACTTCAATAATGTCAATTCCTCACCTAACTTTCTTCAGTAAGAAGAGAGAATTCTAGGAAGCCTATCAGCTTGTCTACCACGTTTTTATTCTTATGGCTTTCTGCATTTAATTAATTAATCGTTTTCTTATCCTGATTGTATATACTTACCACTATCTACTAGTTTAGGATAAGTCCTCAAATCATAATAAGTCAACAACCCTAAGATTGGTTTGACCCAGATCTCCACTCGATTCTATCGGCTAATCTCTTCATATTAATGCAATTCTTTTCTTCCACATCCTTCACAACTTGAAACTTCAACTGGTTCAGGCTCTACTTTGTGGAATGATGGCATTATGGGAGAAATAATGCACTTAGTGCTTATTACTCAAAATTTATTTTAAAGCCAACCGGTTTCGAAGTTAGCACGTCAAACGGAGATTGTACCCTTGAAATTGACGTGCTAACGTCTTAACCAGTTGGGTTTAAAATTAATTTTGTGGAATAAGTACTAAGTGCATTATTCCTTCCATTACTTGCTACTACAACGCAACTTGCTCCATATATCTCATTCTATGTCTTCCTTTGCCATTATTCCCGTTAACTTGTCCCTCGACGATTTTATTCATCAGGACATCATGTCCAATGGGCAATAGGTTATCCCGTCTACTTTTTAAAGTTTTCAGCAGACCTCTTTCCTCCCACTATTCTCAGAACTTCTTAATTTGTCACTCGGTTGATCCATTTTATCTTCATCAATCTTCTGTAACACCACATTACAAATGCTTCTAGCCATGTCTTCTCTACTGGTGTTATCCTTCATGCCTTACTGCCGTAAAGAAGAATACTTCAGGTGTAACTCCTGATGAAATGTTTCCTCTCATATCATCTTCAAGTAAAAAAAACTCATGAAGCAAAAGTAAAGCAATAGTTGCTGATAATTACCATCGATGACAATCATGGTTTATAAAAATGAACATGAGTCCAACTCTAAAATAAACCTCTCTACGATGATCCTTATCACACCCTTTTGCCAAGTACAGGTAGGTATTTATTTTTTCAAAACCATCTTTCGCCTTCATGGACATAAGGTCAAAAACATCCATACCATGCATTCCTTGAGAAAAACTGTTTACGAGCAGTGAACTGGGAGGGAGGTGGCAGAGGCAACTGCCACGCCCGAAAGGCGTTGGATTACAGACACCGCGCTAACTCTTTATGCAAAGCGATCTCCTCCATTGTAGGACCGTTCACGAATATCCCCGAAATGTCTCCGAGAAATTCCGAGGCTCTTCCTGCCGTGTTACGTGTTTAATAGTCGTTCTCCACTCCGTGAAATTGCGCGGACATTTTAATGACTCATGACACACAAAGGGAAATGCCATGTGAAAGTCGGTAATTCATTGCTCGCACGTGTTTTGAAGGAGAATGTATTCACACCATGGTTACTACATGAAAGAAAGTGAAAATGATAAAATATGACGTGAACAATTTTTCCCACTCGAGTTAAACAAATAAAATTTTTGCATGTTAAAAAGCAAAACATAAACAATTGTCAATATTGACCTCCCTATATTCAATGCTAAAATCTGTATTACATTATAATATGTATCGCTAACGAGGGGCCGCGGGTTGGTGCAATTACTAGATTACTAGCCTGTCACCTGAAGGTCCGGGCTTTCGAATCCCGGCAGTGAAAGATATACTTCATTGGTAAATTAGCCCCTACTAGAGTATTTTGTAGAGAGCATTCGAGTACCTACAGTTCTCCGGCCATCAAACTGGACGTTAAGCCGCGGTCCCCTTGGCGCCTTTTGGTCAAAAGAAGGTTTATGCCGACGCCAGGTTTCTCTCCACCCTTCCCCATTTTCCTTCCTGCCCTTCCGTACCCATCCTTGTACCATTCCTCTCGGTCTGAAGCGGCCTATTAGAGCGGAAACAGACTTGAAAATACAGATAATTATGTTTTCTAAATGGAACTGTAGAAAGGTAATATAACAGCAGTGCAAAGATTGGGTACCTATTAGGAATCGCTTTGGAAAATTCTCGAAATTCATGGTTCAGGAAACAACTAACAATACGTACTATTTTCAGTATCTACACATTCTTGCCTCAAAAATTACAATTTTCGTATGACATATGAGATTGAGTTTTTAAATTATATTTCAAATGACTATAAAAATGATGAATAAAATTTTGTGTTTTATCAATCATAAATAATAGAATACCAAGTCGGCAGAAGTCAGCAATTGATTTATATGGATGATTATGTAGAGATTAATCTCGTTTTGGAGTTATTAGTTTGTTAAAAGAATAAGAGGTCACATTTGAAAGGTGATACCTTTAATCCATCCGAAGAAAAACTGACGACTTGCCCAGAAGAATTTCTGCGGTGATCACCTAAAAGTGGAACAAAACATTTGAGTTATAAGTGAACATTAAATAGCAATAGCTATGACTACTACCGGACACACACAAAAGTTAGCTTGCTTGATTGCATGTCGGTAGTGAATACTTGGTGATCTTCACCCCCTGCCACACACCCACGAGGTGGTTTGCAGGGTATCGTGTAGATGTAGATGTAAAGTGGATTCAAAAATAAGAGTAGTTCATGTGAAGGTGAAACTGCCTAAGAATTCACAATGACTTCGCTTTTTAGTCGGACACTAGTTGGATATTTTATGAAAGACCGAATTTTAAGAATAGTATGTCACAAACGAGGATTTAATCTTAATGATTTCACTTGGTCAAAGTATACCAAGGGTGATCATATGTAATTTTGCATTTACGAAAATGAGGCATCCTACAACCAGCAGAAACTCTGCGTGATCCTTGAAGTAACATTGAGGATAAGCAACTTTTCTGTAACAAATTCTCAAGGGAATCATTGATATCTTAAACTGTAAAAAGCACGTAGAACGAGGCGCCGTTAAAAATCATTGCCCCAATAGTAACCACTCCATTACTCATGTGAAAACGTAAGAGTGCTATGCAAGCCATCTCGAGGGTGTGTGGCAGGTAGATTGAAGGCTACATTATCACATGGTTGAATTTAATTTGGGCAGCGTAAGTGTTGAGTAAGCATATTTTTACACTCCGCAAATACCCTTAAAATAATCCCTATGTCAATATTCAGGACGGTCGTGAAGGACGGTTTCGAACATATGGGCTGGGTAGTTAGAAAACTACACCAATGGTTTACTCAAGAACTTTTTTTTAAATTTTGGTACGATTAGTAGAAAACTATGGAGGTGAAAGAGCAATAGAAACATTCTATTTTTTCACCCTTGCTGTGTATTCAGAAAGCAATGATAACCAAAGTACGATTTCAAAGAAAAAGTGACCAACATCAAAGAAAAGCAGTTGTGAAAATTGGTAAAACCAATCTAAGTATTATAAGTAGGTATTACATGACCACCAGAATATCTTGCTTATAAATCCTCAAAGATGAAAAGAATCATAGCTATAATTAGAATAAATACAAAGACCTTAAAAATTAGATTTCAGTGGTAGCATTGAAGATATTCATGTCCCATTATTTGAGACAGCTCCGATTGGAACGGAGGAACAGAGAGCTGTTGTGAAAACACGTGAGTCGGAATGCACGAAAAATATTTTTTTCCTCATATCATTTACACCAGCATAATAGGCGACATTGGTAAAAAGTAGCGGCTAAAATTGGATACTATGGTGGTGCGGAATGCTTTATGCTAATGAAATTAAGTAATTACTCCATAACCTGTAATTTTTCCAGCCCAATAACGAATTTAACTAGCGCTTCTGGGTTTATTTATCATTCCTACACGCATTTTATTTCCCTCTTAAGTTTTGATAAAATAATCAATTTCTTGAAATTGTAAGATGGGTATAATTAATGAAATTAGTTTTTTAACTCAAAATCGGCCTTTTATCGGAACGGCAGATTTAAAATTTACCCCTGAATTGAAAAATATTCGTCAAATTAACCTAGTGTTCAAATGAATCTCTTCGCTATTTATGCCCCGATTTTCATTGGTATGAAAACTGGTCGTCATGTACGTCAACTGAAATAGAAAAGAATGATTTTTTGAAAACCCTTATAAAATATTTCTTAACCACGTGCCGAAACTACGCAGGCACAGGTGTGTGTTCGGTAGTCCGTTACGTCCAATTTGTCCGGTTAAAGGAGCTTGACGTGAGCTACCACCTCTCTAATATTTGTTGGTATTTTAATGTGTTTTCTCAGGAAGAGGGGGGAGTGTGGGTAAATATTTCACTTGCTTCCCAAGGCAGGCACAAAAGACCAAATTAGGGACGCTACCTTGGGTGATTTAGGAGAAATTATCGCCTTCCGTACCTCCTTGCCCTCCACCGACCTTTCTGGGTTCCTTCCCGTGATACCTTTCGCCCCGGAGAAGCAACGCCTTCAGCAGTCAGTCCAATGCACTCTCACTTTGCAACGGTCGAGTGTTAGATAAAGAACGATACCCGAAGCTTAACTGAGTGACGACCACACCACTATGGGCTAAGCGTAATACCAACAGTAGAGTTACATCTACATCTACGTAATAACCTGGCCATGCCGTCATGAGGGTGTCTCATAGGGGGTGAAAATTATCATATTACCCCTGACATGCACATTAAGAGCTACATTGATACTAATATATTAATATTAATCCTATATGATGAATGATATGTAGTGCATGTTTGGTGAGAATTAACCCCCTGCCACACACCTTTATGGTGACTTTCAGGGTATTATGTAGATGTAGATGCAAATGTACTACATGAAAGCAAGTTAGGCATAGGAGTCACGTACAACTACATGAGAAGTGTCTACAAAGTTGTGAAGTGATTACTAATTAGAAATATTTTCACTAAATATATTTAACTGTATTTTCCTAGCGTGCATAGATTAATAATATGCACTACACGCTACTCCAATAATTTTTTACCTACCTGACCCTTTACTATGCTGCCTAAGGTGCTCTCTTACGGTACGCGGGAAAAATGACATTTTAAATCTATCGGTACGACAATCTATCTCTCAAGTCCTGTTTATCTAATGAAAACTAGCATTATACGCAGGGGTTCTTTATATATGTATCTAATGTCATCTGTCAAAAATCAGCTTCGAATTTACTTGATCGTCTTATTGTCCTATTGCTATGGTAAATGGGAAAATGGTTAAAGGAGCATGCTCCCGATATAAGTTCTCATGGAGCGTTATCTTACGTACAAGCTAGTGCTCCCTGTAAGTAGATTCTTCTTTTGGGAGATGTCTTCTTCGCCTGGTGCGTTTTAGGAATTAATTCCACATTCCATACACTACTGCTCGGTGATTCTTTTTTCGGGAGGGCAATACTCTTATCTTTCTTCAAGCCTTTGTTTTTCCACGTTAAGCGTGAAACCCTATCCTCTGCTCTTCATTTTATATTTGCATATGAAAAGAACAGTTAAATCCTTTTTAGGACCTCAAAGTGGCGTATTTGAGTTGAGACGATGACTAGGGTTGGAATTAGGAGCTCGTCGACAAATATACTAAAAGAGACAGGGTAAATTAAAAACACCATCAGATGAAGAATAGACGCAGGTCTTCACTCCTATTGAATAATACTGCGACAATGCCTTGAGAAGCTCAGTATTTGGAAAGATTTCTCACCGATGCACCAACTACAGTGCCACGCCCACGAAAAGATTCTATCATCTTCGAAAATACACTTCACCACCAATGCTCCCTTTGCTGCTGCACAGGGCGTTGTGTTTAAACAGACTGTTTCGATGAAGGAGACAAAGGGGGTGAGGATGGGGGGGGGGGGGGAGAAGGTTGGTGAGAGGGAGGGTGTCTGAGGTGCGCGACAAATAGAAATTCTCACAGAGTGGCTACCTTGTTTACCGTCACGTGGGGAAGCTAGATGTCGCACAGACGCTAATGCATTTTCCCCAGTGGGATAGCGCTACTGCCCTTGAGAAGCGTTTGGAGTAGAGAGGTGGGCAAACAGACCCGAAACCACTGCCTATTTCCCTACAGAGGAGAGAGAGGCTGAGAAGTGTGGTGGTGTGAAGCAAGTGTAACGAAGGATAAGGAGATTAGATGAGACTCACAAGAATATACACAACAGCTGTATATAATGAAGAAGATCATTATGAGTAGTTTAGAGTAGTTCAATATTACAAAAGGTAGTTCAAATTCAAAAAGTAATTTTTGCGATACGGCATTCAGAAGCCCTGAAGACGATGACCGAGTCGGGAATCGAAACTTTGGTGGACATGGACGCAATAACCCGGTGGAGGACCCGAGAAACCTTCACGCAGCTGTATATAATCGTTGTTTCGGTACTCGGGGCATAACAGATAGAATAGGAATCATCCTCCATAAGCATGAAATCAAAACTGTGCTCAAGCTATACTTAAATAATTAAAAATTTCCTGAGGAGTGTGAAGGATTCAACGCCAATTCGAGTGGAAGGAATGTATGAGATACCATGCCAAACTTACAAGAAAATATATATCGGCGAAACCGGGCGCTCCGCTAAAACCCGCTTAGAAGAACACCAGCGGGCTATTCAACTAGGACAACCCTTAAAATAAGCAGTAGCGGGACATGCAGCCTCGGGACACGCGATTGACCTCAAACAAACAAAGACAATCGCCGAAGGTGAAAAACTTCAAGCCCCGGCTGCTCCGCGAAGCTTTGGAGATAAGGAAAATGCAAGCAAAATTACAATAGGGACTGTGGCCTCAAAATCAGCCCACACGTGGGACCCTGCTTTGAACCTAAATAAAAATGCAATGGCTACTCCCTCCACTCCTCCTCTTCCCATCCTTTTCCATCCGTGAACCACTATATAAACTCCACCTGCTCGACAGATTGAAAAAGTGACCAGCAACGGTCACGAAACGTCAGATAACACACCTGGTAAAGTACGCGGGGTATACCCAAACAATATATACAGGTATACAACTACATAACTTCTACATATACATAATACCCTGAAAGCCACCATAAAGATGTGTGGGCAGGGGATGTATTCTCACCAAACATGCACTACATTTTAAGCTATCATGATCCGCGAAAGTTTCAACCAAGAATATACACAATAGTTTACCGCTTCAACTCATCAAATAAAATAAAGGATTCAGCTAAATAAAGTATTTATTTCAAGCCTTTGAAGTAAGCATAAAAAACATGCCATGTAATGGCATTAGAATCATCTACATCTACCACGATACCCTGCAAGCCACCACGAGGGTGTGTGGCAGGTGGTGAAGATCACCAAGCATGCACTACTAACATGCAAACAAGCAACTATAGTGTCCTCATGCGACTCATCATCGTGTGATTTAATTGGTGTTGCACTTCTCAATCCCAATGAAAATAGTTCGTAGTCCTCCATAAAAGCTTTAGATACCCAACTAGCATTTGAGCTAAAAAGTTTAAACTAAGATCCCATATACTTGGCGGTTTGAAGGCATCAGCGATGGGAAAGTAGAACAACAGCGATGGACAACGAAAATGGAAAAAATTAAAGATAAGGAAGTCCACCGGAAGAAAAGTCTACTTACAGCTGCAAAGGAAAGCTTGGGAATGCGAAAAGTTGCATCGGAAGTTGCATTTTCAAAATACATACATTTTCAAAATTTGATGCTGTTAAGAGAAAAGTATTTCATAATGCAGGATCTAAGGATAGCTAGAGAATTTAAAGACTCTAAAAATATTCTGGAAGGATATGAAATAACATGAACCAGCACATACGAAGGAAATACAGCTTAATTGAATCTAACCCTCTCCTTTCTTGGGAGGAAAACACATTATGACATTATGACAGCAATAGAGAGATATATTAATCGCAAAAAATAGCTAAGGGAGAGTTCGTATGGGATATATGAGCAAATAATGAGAGCAGATTCATGCTAATGTGACGTTAGCCTTTTGTTGAAAATTTTGTGGCCCATGGTGACGAAATAGAATTTTCGGGTACATGCCGCGTTTTTCTCTGGTATCCGACCAACATTTGGTGACACTGCTGGTCCCTTCTTCAAGGGAAATGAATGCCCACTGGTGATGTTTCTCTGTATTTAGATTATTCTTGGTGCTTAAGTGTGGAGGGGTAATGGAAAGGAGGAGAAGTGTACGGTGGTTTTAGATAAAGAGATAGCATAGATATTTTGCATAGATGGCAAACTCAAATAAAAAAATTGGCAGAAATATTTTCGCAGTCCTTTTGTACGACTTATTTGCTGAGACGGCAGTCAGGGCTATGAATTGCCCCTTTCTTAAATTACTAGGCAACTGTGATGAGCACAAAGCATTCCAATTCGACCATTCATTATATAACATTTTCGATAGGCATATAGGATTCGAATGACGGAGGAATGTTAATGATTCTCTGTTGGGAGGCACGAAATGGAAGATGAATGCTAAGCATTCGCCTCTTCATTCCTGGACACCGACTTCTCGAAAAAGTCTCATCACCTACATGGACTTAAGCACATAGGAGAAAGTGTCTTCGTCATTGATAGTGACTCGGCAATTAAATATTTCTGCACATGAACAGGATAAACGTGACTTTAGAAGGATTCATCGTCATAGGTCTCTAATGCAGAGTCACTAAAGCCTTTGATAAAAGAACAACCTTTCCCGACAGATTTCCTCAATACATGAGAAGGGGGGAGGGGGGGGGGGGGGGGAGAGTTCAAAATAAAAGGAAATTAACTCATTTTAGAGATATCTCGAAGAGAGGAGTATCTCCAAGTCGCAAGGAGATCAGGCGAGTGTGGTGGTTACTTGAGAACTGACTGAAGTACTGAATTGACAAGAAGTACTGGCTATTCATCCCGAGGGATCGGGTTAGGCAGAAATAGGCAGAATTCCCGAATCATGCAGAGATTTTTCATCGCTGTACCAGTCCGCACTTGGTGGAGAAAACTTCGAGGTCAGTACTTCGTCCATGGGGAAACGCTTCACATCATGGACCCCTTGGAACTTTCCGTTAACAATGCGTTATTGGTCAATTCATTGCCAGCATTGTGCACTTGATGCCCAGGACTTGTTGATTAATGCTAGTTTCTTTCTCGAATCTATTTATTGCAGTTAAAATTGCATCATAAAACTGTTCCTATCATCATCATTATGGGTCAACAATCCTAGGATTGGTTTGACGCAGCCCTCCACTCGATTCTTCTATCGGCCAACCCATTGAGGTATACCTCAATGGGCCAACCTCTAATTGTAAGTTATGACGTAATTCCACTCTTTTACATCCTTTAGAACCTGTTCCATATCCTTTAAAAAATAAATGTAGGTGACCTTGCCTCCCGAATGATTAGGTAAGATGTGTTCAGTAAACAGGACCTCAAAAAAACAGCATTCGTACCTATCAATTACCATTGTATTTTTATCAAACACGCTTGCCATAAGTTGTTAATACACTGACCCAGGGTAGACAAACATTAGATGTCTTTGCTACAAACACGCCAGAAATACTAACGAACGTGGATGTAAGTGGGGGTATCAGCGATCATAAAGCTGTGATTGTCAAAATGAAGACAAATTTAACAAGAGTCACATTGGGAAAATGTAGGTTATTCCAATTCAAAACAGAAAATTTTCTTATTGTACGGCCGAAATCACAAGGTAAACGTCCACTCTTTAAAAGGAAAACCCGCAAAAGAAACGTAGAAATCGCCTGGAATTTAATCTAATAAATCTCACGCCACGATATAGACATTTATATAGAAACTCTACCGCAATAGTAAGGACCCAGATAGATATTACCATAAGGTAATAGACCCAGATAGTGCCACAAAGAAGTCAAAAAGGCATGAAGTAGACCTATTACATAATTAGTATAACTATTACATCATAAGTGCATAATTAGTTCACAGGGAAACAATGAACACCGTAATGAAACTAAGCAAGAAAAATTCTACGAATGTTGAGCAAAGAATAGAATATTATGCGTAATGCATTACACACATTTAGAAGGAAAATCATGTGCGATTGCTTAGAGGGGAACCCAAAACCATTTTGGTCTTATGCTAGTGAATTACAAAGGAAACTACCAATAGTAGACTCATTTAAGAGTATAGACGATAAAATTGCTACAACAAGTGCGGATTAGGCCAACACAAGAAACAGAGTTTTCCATAGTGTTACCATTAAAAACAACAGTGAACCAATCATGACCCCACCAGCATCTACCAAAATAATGAGTGGCGTAATCATTTCAGAAATAAGCACTATCAAAATATTCAAAAAAATAAAGAACAATAAATCCCCTCGTCCGGAATAAATATACGCCAGGGTACTTAGCTCGCGGAAGACAACTTGCACCTTACCCACCCTAAAGTTTTTCTTAAGTACATAACGGAAGATTTATTCCATAATCCCTTTAAAAAATCCTACCCGTATCTAACATACTCCTGTTCTAATTTGCGCAAAAGTTTTCATTTGTAGCTCACCTCCCCCAAATAATTACAACTGCAATTCTACTCAGCGTTTTATATTCAAAATTCCTTGAGCCAGAGAAAAAAATCTTTAACGCACTTGAAGGGAGTCATAAAAACAATCTTTACGCGTTTTTGGAAATATTTCTATCCATTTAATATACGGAAAAAGCCTTCATAAATACCCACGAAACAAAATTTGAACAAAATTGTCAATATTTGATGGGAGCCACAAAGCGCTGCGTGAAATTTGGCCATCCATTTGGGAAACGGAAGATTGCAAAAGACTCACTTACGTTTAAGCAGATACAGACAGACAGTCAGTAAACAGAGAGACCTCAATCGGGATACAACTTTCTTACAGACCGAGGTTCCAGAGACGCAAACGTTATCATCATTAGAGGAAAGAGTGTTTCTTTTGAAGAAGAGAGAGAAACGGGTCCTCAGGTCTTTAAGAGACAGCATCCCGACCCCTTCCATCTTCATCTTGTCACACTCCCCAAAGGATCTTTCTCTCCTCCTGCCGTCTCGTCCACCACAATTTGCGGCCACTCCCACCTCCTCAACTCAAACGGGAAGAAAGGGAGAGAGAAAGTTGGGTGGGATGGGGAAAGAGCCAATCCGACTGGTAAAAATAGCCCCCTGCTCCTTCATTCAATATTTTTTTCGCGAACCTCTCCCTCCAACCGCGGAAGCGAACTTCAAAAAAGCCCAGCCGGCGCAAAAGTTGGCGGCAAATGAGGAAGAAAGGAATCGTCGGATCGGAGGAGGACCCACCAGAACTTTCTTCGCGACGCGGGATGCAGAAAAGGAGTCGTTAGTCCGACTTTTGGGCACAATCTCTTTTCCTCCCTCCTCCTACACCCACACCAAGGACACTATAGACGCCATTCGGGCAGAAGAATCGAGCACAAAGGAGAGGGGGGTGGAGGGTAAATGATCTGAAAGGTGGGAGGGCTTTGAAGGGGGTTTCCCACATAAAACCTCTCGAGAGGTGCCCGCCGAGACGGTCTAATAAGGAAACACTCCTTATATTTTACTCCAATGGGTCCTTTTCTCGGGAGCGGGCTATAGAGGCTTGGAGCCGGAATTGGCTCGACTGCAGAGACCCGAGCGGAAGCCGATGGAGAAAGGAGATGGCTTTCTTTTATTCCCAAATATCTTTTATAACGAAAGAGATGGGTGAGGGGGAGAGAGAGAGAAGTCGGGTCTATTGTCGTGGTCTTAATTATCCGGTCGGTCCCAACTGAAAGAGAGGCGCCCTTAAGACAATGGAGGCAAAGAGACCCCATCACCTCCCCACAATAAGTCAGCCCTCGACGGCAGTGAATTCATCCACCGCCCTAACACGTGGGAAATCTCTTAGTTTGTTTCTTCCTCTCAAAAGAGCCGAAAGAAATCGATTGATTGATTATTAATTCATTAATTTGGCCCCCTCTTAAGTATCAAACTTCCGAGGATAAACGACCTAAGTCTCCGGTGGGCCAGGTTGCGGTGTTCTCAATAATGAACCATTCTAGGCTTCATGAAGGAATAAATATGCATCTGTCTGAAATCATATTTTCTAAAGAACTCAGTGAGCACCTTAGTGGCATAGCAGTGCATTCACTACATTAAATGCTACTCCTCTGAGTAGAGAAAATCAGGGTTTATCAATCGGCTGAGGAATATAGCTTAGGATTGAGAAAATAAGAGCTAGACTCACATTTTGTTTTCGTGTAATAGTTCAAGGGAGAAATTTAAAGAAAACATTTTATCAAAAGATTAAATATATTATGACCCCTAACTGCTAAATAAAACTAAAAGTGGAAATGATCTTGGAATATGGGTTTCAAACCAGATTATTTTGAGAAAAAGCAAACCATTGGAAACCATGCACTTCACTCATTCCCTTCTGCGATTATCAACACATTACTTTATGCTAGAGAAGAGAAAACTCTTCACGTAATAAAGATTTTTCGAGGGAAAAATTAACAAAAATATACGCATATGTTTACTTGAATTTTCAGAGCCACTGTTGTTTTTCTTTCTCTATCATGTAGTGCTGCCTTTAAGGAACGCCCAAAAATGCTAAATTTATATACCTACTTCATAAACATACTCATTTTTCCCAAAACCAATTTACATCGTTCGCCCACCCTGGGATGCCAACAGTTCTGAAGCTATCGTCCAGAGGAGCCACTTAAGATGTTTAAGATTGACACATTTTCTTCCTCCTGGTATAACTTCCTCTTGCTCAGAAGGTACAGCCACAAGTATCTATTGCCTGCTGGAAAATTTCTCTGGCACTTACTTCTCTCACTGAAGACGGTGGGAAAATCAGAAAATGACAACTTTTCACTCTCTATCGTCCGTTATTTTAATGTCATAGTGAACCAGGCATGCAATAAATACTTAACGAATTTACCCGATTTGAGAGGTATTGAAGCGATATTGATAGTGATAATGAATAAAAGAAGACCATTTTTGATATTTTAATTACTTAAACAATGGTCTTATTAATTTCTGAAAGACTCTTCTTAGGACGCTGCCTTTAGAAACTGAGCCAGCCCCAACGTCCCACATCCGCTGCCCATCTGAAAACACCCCTTCCCCCGTTGACACGGCCGCCAAGGCAAACCCAATCACCGTGCCCTAGTATCCTAACCATCAATCCCTGGAGGACTGAGAGCTCGACTCCCTCAGGAGGGGAGCGAGGGGGGCCCTGTAAGAGGACTCAGCTCCTCTCCACCTCTTCATCATCAACGTCGTCACCCACTCCTCCCCCCCTCCACTTTCGCGCCCCTTATAGCCGCCATCACCCAACCCCTCCTCTTCCCGATACCACCCTCCCACCCACTCATTTACCTCCCCCTCCCGTTCGGGAAAATAGTGTTTACCCGCTCTCAAAAGCCTTCCACAAACAACCATCCAGCTCCACCGTAAGGGGGACTCGTGTGCGAGCTGGATTGCGTGCGTGTGAGTTGGTGTGTTTGTCTCTCATTTCATCCAGCCCACAATTCCCCTCCCCCTACCCTCAACCCCCATCCGCCTCCCCCTATCAGTCACCCAAACCTCTCGCATCCCGCGGGGGAGTGAGTCGGTGAAGTGCGCTGGCGGTTCGACTCCATGAGGAGACCTGTCCCCCCACCTCTTACGTCTTGTAAACCTCTTGAGAAACTGACGCGGTTAAGACGCAGCATCATCAAATGTAACGGCAAAGCACGACTGTTAGAGATATCCTGGTTGACAAATGAAAAACTTTAAGCATTTTTCCACAGAGTTAATAAAGAGTCTTGCACCTGATGATGACTCTGTGCGTTGAAACGCATAGTGTTTTTATTAAATCTGTGAAAAAGTCAATTCAACTCTGTGGCGTACGTAAAATTTCCTTCTGGGGGGTTTCATTAATATTTATATGTATCGTCTTCAAATGATATTTGGATTATTATTCACTAAAAGAATAATTAAATTAACAATCCCTATTCGTGAAGACAATTCAACTACATTTTTCAGCCCAATAAGCACAATTCTAAGCTAGTGCAAAATATACAAAGTATAGTAAATTACGGGAATTATTTTGGGGGGTTTCAACCCTAAATTCCCAGGTCGGCACGCCACTGAATCAGGCGTTACGTGGTGGAACAGCATTTACAGACTTAAATTAAACGCAAGAGTTGTACTGTCCATGTAATTAAATATGCAATAACACAATACACGTGTTTCAACGCCTCGGGCGTCATCAATTGGTGTGATGACGCCCGAGGCGTTGAAACACGTATAGTGTATAATTATATATTAAATTAAGCGGACCACAGAGTTCGTGAAGTGAGCCACAAAGTCCGTCAAGCAAACCAGGTATATTATCAGCTTAGCAGATCAATTGTAGGCAAGAGAGAAACATCGGAGAAGGCAAAGATGAGGGAGTAAAAAACTATTTTCCAGTCAGTATTGCTGTACGGAACGGAGAGTATAACCCTACTAGATAAACACAGGATTAGATTCCAATGTTGCGAGATGCGATGCCTCAGATGTGCAGCAGAACGAAATAGAAGATACCGAGTAAGAAATACTATAATCAGAGCCCAATTCCAGCAAAACTCAATCATTGAAGTGATGGAAAAGAAAAACCCTAGGATAGTATGGGCATGTGGTTAGGATGAAGGAGGAAAGGAAGCCAAGAGAGGTGATGGAGGCAAGACCAGAACGAAGGCGAGGAAGAGGACGACCAAGGCTGAAGTGGGAAGATTATGTGGAGAGACTGGCACCCCGGCGTGGGAAGAGTATAAATGAAGTGAAGAGACTCGCTCAGAACAGGAGGGAATTTAGAAAGTGGCTGAAAGACCCCGACACCTAGCAGCATAAGGGGATTAGAGAAAGGAGAAGAACAAAATTAAGTGGACAGAACAAATCTGGTGTTTAATTTAAGTGAGGAAAAGAGCTCAAAGGTTTTCAGTTTGGATACATTCCATTACAACAAGCTTGGAGTTGATGATAATATACTGGTTGGTGATATCTTATCTGCATAACGAACTGTATAATAAATTGAAAATTTTGATACACCTATCTTCGTGCAAGGTTCATATTCAATGTAGGAATATACGAGGAAATAACGCCTTATTATATCAAACTGAAATAATTAAAACTCAACGGTAGAATAAAACCACAATGTTCCGTATTTATGAACAAATCTTTACATTGTCATGTACTTGAGCACTTGAATGAAAGAGTTACCATAAACGTTAGTAACCCAGTAAGGGTGGTACGTGCTCAAGAACGTTTTAAAATTCCAAAAGGTAGGACAAAAACATGCCAGTTATCTTCGATTGATGTGGCAATAAACTCCTGGAGCGGTATTCCAAGTTATATTGCCTGCTCAAAAAAATATCTAGAATTTTAAAGTTTCCATTTTCAAATATATGAAAATTGTTATCAGAATTACAAGATGTAATGATTTTCTGTACATTTACACCAAATTATAATAACTATACATATTCTATAGTTTTATATTACATCGCACTATTTTTTTGCTGAATTATCAATTTTTCACAATTTATTTGTTATCTTAATTGTATGTTCTTAACAATATGCTACATTTATCTCAATTGAAACGTTTGCTCAAGATATATCTGTATGTGCAATAGAAAAATGGTACCGTGGTTACTTTGTAATATTTTGAATACTTTCAAAGGACAGTAGTTCTAGAGCTATAAATATCTTTATTATTATCCTTTGGGGTTCTATATATACTAACTAACCTTATAGTTGAGTCAATGAGATATAATGGTCTGATGAAGACAATTTTCGAGGAAAAAGTGAATGAGAAGTATGGGAAAGTTGAGTCTCACATAATGTTTATGGAACGAGTTGTATGAGGATAAGGATGTAAGAGAGAAAAATTAAATTAATATGAATGGGTCGAGTTATGAGCCATGTCAAACTAGTCTTAGGACTGAAGACTTGTGATAATGATAATAGTTATTCGGGGATACAAACAACAGTTAGAGTAATTTGTACAAATTAGAATAGGTGTTTATTGGATATTTGTAGGATTTTATTAAGGAATTGGAGGAAGGGTCGAGTGGAACCAGGCTTCGGCATTAGTCTACTCTTAAAAAAAGGCTCAGGGGGTCGACAGTTTAGCGGTTCATACGACGGATGAAGTCCTAAATGAAAAAGTATTAGAATTATATTTTCAAATCACCTGTGTTGCCAAACAAACCGTTTACCAACAAGCGTGCGGCATCGTTCACTGAGATAGAGACATCTGCCATTCTGATCTCAAATTTAAATCATAAAAAGCGTGCGATATTAGTTGAGCCCTCATCAGAGAACGCCTAAATTACCCCCCAAATCCAATTAAAGTATATTTTATATTGCCATTTTTATGACCAAATTATTGGTGAATATCGCTTGCCAGGATGTGTTCGCAATTTCGTCCCATTGTTATCTTAATAATGGATCGAAAGGACATGGTCATGAGGAATTAGCCGGCTTTTGATGCCCCATTAGGAACAGGGCAAAATTCAGGCTGAGATTCTTCGCTTAACAAAATGTTTCATTGTACCCCTAATAAAAATCGAATGCATTCAAAAATATAAATCAATTTAAAAATTTTACCCTTTTTAAATGATTATTTATTCGTACCATAAATGATTTTTTTTACCGATCCTACAAGCGTTGTGGCATTTTTTCCGCTGCTCAAGTTCCTCGAGCATAAACTAGTTTTCCGGCAGTTTTACGACATGACATTATACTTCCACAAAATGATTGCGACTACTCGCCTTTTTTGGTTTTCCACCGTTACCTTTAGAGCAGCCCGGCTGCGATCGTCTCAATCAAACCCAAACGGCTGATAATACCCGAGGATTTATTCCCGAACGACCACGGAAGTTAACATCTCACATCCTGCATCCATTCTTTGGATACTGAAACGAACTGCTTGGAGGGTTTTAAGCCATCACTCCAGCCAGCATTATCACAATGAGCTATTATGTCATAAAACCGTCCTCCGCCTATTTAGAGCGCTTCTATAACGCTCAGAGAAGAGAATCTTTTCCTTTATGTTGCTACGGGCGAAAGGTACTCCACTTAATAAGCTACAGTAATTTTCTGTTCTTTTTTCCATTATTAAACGAGACATTTAGATGGAGATAATAATAAGATTTAGTTTTCATTGGTTCATAATTTTCAACGACTACAGGAAAGTAGGGAATGGAAGCAATGTGGAAGAACGGTGCTGTTGCTGGAAAAAAATGTGTATCTGTATCTACGTAATACCCTGCGAGCCACCGTGAGGGTGTGTGGCAGGGGGTGAATATCACCAAACATGCACCATTGATATGAAACTTGGCTACTACATGGAAACAGGCTAGATAATAGGGTCACATGCAGATAGATGGTTAGTATCTACATAGTATAATGAAGTCCTAACAAAGGGATTTCCTGTTAATTCATGCGTCATGAACTACAGACTACTGAAATAACTTTTGACGTACCTTATCCCTTTGCTATGCTGCCTATTGTGCTCTCTTATGGTACGTGGGAAAAATGAAATTTTAAATCCATCGGTACGCAATCTACTCTATCTTGTGTATCTGATTAAATTTAGCATAATATGCATTTTGTAGTCAATCTATAACCTACTGGAGACTCAGGTACTCAACACCTATGTTAAAAGTTACCACCAAGTAACTTATAGCATACTGGAGATTAATTGAAATACAATCTGGCATTAATCAATTTAAAATCAAATTACAGCATTTTAAAGAAAACCTAAATGGCCAAATAATTGTGCCTAATTTTGGTAGAGCGTTATGATAATCCATTTTCTTCAGGAAATCCAGATTTTTAACAGCCATGATATTTTTTAAATATGGTTTCATATTAATTGCAAAGTTTCAGACGTGAAAAAATAAATTATAACATTGATACTGTCCAAATTATTATTTGCCTTTGGATTATCAATGGACTCCATAGTAACTATACTACAATTAATCAGTTTTTCATTAGAGTGATAATTCAGTTAGACATGGGTTTAAAAGAGGGACGTCCACATTAGATAATCTGATAAATCCGATTTTGTTAACTTTAAACAAGAGAGGATTTTCTCCAGAAAGTTCATTAGGAAAGCACCCTTTCTTGTATTGGTACCCACAAGTGGAAAAAGAGTGGCATATACTTAAAGGAGGAATCTTATGAAAAGTATTTTGATAAGAGATTTTAAGGAAATGATAGTGAAGATTGGCTTTGAGCAGATGTGAGACCAGGATTAAAGTGAAATGAGAAAATAATTGAAGCTATTGAAAAGTTCCTGAGGAGGAGAAAGGAAAAAGTAAAGAGGTAGGGGACAAGGATAGACAAAATGTTGGGCACGAAGGGGGAGGAAAGAAAATTGGAAGTAAGGCGGAGAAAGAGTAAGCAGAGTTTCTTAGGGGTAATGGAATTCTAAAGATCGTAATCGGAAGTAGAACTATGGTAGACTGGACCATTATTACAAAATTAGAGAAATTGATCGCCGAACTGACAGATTCAAAATGTCTTTTTTTCTCGTAAAAATAGAGATATGAATAGCGGTAAATATGTCCAATACGAGTGAATCAATTTATAGCATAGTTAGTATAACGACTTGAAAGTAACCCATCTAACAGCATGTTTTTGCATGCTTACTTTGCAATTTTTATCTTTTGTAAATAGCGAAGTTTAGACTAGTATATTAATAATAATCGTTTTAAATGCATGATATATAGTCCATGTTTGGTGAGAATTCACCCCCTGCCACACACATTTATGGTGGCTTGCAGTGTATTATATATATGTAAATAGATAGATGAGTACATATACGTAATACCCACGTAATACGAGCCACCACGAGGGTGTGCATCCGGGGTGAAAATCTCCAAACATGCACCATTTACATGTAACTATTAATTATAGCATTATTATTTTTTAACTTTAATTATTAATATCAGCAACCAAAACATGTATGATTACTACTGAGAGATACCATGCAATGCTAGCCATGCAACTAAGAGCAACCACCACAAGCTATGATGCTACATTAAAACAAGTTCGATATAAGAGTCACGGATAACTAAATGATAAGTTTCTATAATATTGCATTAATGGTAGGCAATATTTTCACTAAATATATGTATCTCTATTTCTCTAGCATGCAACTACATCTACATCTACATAATACCCTGCAAGCCACCATAAAGGTGTGTGGCAGGGGGTGAACTCTCACCAAACATGCACTATATATCATGCATCAAATTTGTGATTAAAAATTAAAATAGCAAAGCATACATGCAAAAACATGCTGTTAGTTGGGTTAGCTTTAAGTCCTTATACCGACATGCAGCTACCAATGTTATCCATTGCTACACTCGTACTGGATACATTTACCGTTATTCATATTCCTCGAGTATATAACATCTACATCTACATTTACAAAATACCCTGCAAGCCACCATAAAGGTGTGTGGCAGAGGGTGAACTCTCACCAAACATGCACTACATATCATGCATAAAAAAAGGATCAGTACTTGTATAGGTACTGTTCAAAGCTACGCTATTCCAAAAAAAAGATAAAAATGGCAAAACATACATGCAAAAACAGGCCGTTAGTTGGGTTAGCTATAAGTCCTTATACCAACATGCAGCTACCATTGATATCCATTACTACACTCGTACTGGATATATTTACCGTTATTCATATCCTTAATAGTACGAAGAAAAAAGGACATTTTGAATCTGTCAGTTCGGCAATCTATTTCTCTAATTTTATGATTATGGTCCAGTCTACCATAGTAAGCTGGGGTCCGCAAAATATTTTTAACATCATCACTGAAAATATGGTCTTGGAATTTGTTTAAGAGATGAAGTCTGAATTTCAAACTGCGATCTGACAATGATTCCCAATTTAATTCATTTAATAGACTGGTTACGCTAGTAAGGTTATCATACCGTCTCTTTACAAATCTTGCCGATCTTCATTGCACACGTTCAAGTTCGTTATTTAGACCGATTTCGTAGGGATCCCATACACTGGCAGCATATTCCAAATGAGGTCTTACATGGGAAAAGTAGCTGATTTCTCGTACATGATCGTTACATTTACCCAGTACTCTTTTGACGAATCCCAGTTTACGATTCGCTTGACCCATTATTTCACGAATGTGTTTACCCCAGGAAAGATCATTTGTCAGTCTTATTCCAAGATATTTAATGGATTCCACGTTTGTTAATTCATTATTACTTATTTTGTAAGTGGTAGGAGGAGAGCTATTCCTTTTCCAAAAATTCATTACTACATATTTTTTAAAATTTAATTGTTACTGCCATGTATCACACCAAGTTTCAATTGCTTGTAGGTCAATTAAATATTCTTTCTACGATAACCAGTCTATTAAATGAATTAAATTGGGAATCATTGTCAGATCGCAGTTTGAAATTTAGACATAATCTCTTAAATAAATTCCAAGACCATATTTTCAGTGATGATGTTAAAAATATTTTGCGGACCCCAACTTACTATGGTACTGGACCATAATCACAAAATTAGAGAAATAGATTGCCGAACTGACAGATTTTAAATGTCCTTTTTTCCTCGTACTATTAGGGATATGATTAACGGTAAATGTATTGCGACGGTCAGGTTGTGAAGCATCCGGCCGGAGTAACCAAAACACCAGAATTGTCACGTAATCGTTTAGGATAGGTAGGGATAGGTAGGGAAATATTTTAGAGTAGTCTGTAGTCCATGATATATGTGTTAACCCCGAAAATACTAGAGATACTATTAATCTAGTTGCATGAGACACTATAGTTGCTTGTTTGCATGTTAGTAGTGCATGCTTTGTGATCTTCACCCCCTGCCACACACCCTGCCAGGGTATCATGTAGATGTAGATGTACGTCACAAACCACTTTACCGGTAGATCGTGCACCTGGAAGGAGACGTGGAATGAAGAGGGAGAAGAGAAAGGAACCCCAAAAGGTGGATGCTGGGAATGGATGGGTTTTGAATGATGGAATGGGACGTTTGGACGGGAGAAGAGGGATGAGATTTGGTATTGAGGAGGGGAAGACTGAGGTGTGTATCCTTTCGCCTGGAGATGGACTCCCGTGGACCGTCGCTTCAATTCACACCTGTCCTCCGCATTCCAACGAGAGTTTGGTATGCGCCAGAGGAAGGGGGAGGGTGGGAGGTTAGAAGGGAGAGGGGCTCTGGAGGAGGAGGAGGAGTGGGTTTGTGTGCATGGGGAGTGCGATAATCGGATGTCCAACGTCAAGATGCGATGCATACAACAATCAACGCGTAACAGTAGGTGGTAGGCTCTTACAAGGATCCTATCTAAGATGAAGGTGTGTGCTTCTTCCTCATGATCTTATGATTGCCGAGAGAAACAGGGTGTTTAAGCTTCCCATTTCAAACTCCAGAGATCTAAAACCCCCCTCCAAGTTACACATTATTTCAGTGCATTCGAAGGAAGCGAACTAGCCACGAAAAACCAAAACGGGGTTACCCGCAGATACGGGCAATGGGGTCGTTTACCATATTTTTTGATTGCCGAATACGATGGAGTTTGTAAAATAAAACATGTAATTCCATCCTTCGATCCGTAAATTAGTTCTCGAGTTATAAGCAGCGAAAAACTGACGTTATCAACCCTTTCGGGAAAGTTGGCATGCAAAGGACTAGTACTTCATCCACATCCTCCTGTCACAATTAAGACCGCGAAGCTCCTTCGCCTTATTAAAAAAGGGGGACACACAGCTGACTCTGCCAATGGAAGTGGTTGCGACAGGATCTGTGCGAGCACTTCCGCTCCCTTCCTTCCCTTCCACTCCCCCTCCCTTTCCCACCAAACAGTCGAGAACGGGAGGTGGATTCGTAACGCAGCTCGTTCGGTGGGTGTCACCTTTTGCTTATTTTAATATTTGATTAATGAGTGAATTGCTGTGGTCAGAAGATTTATTTTTTCACTAAAATTCATTTTTCTTTTCCATCTAACAATTTCGTGTACAACATAGCGATTTTGGTTCCGATTAAACGCCCCAATGCTAACTGCTTAACTGGCTAAAGCAACTGGATGGAATTATGGGGGATCCGGGCTCGAATCCTGGCCAATGTGGTTATAATTAACCACATCTGCGAAAACATAGCTATTATTCAGATACATTTTAGTAGGTGAGGGGTTTCAGACCTTCCCAGTGGGAATTTCCCAGTCCCGACACCTATCCCTGAATATGATAGCGGAGTAGGCTAACATATGCATCTACATATTACCTGCAAGCTACCATGAATGGCGCAGGGTGAATTCACACCAAACATGCATTAAACATCATGCATAAAAAGGATTAGTAATTATATTATAGTCTAAACTCCACGTTTAAAAAAGATAAAAATAGCAAAACAAGCATGCAAAACATGTTGTTAGTTGGGTTAGCTTTAAGTCATTTTACCAACATGCAACTACCTATCCTATCCATTGATACACTTGCATTTATACCATTACAAATATTTACAGTTATTCACATCCTAATTGTACGAGGAAAGGGCGAAATTTTGAATCCGTCATCTCGCCAATTAATTTCTCTAATGTTTAATTATGGCCAGTCTACCATAGTATCGTCGGCAGCCGCCATTTTACTGAACCGTGGCCAAGTCTGAGAAACTTTTATCAGTATTTTGGTATCTACTCACGAGTGGCATGGGGTGTGGTCCATGTTAGGTACTACATACGTCGGAAGGGACGTTATAACTTGAGCCCCTAGGTGTATTTCCATAAGAGTAGGTGAATGCGTGCGTGTGCGTGAAAGTGCGTGAAAGTAAATTTTTGGAAAAGAAAAAACTCGATAGAAAGAAACTATATGATTCAAGGTACGGAATAAATAAACGTGGAATCAGTTAAGTACATAGGGGTAACACTTACTCAGGATCTATCATGGGGAAACATATCAGGGAAATATGCAGGCATGCAAATAGAAAGTTGGGGTTTATTAAAAGAATATTAGGGAAAAGTGAGGAGAGGGTGAAGGAACATTGCTACGAGGCTTGTCCGGAAAGTAAGTACCGTTTGGGAAAAAATTATTAAAAACATTTTTTTTCAAGGCAAGATTAATTTTTACGTGAAAGAGTATATCTTTCACTATTTTTCTTCATGGTTGCCACCATTGTTTAGACATTTGTAATAACGGGAAACCAACTTTTCTATGCCCTCTTCATAGAGAGATGTCGCCAGGGAAGACAGCCATTGCTGAACACCGTTCTTTGCGTCGTCATCTCTGTCAAAGCGCCATCCTCCAAAATCACATTTAAAATTCAAGAATAAGTGATAGTCATAATACTGTTAATACTGTTTGAGAAGTCACCTCCTTCAAAACTGCTTCGGGTAAGAAATGTCAATGCACTTCCAAGTCGCTTCGTTTTGTGGTCTTCCATAAGCATTTTCGGAACACAGCGGGAACACAGTTTGCGATAATTTAAGCAATTTGTGGCAATCTCATGCAAAAAAGTTTTTGAAATTTGTGGGAATCTTTAAAAAGCATTCTTATATTAAACCGTCTGTTTTCAAGAATTTTCTCATTCACTTTTTCAAACAAACCATCATTGACAACAGAAGGCCGCCCACTCCGTGCTTCATCGTGAACGCTGGTTCGTCCATCATTGAATTTTCTAACCCACTTTCTCACCATCCCATCAGTCATTACACTTTCAACATAAATCTCTACAAGTTGACGATGCATTTCAGCTGGATTAACATTCTTTGCGTTCAAAAACCGTATTACAGAACGCACTTCACAGCCGGCGGGATCAGATATTGTTTTAAACATTTTAAACGATCGCTAACAAATTTAAACACAACACAATCTGGCTGTAATGGCGTCAGTCGAAAGACAATGAGCCATAAAGACGAGTACACATGCGAGGAACTGCAACACTAGCGTTGTGGTGGCGGTAGAACGAAACGGTACTTACTTTCCGGACATGCCTCGTATTTTTCAATTGTTAGACCACACTCAGAATATGCTGCGAGTATATGGGACCCTTATGAAGAAGGCTTAATTTACGAATTAGATCGAGTGCAAAGAAGAGCAGCGAGATATGTAAAAGGGTGTTACGATAGGGAAAGCAGTGTGTCTGGTATGTTAGCCGAATTGGGATGGGAATCACTGTCGCAACGGA
Source organism: Platycnemis pennipes (assembly GCA_933228895.1). Taxonomy (NCBI): domain Eukaryota; kingdom Metazoa; phylum Arthropoda; class Insecta; order Odonata; family Platycnemididae; genus Platycnemis; species Platycnemis pennipes. The sequence continues at coordinate 81,800,392 of OW121857.1, forward strand.
GGCTGAATTATATACTTAATCTTCTGGGTAAATTTAAGGAGGGACATTTCATTAATGACGTTAACCATATATTACTGGCTCCGACTTATTATGGTAGACTCGATAATTCTAATAAAAAAAAGGGGATAGATTGCAGGACGGACAGGTTTAAAATGTCATTTTTTCCACGTACGATTCGAGATTAGAACGTTAGACATCACGTAAATTGGTAATAATTATAAGGTAATATTTAGAGTTGGTCGATAGTATTTTTTTATTTCCTGCATATTCAAATCAAGGTGTGACTAGCATGCATTGCATTTTTTTGCATGCATGAGTATCTATGACATTAGTGTCGGGTTTCAAGTCATGCATGGTATTCGTGGGTGTGTCCTGAATGATTGGGATTTGGTAGTTTTTTTTTCTTTTTTTCCCCTAATTACTTTTAAAGGTGTGGTGTTTGTTTTGTGTTATTCATTCTTGTTTGTTGTGCCATTGTTCCTGGTGTGGATGCACCTCCTGCCACACACACTGGAGGTGACTTGCAGGGTATGTCGTAGATATAGATAAACATAGATAATGCTTAGCCAGGCATCTCTCAATCCTTTCACAACTCCCACTCGTAATTTCTACCTCCACTCGATTGCCGGGCGCAATGACCTACCCTAAAAGGCGTAAATGTCCTACCTGGCGTTGGTCTTCCGGAACAATCCCTAGGCTGTATAAGTAATTATAAACTTAAGATCCTTGTCATTATCTATAATTGTAATCCAGTTTCCTTTGCCCTGATATTTTTACATTAGGACAAAGTGCCGTCATAATAAATGTTTTGCATAAAGCAAAGTAAACCTAGGCCGGGATACTCCAACAGTCTAAATAAGGGGCCAATTTACCACATGGTTTATTAAAAGTAGAGAATTTACGATCACACCAAGCGATCAGACAGGAGAACTGAATAATTCAAGGGAAGAGATTATCGACAGCGTTAAACGGAGAAAATAAAGAATTGAAGACTAGCGCTATCTAAAAATACTTATTGGTACCTCGAGCATCAAGCTTAGTTTTTTTCTCCACTCCAGCCTCTTGAGAAACGTCGATGATGGTTGCCCTCGAAATATATTATTCGCCTCCTGCAATTTATTTTCTTAATATAAATTCGCATATTCATCCCATGTTTTGCATAAAATAGCATCGTAGGCTACAAAAAGAATGAAAAAAAAAACAGAAGTAGCGCGAGCTGAGTAGTAAAAGCAGACCAATAAACACGAATCGCATAGCTTGCAGGATAATAAAAGTCTTTTTGAATCGTTTAGAGCCACAATAAACATGGCCTTCTAGCATAAAGCGAGTTCCATTTAGGTGTTTACGACACCTTGTGCTTCCCTCTATGGTAGAGTATAAAACACGAATGAAACTATTTCGGCCGGAATCGTTTCCCACGCTTTTAAGAACCATAAAAAAAACGCTCCCTCAAACACGTTATGACCGCTTCCCCCCTATTTTACTTTCTTGAGGGATCGGGCATGCTTAGAATATCGGAAGCATTAGGACAATATGCGAAACACGGGGGTAAAAACCTAGCGGCCGTTAAAACGGACACAAGCGGACGTTTTAAGTGGTTGAATCATAACACGAAGGTGAAGTTTCCTTTGCGGGTGCGAATAGGTATGGATTTATTGCGACAATCTTATGACTACTTCCTTTTGTTAACGCTTACGAATCCATATGGATAAAGTGATTCGCAAATGCAGGGAGTAAAGAGGCAGCTGTAGATGAGACGAGAGAGAATGTGTTCAAGATATGAGTCTGTGACGAGGCTGAATTACTGTGGTCGACTCGTAAAAGCTATGGGGATGAAAGAAAACGACTCCAGTTGCTGCTAAACTCTTTCCACTCCTCTACTTGCCAATAGAAACTTTTTTCGTTCATTAGAGAAGACTACTTTCACGATAGGAACCCATAGAATGAAAGTAGCCTGGAATATTTCAGCAAGTAGTCACTTCCATTCCAAACACGCTTTGAGGAGCCAAAGCAGTTTTTGATGTATCGTATGCTTGTGCCAGTGGCAATAATCTCTTGTAGCAGGTATCTACATCAATATCTACGTGATATCTTGCAAGCCACCGAGAGGGTGTGTGGCAGGGGGTGAAGATCACCAAGCATGCACTATTGACATGCAAACAAGCAACTAAATTGTTAGTATAGAGATTTTAGATCCAACTAGATTGTTAGTATATATAGTATTTAAGGGATTAATACATGCATCATGCACTACAGACTACTCTAAAATATTTCACCTACCTATCCCTTTTCTATGGTGCCTATTAAGTTCGTATAAATAACACTATAGTCTAAAGGCAGCAAAATATGAATGCTATCAAATATTTATGCCAGTGCTGGCACGCCATTTTTTCTTCCTTTTGTATTCGAGGTTTCAAAGCTGCCTGAGTGTCTCATTTACCCTCCTGAGAAAGAATAAAAAATCTAGGGACCATATTCAGAATCTCAACTACAGTCTCGCTTCTACTACTTTCGCCCTGAAATCTTCTCCTTTGAGTCAATTAGATGTGCAGATCCACCCTGCAAAGTTGGCATTGCTTCTTAGCGCCACGCTAAGATTCGATGCTTCGAACCTTATTTAGGAGAATGTTTACATTTTTGATCTCAAAGTAGAGACTTGATGATATAAGCAGTAGAAATGATACTGTAGTTGAGATTCTGGGCCATATTAAGAGTCTCAACTCAGTTCTCAGTATCATGCTTAGAAGGAGTACCACCTTTGTGGGTAGAATTTGTCCCTACACCAATTTGAGTAGTTATAGAGATTTTAGGACGCGAGCAGTAGAAGCGAGATTGTAGTTGAGATTCTGAAAAGGGCCCCTGGTCTACGTAATATCTGGGAAGTCATCCACTGCCCCACACCCTTGATTTAAATATCGACTTTCGCAAGAAAAAGACACATTTAACCTCTCCGTCTAACGAACAATCTCGCTAATTAGTACAAGACAAACAACGTAGAATAATTCAAAAATGTATAATAAACCTAGATAATAATTTTTTTATAAATGTTTATAGAAAGAAAATGTTAGGGTAATTCTGCTGGCCATTATAATTTCGTTTTTTCGCGGGTGGGACCAGCTGACACATCTTTAACACTTGGGTAGTTTTTTGTCGCTGAAAGAGTAGGTATATTTTTTCAGCATTTGTGTTTCTTTATAAATGTGAAACCCTATATTTATCATTCAGCCTACAGTAGTGCAATAGAACTTTAAATATATGTTTTAGCATCTGCAGAAAATCAATCTACTTCAAGCGTTGCAAAGAGTCTTCACAGGGAAGACCCTCAGAGTGTTAACAATTTATAACGATGACATGAGATATATTACTAATTTCTTTCAAGCCTCTGTGTCAACTTATGAGGTCAAAAATTGATAAATTGCCCCAATTTTCGGATGAGAAATTCACTGAGATCTGTGACTGCTTTTCCTTTTTCAGGATAGCTAGATCCAATAGTCTTTATTTAGGTGAAAAAACTAAGATGCTCCCGTCAAATTGCGCTGAACAGTGAATATTTATCTTTCCAAAGATATATTTGCATGGAGAGTTTTAACCACCCAGCCTATACAAATAGCATTCACTGCCATGAAATCCTATGAAACATAACTCAAAGACCATTTAGCTGTAGGTTTGATCAGTAAATTAGACACTGCTCAGTGGTGGAAAATTTTAGCAATGTGTCTTCCTTATTAGAATTAGGTTGGGAATCACTAACAGATGGAAGGTTAAAATGAAAAAAAAAATCCTTCATAAATATACATCTACATCTACACGATACCCTGCACGCCACCGCGAGGGTGTGAGGCACGGGGTGAAGGTCACCAAACATGCACTATTGACATGCAACTAGGTTTATAGGCAGAATATATGGCAAATAGGCTCTCTAGAGATGCTACAAATATTAAAAACAATATCGCAGGTACTACGATAGGTTATATCATGAAGATAAAATTTGAGAGATAGATAGGTTCCAAAAGTTTTGCGCGCTCAATTAGGGGCACTAAGAGATTACTCATACTTTAAAATTACTATCCCATGCGTGCTTTAGAAAATATAAGCTAATTATTGATGTGTTTGTGTAAATTCCTGATTAAATAATAATCAATACATTTCTGCGTATACTAAAGATTTTGTGTCATTTTTAGCTAACATTCCATGAGGAACATAACGTATTCTGCTTTATGCGTGCTAACACCGCATTTTCCACAAAGTTTTAGTATTATACTTTTCAGATACAAGTAAGTAGTGCATTCACGGACTAGTATTTTTGTATCTCTGAATGATAGCAAGTGTATATTTAGTTCTCTCTACTGTTAAATACATGTTTGGTGATGATTCATCCCCTGCCACACACCCTTGAGGTGGCATGCATCGTATTACACCGATATAGATGTAGATTTGACCAAGTAATCAGCGCCGTAGAATTTACAAGTAGCAAGTAAATGAATCCGGCAATAACTCATATTATTTCTTCCCCTTTTATGGGGCATCTTACACAAATGAACATGGCTGCAAAAGTCTTGACATCGCATCAAAGAACGTCGATGCAAATATAAGGATTAAGTTGCATGCTTAAATGACTACAGGCGAATTGACCGATTCATGCTTGTGAATGATATGGATGCGCATTACGTGAGCGTATCAATTAGCTTAATTTCCTTTTAGTAAATTTTCTATTTGGGTCGCGACGGAAGGTAGGCATGAGACCCTATGAATATTTGATGCACTGCGAAATAAAATCCAACGAATATATATGAGGCAGCTTAAGATAAAGAAGTGGCACACTCCAAATGGTCAGTCCAATAAAAATACTATTAGATGCTCACTAATATGAAAATTTCTGACGCAATATTTGATTCCTTAATATCCCTAATTCATTCGTAATGGCGTGAGTGGGCATCACACCTGCTGAAACGCTCACGCTAGAACCTTAGAATTGAGGAAACCCAGGTAAGGAAGACGAGATAACAGCAAAGTTAGCGATCTTGAGTCCGATTGGTCTAGAGGAGAGCTAATTTGAATAATGAGTATAGGAAAGAGTCGGAAAACACTGCATTGGACGCAGCCGGTCTATATAGCGAGCCGCTTTGGAGGTTATATTTCTTCCAAACTCGATTAGCCCGCCACAGTTAGACTGTTAAGATCTTGGATTGGCGTGATGGCACCCTTGACAGCTGTTTTGACAGATGTTCCCGCACGACACCGAAACTTGAACATCGATCGTTTTCACACACACCACGTAATGAGACGACGAACAACTTTATCCCACGTGGAGCTATCAGGGTGGGCGAAAAGACATGGGAAAGATCTCACTACTCCTAAATATTTGGATGCAATGTGGAGGATAATTGACCTGTTTGAAATGAGGAGTTAGTCGATGGTCCTAGTACGGTGATAGCGGAGAAAAGGGTAATGTGCGCTCCTGTGGGAACTCCTCATTTCTCATATTCATCGATGAAAAGAAAACTCTTCAGAGAAAAACACATAAAAAGGACGAACATGCTAAAATATCAAATGTAATAGGTGGATCGGTAAAAGAATTATCATGGATAATTATATTTGGAAAAAAGTACCAAGAGAGTAACAGACTGGGAGAAAGAATTTCCGTAGTAGTAGTGAATTGTCGTAATATAAGAAATAAAGAAGCAGATTTTCAACACCTCATACAAAGTACTGCTGCAGATATAATAGTAGGCACAGAAAGCTTGCTTTCAAAGGACTTATTAGATTATGAAGTATTCCCGAAGTGTTTTACCGCATACAGAAAGGATAGAGTAAGCAGAAACGGAGGAGGAGTATTTATAGCTGTAAAGAACCCGAATGTCAGTAGAAGAGAATTTATTTCAGAGCGCAATCTAGAAAGAATTTGGTGTTCCGTCAAAAGTAAAAGTGGTAACGCAAAAAAGGATACATGTAGGTGCATATTACAGGCCACCGGATGCAGGTGTCAATTCTATAATGGAACTAGAGTCAGAGATAGGTATATTGCTTTCTCGGAACAATGATAGGGGATTAATAGTAGATGGAGACTTCAATCTTCTTTCGATAGACTGGAATAGGTGTAGTTTTATAACAGGAGATAAGGATAAGAAACTCTGCGAATCACTGTTGAACACCTCAACTCCACATTATTTACAACAGCTAGTAACAGAACCTACCAGGGGAAACAACATTCTAGACTTATTAACAACAAATATACCCGAAAGAGTTCTAAATACAGTTACAGACGCAGGAATAAGCGATCATAAAATAGTGGAATTAGTGAAATTGGTTTATAATGGTTGCAACGCCTAAAAATTTACTCTAGGCGTTGAAACACATTTTAAACCAAGGAGGAGGGTATACTTATTTGGCAAGGCTAATTACGATGTTATGAGGAATTAAGGGAATCGTTTAATGTATTTACCGAACAAAGCAAAGAATTAGATACAGAGGATTCGTAAAGAGTATTTCTTGAGATCACCCTTAAAGCTGTTAACAAATACGTACCAAGTAAATTCATAAGTGATAATACAGAGCAAAGGTGGTATAACACGAAAGTTGGTATAACACGAAAGGTGGTATAACACGAAAGAAAGGAAATCATTAAAGTGACAAAGGATATGCCACGCTAGGATGAAGAATGCGGGACAGGGTCTATTGGTAGAGGAAAAAGATGAGTTAGTCCAAAACTATAAAAAATCGAGATCATTAGCAAGGAAGTCATGTGGACAAGCGTTATCGCATTTCAAGAGCAAGATGTTAGGAGAATACTTAGATAGCCACTCACCCTCGTGGTGGCTCGCAGGGTATTAGGTAGATGTATTAAACAATCTTAAAGCGTTTTGGTCATATGTGATAGAGCTTCAGGGAAATAGGTCCACCGTGCATATAATTAAAAACGATAAAGGAAATAGAGTCAACAGCAGTGTAGAAAAAGCCAATTCTTTAAACACCTTCTTTCAAAGCGTATTCAACTCATCGTCACACAACGCAGTGGAACCACCGCCGAACACTTTCAGTGAACTATAGCAATGTTACTTTTCACTATATGGCCCCACCTTGAATATGCAGCCAGTGCATGGGATCTGAATGAATTAGGTTTGATTAGAGAACTAGCCAGTGTAGAGCGTAGAGCAGCTAGGTTCGTTAAAAGGTGTTACGATAGGTTGAGTAGTGTTTCAGAATTAATACAAGTATTATGGTGGGAACCATTACCAGAGCGTAGGTTAAAGTACAGATTAAATCTATTAGAGAAATTTCAATCGGATAGCTTTACAGAAGATGTTAGGCACATATTAAAAACACAAGCGTATTATGCTAGATTCACCCAGATAAATAAAATTAAAGAGATAGATTGTCGTACCGATAGATTCAAAATGGCATTTTTTCCCCGTACTATAAGAGAACAGAATAGGCAGTAGGTGAAATATTTTAGAGCAGTCTGTAGCGCATGAAGCATGTATATATAAAATACTATATATATTAACAATCTAGTTGCATGAGACCCTATGGTTCTTGCTTGCATGTCAATAATCCATGCTTCGTGATCTTCACCTACTCCCACACACCCTTACGGTGGCTTGCAGGGTATCGCATAAATATAGATGACTTAAAAATATTTTGAGAACTCCAACTTTCTATGGTAGACTGGACCATAATCATAAAATTGGGGAAATTGATTGCCGAATTAATATATTAAAAATGTCCTTTCTTCGTAAAATTAGGGATCAAATAGATGTCAATATATCTATTAGTATAAATACATGTGTATCAATGAATTGCATTAGAAGTTGCATGTTGATATAAGGAGTATAAGCTAACTCAACTAACAGATTTACATTGCCTGCTCATTCGCTATCATTTGCTATCTTATTTTAAAATGTGATGTTTACACTAGAATATAATACTAATCATTTTTATGCATGATATGTAATTGATTTTTGCTGTGAATTCACCCCCTGCCACACAATTTCATGGTGGATTGCAGAGTATTGTGCGATGTAGTTGTTCTTGTTCCCTAAAACAAGTTTTACCAATTCAGCTGTTGTAAAATAAAAACTAAACTGCCGTGAGTGATTTTAGTTGAAATTATTTATTCCGCTTATCCTATCAACATTTATTTGCGGTACTAGGCTTGATTGTTTAGAAATATTGAGGTCTTCTTTAGTCTTCATGCTCAATTATTTTTACGTGTGTCATTGCTTATTCCAATTGATTTACCTCCAGTCACTCCTGAAGAGAACCATAATCACGCAAGGAAAATTAATTAACACTATGAATAGGTTCTCCATTTTCCCGGAGTTATTAGCGATTTCCACTCCGTTCCGCAGGCCGTCACTGCTATTCCGCAGCCTGTCTGCCTAAACTAATTTGACCTCTAATAATTCCTTCTTTTCCATCATTGTATTAACAGATATTTTTAAGGTACATACATTTAGTGGAATAACTGTTCCGTGTTTATGATTACGTACTGCATCAGCATCTACATGATGCCCTGCAAGCCACCATAAAGGTGTGTGGTAGGAGGTGAATTCTCACCAAACATGTACTACCTACATGCATAAATAATTAGTAATAATATACTAATCTAAACATTAATTTTTTTAAAAAGATAAAAATAACAACGCAATCATGCAATATAATGCTGTTAGTATAGAAGAGAATTTGACTGCGAAATCTGTGAAAACTGGAAAAGAGATGTGAGAGCATCAAAATCGGGCAACAGGAAGCAACAAAGGAAGTTCTAGGGAGAAGAAAAGTTTTAAAGAAGAAGCCATGGATTACAGAGGATGTCTTAGAATTGATTGAAGTGAGAAGAACATAAAAATGTGGAAACTGAAGAAGGGAAACTTCGCTACATAAGAATCAAGAATGAAATAAACCGTAAAGCGAGAAAAGCATGGGAAATGTGGATGAAGGATCTATGCGAAATTGTACAAAGCAACCTCGCAAATGAAAAAGTGAACATTGCCTACAGGATGGTGAGGAATCACTTCAAGGAACGAGCTTCAAGATGTAACAGAATCAGGGACAAGAATGGAGAACTCTACTACTGTTTGGCATGCGATGCTGTAGTGACTCTTCGGTGAAATTACGAAAGATGTCTTCAAAGCTGAAAACCGGTTATGTATCTCACAATAAAATGATTGTTTACGCGGCGAAAGACGTGTCCAGTAAGAATCGTCCTGGTGGATCGCAGGGTATTAAGTAGAGTCACACGATGCCCTTCACCCGATTGGTTGATCAAGGGGTTCTCTCTAGGTGTAGATGTAGGTTGAGTGGTAAGTATGTAAAGTTAGTTTACACCGTTAGGTTGGATAGGTCACATCAGTTAAAGCTCACTAAATGCTAAGCCCAACGATGTGTGATATTCACACATCAGGGTTGGGGGCCACTTAATTTTACTGTGCCACCTAAGGTTTCCCGGTAAAATTTTGGTAACCAAAAATAGGACAACTTGAGTTTGAGTAAAATTATTTAAAGGCCACAGCTATGTGAATCCAGGACCTCCGGATATAACTATTACTCAAATAATATAATATTTTTGAAGTAAAACATCTCCACCCCCTTCATTCCGATAAAATGAAGGATTCTACCTGGACGAGCGTGGTAGTGCAATGGGTAGAGTGTTGGACTGCTGACCAAAGATCACTGGATCAAACGCCGGGAGATTACTTTGGATTTGTGAAGCCAAACCAAAGTTGGGTAAATTTCTAGGCTCCAGATCTGTGTCGGGGAGCCGGTAGAGGGAAATCAATTTCCCTGATGTGTGGATTTCAAAGTTGGGGTTAGATAATAGGTAGCTGGTGAGCTCTACTCTCACCGACTGGACCAAACTTCATCTTTATCTACATCTGCGCAATGCGTTGCAATACACCGCAAGGTCTGTCGAAGAAAATTGGAAGAAAATCAACAAACATGCACTATTGAGATGCAACTAGGACTACATGGAAACATGTTAGATAATAGGGTCACATGCAGCTAGACGGTTAGTATCTATGTGTCAATAAAGGGATTGTTGGCTAAAATGGCATTCATATAAATATTTGTATTTACCTGCCACGCATGGGTAAGTAATGTTTATACATGCATCCTGCACTACAGAATACTCTAACAATATTTCGCCAACCTATCTTTTTGCTATGCTACCTATAGTACGCGGGAAAAATAGCATTTTGAATCTATCGGTACGGAAATATATCTCTCTAACCTTATTTATCTGGTGGAATCTAGCATAACACGCAGGGATTCTTGAGATATATATAACATTTTGTCCCGTTTCTTACCCAAAAAAATTTTAATTTGCCTTACTTTTTCAAGTCTCTGGCGAAGGCAAAAAGTTTTTAATTGCGAGGAGTGAGGGCTTCATCAATGCATATCGTTTGACCAGCTTGCGGAAACAATCCTATATATCGCTGGTATTGAAGTTTTTCCTGAATCTACGCTTGGAAATTAATTCATTTCTTTTCCTCTGTCCGAAAATGCGAACGACTACTGGAGGCGTGCAATGGGGGCTTGTCTGTCGTGGTCTCAGGGCATCACTATCTATCTATACCACTTCGACTGTCAGAGGCACATTAAGAGCAGGACAACACTCTTCAGCACAACACTCTCAATGCTTTCTTCTCATTAGACATTTCTCATCAGCATTCAATAATAAACTTTTATGCGAAAAGTAAATAATTTTGATTTTTTATGTAACAGTCGCCATTTTTTTATTTGATCAGATGCTGAAGTTTGCTGTAGTGTTAAATGTTTGGGTAAGAAAATCTTACGACTCAGTAATAATTAAACTTTAAGAAATGTCTTGTAATGAATTTTTGGAAAAAGAATAGCTCTCCTCCTACCACTTACAAAATAAGTAATAATGAATTAACAAACGTGGAATCCATTAAATATCTTGGAATAAGACTGACAAATGATCTTTCCTGGGGTCAACACATTCGTGAAATAATGGGTCAAGCGAATCGCAAACTGGGTTTCATTAAAAGAGTATTGGGTAAATGTGACGATCATGTACGAGAAATCAGCTACTTTTCCCTTGTTAGACCTCATTTGGAATATGCTGCCAGTGTATGGGATCCCTACGAAATCGGTCTAAGTAATGAACTTAAACGTGTGCAGCGAAGATCGGCAAGATTTGTAAAGGGACAATACGATAATTATATTAGCGTAACCAGTCTATTAAATGAAGTGAAATGGGAATCATTGTCAGATCGCAGGTTGAAATTTAGACTTAATCTCTTCCACAAATTCCAAGGCAATATTTTCAGTGATGATGTTAAAAATATTTTACGAACCCCAACTTACTATGGCAGACTGGACCATAATCATAAAGTTAGAGAAATTGATTGCCGAACTGACCGATTCAAAATGTCCTTTTTCCCTCGCACAATAAGAGATACGAATAACGGTAAATATGTCCTATCGGAGAGTAGCAATGAATAGCATTGGTAGCTGCATGTTGGTATGAGTACTTAAAGCTAACCCTACTAACAGAATGTTTTTGCATGTTTTCTTTGCAATTTCTATCTTTTTAAATAGTGTAGTTCTGACTACTATATTAATACTATTCCTTTTTTATGCATGATATGTAGTGCATGTTTGGTGAGCAATCACCCCCTGCCACACACCCTTGTGGTGGCTTGCAGGGTATTATGTAGATGTAGATGTAGATGAACATCTTCAGTTAAGCTATCCGTTTTAAATGTCCACAGGAGATTTAATCTGATAATCTACAATGACCCGATAACTTGACTTTAACCTATAATGTGATAATGATTCCTAACCTAATTCTTCCATTGATTCTAATACACTACTAATCCTACCGTAACATTTAAACAAACGTAGCTGCTCTTCGCTACACACTAACTAGCTCTCTGATCAAACATAATTCATTCTGATCCAATAAACTGGATGCATATTCAAGTAAGAGTCTAATAAGTGAACTTAACCTTCGAGCTTAACACAATTTTTTTATGTACAGTCGGATTCAAAAGTGATGCAATAAATCGAGCGCCACTTTCGCCGCTTTTCGGAATTGAGTTTCTACCTGTTCTACAGTTCCCATGACCGTTCCCCATTCACATATTAATGATGAAAATGCATAGGAAATATGTATCCCCGGAAGAAGAACAAAATTTTAAATACATTTGTCGATTGGCACGATGAATTGGAAAGAATATTTCTTCACGTGTGTGTGTGGAACAACTTTTCCACCTGAAATATTGCCCGAGTTGTATTCACGTATTTCGGAACAATCACGGCTGTCTTTTGCCTTGTCGGTCTTCCATTGCGATAATGGTGATTGTATTAACCTTGTCCTAATTGCTGCGGAAACTCTTCGGAACTGATTTTCAGGGAGACATAAATCCACAAATACTGATGCAAATAAATGCTTTAAAAAAGGTTAAGACGGAACCATGGCCGTGGTGGTTACGGCAGATCGTTTAAGATATTTTTGTCCTTTTTCCCTATTTTACTGACCCATAGAGATCACGAGAAAAGTATTTTATTTTGAATATAAAAATGAAAAATAATTTTATGCATACCCCTGCGAAAAATATCGAGAACCTTTCCTCCACGCTTCTTGCCGCACGAGAGAGAACCTTGGGGAGAGTAGGCCAGGAGTAAGAGAGACTGGGAGGGAGTGGATGAGGGTTTGAAAGAAGGGGGTGAGTTGGTCAAGTTGGTTGGATTTGCAGATTATAAAGTGTCGGTTAGTCAGTCAGCTATGGGATTATTGCGATAGGTAAGTGTAAATAATCAGTGTGAGTATTTAAAAAATTAATTTTTTAACTACTCACATTAGGCGTTCAAAAAGTAATTTTTGAACGCTCATCATAAAGTAACGTAATAGAGAACTATTATTAGAAGTAGTGCACGGAGGAAAAAAAATTATCAACTGACAGAATCGATCCTCTACCCCTGCCACTATCTTGAACGACCTGCCGTAACCACCACGGCCATGATTCTTTACATTTTCATTTTCCTTCATTTGCATCAGTACTTGTGGATTTATGTCTCCCTGAAAATCAGTTCCAAGGAGTTTCCACAACAATTAGGACAAGGTTAATACAATCACTATTATCACAATCGAATACCGGAAAGGCAAAAGACAGCCGTGATCGTTCCGAAATACGTGAATACAACTCGGGCAATTTTTCCGGTGGAAAAGTTGTTCCACAAACATACGTGAAGAAATATTCTTCCCAATTCATTGCGCCAATCGATAAAATGTTTTTAAAATTTTGTTATTCTTCCGGCGATACACATTTCCTATTCATTTTCATCATGAATATCTGAATGGGGAACGGTCACAGGAACTGTAGAACAGGTAAAAACTAATTCCGAAAAGCGGCGAAAGCTCGATTTGATGCATTACTTTTGGACCTGACTGTACATTGTGTTTAGGGCAATTTATTCGCTCCTCAGTCAAGGGCTTTCTGTACAAGGCGATCGACGCCAAGTGGTCCCATCCGACTCCATTGGCCGTCAAGCGATTGATACCTTCTCACCTCGCGTTCCTCCCTTTCACAACATTCCTTTCGCCTCCCACAAGAAGAATTCCGCCGAGACCCTCCGCTAAATTTAATTCTACGCTGCCTCAAAACACCTTCTGTGCCCTTCCACTGTCCTTTTTTAAGTCATCTCTCCCCACCCACTCTCTCTTTCTCCTGCACATAGTTCCCTCTCATTTTTCCCCTCTTCGAAGCGTTAGCGAGACTGATTGACGTCTCGGAAATGCATTGCGAATCTCGGTTCCTCCTCCTCTTCCCCCCTTTCCCTCCTTCCCCGTCCCTTTTCCCGCCTCCATCTGTTTCGCTACGCGGGTCGGTTGAATCACGTACGACGGCGAAGGAAAGGCAGGTCGAAAGAGAAGAGAAGGCTTTAGAAACGGCTAGGCAGATATGTTTGGAGAAGAATGGAGACAAAAATTGGGAAGTTTTGTAAGGAAGAAAACATTCTGAAGAGACTAGGTCCTAAGTGGACAACAGGGATTTCGGCAGGTAATGGGTAAATTTGAGAAACGGGCATGTAATCGATAGTTACCAGAGCAAGTCCTCTGGTCTTGTAAAAAATATTTTTGCATATTCCTAAGGGTATAATATCTGCATTATACTGCGTGAGGTAGCATGCCAAAGTTAAACATGAAATGTGAGAAGTTTGGACTTTATCTACTTGTAAATAGCACCCTGCAAGTCCAATAGGTAGAGTGTTAGACTGCTGACCAGAGGTCCTAGGTTCAAGCCCATGAGTTAGTTTTTTACCGGTGTAGGAAGGCCTGAATGAACATTATTCCTCCCATAACATCTACATTTCACACCATGCCCCTTTTCATTCCCACATATTCCATCTACATCTACGTCTACAGATTACCCTGCGAGCCACCTCTAAGGTGCGTGGCAGGGGGTGATACATCACCAATCATATAATCAAACTTAAAAATCACGAAAGAAAATTAATCCTTTGCAGTTTTCCACTTTTTCACATTATTTATCCTTAACTACCAACTCTAGAGTTCTACATAGTTATACATGTGCAGGGCTTGAATCATTAACAAGTATGCACCTGGTGTAGGCCACTAAATTACGTCACCACGTGGCTATAAAGGGTTAGTTGAATGTAAAGCAAATCTTTATCAACAACATCTACGTACAACCACATCCACCGCATCCATCCTACCACCCATTACTTCATCCAAACTCCTACTTCCCCTACCCCACCTAACCAATACTCTTCCATTTATTATATCTTTAAATAATATTCATCCCTTATTACCAGCTCCATCCTAACTTTATGCCTTCTAATTTTGTCAAATAACATCTCATACTTCTAAACGGTATCATTCCAGGATCGATGTGACGGAACTTAAAAATCACGAAAGAAAATTAATCCTTTGCAGTTTTCCACTTTTTCACATTATTTATCCTTAACTACCAACTCTAGAGTTCTACATAGTTATACATGTGCAGGGCTTGAATCATTAACAAGTATGCACCTGGTGTAGGCCACTAAATTACGTCACCACGTGGCTATAAAGGGTTAGTTGAATGTAAAGCAAGTATAGTCAGCTAGACAAATAGAAAATGTGAATTAAGGAAAGGGTTGAGCGTTTATTAAAAATCACTTTCATAATTACGAGTACAACATTTGTAGTCAAGGTTGAGTTTATTAATATTTACAACATTGTAACTCAAGTGATAAAGTACTTTAGGATAGAGTTTATGAATGTCCGTTAACTGCTCGCGTACCGTTAAGCTATGCCATTGTAGTTCCGGAAATTAAAGTGAAATACAAGTAATCATTTGATCCTCTGCTTATCCGAGAGAGGAACTAAAAAGTCGTGCCTGCACTCTAGAACTGGAAGTTGGACATCACTCTGGCCGAAGATTTGGCAGCCGTGACGAGAGCGAATTCTTCCACGAAACACCGACCACTCAAATTCACTTCCATGGTTCCCGGGAGATGCTGGGTATTCGGTAACTAGGTGAAAGGGATGGAGTAAATGCACGGGGTTGGTAGATCAAAGAAAGAAGAAAGAGATAAAATAGAATAGGAGAGGAGGGTTGGGGAGAGGAGAAAGAGTGATTCTCGAAGGATGCGTGATTTGCGGATTAAGAGGAGAGGGAGAGGAATTTCGAAGGTGGCAAACGGGAAGATGAAAGCAGTTGGAGAGTAGGACAGATAGGACTGGAGGAGACTTCGAGAGGAGGAAAATGAAAGCAAAATTAAGGCGGAGAGAGAAGAGGAGGGAGGACGTAATGGGAAGAAAACGGAGAGAGACGAAACGGAAAGCATTTCATCTTTGTTGTTCATCGGAGAAAGCCTGCCTATAACAAAATTCAATAATTCATCCGCAGAACTCCTATATCTAGAAAACTACTGAACTTACATTTATTGGTTTTCATCGATATGTAACGCTGTTGATAACAATCACCGTTGAATTTTCCCAAGTAAAATTGTTCACATTTTTCCCACGGATTAAGATAAATCATGAGAGTATTTTTCATTATCATCTACAAACAAGTTATATAAATCCCTCCGTTCCATTACTTCTAGACCGATAAAAATGTTGATCCAGAACATGTCTATTACAAAAACTGTTTATTTCATAAACAGGTTTTGAATGTTTTGGAGTATGAAGTGTTTTTGAAAGAAATCGTTATCGGTTTCCCATATATAGTTTCAGCACGGATTGGCGCATGGCATACATGTCGGGAAAAAACAACGGAATTTGATGCAAGAAACCGCATTCCTTACTTTGCTTTACACCGTGACTGATGGTTCTGTATCGCGGTTATTTTTCCCTCACTACTCGTTAGAGCAAACACACATGACTCATCTAAGTCCCTCTTTCCTTTTGACAAGGTAGCGTAGTAGGTCCGTTTCTATTTCTTTTATACATAAACGATTTGGGTACCGTAGTTAGTAGTAACCTTAGACTTTTTGCAGACGATGCGGTGGTGAACAGGGGTATATCAAACGAAGAGGACACGAAATCACTTAGCAAGGATTTAGATGCAATTCAAGAGTGGTGCGACAAATGGCAGTTAGAACTCAACCTTAAAAAGTATGTAGCTATCAATTTTTGGAGGAGGAATAATTCGATAGAGCGATCCTATAGAATTAATAACACGAAGATCGAAAACGTTGAAACCGTAAGATATTTAGGTGTAACAATCACTAAAGATTTATCGTGGGGTAGACACATCCGGAAATATGCGGCCGAGCGAAGAGAAAGCCAGGATTTATAAAAAAAGTACTTGGGAAATGTGATGAGAAGACAAAAGAGCGATGCTATTTTTCACTAGTTAGGCCCCACCCTGAGTATGCAGCCTGAGTATGGGATCCTAATGAATTAGGTTTGATGAGAGAACTAGACAGTGTGCAGCGTAGAGCAGATAGGTTCGTCAAAAGGTGTTACGATAGGTTGAGTAGTGTATCAGAATTAATACAAGAATTAGGGTGGGAATCATTATCAGAGCGTAGGTTAAAGTTCAAATTAAATCTACTAGAGAAATTTCAATCGGATAGCTTCACTGAAGATGTTAGGCACATATTAAAAACACCAGCGTATTATGCTATATTCGACCAGATAATTAAGATTAGAGAGATAGATTGTCGTACAGATATATTCAAAATGGCATTTTTCCTCCTTACTATAAGAGAACAGAATAGGCAGCATAGCAAAGGGATAGGTAGGGGAAATATTTAAGAGTATTCTGTAGTGCATGATGCATGTCTTACCCCTTAAATACTGTAGAGACTAACAATCAAGTTGCATGAGACAATATAGTTGCTAGTTTGCATGTTAGTAGTGCATGCCTGGTGATCTTCACCCCCTGCCACACACCCTCGCGGTGGCTTGCAGGGTATCGTATAGTTGTAGATGTAGATGTAGATGACAACTCCCCACAGCACAAGGTATTAAGCTTGTCCCAAAATATGCACCGTAAATCACTTGAAAATGACGTATTAGCGTTGGAACGCGTAGTGATTAAATAATAAAACGTAGTGATTAAATAATAAACGTAAAAATAAGGGGGTAATGTAACCTGCACGATAGAAACAATGGGATGGGAGAATCTTCAAACTCGAAGACAGTAAGCCAGACTCCGACTTCTGCAGAAACACAGGGCTGACGAGTTCACCTCCAACAACGAGTTAATCATAAGAGCCCTACACTGCATTGGCAGATAGGTCCAAAGGGATAAGATAAGGGAAACACACTCCCCCATAGACAGATTCAAATATTCGTAAATTCCCCAAGACTTCTCACACTATGATATTTTCATGAAATACATATGCCTTAACATCATAATGAAATTGTACGAATTAGATTAACACGGATAAATGTAACAAACAGATGAAATTAAGATGTTGGACTCCTTTTTTCCCTTCATTTTGGGATTTAAGCAAGCCTGCATGAAATACGTGTAAAGAATGTCTGTAGTGCTTCATATATGTTTCTTTGCATGTTGGTTGAAAATTAGAATTAGTAGTGTGTTCCATATGATATTAATAGAATACTCTCCTTAGTACTTTGTATAATAATAAGCTGAATGTAAATTGCGCATGCTTGGTAATATTCACCCGCAGCCACACACCCTCGCGGTGATTCGTAAGGTATGATGTAGATGTAAAGAAACAGTAGCATGCTATTTTGTCATCGAAAATACATGCATACTAAATTTCCTGTTCCTCTTACATAACCGATTTTGATGACGAAAGAGAATAGAGTACATACATGCAAAAAATTAATCAGCTGATTACCAGCATGTATATTTCTGTTTCAGTAAGTGTTTGCGGAAAGAATATGGTAATAACACACAGAAAATGGAATGATATAAACACAACGGGGTGCCAATTAGACAAAATTGTTTTTAAATGGGAAAAGCTGCGTAAATGTGTGCCAGTTATAATACGGTGTATTCAATGAAGGACTCAAGAAATGGGTGATGCTGACTACTTACTGATCATGTACTTAAACACGCCATAATTTCGTCCGAAGACCGTGAAACTAATTTACATCAGATGCCCAAAAGCACGAGTTATATACCGGCCGAAAATAGACCAAATAATCTAAGACACAGCGTACTTATAATCCGTAAACCATGTGCTTTTAGATAGGAAGTCTACTGCTGCAGATCGGCTACCGTAAATCGGCACAAGCGACGGAAAATTGGTACACGTGAACATGACACGGGATAGAGCGCAGGCGCAGGCGCAGTTATTGGGAGGTGGAGAAGGAGAACAAGAAGACGAGTGGAGGTGGGAGGGAGAATGGGGTGGGGTGGTGAGGCACGAAGCGAATCGTGCCTTCGCACCTGTGGGGAGGAAGGTGGGAGTCGAGACGAGGGGGTGGGGGCGGAGGGAGTAAAGGGAAGGGGACGGGAATGAAGAGTGAGAGGCGTGAAAAGAGCCTAGTAATGGCCACCGGAGGGGGTTAGAGGGGAAGGGGAGGGAGAGAGGAAAGTGGAAAGGGGGGTAGCGTTGTTTAGGGGGAAACCATCAACTCCCCTCTCCCCCATTCCGATGACGGGTGGGCTTTGAGGACCGTGCAGGATATACCCAGGTCCTTGACGAGCCAGGGAAGCCTTGATCTCTTTATCGAGGGATGGGAAGGGCGGTCCCGTCCCAACCTATCTTTCGGGGAAATTTTGACAGCCGTTCATCCCCTTTGTTCCTCCGCTGTGGAGAGACGTGGGCTAACGGATGCAGGACTTCGGAGAAAAGAGAGGATCCATTTTAGCATCCCCCGCCTCCCTTCTGTTCCCTGCAGATCCCTGTAGTATTAAGAGCATATCCCACCGTTCAACTGCATTCCTATCGTCCAGACACATAAAGGCTGCCAATTTCAATTAATAGTTTGCAATCTTGAGGAATATAGTCAATCAACCGAGCGAAAATATTTTAGATAAACCCAAAGCCACACGTGACCATAAAAAAACCCGAAATTCTCTGACTATGATGAATTCATAACATAAACTTACCTTAAATGAAAGTGAAATTTCACTCATTAGATTGATAGAATAATTAAGCAAATGAACAAATTAAGACGGTGGGTTTTTATAGTATTTGAGCATGTCTGCATGTGATATAATATATGATATATGTAATGCATGTTCGCTGTACTTCTCAAATGTTTCTCTGAATTTTGGATGAAAATTAGAATTTTTAATTTGTGTACCGCATAATATTGACAGAAATATCTCCTTAGGTGGGTAGCATAAGTAAAAATCAAAGTATGTTTGATGACAACACCCCATGGCACACACCCTTGAAGTGGCTTGCAGGGTAGTCAGTAGATATGGATAGATATAAAATAAAAGCAATTATAACGCCACGTAGCGAGATAATGCGTAAATAGGGTCTTTTACAATATGTTTTTATTGCCAAATCTGATAGAGTTTGTAAAATAAAAAGAGCCGTATTTTTCTGTTTTTTGATTCCTCAGTTATTTCTCCAGTTATAAGCGGCGAAAAACTGATGTTTTTAACCCTTTCGGAAAAGTGGGCGTGTTGCAACCTCTGACGTAAAACGACTTCGTCCAATCACAACTGAGCCCGCGAAGCTACTTTGCCTTATCGCAATGGGGGGGGGGGGGACACTGCTGACTCTGCCAATAGGACAGTTGCGACAGCATCTGTGCGAGGAAACCTTCCGAGAACCCCCCTCCACTCCCTTTCCTTCCCCTAAAAGTAGTCCAGGACGGGAGGAAAATGACGTCAATGTAATCACAGCAGCTTTTTCGGTGGGCGTCACCTTTTGCTTATTTTAATTTTTGATTTTTAATGGTTGTGGTTAGAAGATTAATTTTTCTCTCAAATTCTTTTTTCGTTTCCATCTAAAGATTTCGTGAACAAATTTACGATTTCGGTTCCGAGTAAACGCCCCCATTATTACAGATTTTAATGGCAAATTTTTAATGTGATTGACAATGTAGCTAAAGTGAATATCAAGTACAAAATAAAGATAGAAATATTTTTGTGGGTCCTGGCCGCATTAACTAGCATTTCCGCTCTAACGCAGCACACACCTTCCGTTACAAGGCTCTGTACGACAGGGCACCCGACATAAAGGACGTTTAGACATGAGGGAGATAGCGGTGCGGTGTGATTGTTTTGACGCGATGGAAATGAAAGTGACGCCCTCTCAGATGCGAATGCACTTATCTCCACCCCTCAGGGAATCCCCTCCTCCCCTCGAGGGTCGGCAGGGGCGAGCGCCTGGTCGGACATTATCGCGATATCTCGAATCTCCGCGTCCGCTAGGCAAGAGCCCCAAGTGTCCGTGAGACCGCCCATACGCTCCAATCAATTTCAACCTTTCAACCTTTGTCACAGGCTCTCGCCTCTCAACTTTCATTGTCCCAACTTGGCCGGCTGCGTGGGTGAACTTCTTTATTTCGCTCGGGGTTTTGACGTTTATGCGATCGCTGTGTGGTCGCGCGCGCGTTGATAAAAAGAGAGAGAATTCTTCGATCTAATCTCTCGTTTTTGGTCGATTGTTAGCGGGAAGTCCCGGATTTTTTTCTTTAGATTATGGGAGGAGGACAGCTGGTTAGTTATTTTGATTATGGGTTCACTTAGTCCTAGATTGTAAGTTCTACGACCGTCTGACCACAGTCCCTCACAGGTGAAAGCACAGAGGGATGAAAAAATATATTATTATTCAATAAAGAGGCGTTCCAGGCAAAAGATAAAGGCTTTGGTTGAAGCGATGAGGTCTAGGAAAAGGCAGCTGCAAGCGAGGTTATTTGGATTAGGAAGGTATTTGGTGGAATAAGGATCTCTAGGTAAACGATTGACGGAAATTGGGTTTGTATAACACACTCAGATTGTGAGGTTGCGGTTTAGAATATGAAGATAAAATTATAAGTAGAGATATTTCAAGCGGAAGGGTCCATTTTGATGGAGTGCTACATCTTCGCCAGTATCATGATCAGGTAAGTGGAAGCAAAGCATGAATAGAAACTAACTCGGGATCTGCTAAAAAACCTAAAGAAAAGGATAAAGGGTGATTAGAATAATAAAGTACATACCACCTTTAAAACGAAGAACCTCACTTATATTGACGTTTAACGAACTGACAGATAATATTGCAATATTTTTTTCACTGCTTTTCAACGCTACTGAGCTTAGGGATAACGATCAGCATCCAAGTACCAACAACTCCAAGTAAAACTAATAATATTTATTAAATGCTCCACACCTACGGATTTACATATTTAGAACTGAAGTAGTATTCAGAATGAAAGGAGTGATTACTACTTGTTGAGGTTTAGCGCAAAAGGGAGTTTTTGTCGAAGACGTAGTGGGGTGAAAATAACTCCATGATATATTCTTCTACGATGGGTGATGCGGGTTGCGAAAAAGCAAAGGGGAAATAAGATTGATCTGAGGGATAACAAAATAAAAAAATAGATTTTGTTGAGAAGCATAAATATGTACTTTGTCAGTTGATCTCGATATAAGGATATCCTTAATATATGGATTTATTTATACCATTTATATATATTTTATCTAACGACATGCCATTCCCGGAAAATGCAATTCTACGAGAAATTACGAAAAATTGCTTGAGATACGGGTGAAATCTGTTCTGGTAAATTTTGGACAAATGTTATGAAATAATAATGTTTTGCCTCTATAGAGATCACTAAATTATGTTTACAATTGGTATTTAAAGGGGGAAATGATTAACCCTAAAGTGACCAACAAAAACTAAGAATAAGGCCTAATACATACATTTAAGGATTTTCTCTAATGTACACAAGTACCTACTAGTTAAGTATTGAACAAATAGCTTTAGGATTTACATCTTGGGACTCTTACATATTGGAAAGGAAAGAAAAACCATCGCCAACCAGGTTTTAACGGATCACTGGCATTATCAAGGTTGAAAACTGAAGGTGAAAATTTGAAAATGACGGTGATATGTTGAAACCTTAGTCGGTGGTAACAAAAAATGTTGAGGATAATACTACGTCAAGTTTATCTTTCTTTTTCAATAAATTTGTGAAGTAGGCTATGGCTTTTGCAAGGGTTCTTACATGGTGACACTCGCCAGTCGTCTTTAGGTTCACAAGAACTTATATCACTATCGGTATTTAAAACATTTCTCTCCTACATATTTGAATTTTTTTCCAACAATTAGTCGCCCCATAAATTGCAACGATTTCCTTGGATTTTATAAACCGTGACATCGATTTGCCGTAAATGCGGACGATTATCGGATTTCGACTGGATAGGTTCTTGCCCCGAAGGGTACCAAAAGCTCAAACCCCCCTTTCCTGGCGAGAGGGAAACGGAGGTGGTTCTTGCAAGGGTTCAATGGTGGGGATCGTCCCACTCACCCCAGATACGAACCCCCGGAAATGTGGGGAGCGTCCTCCTCCAGGACCCGACGGTCCCTCTGGGGAATGCCGAGATAAAGGCGACGAAAAGTGGCGGTGGGGTGGAGGGGAAATGTCCGGGGAGGGGGTGGTTGTTTCTCCTGATGAGTGCAGGCAGGGTGTCCGAGCAGACAACAGAGGGAACGTTTCTCTCGCCGTCTCTACCAAAATAACAGCCCTCATCCCCCTTCCGAAACTACCCCCTCCTCATCCCCCCACACGAATCAAGTCAACCCGCTCCCCACCCCCGAGGGGAGATCACAATACCCGCCCTTCCCGACTAACCAATACGCCCTCCTCGCTCAGGGTTCTTTTCTCTTTCCCTTCTCATCATGCTACACACATTATCAAACCCCCCGCCCCCCGCAAACCATCCAACCCTCCTTTCCTTTCAATCCATCGCCCCTCATTTCCACCCCCTCCTGCCCCCAAAACCCTCGCCAGACCACCTCCCACTCAATACCGACGTGACTCGGCCCGAATGCTTTCATTTTTTCCCCCACCACTTTGTGTGGCGGCCCTCTCTCTCCCCGAACCCCTTCAACAATGAAACCCCCGCTATTTCGTTTTTTTCTCTTTATTTTCTCCAACTTCGACTATTTCTACCCCTGACTCCCTATATTATCTTCCCCTCATCTCTCTTCCCTCATTCCATTTCTTCTTCTAATTCTCGCCCTTCTTATTCCCTAAGATCCCCGTAATCTTGCGTGTAAAACTAAAACAGCCGAGGGCGTTACAGGATCTCATATTTTCTTAATCCTAATAAAACAATAGGTATACCTTCAATACCTTTTTTGCAAATTTTTAAACCCTCACATGAGGATTATGTCGATGGAGGCAGACGATACTTGGTGGAACTTGGTTGCATTGAACATGTTAAGAAAAATAACTTTGGACCATTCCACAATTTTCATTTATATTACCTATCGATTTTGACGTCTGAGCGTAATTGTCCAGGTATGTGTACGAATAATGTATACCTTGACAATGTCAATGTATACCTTAGCAATGACGCTCAGACGTCGAAATCAATAGGCCAAATAAATTAAAATTGTGGAATTGCTCAAATTTATTATTCTTAGCATGTTCACTTCACATGAGGGTGCGTTAGTGCAGAGGGATTAAAAAAAGATTTTGATGCAATAATTCTCTTTTAATGAACATCTGAAACATGTTTATTTACGGCAGTGAAACATAGACACGGACAGCAGAGGAGAAAAAAAGGGTGGAAGCGGTCGGAATGTCGTAAGATGAGTGGGAGAAAAGAGGAGTCTGATGAAAACTATAAAAAGAAGACGGAATAATTTAATCGGCCATATGTTAAGACAAGATAGCCTGGTGAAGACAATCGTCGAGGGAAAAGTGAATTGGAGGAATGGCAAAGGAACGCCTCGTATGCAATATATGGAACAAGTTGTGAAGGATATGAAATAAAAGAAATACGTTAATATGAAGTGGTTGGCCGACAGAAGAATCAAGTGCAGTGCAGTCAAACCAATCCTAGGATTGTTGACCGATGAGGATGATAACAAACATATCTTTTAACATAACTTTGAGGTATATTTCTGATTCATAACAGTGAAAAATAAAGAAATGGTCACCAAAATGATGGGGCATCAATTGAAAATTAATGAAAATCAAATTTAATGGCGTGTCGAAGAAGTGTTGGTGAAACACCATAATTGAACTCGGAAACCAAAAGCATAAAAAGGTTGGATATTAAAGCTGTTTTGGGAAGTCGAAAAATCAGCGACAAATGAAGTACGAAGGAAGTAATAAATCTATTAGCATATGCAACAAGGATATTCTGCCTGAAGAAGAATATTGAACGCGCATCTGGGACATGATTCTTTATGGATAAAAGGCGCGTGCCGAAAGAGGCTGACTGGGAACATTTGACATATGGCGTCCAAGTAGAATGATTACGAATTAGTGATACAAAGTAGTCAATGAAAAAAGAGCAAAGAAAAACAAGATTTTTTTATAAAAATTCTAAAAACAAGAATACACGAACAAGTACTCTATGGTAAGTCAATATCTAATGAAGACAATCGTTAAGGGAAAAATGAATGATTAAAAAAAACAAAAAAAGGCCACACATAAAAAATATAGAGTTAATGATAATCGTTATTACATTGCTGGTTAAGTCAGGATTTGATGGGCTATAAATTATTCCCACAGCCTCCGTCTCATGCATAATGTCCTTAAGATTAACAATTAGGGATATAAATAGCACTAAATATGTCCAACACGAATGAATCAATGCATAGCATTGGTAGCTGCATGTTGGTATAAGGTCTTGAAGGTAACTCAACTAACAGCATGTTTTTGCATGCTTACTTTGCTATTTTTAATTTTTTTTAAATAGTGAAGTTCAGAATAGTTTATTAGTACTAATACTTTTTTATGCATGATATGCAGTGCATGTTTAGTGAGAATTCACCCCCTGCCACACACCTTTATGGTGGATTTCAGGGTATTACGTAGATGAAGATGACGCTACACATACTTCCTTTCCGTCATCATTCTATCCAAACTACCTGCTCTTCTCCTCCCTTAACTTTCTTCCCTCTATTACGTACTTCAAAATAACTACATCCCTTAAAACCTGATTTATCCACTCTTTCTGTCTAATCCCAGTTTTCTCAATCATATTCCTCTCTTTCTCCACCATCTCCAGCTCTACCACTTTCATCCCTTGTCCACCAATCTTACCCTCTCCATCCTAATCCACACCATTAGGCCATGGTTGTTCCTTGTGTAAGATGAGAAGTGCTAAATGAAGCGATATAGCCTCATGAGTTGGGACGTCTTAAACCTGACGATGACTTATATAACGGAACAATTATGTAAATACGAAGGGGTTATTTGATAGGAAAATACAATATAGAAATAAGTTAAACTGATTACCAATGTTTGCAATTCTCAATTCTCAAAATGAAAGCCAATTCTGCTTCCTCATTTACCTTTTGTTTCCCCAATCATATTTATAGCTGTTAACTTCTCCTACGTTTATCACACAAATTAAAAATACCGAAAAGACTGCTATAAAGATCTCATAGTAATTAATCCGTGTCCAATCGGGGAATATTCTTCGCTACCAACATATATTTCAATTCTCTCCGGCATTTTTTCTACTTTGCAGTATTACAACTAAGTCATTATTTTCTGGGAAATCATTTTCTACTGATAAACATTAACCTATGGTAACTGTCATGAAATATCTTATCTCTGATTTAGTGATTACACATGGGGGTCGGGTTGGTGTGGTGGTTAGAGTACTGAACCTCCCATCCCTAGGGCCCAGGCTTGAATCCCGCCACTGGTGGGTTTGTCACTGGTATACCGGTCACTCCTTGAGCGCCTTGTGAAGAGCACTTCGAGTCTGGCGCTCCGTCCGTCAGATGGGACGTTAAGCCGTGGTCCCCGTGGCGCCTGTTATTAAGAGGAAGCCGACGCCAGATTTCTCCCCACCCTTCCTCTATTACCTGAAAACGCCTACCTTCATCCAGTTACCCACATATGTAAAAATTTATGTATATATTTTAAAAAGGCATTCATTTTAAATCAGAGAACTAAATATACAGTACTTATCATTTTAGCACTAAAAATACTATTCCGTACTTGCATTGCATACATGCAATTTGGAGGTATAATGCTTGATACTGTAGCTGGATAGACAACTGCTAGATAAAGTCATAAATTACGCAAAACTACATCTTCGCACAATTACACCAATAAATATGATGCCATAGAGACAAAAACACACGATCCTGGTTACGTAAGAATGATCGAATCTCGGGTCATGCGTTTAATGGTAAATGGTAAAATTGGTAAAATTTATACCTAGAGTTTAGCTATGGAAGTTGGGGACGAAAAAAAAAATACTTTAAAAATGAAATTATTTCTCAACCCTATCACTTTCAGAGAAGATTTAACCCTCCCGCACCCTCTAAAAAATCCTCACCTTCATTTTCCCCTCTCTTCTTTTCCCCAACTCAAATAATGCCCGCGTCAATGCAAAACGCCAAGCGCACACAATACTCCCCCATTCTCCGTTCGGTCTGCACCTTCATTTGCCTTTTATTCCACGGGAACCTCAACCCCCTCCTACACTTGTCCGCGACTGCCCTTGTCCCTTCCGGCGATCACCATCCCTTCCCCCCTTCAATCTCCCCAATTGCCCCTCCCCACCCCCATCTCTGCGATTGCTTCGTGCTCACCCAAGCCGAATGCCGCCGATTCTTCTCCCAGAATATTCGGTATGTCCGAAGGGGTTGATATCGCGATGATGAATTCTCCGCGTTCCGCTGCCGCTAAGCGAGGGGACAAAGAAAGGAGGCAATGCCCTTGCTCTCACATCCCGCTTGCTGATCGCGGATGAAAATTCTTGTTGTCGAAGTGATTCGTTCGGCGTTCGCGATGTAAAGGAGAGTGCTAATCGCATTGGGACGGTAAAATGTCCTGGTATTTCTGGCAATGCTTTCAGATCCATCGAACTAAAGGATTGAATCTACATAATACACTACAAGTTACCATAAACGTGTGTGGCAAGGGGTGAATTCACACCAAATATTTATTAAATAATATGCATGAAAAGGATAATTAATTGTCTCCTAGTCTAAACCTCACAGTTCATAAAAATAGCGAAGCTAGCATGCAAAAACATGCTATAAGTGGTGGTTTGAGGTTAACTTCATGGAACCTTTTTATGATTGAAAAGAAAAATTAACTTTGTCGTTCCACCTTAATTTATTAATAAACGACTTGGGTTTCGACGTCCAACGTCAGTTCGACATTCGAGTTCCATAATTCTATAATTATGGTTCAATCTACCAAAGAAAGCTGGAGTTAGAAAATTTTTTTCAATTTCTTCAGTGAAAATATTGTCTTAGAAATTAGTTAAGAGATTAAGTCTAGATTTCAACAATATGTTGGATATGGATAAGAGTGAGGGCAAGAGCCAGGTAATGCCAACACCGGGTTTTCCTCTATTCACCATCCACGTCCAAAACTTCTTGCCCATATATAATTAAACGCCTGTTTTAAATGGTAGAGGAGACCTTAGCTACCCGTCACCTTCCTGGAATAATTTCTACGAACGTTAAGTTAAAACTACACATCTGATGGGGTATTTTCGATATCATCAGTAATCTCATACGAAATTTACCAAGAAGAAAGATGTTAGTAGGAGCTTTTAAATTATTTTGTATAGCCGCTACCAGGGAGTAAATCTTAAAAATTGCATACCGAGAACATTCCAACCTAATTTTGGGCGGAAAACTACTAGTTCTTTTTTAATTAGTCATTTTATTAAAAATTGTGGAGTAAAATACTGGTTCCGATAATTTTCTGGATGAAATTATGGTTGAACGGTGGACTTAAACCTCCTCCAAGAAAGTCTCCTCCGAGCCACTGGTTAGATATTTCAATGAATTCAATCTAATTATGCATACTCGCGTCAACGACGGGTATTAAACAATCTTTAGCATTGGCCAAGTTACCCTTTGTTCTCAAATATTTGATAAACAGGGATATGACTAACATCTCAATTTTGCATTACTGGTTGCGCGGCATTCGGCGTTCAAAGAGGAAATTGGCGTCCAACCTCGCTAAAATTCATATCGTCCCAATGCGTGGGGAGGACGCTTTACATCGCTGCTAATACCACGTCGACGCTCCGAGGCATTCCTCGGACGCAAGAGCCGTGAACAAAATTGCAGCAATTCCCCCAAATCTGATGCCAAAAGCATCTCCTTTAAAGGAAAATTAATCCCCAAACGTGATTTTTTTACTCCTGCCCTCTCCCCTAGAGATAAAACGGTCCCCTCACAAAATCTGGAGTGACTCGAACGAGAAGAGACCGATTGGCGGCTTCCAGGGAGGTGGCATCCTCCTCTCCTTCCCAATCGGATTGGATCCCCATCCTTTTCCAGCCTTTTCTACGGGCGATCCTCAAAACCCGCCTGAGCCCTCTGAAGCAGGAGTCGTCCCAGCCATTCTCCACGACCACTCCGAACGTCGGCACAATCAGAACAGGTCTCTCCCACTCTCTCTCTCTCTCTCCTACGCCCACCATTCCAGACGTAAAAGCCCTTCCCTAATTTCTATAAGCACTCCTGTCCCCATCACTACCATCCCTGGGCACACAGTCATCCCGAACCCCTCCCCCCCACGATCCTTGCAACCGCCGCGAGTACCCCAACAACTCCCCCACACCCTCGTACGCACACCCTGCTTCTCCCCCCGCAGGTCCCGCTGCTTTTGGAACCGAACAAAACGTGACAACTCCATGCAAACACCCCTTTTCCTCACAACGAACCCTCCTCCCCCGCGCCACGCTACCTCCCTCTTCGCCGTGGAGAAGAATCCCGTTTCTAGGGTCTGGGAGATCGCAAACAGGAGCGATGAATGGGTGTGGGGGAGGGAGGATGAGAGGGGGTAGTGGGAGTTGGTGGGTGTGGACTTGAAGGCGGACTGGGAGGGAATTTCGGGGGGTTGGGGAGGGTGGAGATATTGGAACGGAGGGTATAGGATTCGAGGAAAACCGGCCGTCGGTTGCATGAGCGGAGAAAAGTGAGGGTTAAGAGTATACTGAAAGTGGTGGGGGAGGATTGAGAACTGCGTGGGGTGGAGGGGCATGTCTTTGTTGGGAGCGAATTGAGGGTGTATTTACTTATGTGTGTTTACGTATATTTTTTTTACAAAGGCCAAGCCAGTGTGACTGCATTAGGCATTGAGATTCTTTGCGAACGAATATACTCGACGCGTGAGATCACGTTTATGTCTGCACGTGAGACTTCATTATCACGATTGATTTCCCTTTTATTTCACCAGTCCAAACAAGGGTGGGGCCAAAATAATTTTCCATTTATTCTTTGGCATTGGTCTCTCGGAAATAGGTCAAACGAAGTTAATATTCCTCTTATGTTCATTTTAAAGTGAGCTCGTAAACGAAAAATATTTGTGAAATAATGCAGAGAATCAATAAGAGTAAATTGATTTTTATTTTATAATGCCCACATAGTAAAACTGCATGCATTAATATGGTGCTAATTATATCCAGACTATTGTTCGCTTTGCATCAATACGGCAATGTGCGTTATGTAGTGAAGAGAATATTGGCGGATTATTATCTTCAAAAGCCCAACAAAGTGTGATCTTATGTAGACACCGCATATGACCTGACACTTTATATAAAACGATGCGTACCTTAGTTTTTTTAAGCAAACTTGATCAAATTTTTATATAATAGGCTCACGTAGAACAACAAAACTCAGTAAGGGAGAGTAGGAATTCTTGCATATGAAAATGGCATTGTTTGCGCGACTATTTCCATTATATGTCAGAATTTTATGTCACATTTTTTCATAAGGTAATGAAATAGATTAGATTCACTTGATTCTCATACCAGAATAGACTAAAATCACCTTAGATTACTTAAAACTCGAGATGCACTAGGACTGTATTTGTTCCTTATGCTAAGAAATAAATAAACTGATCAGTGTCTCTGTGATATGATCAGTGGTCCCTTACTGCTTAAGTGCCAATAAAAAGGGAAAAGAATATTTTATCCGGAAAAACGACTCTTGTTTGTACAACGTAGGCGTTGGAAAGAGATAAAAATGATACTTTGGCACTAGAACTTTGCTTCCTTTTTTCCCCATTGCTGGATTTTATGTCCTTCCATGAAATGAAGTGACAAAGCAATGAAATTACTGTCGAAATATTTTATATCATCTTGGTTATGGTATAAATAAAGTGACGTATGTATTATTGCAGAATTATTCTAAGACTGTATAGCAAGAAACGATAAACAGATGATGCAAATGCGAGAAATAGGGAAGAAAAAAATGCAAAAAGACTTATTTTTCAAGGTTCATTTTTACCTTCACCAAGTAACCTTTCTATCCTCATAAAAATCTCCCTGGACATTACCTCTACTTCCTAGTAGTATTAGTAATGGTCTTGAGGTTTAATTGTTCTGACGGCAAAGGTAATTTCTTCAAACCTAAGATCTTAACTCTATGATTGTCACGACATCCATACTCATAGTAAGTCATTGGGGCTTTTCGGTGGAAAATCGTAGGAAGATAAAGGTGTCCTGAACTGGGAATCAAACCACGGACCTACCGCATGGCGGGCCGATGCACAGACCGCCATACACCCACGATCCCTAAACCCAAATGCAATACTTTGGATAATCTATACAAGACAGGTCTCATTAGCAATTTGGTCCATCGAGGATAACAAGGAAATGAGACCCAGCTCCTTTAGATCCTCCTACAAATTGCATTTTGTTTCAGAAATCCTGAATTTGTTTCAGGAATCTTGATTTGGTTGATTGCGTTTTGTTTCAGGAATTGCGATGGTTGGCGCATCGGCCCAAGGGGTGATACCGGTCAAAGAATGCTATTTCTCTCGCTAATTTTCAACACGCTCAGCCTTTGAATTGCCAGGCAAGTGCGTTATTTTTCTTTCCCCTTCATTAATCCTACTCCATAGTAATCCACGATCACAGAGGTCACCTAGACACGAAGGTCGATAGAGGTCAACTAAAAATGTCGACTCTCCTCGTCTATATGACAACAATAATCATTAGATTAGGTAATATGAGATGGATTTTGATATTATTCATGCAATGTGTCCTATTACATCTACATCTACATAATACCCTGCAAGCCACCATAAAGGTGTGCGGCAGGGGGTGAATTCTCACCAAACATGCATTACATATTATGCATAAAAAAGGATTAGCATTTATATAGGTACTGTTCAAAACTACTCTATTTAAAAAGATAAAAATAGCAAAGCCTACATGCAAATACATGCTGTTAGTTGGGTTAGCTTTAAGCCCTTATACCAACATGCAGCTACCAATGTTATCCATTGCTACACTCGTACTAAATACATTTACCGTTATTCATATCCCTGATAGTACGAGGAAAAAAGGAAATTTTGAATCTGTCAGTTCGGCAATCAATTTCTCGGATTTTGTGATTATGGTCCAGTCTACCATAGTTGGGGTCCGCAAAATATTTTTAACATCATCACTGAAAATATGGTCTTGGAATTTGTTTAAGAGATTAAGTCTAAATTTCAACATGCGATCTGACAATGTTTCCCAATTTAATTTATTTAATAGAGTGGGAATTAATGGACTGGGAACTCTATTAGTACCGGAAGAAAGCGCAGCATGTGTACCAATTATATACCACAATCACAAATGCGTGAATAGACGATATTGAGCGAACGAGGGGGGATAGAAGGAAGATTGGTCATGGGTAGTGGATGGAAATTGAGACTGGAGTAGTTTCGTGAGTCAACGGGGAGTGAAGAGGTGGGGGAGGAGGAGGCGAAGACTGGTGGCGCTATGATGGCGCGGGGGGGATCGAAGTCATTTTTTGGAAGAGGAGCCCGGAATTGACTCGGGGTCAATCGCCTAAGACCATGTTCTTTGGACAGATGGCGCTCGTCTCGTGAGAGGTTGGGGGACGGGGCCCTCAAAAACCCTTTGTCTGCACTCCAGGGATGACAAAGGGGGGCGGGATTGCTTCCTGGGATTTGGAAAGGGGGGACGGTAGGAGGAATCACGTTCATGAATAGAGCTGGACAGGAGCAATGGCTGCTCCTACATATATTTATGTATATACATCTACGTGTGCTCCTATGTAGAAGGAAGATGAAAATAATAGGAGGAGAGGGTAGAGGCAGGGGGGCGGAAGGAGTTGTTCTTCCATAATGAATGGTTCTTTAATGAAAGAGTACATTTAGATTACTCGTTCTAATCCGCGATGTAAATACAAAACGAAAAAGGGGAGAGGTTTGAAGGTTTGAGGGGGTAGGGTTTAAGTGTGATGAAATCGTCGCTGAACCTGTTTCCCTTTTTCTTGCCTCAATATTTTTTCTCCCCAATTTCCTACCCCACCCTTCCATCTTCCCCCACTCTTCCTTCCTCACCCTCCAGTTCCCAGCACGTCCCATTTGTCTCATTGTTTGTCCCCATTCTATCTCCATTTCTATTTACCCCGCTTCGTGGACGACTCTTTCTGCCTTACTCATTGTTGATCCCGCGTCTGGCTCGATGTAGTCGTTAGAACTCAAAAAAGGGGGAGGATTTCTCGCTCGAAGCTGCTGTTCCGAAAGTTGCGATGAATTTTGTGCGTGAATAGAGAGACACTGGGAAAATTATATCCCTTATCGAATTAAGGAGAGATTCAAGGGGGCGGGGGCCAATGACAGTTGAATTGTGGACCGCGCGTGTTTAATAAGTATTATTATGAAGATGGTCCATTGAAAATTGATCCATACCCGCAAATTGAGCAATCTACACACCCTCTCAATTTTTAACCATTCTCCTTTGGCGTCAGATTATAACTTCATATGCCATGATGGCTAATGGGTCAGAATTATCACGAAGACAAAATTAGAGAGCTAGATAGTGATACGGAGAGATTAAAGAATTCATTTTTTCCGCGCAAAATCAGGGCCAGTATTAGATTGGAGTGAAGGTATAGAGGAACATGTACATGGGAAAATCAGAAGAGGCATTGCACATTACGTTATAGAAATTAGAATTTAGTGATATATTTTTACGCGATCATGTTTTGACACCACTTGCTCCAGGAAATATGTGTTCATAATTTAATTTATTTATGGGAAAATCAGGATAGGTATTGTATATTACGTGATGAAAACAAGAATTAAGTGATATATTTTTTTTACGTGATCAAGTTTTGAGACCGCTAACTCATGATTGCTACAGGAAATATGGGTCATAATTTAATTTATTTATAGAAATGCCGAACTGATTAGAAGCTATTACATTACGTTATATTAACTAACAATTTATTGCCATTTACAGTTAACATTTCAGGTGTCACATAACTGCATGTTCAATATTTTATTCTGGGTTGAAGCATTGTGACTATTGTTTTCATGGAAGTAGTGTATAGGCGGGATATTTTCTTTATCTGAAAGGTAATAAGTGTCCTCTCTGATTGATAATACGTGCCTGGTGATGGTTCACCCCCTGCCACATGCCCTTATGGTGGCTTGGAGGGATTACGTACTTGAGAATTCGGGTTATTATTTTGCGAGATGTCAAGCCTCGTGATGCGCCAATGTCGTCGTCGATTTGACAAAAATGAACGCAATTCATGATTTTGCTTGTGATTTTCGGGGAAACCTTTTTTGCAGAGGCTAAACTTCAACGAAGACAGAGATAAAGATGGAGCTTCATGTATTTAAGTTCCAAAGTCATTCGAATTAAATTATTTTTTCTTTCTTTTACCTATAGGTATAAGAAAGATATAATAATAAGATTTACACATAGATATGTACCTTTAAAATGCACGTTAATGAAAAAGTTCACCCTCTTGCACTGCGACTTCCTATACAAACCAAATCTCATCTTGCTGCGTAATTATGTTAAAATTTTATGCTCTAGTTTGATTTAACTTAGGGTGGCTAGCACAGTGGACCATTAGGTAGGTCTATCTCCCTCCGGGTCTACCGGGGAGGAACATCACCGAACTTATCACTTATCTACTCTATTTAGGATTGTTTGTAGTCTGTTAAGTTAGACAAATATTAAAGGATTAATTTTCTTTAGCAATTGAAAATAATTTTTTACAATTTACAGTAATTTTCAATGAACTAATCCATTTATTCAAATACTCATGTATGAGAAATCACCCAAAATATGTACAAGATATTCCTATACTTTATCATACTTCAACAGTTTCAATTTACCCGAGCATTACGATCACCTTTACAAAAGTCCTTTCCTGTTATTGACTGATAAATGTTTCTAGATTTAGCCTCGAAAAAAATTTTTTTTAATATTTCATGCCATCTTCTATGATTATTTATCTTCCCCGCGTTCATGAATAAAAAATACAATATCTACGTCCATATCACAAGCAATACAAGACGAATTTGGGGTCACAAAGGCCGTCGGCCTTTCCAAATGTGACTTCCTTATAATCCTCATGGTATAAGATTTACCCCAGTGTACTAGATCATTGTCATAATCTGCATTCCCATTCTTGCTGGTAAAGATAGCAAGGAATGGCAATCTTAACACTCGAGTTTCTAGATTTAATGCGGTTTCCTGTAATAGTGATCTAATTAGATATATATTCAGCTTTAAACTAGCCTTTAGGCAGAAAAATTAAACTCTCTAGGCTGATATTTCATTGTTAGAATAGAATTATAATATAAATTGTACTCCAAATAAAATAACCGTAAGTTAATAGGGATTGTTCTTAGAGTACATTTAGTTGCTCCTAGCGAATTGTTGTCGTGTGTCTTCGGAGTTATAGCGTGTCGTAAGACATCAGCGCTGTCATTGCTTGTTATCTAGCTTCTCATGAAATTGAGCCACCGAAAATTATATGAGTAGTGAAGATGTTTTAAATATTTCATCCTAAAATAACTTTCCAACAAGATACTTAACTAAAAACTGCTATATTGATTAAAAATTATTGTATTCAAAGCAATTTGTAGCAGCAAGAGGGTATCAATGAAAGCTAGTCGCTGCAAGTGCGTCAAAACTGCTGCGATGATCTTTCCGTTTTTCGTTATGTATGCCCTGAATGTATACCTACTTCAGAATACACCATAATGTAAGGTAGGTATAAAAAATCAAAGACCTTATGTGGAATTTTTTATATTAGTTCAAAAGAAAGGGATACAACAGCTTTTATCGTATAGTAAGCTACTCATGTCAAACCATCTGCATGCCGTATCCGCTCGATTGGACGTTCATGATCAATTTTCATTAGAAGACATTCGTGGGCACTCACACTCAATTTCCGTGGATAAAGGGACCTCCATTTTTATTCTGAATGAAAGGGCGACGGAGCTTCAGAGACGTGGCAAGGGAGGACACGCCAAACATAGACCGGAAGCGCTTTCAGCGCACGTGAGTGAAGTGGTACACGCAGTTACGAAGGTAACTGAGTGACGAGGTACTACAGGCGAACACTGCCATAAGCAGGGTTGACTAACCACGAAAAAGGGCTGCAGGTAGCCATGACAGGTGACTCCCAACAAGGCATTCAGAAAAACGCATCTACTACACTTACGTACACAACACCCTGTAAGACACCGCAAGGGTGTTAGGCAAAAGGAGTCAGAGGAGTCATGAAATTAATGCATGCCATCACGTAGTGTGGATTACTTTCATGATTTTCTAAACTTATTGTTGTTACTGATATATTCATTCTGTTGTTGTTTTAAAATCCCATGCTAAATTATAAAAGTAAATGAAGTCTTTCCACCTACAATACTGTTTCTAATGAAAATCCATCACCTTCTGGAACGGACACCGAACGTAAACAATCATTACACAGTTTTGATAATATAAATTAAATTTCTCACATTTGCTCACGCAGGCAGACAAAGTCTACATTACCTACCGTATTATTCCCCTTTAGTTTCCATCTTACCTAATACGGTCTCCTACACGCGACATTATCATACGAAGCCTTTGATTCTGGCCTACAAAAGATAACGGATCACTGATAGATCGATAGCAACTGGCAAAGGTATACTGCAGTTGACGTTACTGAATGATCCTTACGCTTGTTTATAACAGATAGGTACCATCACAAATGAATTCTTTATATAATTTTGTTTCTCTTCTATTCACTTCTTTAACTTCATTCAGCAGCTTCCTTTCCTACTCTACAATTACATATTCCCAGAATATCTTCGTCGGCTTTTCTCTTCAATCAATTTCACCTTCTTCATGCCTCTTCAAATCAACGTTCCAAATCACAATTTTCCATTATCTATCGTTAATGCTGACGTTTAGGATCCGCAATGAGAAAACATCATACCAGACCCTCCATCAAACCAGTATTAATCTTCATACTCGAGGTCAATAACATTACCTCTCTGTTTTGACAATAAATCCATTTATCTTTATCAAATCTCTTCCAAACAAGGCAAATGATAAGCTTATTTTTATGAATAGTTCTAAACTTTAACTAATTAGCGGTTAACCTAGCTAACAAATGTTCATTGTTTTACTAAAACCTCAGTATTTTACCTTGGAGTATCATCCATCAAAGGAAATTCTACGATATTCCCAATGAATTTCTTTTAAGTACGGAGATTTGGTAGATATCGTATTGGCAGACGCAGCTAAGTAACTCCCTATCCTGCATAACAGGCGACTAATATGTAGCGAATGTTGGCTCAGTAGTGCATAATGCAATTGTTAACATTACTAACCCATGCATGAGAGGTAAATACAGATATGTACATAGATGCCATGACAACCAATAATCTCTTTATTACCATGTTAATACTAACCATCTAGTGGCATCAGACCATAATATCTAGCATATTTACATGTAATAATTACATCTACATCTACATGATACCCTGCAAACCACCATAAAGGTGTGTGGCAGGGGGTGAATCCTCACCAAACATGCACTACATATCATGCATTAAAAACGGATTAGTATAAATATACTGGTCTAAACTTCACTATTTAAAAAAGATAAAAGTAACAAAGCAAGCATGCAAAAACATGCTGTTATTTGGGTTAGCTGCAAGCCATTATACCAACATGCAGCTACCTTTGCTATACATTGATACACTAGTATTGAACACAGTTACCGCTATTCATATCCCTAATTGTACGAGGAAAAAAGGACATTTTGAATCTGTCAGTTCGGCAATCAATTTCTCTAATTTTGGCATCATGGTCCATTCTACTATAGTAAGTTGGGGTTCGCAAAATATTTTTAACATCATCACTGAAAATATTATCTTGGAACATATTTAAGAGATTAGGTCTAAATTTCAACCTGCGATCTGACAATGATTCCCATTTCAAGTCATTTGATAGACTGGTTACGCTAGTAAGGTTATCATACCGTCCCTTTACAAATCTTACCAATCTTCGCTGCACACGTTCAAGTTCATTATTTAGACCGATTTCGTAGGGATCCCATTTACTATCAGTATATTCCAAATGAGGTCTAACAAGGGAAAAGTAGCTGATTTCTCGTACATGATCGTCACATTCACCCAATACTCAAAAGCTTAGTTGCATGTCAGTTGTGCATATTTGGTGATCTTCACCCCTACCATACACCCTCGCGGTGTTTTTCAGGGTATTACGTAGACGTGGATGTGATCAACTTAGGAGTGTGTTATTGACAAAAATTAATTTCATACCATAAATTAACACTGTAAACTAGGTAGCATGAATGGCATAGTAATTCCTAATCACCATATTAATTAAAATCTTGAGAGATAGCTATTACTTAAGTTCAGTCAAATGAAAGCGATTCAAGATGATGCCTTAAAAACGCTACGTGTTAGCTCTGGTCCTTTCTCAGCTTATTACCTGCATAGGGAATTGGGGCTGATGTCATTCCTAAGGACGATGCTTGAGTCGAGTGTAGAAACGTCGGCTAGTATGGAACCCTTGACCCGGTGCAACACCAGAGAAGACTTTGTGCATGCTACTTGTGTTTTAACTTACCTCTGCGGCCTCCGTATCTCTGTTTTGATTTCTAAAGTCAATACTGCATATTTTGTGATCTCCACCCCCTGCAATAATACCTTGCGGTGGCTTGCATAGCTTAGATGTAGATGTAGAGGAGTAGTAGTTTTGAATTTTAGGTCATCTAACGGCTAAGGTTATATCAATATTTCTACTAAGCTCTCACTTATAGGACATATTCAACAATCATGCCAAGGGCGGGATTTGAACCCTTGACCCATGGTTTCTATGGATGTCTTTGGTTCCACTTGCAACCTCACTAAAGATTCATCTTTGGCAAATGAATTGCTTAATGCTTCCGTATTCACGCGGTTAAGTTTTATATAAATTCTCTCACTCTGAATGAGCTATACCTAAAAAATATTGGCATTCCTATGTAGACTAGTCAACTTTCACTTGATAGAAATGTAGGAAGTAGACATATTTTTGTAATAGTTGGGGTCACTCAAATCAATCGGATTTAAACCCTTTGAAACACTAGAAAATGCGAAAAATATGCACCATATACAAGTTATTTATCCAATTTTAAGAGAGATATACAGCCTTAATATTCGGCACAGAGCTGTAACTAAGCTCACTCCGCGAAACTTATTTTCATTGGCTAGTTGTATCGTGACGTAGGAAGTGCATAACAGGATGAGACAGAATGAAAGGTCTTGAGAAGCCTACTCAACGTTAGTAAATATATTATGGCTGATAGAAATGGTATTTAAACTTAGTTGACTTACAGGAAAACTTGAGCGTTAATATTTCCTATGGCAACGGGAGAGTGGTGGTTCTTGAAAGTTGCGGAGAATTATTTGAGCGTAGACTGGGAGTGGCTAAGCGGTGTTGGGAGAAGGGTAAGTTCATTAAAAACACTTTTAAGACTCAGAGTGGCTCCATTTTTCAAATAACTCCTAGGTATTTAAACTAGTTACCTTCTTCGCTATGGGTAAACAACTGGGGATAGAATCACTTATGTGTCCTTTATGTGATAAATACCCAAAACTACAATGAAGGAATTCCTGTCCTCAAGCAGTGTTCCAGAATGAAGTTACGCCTAACTCTGTGCTGTATTCAACCTGCAATTGATCATCCGAGGAGGAGGTCGATTAAATTCTAAAAAAATTTTTGATAGCAACCTTCAAGAGCAGAAGGCAATGAGAAGAGCCACTAAGCTCTTAGTTTGGGAGATATTACTATATGAATAGCTATTATCTGAATTTCAATACTTTTCCACAACCAGTATTTGTTCCTTGGCCAATGGAGCCACAACAACTAACTAACACCTCAATGATGAGGTCCATGGGTGCGCAGAAATTTTTACAATAGTCTTATATGAAGGGGACAACGAAATCAGACTTGGAAAGAGGGAAAAAATACGCAATGAATGTCGTGCGGATGCGGTGGTGAAACGAAGGAGATAAGAAGAGAAGGGAATAGGAGCCGGCAGGAATACGCCCCGAATAATGAGGGTGGGAGAAATGAAATAAAACGGAATGAGTAGAAGGAAGAGAGGAAAAGAGAGGGCGAGAGAAAATGGCTCTTTATTTCGAAAATGATTGCGCTGAAAAGCGTCCACCCCGGTGTCTTTTGTCTAACCCTCTTTTCACCCAAGCATGCTTCTCTGGGCTCCAGCCAGCCCGCCCACAACCACGCACTGCCCGATAAAAGGACACCTGAGAGGAAAGGTGGAGGCGAGAGAGGAAGGAACTGAGGGAGAGGGTAAGGATGAGGACGTGCGGGCGGATTGAGAAGGGGGGGGGGCGAGGGCGAGAATTGAGGGAAGGGTGGGAATAGCTGAGGGTTCCGAGGGTGAGAGAGGGTTGAAGGCATTGTCGAGGTGAGATCGGGGTGGGATAAGGGAGCGAGCACTGGAAATGGAACTAGCGATGCGGAAAATGCTTTTCCTCGCTAAAAAAATGAGGAATGGAAGAGGAGGGCGAAGATGAGGACGAAGAGAGGGAAATGGAGAGATTAGGAAATGAAATTAAAAAACCAAATACACGGGATGGAGAACGAGGGAGGTAGGGAGCGTCCATTGCCATTATCTCTTGTCCTGACAGAATACCTTAAGTAATTACATGAAAAAAAATAAGCTAGAGAGAGAAAGAGAGCGAAAAGAGGCAAAAAAGAAACTTCATCGTCCGTTCCCGAGTACGAAAATGGGTGCACTCCGACGAATTAATTCCGAACGAAATTTTAGACGGGGATTGTTGCCGGGGGAAGTTTGAAAAGGATGGAGGGGATGAGGAAGGGGGATGGGCCAGAAGGGATTGACTTGGACACACACAAACGCAAAGGCTAAACAAAAGAGAGGAGGGAGAGAGAGGGAAAAAAACAGTTGAATGACGAAATCGCCCACTCGGGAGGGTCCAGAGAGGGGAGGGGGAGGAGATAGCTATTGGGAAAGGACGAGAATGCGGGAGAAGATTCATTTGCGTCAAGACTCCTTATAATGGAGGCGTGGAGACACTTCATCGACGATCGTGGGGGCGTGCCGAAGTCAAGATTCACAGCTTCCTTCCACATTGTGAGCCGTGTTAGGACCTCGAGAGCCATTATATGCATATTCTCCACCACTGGATGATGGGATTGATATGAATGGATGGGTACAAGTGGGCAGGAATGTCGGAATGACTCGTATACGTAGGAGGGGAGAATTGAATTGCGGCCTCTTATTCGCAAAATCGGTGTAAAAATTGAATACAAAATTAAGCGCACGTCTTCATCTACAAATTACCCCGCAAGCCACAGAAAGTTTGTGAATCAGGGGGTAAACCATCACAAGGCATGCATAATCAATCCATAAATGAACTGACTACCTTGCAAACCACCTCAAGGATGTGTGGCAGGGTGTGAAGGATGGTTTTCACCAAACACGCAGTACGCAAATACAATAATATTTAATTCTGAAGGTTCTGGCGATATAGACTGGAAGTGAAACTTGATTTGATATGAAGCAACGTGGATTTGGCTCCTGTTTTCTTTCTATGTTGTCAACAAATTTTACTTATACTGCATACGTAATATAGATTTCTATGAAACTAATGCGAGGCACACGAAAAATTATACGTCTACATCGAACCCAGCATGTAAAGAAACATTTGAGAAGCACTAATACATATATTTTACATTTTATATTTCAAAAAGGCATTCTTCAAATCAAAACATCCACCATTTTCATTTCATTTCTGTTTGTTTCTTTAATCCGTATAAACCTAATATGTGAATCTTAATTCAATATTAAGGAAAATTGAATTTTTATGTAGTGATCATGTTAATAGAAGTCCTAATGTCAATGACTCTAGTCTAACGATATTTTAGCTTCTAGCGAAAATAATACTCCAGTGGATGCAAAATTTCTCGATTTCAAGATTGCTTTTCACAAGAGGTCTAAAGACAATCTAGAAATCAAAATTTTATGGGTTGGGCAGAAACATTATATTATGGATAAATGATTTCCTACGTGATCGCGTGCAAAAGTTTGTTCCTCCTTGGCAGTCGAAGTCACTTCGGGTGTGCCAGAGGGAGGTGTGATAGGTCCACTCTTGTTCCTTATGTACATAAATTATATCAATAACGTGGTAAAAAGCAAGCATCGTCTACTTCCCTATGACGCAGTAGTATACGGGGAATTTCTATGCCCAAACGATATAGAATCTTTGAATGATGACCTAGAAGCAATTGAAAACTGGTGTGATACATGAAAGTTGGGATTAAATTTGAAAACATGTGTGGCAATGATTTTTGGGAAAAGAATAATTCTCCTCCTAGCACTTATACATAAGGATTAATAAAGTGACAAACGAGGAATCCATTAAATATCTTGGAATAAGACTGGCACATAATCTTTCTCGGGGTAATCACATACGTGAAAAAATGGGTCAAGCTAATAGCGAATTGGGATTCATCTAAAGAGTACTGGGTAAATGTGACGATCATGTACGATAAATTAGCTACTTTCCCCATGTTAGACCTTATTTGGAATAGGTGGCCAGTATATGGGATCCTTACGAAATGCCCTTAATGGCAAACTTGAGGGTTTGTAGCGAGAATCGGCAACATTTGTAATAGGACAGAATGATGACTATATTAGTGTAACCAATCTACTATTAGATGAACTAAAATGGGAATCATTGTCAGACCGTATGGTTAAATCTAGAATTAATCTCTTGAGTGGATTCCAAGGCAATATTTTCAGTGATGACGTTAAAAATATTTTGTAAAATCCAACTGACTATGGTAGACTGGACCATAATTACAAAATTAGAGAAATTAATTGCCTAACTGACTGACGTAGTCAAAATTTCCTTCTTTGTCCGCACAATTAGGCATACGAATTGCTGTAAATATATCCAAGAGTATAAATAAAATTTTATTAATGGAATACATAGGTAGTTGCATGCTGTTTTAAGGACTTAAAACTAACCCAACTAAAAGCATGTTTTTGCATGCTTGCTTTGCTTTTTTATCCTTTTTTAGACCATTAACTTTGAATTATACTATAATTACTAATATTTTTTATGTTCGATATGTAATTCATGCTGGGTTTGATTTGACCCCCTGCCACACACGTTTATAGTGGCTTGCAGGGTATTATGTAGATTTAGAGGGAAAGAAACCAGCCATTCTTCCTCAAAGTCTGTGTATCACCCAAATTATAGTTATTGGATCCCTTGATGAAATAAAAAGTGAAGAGCTGTTATCGATAATCATAGTTTTATGAGGAAAGTATTACGAGAACCAGTGGGAATCTTCAGTGAAATTGAAATAGAAGTGAATTACTGCGTCCTTTAATTGTAATGCCCTCTTAATATTGCCTGATTTATCTTTATGAATCCCAATCATCCATGAACTCACCCTTAGATCTGAATGACTGGATCCCCAACATTTTCAGCCTCTTATACTTGAAAGTGAGTTATCATACTGCAGTACGAAAAAAGATGGAAATACATAGTAGGGCAAGGCTCGTTGGTGACGTAGAGAAATACAGCAAGGTGCCCCATTGCAAAACAAGGAGCGAGTTCATTTTAATGAGCGGGATCCGTTGAATTGTTTTTTTTTTGCTTTCTTGTCATCCATTATTTCATCCTCTTAGATTGCCCAGCCGCGCGTACGCTCAGGACGGTTGTTTGGCGCGAGATTGTAGAAGGAAACGAAATGGAACAATCCGGACACAG
Organism: Platycnemis pennipes; assembly: GCA_933228895.1. Classification (NCBI taxonomy): domain Eukaryota; kingdom Metazoa; phylum Arthropoda; class Insecta; order Odonata; family Platycnemididae; genus Platycnemis; species Platycnemis pennipes. The sequence goes on from OW121857.1 coordinate 81,844,007, forward strand.
TGGACTGGAAAATTCCTAAAGGGAATAAGGGGTGAAAGGAAGGGAGAGAGAGAAAGGAAATGGGAGAGGCTTTTGGGTCCTGATCGCAAGGGATTCTGAGAAGAGAATAGAAACGGAATGAATGAGGGAGGGGGTGAGGTGCGGGGAAGGAGAGACAGGGGTGGTCGGTTTGCAGACACAGGAGACGTTAGGGAAAGAGAGAAGGTGATAATGGAATGGCAGGAGAAAAGGGGGTTCGTGGAAGAACCGGGAGAAAAGGTTGGTGGTAAGGTAAACAGAGCACGAGGAAGCGATATAAAAAGGCGTACTACAGGGGAACTTATTGTCACCATAGGAATTACTTAGAATTATTGTAAAACTAAAAGAGTCGTACGTGAGACCTCAAGAGTTGGTGCCAATTTGTGAAAACTTTTTTCTGCATCACATGGTGTCATCTTTCGTAAACTTTCTTCTCAATATCATGTGCTAGTGTTAAGCTAACTGATAAGCGATTGTTTATAGTATTCCGAATGATTTCTATAAAAAATAGTAAAAATTACTATCAGTACGTATTCACAACAATTATTACTCATTATTATCCAAATTAGTCAGTCCTTAAATTGATTTAACAAGAGTTTTAACACTATTTTCAATAAGCTAACCTCCCCTTCGCCATCTCCTTTGTTTTCACGCAAGCCATACCTCATTATTCTCTTGTTATTACCCCATTATTTTCTCCGAACGTAGTTCCTTTCAAAAGGCTAGGGGAGAATTTAATGAAAGGAACTTAGAGTAAGTTTTGTTGAGCTTTCATAAAGAGGGAACAGCCTAATATCAAGTTTTTGGAGGCCACAGACTTCACTCAATATTATGGTTAAATATAAATAGCTAGACATGGGATCCTCAACTTTTAATAATACAGCTCAATTCTAAAACTAATTTCCACGTTAAAATTAAGTATGAGAACATTATAATTTGGAGCTGACAAAGAGCCAAATATTTAATGGGATGGATTTAAAAGGGAAAGAGAGTACTAGGCTATTTACTGCTTCCTTATATATTCGATCTTTCTTGAATTATTATCATGCATTCAGATCACCTCAGATAAAAGATAGTTATTAATTATATAATACATTTCAGAGCAGTATTATACTGGCTCGTACGAAAAAGTCACATAACATTGTAATAATTTATCGGGAATCATCGTTAAAAAGCGAGTCATATGTCGTACTTTTTACCCAAGGATAAATTATTCTTTAAGTGTTTAAAAACATTTTTTCATAGTTCAAGAAGAATAATGGAGGTTTGGATTTGCGTGGTTAATTTCTAAGTACTGTAGCAACCCTGAAGAATTTGTTTACGTGAATTAAAACATTTGCATACTTGCTAATTTTATGGAGCTTTACACAGTCACTGAGCATAGGCTTCGTAAACGATCTAACATATTGGATTAATCACCAAAGAAGTCAACACTACTCAAATTTTTTCCAAACAGCTTTCGCGATCCCAAACTAATGTCACTTCTTTGGGATTACTGATCCAAAACCGATGCAGGAAAATAAGAAATGAGGTGAAACAAATCAATTAAATTTCTTTTGATTTCAAGTACGATCTTAGACTTTTCGGCCAAAGCAAGTTCTGTTAAATACCACTGGAGAATATTACGATATGCGACAAAAACATTGGTCCCAAATGGAGAGTGATGACCTTAAATGGTTTTAGAGCGATATGAAGGAATACTTAGCAGTCTTACTTTTGGTTTCGGTCAATACATGCTGACAAAAATTATTCTCAATAAAACACGTCTTTCTGTAAAACGATAAGAAGAAGAATATGTTTTTCTTGAAACTCAAGAGATTGCTTTGTCGCTATTTTCCCTACCATTGCTGCATATCCCTAGCTTGTCTTTTGTTTCATTCAAATAGATTTGCAATTCATCTCTTTTATATCGTTCCGTACAGTGGAAACTCTGGGCCGACACCGCATTCTTGGCCTCGTACCTCACATTGAAAAATAATGCTTATCAATGCACTATCTGATTAAATGATCACACCAGTTTAATCTTTCTCATGTTAGTGGTGTCCTGTAGGGCTTTGTTTTCTCCTATTACATTTATAACTTAGACGTTAGATTTACTTATAGCATTTCCTGTCTTGGTAACCCTACTCCAGATCCACATTTCAGCTGCTATTATTTTACCTTTTTTCTTCCCTAACATCCTCGTCACACAAATTTCCAGAGTTACTTTCAAATCAATCCAAGAGCTTGGCCGGGGATCAATCATTAGTGCACTAGATTTGTCAATACCAGTCACGCAGTAGATATGCATATTAAAAAGTAATGCAGCGGCGAATGAAAAGCTTGCGTAAGTAAAAGACGTTCCCAGGACATGCTACTAAATTATGAGGTACTAAGATGAAATAATTATTAATGAATAATAGAAAAGTTATGAATTAATTTATCAATGGGTTATGGATTTGTTTGAGATCAATAGAGTAAATACTGAAGAAGGTATACATTTGAGAGATGACCCTATGTATAGGTAAGACCATTTTTTCAGATATGTTACAAGGGAGGCTGTATAGCCTGCAATTACATATCCGGGTATTTTGTGCTTCTTATAATCTCATTCAGTTTTCGTGAACATTGACATTTCAAATATATTCTTAAAAGAGTATAGCTTACTAATAAAGCACACATCATAAGATCCTCAAGAGGCAGTGTAGCAAAGAGATAGGTAGGTGAAATATTTTTCTGTAGCCTGTAGTGCATGATGCATGTAATAACAACCAACAATCCCTTTCTTATTATGAAGATACTAACCACCTATATGCATGTAACCATATTATCAAGCACGTCTCCATGTAGTAACCTAGTTGAATGTCAATAGTGCATGTTTACTGACCTTCACTCTATGCCTCACACCCTCGTGGAGGCTCGCAGGGTATTTTGTAGATGTATCGTTGCCACGAAGGAGTTACTTGAGTATGTTTGCAGAATTTTCCCTGAAACATCATATATTTTGCAACGATATGACTTTTAGCTTTTATATCTATTGCGTCTTTTCACGCCTTAAGAAAATGCAACGAATAGCCTTAATATCCAGCTTTAGATAAGGGAAAAACTTCATTAATCCGGCGGAAGAGGGCTCACAGTGGATATGCCTCATGGTGGATTAGTTGTCATGAGTTACTATCAAAGGGCATACGGTTAATGGGCTTTGCTGCAGAGAAGAAACATGTCCTGTAGGGCGGGAATGGAAGCAAGAATAATTAATTAAATTGAATTCGGACAAAAAAATCCCTTTGTGCACATTCTAATGGTGAACGTAGAAAAATACCTCCTTCGTCCTCCGCGGAAGTTGCTTGAAAAAAGATGAAACTTTGGAAACGTGTAGGCAATCACAAGAAGGACACAATGAACAGGAGAAAAGGAACGAAGACGAAAGAAATAGGAGACGGACTAACCTAACCGTCCCCTTCGTTTGCACGTACGTGTGTATACATCACGTACAATGGTGAAACAGTTGGGGGGAGAAGCCGGAGTGAGAGGGAGAAAGGGGGAGATGGGAAAAAGTCTCATTCTGCTGTTTTCATACGCTCGAAAGAAGGAAGAACCAGAGTGTAAATAATGGCATGGGGAGGGTGGGAGGGGGGATTTGTGAGGAATGATGGGAAGAATGAGTGTGGGAGGGTGGAGTGGGGGGATTGGAGATTGAGTTCCGGGGATGTGGGAGGAGAGGAGGGGGGGTGTGGCTTAGGGTCCTAAAATCGGGAATTGAGGGAGGAGAGCGGGGGATGGCGGAAAGGAGGAAAGAGAAATAAGTCGGCGTAGCCCGTCGTGAATTAGGAAAGGAGAATTTTTATACGGGGAGCCATGTTGTGAGGAGAACAAAAGTTCATTGGGGGAAAAGAAAGAGACAAGGGTGGGGGGGGGGAGATTGGATCGTAGGGGTGGGTGGGTGGAGGTTGTAGGAGTAGGACAAGGGGAAGAAGATGGAAGGGAGGCTGACGGACAATGCCGGAAAATGGCCGCCTTGAAAGAGGAAAGGAAGACAATGGCGGGACAGGGAATGAGGGAGGAAATAGGTAGATTCGAAGGCAGAGGTAGCGAGAGAATGGAATCGGAAGAAACCTTTACATCCACTGCTACGCGAATCCTCTACATTGGGTCCTGAAACGACGGTAATCATTCCCATCGATTGTGATCATGAGCCGAAACAAAAATCTTTTGAGAGGCAGAAGTATGCTCATCGGAAAAAATGATGTGAATGCATCTTTCTCAGCGCCATAAGTGGTCCATAAAAAAGACAAAACGGAATGGTAAGGCTCACCACGGTTTCCTTAGAAGAATGTTAAAATAAGGAAAAGAGGGGTGGGGAGAAAAAAATACACTAGTTAGGTTGAAAAGAGTAGATAGTTTCGAAACGTCCATGCCTATGTGTACACTATGATTGGATCGTAAAAGATTTCTCAGCCCTCGACTTGGTACAAATAAATGGCAAAAAATTTGGTTTAGACTTTTAATATAATAACTTAATATTGGTTAAGACTTTTATGACATTTTCCATCACCAATTGTATTGCTTTATCATATCTCTTTGATTCTAAAAAATATTCCCTCTGATTGACGGTGCGGCCCTGGTGATGGTTGAAAGCCTTCCATTCACCCTTATGGTGGCTTGTAGCATGCTATGTGGATGTAGACAGATTGATTTAATTATTTGTTCAGTTTCTATTTATGACAGGAAGTTTTAGTTTCATTAAATATATGAACTTTGTCCCTTAGGGTCCTCTAGGGTAAGAAATGGAGTACTTTAACATGACCAGTACTTTAGTCGATAATAATAAATATTTCAATATAGAGAATCCCTCAAAAGCTAAAATTTCTAATGTTTACGAGCACATGTGTATCCCACATTTCAATATGGTCCCCTAACATAATGTGGATATATCGCCAATTTATGGTTTAAGCAGTTGCAGGATAAGTTATCTACAAAAATTTGATTTCTCATAAGTTTTTCTTTCCTTCACGTGTGTTTATGGAACCGGATTTTTCCTCCTATATAATTTCTGGGTTAGTTAGTGATTTGTCAGGTAGATTACGCATTTCCCTGACAACCAGAATTCGCGAGCCATGGGCTCGAATTCCACCTGGGTCTTTGGGCTAAACCGCTGTAGACTGTGAGATATAACTTTGGAACTTTAAGCACCGTTTTATCTAACTATTTTTATTTTTATTTTCATTGCTATTGGTAAAATATGGTTATTTTAGTAATGGTACGTAAGAATTAAGAACCTGATTCAGACTTGCATCATTTTCTGGAATGATAACAAAGTGTTGGTTCCATCGACGGAAGACCAAGGAATTGGTCAGCCTGCCTTTCTGAGCATTCCCTTAAAGATACGAAGCGAGTACGGCACCGATGACATCTTTTAAAAGAGGACCTTAACCCTTTTACTGCCAGTCCCTTCAAGGTAGCCTGTACAAAACTGCCAAGCCCATTTCCGTGAGAATCGTAAGACTATTAATTTAACACATATTTGAAGCACTTAATTTTAATGCATGAATTTTTTGTTTTTCTCGATGTTGATAATATATTTCACTTTTATGAGGACGAAAAAATCATCATGCTGTCACTGTTTAGAAGGAAATATAATCAATACAAATATGTAACGATGTAATGCAAGTTGGCCAATATATTGGCCCTAGGCAGTTTTCGCACAACCATAGAGGGCCGATATATTGGTCCATTGGCAGTAAAGGGTTAATAATGAGGAGTTAGCTTAGCCAAACAAAAAGACGATTCTGAAAACTGAATCACTCTGTACCGAAGACTGCTTACTGCGCCAAACTTGAAGATCTTCGGTGTTTTCGATGGCGATACCAGACATATGTCCACTCATTAATTTTTCTTTTGAATTTATCCTCCTGTCCCACCAATACACTTATTCATTCAACGCAAACGGCCACAGTCCTTAGTTGAATCTTCACAGTAACTAAGATATTAAATACATCTACGCGATACCCTGCAAGCCACCACGAGGGTGTTTGGCGGGGGGCGAAGATGACCAAGCATGCACTAAATACAAGGTAATAAACGTAACTGTGTCCGGCGAGACGTAATGGAATAATATCATGATAAGACATAAGATATAGCACTTATTCCACAGGTTTTTATTAGTGGTACAACGCGTTTCAGCGGTTAAGCCATCATCAGGTACAAAAATGAGTCAAGAAAGCGGTATATATACCCAACTAGGAGGGGGCGGGGGTGGGAATTGTCGGGCGAGAGGAGGGAGGTGTTAGGTGGGGAGGAGGAGGTGGGAGGGGGGACACTGACGGTGAGTCAATGAGTGATTTAGGGAAAGGAATGGCTACGAGTGTGGAGTGATATTTGAATAGCTGGTCGTTCATGACGTACTCCCCTTGCTGAACAATTTCAAATTGTTCCAGCGCGTCCAATCTCCGGCCTTTCCTTTCCACATGGCGTATCTCCGGGTGGAACAGGCAGTGATGTGCTGAGTCCCAGATGTGTTTGGCCACGAGGGAAGATGGGTCCTCTTTCTCCCAACATTTGCGGTGTGCATTCAAACGGGTGGCGAAGTTTCTACCCGTCTGCCCAATATAACCTTTTGCACAACCACTGAACTTAATCTTGTACACTCCCGACTGGAGGGTGGGGTTAAATCGGTCCACCGAGTGGCATAGGAGGTTACCCAACGTCACTGGATTGTAAAAAGAGATCCCAAGTTTGTCTTTTGGAAATACTTTAGCTATTTTGATAGAGAGATTGCCAATATAATGCAATCTACACCACTTCCTAGGTTCCAGTGGGGGCACTGAAGGAGTGTAAATATTAAATTCAAAGGTCCACGAACTAGCCGTGAAAACTTTAACGGCGTTACCCGCTGATATTGCACAATAGCAAATTTTCCACAGAGAAAAAATCATTTGCCTTGACCGGGACCTTTAAGGCTCTATAATTTCCACAGAGAAAGAGGATGCCATGGTAGCTCAACTGGTAGAGCACCTGGCCGGAAATCAGGGGGTCCGGGTTCGTGTCCCGGTCAAGGCAAATGATTTTTTTCTCTGTGGAAAATCCGCGAGTGTAAATATTATTGATGACCAACTTCTGGCGTTTCTGGAATAATTTTAAATTTTTCAGCAAGGAGAGGGGTAACTCATGAACGACCGGCTATTCAAATGTCACTCCCAACTCCTAGCCATTCCTTTCCCTAAATCACTCATTGACTCGCCACCAGTATCCCCCCTCCCACCTCCTCCTCCCCACCTAATACCTTCCTCCCCTCGCCCAACACTTCCCACCCATGCAGCTATACGGCTATTATCTACACAATAATAAAGGGATTGGTTGTTAATACAGGCGTCATGCACTACAGACTAATCTACAATATTTCACCTACCTATCCTTTTGCTATGTTTGCTATGTTTGCTTTGCTATGTTTGCTATTGTGTTCTCTAATAGTACGAGGAAAAAATGACATTTTTAATCTTTTGGTACGACAATATGTATATCTCTTTAATCATATGTATCTGATCGAATCTAGCATAAAAGTCGGGTGTTTTAATACATATCTAACGTGTTGACGTTGGAATTATTAAGAAATATTGTTAACGTAATCATTGAGAACATTATATTGGAATTTATATGAGGAGTGCCTACATATAGGTGTAGGTACCGTTGCAAATGTCAGCACTGGAGCGGGCTGAGTGTCGTACTGTATGGCTATGCGAGAGGAGGTACGGAGTTCCTGAGAATGGAAGAGGGAGGAGATATAAGGTAAGGAGAAACGGAGGAAAGGGTGAGAAAAAGCACGACCAAAGAAGAAAAGGATTCCACGCACGCAGGGCATGTTTCCATCTGCGTGCAGTAAGGGAGAGGGTGGGGATAAGGACGACGACATCTCAGCCCTTGAAGGCCCGGGGGAGGGCACGTCGGGATTGTCACCAGAAAGGGGAAACACCAAAAAAGCACCACAGGTGATCAATCTTCCTTTCCCTCCTCCCTCCATCATCCACTTCCTCCTCCTCTTGTTTACCGCCTTCAAAACGCCTTCTCCTCCCTTCTGCCCTCACCCTGTTTCCCTCCCTCTTTCTCGCTCGCATCACCTACCCCCTCTGTCCGTTTCCTCCCATGCGCATTGTCCAGGGGGGGGGCGGCGCAAGCCCCCCACCCCCTTTCACGTCCCTTCCGCGCCAACGGCCAATCAAAATGGGAGGCAAAGCATTTTGAAAAATGATCTCGAAAGACATTCCCGACTCTGCCCACGTTCTCTCCTTTTATCTCCTCCTCTCTCTCTCTCTCTCCCTCTCTCTCTCTCCGTCTTTTGCCCTCCCCTCCTACGCCGTTACCCCGCAGCGTTGCCAAGCGGCACGAATGAATGTTTACGCATATTCCAAGGGGAGATGAAGAACTGGGGAAGATTTTACACGCTTCTGCCGATCCTACACGGCCTCTCTCTTAAAATCCTAATACACTTGAATGGGGGAAACAAGGTGAATAATTGGGGATGGAGGAAAAGGCACCAACCAATTATTTTGGCATTAATTTTAGTTTTCAATCATAGACCGCATAATTGTGATTGGAAGTCTTCTGGTAAGGTTTTTTTTTCGATGAATGCAATATACCCCTAGTAATACGGCATATGTAACGTGCACGTCATGGCAGGGGACAGTTTTTTTTCATTTATTTTCGGTGTTAAATGTAAATTTTGTACAATCCGCAATTGACAACTGTAATGTTTATGAAAAAACTATCGCTAAAGATGATATAAATCTTATTGCGATCCACAAGTTTACTATTTCCTAGCGATGTTCTTGCTATATATAAAAGAATAGAGGATTACATACAAACAGATTTGGAGAAACGTCATTGGTGTTTCATACTACTCCTACTTATGTTGGTGCGTAACATTCAATATGTACGTAATTTAAAAAATCGAAAATTCATTAATAGCCTATTCTTGAGTTTTGAAGCTTACTTAAGTCATAATGCCATTATTTCATGATCTTGGCGTTGAGTTGCATTTAAATATTCGAGAGTGTAGCTAACTACACTCGTTAGACACTAACATTCAGAATAATGATATTTTACTTAAATATTTTATAATACATTCAAGTTTACTATATATTGAGCTGCAAGGAACTGCGGATAGGGCTTGTCCTGGGAGCATCTTTGTTCCTAAAATGAGAGATCTGTTATTCAGAAAAGCGCACATCTTTTGCTCAATTAGGCATGAACTACTTAAAGAGGCTTTCACCAATGTTTTAGGCGGGGTTCCCGAACAGTAGACAAAAAACCTACCTCGAGATTATGTCAGTATTTAATTTATGAGAAAAACATCCAACATAGATTTTCGAGAATAGGGCTCGAAAGTTATAGGGCCAGAGAATAGGGATAAAATTAATGGGAACTTACGTGGCATTAAAGTTACATTGTTATTAATATAAATTGAAACGTAAATTTCTCAACATCCTTTCTCCGCTCCATGATATATTCATAACTCTACCTAAATACCCACCGATCCTATATGCCGCAAATGACCTTAGCTCTTATTGTTAGTCATCTGAGAAACTATCATTACCAGCAGTCACATGACTGACAGAGACATGACTGAGTTTATGAGTTCAAAAGGAAGCGACGTGTTCAGCAACTACCCGGAGACGGTCGGCAAGGGCGAATTTTGACAGGATACTGAGTCCGAGTCCGTAACCAAAATGTGGAAAAACGACGCATCTGGTTTGCGGTAATGTGATTATAGTGTTTCTTAGTCAAATTCGCGCTGTGTACGGCGTCACGTTCACGGCTCATCCTACAATACACTTATAAAATCTTCTAAACTTCTGAGTCAAATTCGCGCTGCGTACGCCGCCAACTTTCAGACCTCATCCTATAATACACTTCTAAACTGAAATCTTACAATGATTAATTAATGTCATGTACAAAAATTGTAAGAGCAAGGTCGACCGTGCCGCTCACGGGCCAGCAACTATTACACAATTTATATCGATCTTGGTTTTCTGTGAGGAGACGTGACGGGGAAAGATCAAGAGGTAAAAACATTTATTTAGATCACGGAAAACCAGCAGAACTTTCCGCAATACTTTGCCTCAATACCTATTTCAAAAAGAAACAATTTCCATCTGGAGAAGTTTCTTTTGATTTAAGATTTTTTATCGATTTCTTCCGGCAACGGCTTTTCTAAATGGACTTACATATTTTTCCACGTCCTATACTTCACCCCATGTTCCTCCTCAGCCCGGCCAAACTTCCTACCTCCCATTCAAACTATGTACTCATTTTCATTCTTCCCTCTGCCCGGCTTACACAACATTCTTCGTTCAATAACGTCCTTTAAATACCTTTGACCTTTTAATTCTAAAGATTCAGGCGACATGGAGTGGAAGCAAAACATGATAGCATAGAAAGAAAACACGAGCCAAATCCACAAAAATAATAACCTTTATTAGGACGGGTTTCACTTAATCGACCTTTATAGCGGACTCCAATCCATCTCTTCTGCCTTCTAATTTCCTTAACCACCACCTTTTTCTCTCCTATCATTAATCAAACTAATCAATCAGATACTCAAAAGTTTAATCATGATAAACTAGTTATTTCACAAATTTGGTTCTTTAATCCACAAAACCTCGCCACTTCCTTTCCTATGCAAACTAAGCACAAGAGATGGGAGAGGAACTGAACTAACTTGGAGTTCCAATGAAAGATTGAACCGCTATAGGAAGGATAACAATATAAACGAAAGCATCAATAAATATGGAACCATCAAAGAATCATTAAATTTCATAGTCGCAAAAGTGACATTGCAGAATTTAACACTGTTTACCATGATAACAAAGAAACACAAGGTAAAATTCTGTAGTTTAATACAGATCTTTCCACCGAGACCATTGACCAAATGCGGGGGCCGGGAGGGGACGAAGGTGAAGTCTCTAGCTGCGGAAGGGAATGGTGCTGGCCTTACCAGGTTCGGGGTAGCGCCCTGTGCAGTGGATCGCATTGCAAGGGACCATATCTCAGAAAGGCTTAGAGATAGGTCAAAACTAACGAAAATTTGGCCCCAGAGATCTTTCCTTTTAAGGAGTGAATATTTAAAGAGTACTTTTACGGCCCAAAAAATGCATATTTAGGCCTGAAGTACTTAAGGCCCTTGGGGCACAGGTTCCCGTTAGTTAAAAGTGATATAATTTTAGCACGTGAATATAAACTTCATATCGTTCATTTTGGGAGTAGGAAAACATAACTTTTCCAAATTCTGAAAAATAAGGGTCACCCAAATCTACACCCTTATAATACCCTGAAAGAAACCTCGAGGGTGTGTGGCATACGACCATTCATAGCATTTCTTTGTTCATTTTCCTTTTTACCCACCTTACTTCCTCCGTCCTTCTCGATATCCACACCTCAAAATGCTGTCTATTATCATTTATTTTTCAAATTCCATGTCCATGTGTCATATAATGAACGTTCCACATGTTGCTTTGGACTATTCTTTTTTTGCGTCCCTACTCAACGAACATTCTGATACACGGCTTTTAAATTTGCCCCGGAAAATATCATTACTTTCGTTTATTTGTGATTTATCGTCATTCAAAATCTTTTGAATTGTCTTTGTAAGGTATCTAGTAATTTCTTTATGCCCTTACTGACTGGCCAAATACAATTTGATCTTCAGAGAATCTCTCCAAATTTATCAATTTCTTAGGTCTTGTTGATGACTTGAAAAAGTTGAAACCCACATAAATGTTGAAAAGAAAAGTTTGAAACACAAATAAAAGAGATTAGAAAGAATGATGTTTAGCGAACAGGTTTAAAATCAGTTTCGGCCATGCACGTTAAGGTCCAATGATGCATGTGTACGTGACAGATAGACAGATAGATGTGCGATAGACATTTAAAATCATCACAGCGAATAATGCTTTGGGTTGAATTTAGAGTATGTATGTTTGAAGTATGAATGAAGTATATCAAAGTACGTGTTTCGAGATTGTATGCATGGTTGAATTAAGAGTAGGCATGAGATCATTCATGAAATATAAAAGTGTAATTTTCTGATTGGCAAGTTAACCAAAATATAAATATTTTAAGCATTTCCACGAGAGTCGTTTAAGCATTTACACGAGAGTTGTCTGCGCAGTGTCAGTCTTAAAAGTGAACTGACATTTAGACATTATAATCTGCATTGCGCGTGAAATTTCTAAGTTTCCTTGCTACTGTAACTTAACTTGATACCACAATAGCATGGGTATCAATAATAAGTGTGTGATACAGATAAAATTGGCGTTAGCAAAAACCTATATAAAATAACTTCCAGCCACACATTTCTGGAGATTAGCTAGAAGCAGATTCTGAAGCGCTGTTATTTGACGCATTAATTTTGATCATTTCACTAGCCTTCACACGTAAAAATGATATCAAAATGGAAGTTTGTTGGGCAAGCAGCTCAATGAATATCACACTGAACAATTTGTTCAATCTAATTATAATTTTCTCAGCATCTAGTCCTCACGTAACTCCTTTCTGTCGACTCAAGAGCCAACGGCCGTTCTCCCCTCTTTAGCAAAATAATTATTAGAAATAAAGTCCAGTTTTCCACGTGCAAACACACCACGCCTTCGCTGGCCCTCGCCTCAATTCTCCCTCCCACCCCCCACTGCCCTCCCCTTCCACTTTTCGATTTGGTGGGGGGGATCGTAAAATTCCCTCCCGGTGTTCCCTCCCTCAGACACCTTTTATATCGCCTTGCCCGCGAAAGCCCGTACAACCCTCCACCAATCTGCCGCGTACAAAGTACAGGCGCCATTCTATCACCTCACACCCTACGCCCTTTTTCCTCGCCGCTCGTAAAAACGGGATTGGATCATTCGTCGTTAAAGGGCTGGAGGGGGTAAAAACCCTTATCCGCGCTCCACAATCCCTTTTCTCATTAGTCGTAAAAAAGAACAAAATCCCCCCCGACCGATTTCGTGAAAGAGGCTGCCATGTCATTATGCCCACGATAAACGGACCTTCGACACCGCCCCAAGTAAGCCCAAACAAATGCCCAATTCATGTCCCGTTAATAAAAACATATCCCTTCTCAATTTCTGACCAATAAGTAACGTGCACTTGATGCGTGTATAACTGACACTTCTTTTAATATTCTAAAATATTTGAGAGCGTAAGGCATAACGAATAGCACCAAATTTATGAATGAATATAGGCACTTAATGAGTCACTGGTGATAGTAAGAAAAGGCAAAAAAAATACCGGTATTTGAATGTATGTGATACTATTTTTTTTTTTACAAAAATGCATTTCTTCCTCCTTATTTGAGAGAAACACGTATAGGAAAGTCCCATACTTACGAAGGCTAGGCTTTTTTCAGAATGTGAGGGGAACAACCTGCACCCTCACGTAGTCAGAAGTGCACCTGTTCCTGATACTCACGAAAATTAAGACCCTACTCTTAATGAGGAAAAAGAATCGAGCATTTAGGCATTCGCGCTTTTTTACTCTCTGCTCAGTTCAGCTGATATGGTCACCCCCTGCCACACACCTTTATGGTGGCTTGCAGAGTATCATGTAGATGTACTGTCAATGAATATAGATTGTCACCGCCTTCATGTTTTATGCTTCTACACTTAATTGCCCTAGATTTTTATTCTTTCAGAGATTTGTCCCTCGCGGCTCCCGAATCCCAGAAACTAAAGTTATCAAAGAATCAATATCTATTTCGAGATACGTTACAAACGTGAATAAGAAACCAAAGAAACCACTTAGTCAAAAGGGAGAGCAAGTGCGAATCAGATTTGTTGAACTACTCCGCCGAAACCCATATATCCTTTCCCAAACCCAATATATCCTTTCCCAAACCCAATAACTTCCTTTTGCCTTACCACCTCTTCCCTTATTGCCTGCCATCTGAACCTGCACTATGTCTATAACATAACTTTGTGCAAAACCCTGCCAGCTGGACGCTGGAAGCAGGGCTCAAGAATGGCGGCGACCAAATAAATAAGGAAAGACGACGAATCATTCATCATCAAGAATGTTGTCGAAAGGAATTCTGGAAGCAACAAAGGCTGGCAAGGGCGACCAGCTGAGTGTGAATATAGGCATAGGGCCTGAATATAAAACCAGTTAAGCAAAAAATAGTTATTACTAATGAATTATAAAACTTTTTTTTGATAATTTGCTAGCATACGTTTCCGCAAAGTGGAGCCAAATAAATTGCGCTGCTATATTTAGAGGTATGGCAAACAAAAACCCACACCCGCTATTTGTTGTGATAGTTCTACTCGACAGCATCCTAGTCAGTACTTCAAAGCAAAATTCAAGTAAATTACATTGATTTTATTCCTCAAACGCATCGAATGAGGGGCGAACACTTCGAAATTGAATGATGAAGACCTATTCCTCTGACAGAAAAACTCAGTTTCATGCTGAAATTAAACGCTATGTGATTGTTAAATGTCCATAATTGTATTAGGGTAAAATATTAACAGTATTAGCAAATTCTTATCCAAAAGCGCGAGGGGGTCAAGTACTTGGTGAACTCAATCTGAACACGGCACTCGAGAAGGGTCTGTTTTTTCAGTGAAAAGTATCTTCTTCAAACGGGATACAAACAATGGCCTTCGGAGTGGGAAGCCAGTACTTAAACCACAACACTAACACTACCTCATAATTATTTGTCTATACGCTCCGAAGGCTAGGATGTATTTTACGCTAGCTGCACTCCTTCCGCTGATTTTAATCACGAATGGAATTCCCCCATTTGGAAGGAGTGCAGAGATGAAGGACTTCCTTCCAGGCTTTCCGCCTCTGGCTGATGTCCTGCAGAGACCCACAATCGTCAATGGTTTAATTCCGCCGGAGGGCTCATAACTCAGGTGACCTCTCAGATGTCTCCGCCTCGTCAGCCCGCACGGCACACCAAGGTATCCAAGCTATAGTAGTAGAATTGGTCGTTTAGGCACTTCAAAGGCTGAACTTATTTCGCACTGCCTAACCTAATTTCGTAAAGCTGAGATAGACTCAACACCCAAGCCAAGGGGGGGGTTCAAACCCGCGACCCTTGGGTTGTCATGAAATGTTTCTGACCTGACTACTACGAAACTCCACGATAAGAGTTCTTCATCCGAAATGAGTTAAAGCGAATTCGGTAGCATCTACATCTATCTATCTACATCTACATAGTACCCTGCAGGCCACCACAAAGATGAACTATGTAGATGTACTATGTAGATACTAACCATCCAGCTGCATGTTCCAATGTAGTCGCCTAGTTGCATATCAATAGTGCATGTTTGGTGACCTTCACTCCCTGCCACACATCCTCGCGGTGGCTTTCAGGGTATAGCGTGGATGTAGATATAGATATTTTAAAATTCTGTTTATTCATGATATGTAATGCATGTTTCTTGTGAATGCGCCCCCTGCCACACACCTATACCACCGTACTAAAAGATAACACAATAGGCATCATAGCAAAGGGATATGTAGGAGAAATATTGTAGAAGAGTTTGTAGTGCATGATCCATGTATTGACAACCAATCCCATAATTACTAGTTTTAAATAGAGTAGTTTTGAACAGTACCTATACATGTACTAATCCTTTTTTTATGCATGGTATGTAGTGCATGCTTGGTGAGAATTCACCCCCTGCCACACACCTTTATGGTGGCTTGCAGGGTATTATGTAGATGTAGATGTAGAAAGGTGTGTGGCGGGGGGTGATTTCTCACGAAACATGCACTACATATCATGCATAAAAAAAGGAATAATATTAATATACTAGTCAGAACTTCACTATTTAAAAACGATAGAAATTGCAAAGCAAACATGCAAAAACATTCTGTTATTAGGGTTAGCTTTACGTCCTCATACCAACATCTAGCTACCAATGCTATCCATTGCTACTCTCCCATTGGACATATTTACCGTTATTCGTATCTCTAATTGTACGAGGGAAAAAAGACATTTTGAATCTGTCAATTCGGCAATCAATTTCTCTAATTTTATGATTATGGTCCAGTCTGCCATATTAAGTTGGGGTTCGCAAAATATTTTTAACATGGGGTGTAGCAAGCGATGTACCGTCATGAATTTAACGTCCGGACTGAATCATATCGTCACGCTCGTAAGCCGAACAATTCGAAGCGTAAATAGCTTTTTTCGGGAACCTACTTCCTTTCACTTAAACAATGCATTACACGGTAACTATACAAGCACCCGCTACTTATGATGGAGTAAATCTAATGAAATAACCAAGTTATAGATGACATCATATCGGACACAATCAAAGTCACATCGGGAGCTCCTCAGGGTAGCGTAATGGATCCGCTTCAACTTATTTTATTCGACAAAGATTTGGATACCTTAGCGAGTAGTAACCTTAGGCTTTTTGCAGACGACGTGGTAGAGTCAGGGATATATCGACTGAAGAAGAAAAGGAAACATGCGGTTCTATATTATGTATTAGTAAAGCAATAATGGAAAGAGTTGAATCCATAAGGTACATGGGTGTAACAGATTTATCATGGTGATTTCACCACAGATTTAAGGTAGCGAAGACAAATCCGGAAATATGAGACCGAGCCAAGAGAAAGCTAGGATTTAGTAAAAGAGTACTTGCGAAATGTGACGAAAATACAAAAGAGCGATGCTACTTTTCAGTAATTTGGCCCCACATTGAATATGCAGACAGTGTAAGGGATACGTAAACATTAGGGTTGATCACAGAGAAAGACAGTGTGCAGCGTAGATCAGCTAGGTTTGCTAAATGGTGCTACAATAGATTTATCAGTGTATCAAAATTAATAGATGTTTGCTAAATGGTGCTACAATAGATTTAGCAGTGTATCAAAATTAATAGAAAAATTATGTTTAACAATAATTATCAGACCGTAGATTGAAATGCCGTTTAAATATCCCGCAGAAATATACGAGGGACATGTGAACCTACTGAAGATGTTAGATATTCATTAAAAATCTCTGCGTATCATGTAAGATTTGACCAGTTAAATGAAATTAGAAAGATATATTGTCTTACCGATAGATTTAAAATGCTATTTTTTCCGTGTACTATAAGAAAAAAATATAGGCAGCATAGAAAGGGGAATGAAATATTCTAAGTAGTATGTACCGGTCGTGCCGATAGATTTAAATTGTCATTTTTACCGCTTAGGTGCAATGAGAGAGCACAATAGGCAGCATAGCAAAGGCATAGGAAGGTGAAGTATTGTTATAGTAGCCCATAGTGCATGATGTTTGCATTAAAAACCAATCTCTTCATTACTACGTAAGTGTGTAGTAATCTCTGTACCCTTTATTATTAACCATCAAGCCACATGTGACCCTATTTTATAGAATGTTTCTATGTATTAGCCTAGTTGCATGTCAATAGTGTATGTTAGGTGATCTTCGCCCCCTGCCACACGCCATCGGGGTGGCTCGCAGGGTATTACGTAGATGTAAATGTGGCGATAGATCTTAGTGGTATGGCAAATTGCATGCTTTGCATTAAATGGTAAGCAATTGGTGCTCGTATCTGCACTCCATGTCACACACCCTTACGGTGACCCTCAGGGTATTACGCAGATATAAATGTTGTCCATCATCGTAATAACCTACGACCCACCTACTAAAATAGAGCGTGTTTTGTGATCTTCAACCCTCCCAAAAACCCTCGATGTGGCTGACAGGGTAGTCAGTACGTATACAAAAAACTAATTCCAAGAATCATTCAAGAATGCAATTTTACGAATGAAAGATTAGCAATTGACAGCGTCATTCAATGGAAAGGGTATCGAATGGCATTTTGCCTTCGACCATTTCATGATAATAAGTGTTCTCTCTGCTTGATGAGTCTCAGTCAGAGAAATGCAATAGAATGACTACCTGGTGATGGTTCATACCCTTGCGGTGGCTTGCAGGGTGTGATGTAGATGTGGATTTAACTTTGGGAGCAAAAATAATCGTTCATTTGCTAACTTATTTCTTTTGCTTTGAATACCGTTTCCTATTGTCAAATCATAAGGCATTGATAATAAATAATTGATATCGATAGAGACTAATAACTATGTATTGCTAGGGGTTAACTTCATCTTGGTTCCATGACTTTAACTAACAATCCCAATTTGTTGAATTAGCAGTACAATCTGAAAAATAACTTGTAGCAGAGTAGCATTAGTTTTGGGTTGACTCAAATCCTGCGGTCATATCGAATCGCCAAGCCAAACACGATGTTCGCACCCCAGGTGAGATTTTAACTCGCGGCGTTTGGTTCTTCAGGCCGGCATGCTACCAACCTTGAATGCGTGGCCATGTATGTGGTGGGAGATATCAGACGACATACACAAATTTCCGTTAGGTCAAACATTCCAAAGCTTTTAATAGTATGACACATCTATCGCGTTGGAGAACACCCCGAAACACAGTCCGTGTGAGATAACTGACGCAACGCCGGCATAGCAATACCATTCTTGGCAATCAAAGAAGCCCGTTTTAGTGAAGACGGCCTCGCCACGGTCAACTGATCAGTTCCTTGAGTTCTGAGAAAACACAGGAAACTCGAGGGTTGCCAATGCTTTAAGTCAGAGAGTGGCAATCTTCTGCCGGAGAATAGTCGTGGCGTCGGAGAATAGTCGAGAAGTGTCTCGTTGGATGATAAATTGTTTAGTGCTCTTCTCATCGGTTTACAACCATTGAGTTCTTACGGAGGTTATTGTGTACGTGCTATCATTTAACAATGATCCAAGCTACGGACGTGGTGAAGTGGACAACAGTGAACGTGATTAAGTTACTCTCCAGTATCAGGAATGTTTACACTCGTGCCGGCTCGGAATTCCATCAGAGTATGAACGCCGAAAATACGATTAGCCTCACCCTTAAGTCTCCCCTCCATTGGCCTCAGAAAATTGGATTGAATTAGAAAAGAGAATACTTATTATTCACAAGATTATATTGGCATCCTCGAAAAATACTTACCGAATCGATGGTGTATGGCAGGAAGTGAATCATTACGAAGGACTGTGCACTACTTTAAGGGTGATTTCGTGTTCTTAAAGGGAGCGTATTGAATTGATTTCATTTTCGTGAGCGCATCGAAAAATGTATTGACGGGAAAGTATTTCTACGATTCTGAATTGACCATAACCTAAAACGCGCAAAGGATATGGTGACATAATGAAGACAGCTGACGGGTCGACAGAACAGGAAAAAACCATCTACATCTAAGCGATACTCTGCAAGCCATCGCGAGGCTGTGTGGCAAGGGGCACTGACACCGTCATCTCACTCCTTATTCAGGTAACAAATTTTTTGTGAAATAAAGAATTTTACTGGAAATGGTGCTAGGACTTCCTCCAGTGACTCTTTATCATATGAAGCACCAAGCACATTAAAATATCATGACCAAGCCATTTCTGATAAATGACTGTACTATATAACCAAGAGATAATTTATAATGACTCAAAACTTAACCGTTTTCATTTTGCGATCATGTATCTTGGTAAACGAAAATGTCGACGGAATGCAATCTGGTATCAATAGTTAAACTAGCGTTCACTTTCAGCTTAATAAGGGGTTATTTATAGCCAAATCGGTGGAAATTTGTGGTACAGATAAAAATATCCTACTTACCCCAAGCGTGGATTACTCGTTCGTCATCTCTCCAGCGCCACCTAGAAAATAAGTTAACGTCAAGCAGAGGGCAGGAGAGGTATATTAAATAAATTTATAATAATTATAGAGATTAAGATATGAAATAAAACCTATCCAGAAAAAAGTTGTAATCACGGAAAAGTTTCATGAAAACTGTTGAAATTATTAGTGGCTATATTTTCGTTCGGAAAATTGTTTAAATTCAAACTGTCGTGACGTCACGCAGTCGTTAGGAAATTTCACGTGACTCACAGTAAACCTCCACTTATCTACCTCATGATTTTTCCCATCAGTCTACTACCAAGCTGTCGTCGTGGTCGGAGGTAGGTTACTTTTTGTAAATTATGTGTTTTTCAGGATTGTCTTTCATATCATCAGCCGACTTTGTCTTAAGTATTTAATTTTGAGGTGTTGTTTCTTGTCTTTTACTAATTCCAAATTATAATGGCTTCAACAATGTATTAGTTGAAAATGATTTATATTACAAGTTTCCAGGGGAAATAATTTAACTCCTCTTAAACTACTCGCTAAATGGCTGTATGAGAGTGAAAGGTGACAATTAGACTTTGAGCGTAGTTGAAACATTTGGACACAGACAAGTTAAAATATAACATCATTATCTGGTATTTAATTTGGGTTAAAAAGCAACATAGATGTTTTGAACATAAATTGTGATATTTAATTGCGACTTTATGCTTCGTATCAGCTCCCAATAAACAGTATGTTTGATTTAATACCAAATTTAAGCGATTTACAGCGCAGGGCTGATAATGAATAAATATTTCTTTTACATGAGGTTTGAATCTTTTTTCTGGCATCGTTACATATCTCAAATCTTCAAGAGTAATGCGGTACAGAATTCCTTTCCGGGGACCACGTGCTTTCACGCAACGTGCTTTGACGATGAAGAGTCACAATTAACTTCAATCTCGACTTTCTAAATGGAAAGATCTCGTCAGATAACAGGGCGGAGGAAACCATTTTAAATTATTGCTATCATTATTTCAAATTCTACAACGGAATATTTGGAGTCGAACACCATTTAGTTCCATTCTGTCTCTGTGTGATTCATCCGGTGAAATTTAACGTTTAAGTGTAACAATGTACTTTGTAAACATGAGGAATACCGCCTTCAGAGTCGGTGGGTTTTGTTAATCCTTTCTTTTGAGAACCAGTTTAAGTATATCTAAATTTGACGCCAGTCATTATTTCAGTTCCAATTTCTCTCTAATAAGCCATTGGAATGCGACATATCCATATTTTTATAGCCAAATTAAGCATTTCGTGTCATACCTTTCGCACACGTTTCTTAATTCAGTTACTTCCGCGC
This sequence comes from Platycnemis pennipes, assembly GCA_933228895.1. NCBI lineage: Eukaryota > Metazoa > Arthropoda > Insecta > Odonata > Platycnemididae > Platycnemis > Platycnemis pennipes. The sequence goes on from OW121857.1 coordinate 81,865,009, forward strand.
AATCCCAATTGACTGATGTTACTTTTGATTTATCCCTGATATACTCTCTTTGCCTTCAATAGTTTCCCATTGCAGTCACAATCTTGCCTTCGATAAACCATGGTGACATTTACCTTTGAGTCTCTCCACTGAGCATCTCGCTGAAGTTTATAGCACGTCACTTCTTAGTAAATCCACAAGAAAATTATATTCGTCATGCTATTATTCAGTGGTTGCCACATTTTTGGCTGCTAAAATGCAAACGATTGATTTTTGTATTTCGTTCTTTCAGTATCACGAGATCTTTGCTGTGGCCGTGGAGTATTTTGGCGGAAGAAGGATTTTGCGAGTGGAAAGAATTATTCGGGGAAACAAGCTTGGAGTTCGCGGGAGCTGCGTCGGATATAAACTACGGTAAGTTGATATTCATTACCTGATTCCAACTTTTTTTCACTTGATGCTCTGCGAATCTATGTACCAAGAAGTCAACACCTTGAGTGGAAGTGGCTCTCCCCCACTAATCCCCGAGTGACTTTGGTTTTTGAGTGCCGAGGAACTCGATGGGAAGCCGCAAGTTAGCTCACGAGGTGCACGCTTTGCGAGTGTGAGTGAGTTAAATATCACTGTTTTTTGATTCGTTGCAGAAAGTACAATTTAGTAAATACCAGGACGATTTTTCAGCTAGTTTCAATCCAACAATTTTGGAATTTATACTACATGCGAAATGCCTTTCCATAAAGGGGAAGAGTTATTTAGAGTAAGGCCAGGAATAGAAAGGGATGGAAAATGTTTTCGAAGACACAACAAAGATTACTCAACCGAACAATAGCTCCACATTCTAGTAAGATTAAAACAATGTCAAACACTTAAGTAAACTTATCAACTTTCCGTCTACATAGAGTCGATTACTATTTTATTCGGGATGAAATGTAGTTTTCTGCTTTACTGCCATTACTGCTGGTGAAATAGCACACAAACAAATCGAATTAGATGCTGGCATTAGCTTGTTCTATAACCGGAATCCGATAAATATATTTCCTGAAATATGTGATGCATTTAATTCAAAGCCAGTACACATGCTTTGGCTTTCATGTTCCCTAGGTGTCCTTTATGAGGACAATGGCCACGCCAAAGGCGGAGCATTGAGATCTCACAACCACGACCTTGATAATTGCGTGAATTCTTTGTATGGCTACTCAGTGAACCTTAGCACGGACACGAGTCGTCGAGAAGACTTTAGAACGTGATAGCTAATGTAATTTGATACAGCTTTATCCGTCTTAGGGACACAGGGGCGGCCCCCGACTAATAAAAATCGAACTATTTTGAGTCAAACAGCGCCATCACCACAGGCCTCGCAAGTGTAAACACAGGCTCTGGAAGAATTGTCAACTAGGTTACGGTATTTTACTTGTCATCTATACATCCGCAAGGTAAGCTGCCTTTTGCCCATGGCCTAGTAAATTGTGACTACCGTTCTGTTTAAAACCTTTTCATCGCTCAGATTTGTTTTTCCAGACTATTTCCTTGGAGATCTTCACGCATTCTGTGCACTGTGAGTAACCAGTGATTAGTTAAGTATTATGATGATCAAATTGTCTTGGGGTCCGTCCATGAATTACTTAGTGATCACAGGCGAATGGGTCAGACCCACTATTACGTAGCTTAAAAATTAGGGGTGGAGGAACGCAAGGTGCAAGGATGGGTCCACTTTTACGTTAATTAGGGGAGAGATATTATTAATACTAATTCTCTGGTCACAAAACCCTCTCAGATACTGGAGGCTAGTAGGTATCTGGGATATACGCTAAAATCTTGTTATTATTATCATTGATATCATCATCGATTCATAAATTGATAATTATTAAATCGTCATAGCAGTTAAACCCTTCTTGTAGTTTTTTCAAGCAGTGACGTATATTTCTGAATCAAAAGAAAATATTTAAACTGGAGACAAAAATAATATTGAAATGGAAATAAGTAACAAAACCGATTGCTTTCATGACATCTTTAATTTTGATTTTATAATTAAAGTTTATTATTAATTATAATGTTTTAATATTACATTCATCGTCCACTTTTTAATCATTATATTTGTGGCTAATTAACGCACAATATTTTAGGCAAAAGGATACGATATATTGTCCGTCGGAGTATTTTTTCAAACTATAGGTAAGTACTTATTACTTTCACTGTAAGATACACAACGCCTTCTTGCATTAAGTTCATATAGCAGGTTAAAAACATCAATGTGCACTTTATATACGATATATTTCTTTGTATTGATGAACGAATTATATGATAGATAATTTGAATATATGTGAGTCTTTTTATAATCGTCTACGTTTTACATTGCGAGCTACCTCAAGGGGGTATGGCAGAGGTTGTGGTAGGTCACCAGCCGAGAAGATGAATTTAGCTAATTAAGTATAGTCAGTTATAAGTTTGAAACAATTATTCCTTGCTTCCGTTGAAGACATATACGGTGTATGTGAAAAACCAACGCATTTATCGCCCGGTCCGACAGTTGATTTTTCTTAATTTCACTCTTACATCTGTTTGATGTAGTGTGGGAGTAAAATCATTCCCACAGTATCTACCTAAATCTTGCGCGAGTTGAAAATTTCAAGTAACATCAAATTTGCGAAATGCCTTCAAGTCCTTACGATTACCAAACAAAACTTCTTCAATACAATTGGGACAACTTTAATAAGCTTAAAAGGGTTAGCACCTAAACGCGCTGCTTCCCATTGTACCGCCTGGATGTCCCAAATGTTTTCTTTGATAATTAGATCCCAAAACATTGAATGCATACTTTGGGTTAGGTCTTCTTACAAGAGTGAAATTTTTGGTGTTATCATTTCAGCATTTTCTACGATTCTTTTGGCAGATCGCTATCTTCAGCGCAATTTCTTAAATATTTCGAATGTAATTACCCCATAATAGATTTGATAATTGGTAAGTTGTATTCCAGTGTCACCTTTTGCGTATTTTAATTTTTGATTTATGAGTGAATGGTTGCGGTTAGAAGATTAATTTTTTCACTAAAATTCTTTTTTCGTTTCCATCTAACGATTTCGTGTACAAAATTGCGATTTCGGTTTGGAGTAAACGGGGCGTTTATCTCTTTACTGTCTCTCCCCATTAAATAATCCATTTTCATCATCATCATTGGTATACTATCCTAAGATTGGTTTATGCAGCCCTCCACTTGATTGTTCCATCGGCCATCTCTTCCATCTATTCATATTAACGTAATTTCTCCCTTTTATATCCTTCACAACCTGTTACTATATCTCTTACAAGGCTTGCCTTTTCCATTCTTCCCGCTCACTTTTCTCTGGACGATTGTCATCATCAGGCTATCATGTTTTAAGATACGGCCGATTAAGGATCGCAGTCTTCTTTTTAGAGTTTACAGTAAAATAAGCCATTTTAATGCGTCGAAAGAATGATAGAAGTAAATCGCCACTTGCAGAACGTTTTTCCGATTCAAATATCAACAGATTACAATCACAAATTGGCGTCCTTATTCCATGTGAAATTATGGTGAATTTGCATTAGCCAGATTTTGAGATGAACGTCGCACATATAATGCCACACATCAGCCGCAGTTGTATGCACTCTGTTAACTTCAAACAGGACTCAAATTTTAGTGCGCTGCTTTCTTGCAGCACAAGGTGACTTGTATCAGAGGATTTTGTCGTTCTTCAAGCTTTTGCTCTGTATCGTCTTTTTCTTGTCTTCGTCCAAAATAATTTTTTGACCTCTTGGGTTCACCTTTAATAGCAATTGTGTGGGTTGTACATCTCTAAGGCCGTGAAAGTCGTGAATTTACTCTTTTTTGATTTTATTATATGGAGATAGTTTGCATTCCTGTCTTAATATTGTATCAAGGGGTTTCAAGTTTACTTTTTATAGATATTTGTCCATGGTTTTATATATTTTAGACCACAGTTTTGCATCAGGCATGATCTTATTACTCTTCTTATTGAAATATAAAAGTTATCTTTAGTCCTTTTGTATTTACCATTCCTACCCAGGCTGCTGCCACATACAGAAACACATGTCAAATAACTGCGTCGAATAGATTTTATTTTTAATATCCCGAGAGGTAACCTGGTATTTAAAATTGGAGATAATTTTACTTAAATCGCTCAATTTTTATCTTATATTTGTATGATTTCCTATGTATAATCTTTGGCCTATGATGACCCATAGATCTACCCTTAGATAGATAGAGGCTTAGAGATACCCTTAGGCTTAGATAGAGGCTTCCTCACACCATTCTATAGGTTTCTTCTTGATTTGGGGCTTGGTGGTTCTTGGTTTGGTGGTGATCATTGTATTTGTTTTCGTTGCATTTACACAGACACCACTTTTATCATGCTGGGTTAAGATGTTCTGAAGATTACCTTAGGCTCTTTCTTCTGTTATGTCCAATATTTCCTTTTAGTAGTAAGACAGGATCATCCGCGTAGAATGGGGGCCTGTTATAAAATCCCGGTTCTCCATTTGATCGGGAAATCGGCTGCAAAGATAATAAATGTTATAGGAACTATTATCGATCCTTGTGGTACGTTAGGTGCGATTTTGAAGGGTCACTTGGAGGTTTCGTTCTCTCAAGTCAGAGGTTATTCGATTAATTATCCATGGAGTAACATTCCAATCTGTCATTATTTCTAGTAGGCCTTCGTGCCAATCTTTATTGAAGGCCTTTTTCAAGTCGGACGGATAATTTGTTTCCTTTAATTAAAAGACACTGAGGCAATCCACCTCTCTATGTACCTGTTACCAAGTAGAGTGGTTTTGTCGGAATCCAAGTTGTTCAGGATGGAGTATCTCGTTATTTTCCAGGTGCCGAGAAATGCATGGCAGAATTAGCATTTCCATCCATTTTTCCTGGCAAGAAATCGTAGATTTTCGTCGAAGGTCAGAGGCTCTAGGACTGAGGGTTTTCACTGCCAGGGACTTGCATACTTTTTTGTGTAGTTATTTCATTACAGAACACTTGTATGTGTCCGGAAAATATCCTACTTTATGGACATATATTATGCTCAGTAAATATCCTTTCGTCGCTTCCGGGATTACTTGATTATTTCGTTAGTATTGTTATCCTCGCCTGCGGACATTCTGGTTTTTAGATCGTTTATGGCTTCGGTTATACTGTACATTCTATTTATACCAACTAGCCACGTAGCTACATGTGGCCCTATTATATAAAATATTTCCATGTGGTAGTCTAGCTGCAAATCAATAATGTTTGGTGATATTCACCTCCTACCACACATCCCCGCGGTGGCTTGCAGGGTATTGCTTAGATGAAATTGTCCATTTCGAGTTTTTCAGGGTATAGATTTTCAACTTCTCCCTCTATTTTTTCCCTTGGGCAATGCCCTCTTCCTTGAATAGGTTTGGAAAAACCTACGTTCCAGTATTTATTCGATATGCTGGGATATTTCGCTTTCATTAGTTATCATTACTGTTCCTTTCTTAATATTAGGGTCACATTGTGGAGTTAGCTATAGTTGTCCCAACATTTTCCACACCGAGTTGCTATTTGTGTCGCGGTGTGAGAATTGTTCCTCTCATCTATGCGTCACTAGTTTCAAGATTGAAGTTTTAATTTCAGCGTTCAGAACTTTGTATTCATTCTACTTGCATTAACCTGGGTCGAAAACACAGCTTCAAACGTGATGAATGAAATTGCAGTTAGCGTACACGTTGCATACATGTGATGCCACCGCTTATTGCAATATCGTGAAGCACATAGGAGGCTTATTTTATGATAGTAGACCATGCAACAGCTTGGAAATAAGGTTATCATCGCATTAAAATGCTTACCCAGACAAAATAAAAGAGCCTTAGCATCAAACGTAAAACAATTAATCAAAATAACAAGTAAATTTATGTGGAATAAATCATGCCTCAGAACTCTAGTCGGGATACAGCATATGATTAAATCAATATAAAAGGAGACTAAAGAAATTTGGCTTCGACAAGTAAAAACTTGTTTTTAGTAAAACCACAAATGAAAGGTGGTAGTTTACATAAAATGACCCGTGTCTATTGGAAAGACGGACTGGAAATTTAAACAAAAATATGAACGTACCTCGCGCAGAATAATGCACGCAGAATGAATATGCCACCTAAAAATGTTCTAAATGATTATTAATGGATTTTGAGGAATATCGGACTGGGCCCATCACCCACAATAAAGATAGATAAAGACGTTTGATCCTAGGACAACTAATGACACCGGAGAGATTGTAATTGGGAAGGTGAAGGCCATCAGTAGAAAGAAGAGTATCCACGATAAGTAGGCATAAGACGCCAGTAACTAACAAAACGGCCTTTTTTTACGAAATAAGTCTCCCTAAATAATGCATTGTTAGGCCTAATAATTTTGCATTATGTGTTTACATTTCTTGTGTATAGTGATAAAATGAAATTTTTGATGGTGAAATTAATAACGGTGATTTACGGACTTAATTTTTTTTTCTTTTTTGATCCTTTGCAGATCAGGAGGAAAATGCGGCTGAGCTGATTATCAGGGGAAAAAACGCCGAAGAGGCCGAGGACATTCAAAATGCCAGGAAAAAACGTCGGAGATCCTGTACTGAAGAGGAGGTGAATAGTTTTCAAGGAGCAAAATCCAAAAGAGGCATGAATTTAAAGGGTAAAAAGGAAAGTAGGTATATTGGCGAGGTAAACCAGGCCATGGTAATGAATTCAGAGGTCATTTATTTATTTATCTATGGTATTATTTGTGTAACATGTATGTTACTGGTATTTAGGTAGGGGTCTTTAGAATAAAGGTACCTTAGGTAGGAAACATCGTGGCCATGATGATGTGATATAAAAGGTAAAGGTATACAAAAAAATATACCTTGGTGGTATATGGTATTCTACCTCACACAAAAGGAGGTATTCCTCGTTATATGGACAAATTTATGTCCAAAAGAGCTGAAATCAGCTCCAAAGGTATATGTAAGCTCACATAGGTAATAACATTGGCCATGGCTAAGGCTATTCAACAACCAGAGTGTTCAATCATGGTATGAGGTGGATATACCTACACTATTCACCAAAACATAGGTGGTAGGAGAATATTCATAATCGGTATGATGCAAACCTTAGAATAAAGGTACCCTAGGTAGGAAACATTATGGCCATAATGATATGATATAAAAGGTAAAGGTATATAAAAATATGCCTTGGTGGTATATGGTATTCTACCTCCCACAAAAGGAGGTATTCCTCGTTATATGGACAAACTTATGTCCAAAAGAGCTGAAATCAGCTCCAAAGGTATATGTGAGCTCACATAGGTAATAACATTGGCCATGGCTACGGCTATTCAACAACCAAAGTGTTCAATCATGGTACAAGGTGGATATACCTACATTATTCACCAAAACATAGGTGGTAGGAGAACATTGATAATCGGTATGATGCAAACCTCATGGCATGCAAAGATATAATAACATGTTTATGGTGTAATTTAAATATATATGGATAAAGTGAATATCTATACTGGGGATTATGAACTGCAATTCGTATATTTCATGCCTGTTGATGATCATGTTTCATGTATGTGCCAATATTGATAATTGGTATGATGTAAACTTCATGGTATGAAAAGGTATTATAACATGTAGAAGTGTATAAAGTGAAGTGTATAAAGTGAATAACTATGCTGCTGATTAAAAATTTCAATTCGTTTATTCCTTGCCTGTTGATGATCATGTTCCTTGTATGTGGTATATGCACTAATCCGTTTTCCCCACAGGTCACCAACGTCCGGACCAACGAAGCGAATAGCGTTTTAGCTTAGCTTTGGGCCATCAGGGCCAATGTATCTCTAAGCGTAGCCTAAGGTTAGGGCTGTAAGTCGTTTTTAGTTTTATATTTATTGATCCGCGGACTCGCATGATTCAAAATTATTTTTTCCTGCGAGAATGGATTGGAATCACAGGGTTTGAAATGAACTTCGTTTCTGCTCTCGTGAGTCTTTCCTTCTCGTGGCATCCTAACTCATTAACTTTGGCTCACTCAATAACATGCGAATCCTCACTTAGTTATTTCATGTACTAATCCGTTTCCTTTGCAGGTCACCCTCATCCGGACCAGGACATCGAGTAGGGTTTTAGCTTAGCTTTGGGCCATCAGGGCCAATGTATCTCTAAGCGTAGCCTAAGGTTAGGGCTGTAGGTCGTTTATAGTTTTATATTTATTGATCCGCGGACTCGCATGATTCAAAATTATTTTTTCCTGCGAGAATGGATTGGAATCACAGGGTTTGAAATGAACTTCGTTTCTGCTCTCGTGAGGCCTTCCTTCTCGTGGCATCGTAACTCATTAAATTTGGCTCACTCAATAACATGCGAATCCTCACTTTGTTATTTCGTGTACTAATCCGTTTCCTTTACAGGTCACCCCACTCCGGACCAGGACATCGAGTAGGGTTTTAGCTTAGCTTTGGGTCATCAGGGCCAATGTATCTCTAAGCGTAGCCTAAGGTTAGGGCTGTAGGTCGTTTTTAGTTTTATATTTATTGATCCGCGGACTCGCATGATTCAAAATTATTTTTTCCTGCGAGAATGGATTGGAATCACAGGGTTTGAAATGAACTTCGTTTCTGCTCTCGTGAGGCTTTCCTTCTCGTGGCATCCTAACTCAGTACCTTTGGCTCACTCAATAACATGCGAATCCTCACTTTGTTATTTCATGTACTAATCCGTTTCCTTTTCAGGTCACCCCACTCCGGACCAGGACATCGAGTAGGGTTTTAGCTTAGCTTCGGGCCATTAGGGCCAATGGCTTTTATTGTTAGCCTAAGGTTAGGGTTGTAGGTCGTATTTAAACTTATGTTTATTTCTCCGTGGGCTCGCATGATTCCAAATTCTTTATTCTTGCGGGAATGGAATGGTGTCACAGGGTCTGAAATGATCTTCATTTCTCCTCTTGGGACGCCTTCCTTCTCGTGGCATCCTAACTCGTTACGTTTGGCTCACTCAATAGCATGCGAATCCACACTTTGTCACTTCTTGTACTAATCCGCTTCATCCACAGTCCCCCATCACCCCTGTGACATCAAGGGCCGGTGGAGTGCTACGGCTCATATTTGGGCCACTGGATCCTCAGGACTACGCTTCACGAATCATGGGATAGAGAACCATTCCTGAAAATAAGAGACCTTGCTACTGTTTCGTGCCCTGTTACTCTGCAAAGGTTGGTATGTGTCTCGATTTAACGGGAGTGAAAATAATGTAAATCCTTACTATATTATCATCTGTCATATTAGTTTTTAAAACTTATTTAATGCTTTAACTTCGAAAGCCTCCGTCTCCTTTGATGAAATCTAAAATGTCTAATGGGTTCAAATATTTAATTTTTCATGTGCAGCGAGGGAAATTTAGTGATGTAAAACTCTGTGGTGTTTTGGAATACGCGATATACATCACGATTTCGGGAACACAGACCTCCAATAACCTAAGATGTCTGTAAGATATGTCAAGTTGTTTGAAACTGTCGGCCAAGCCGAGGAGGAGAAGAATATTCACCCGAAGTATCAGATCATGGGAGCGAACATCTGTACAACATGAATGGATCCTGCTGATTAAAGCGGCATGCCAATATTCACACCCAATGCCTACGGCTGCCACGGCTGACGACAGACTGATATCCCCTCGGCCCTTCGCTACATCAGATGTGAACGAGTCACAACTCCAGTTCCAGCACACCGAATTGACGCCCCCTGAACTAGCTGTCTGCCATTCCCTTGGGTTGGTATGTTGTTTGTATCCTCCCTTTATTTCTTTCATATATTATTTTATTTATTCATATGCAATAATATTTGTCTATTTATCATTAATATTTTCTTGAAAATCGTTGTCTCCGGATATAAACTCTAAAACGATGCGTGTGGGTACACAGCCTTTCTGCTAGTTATTATTTCAATTATTATAATTCATTAATTATATTTTAAGCCTTTCGCGGTGCACTCTCTGCTGTAAATTACCGTATTGTTGTTAGTAATGGCATTATTGTAATATTGAACCCTGTCAAAAGTCGCTTCTCTTTTCAATAATTAGATTTTATACCCTGAAGTGTGCCGTAACTCACGTCATCATAAATTCATTACCGCTCATACTCTGTCATAAGTTAATTAAAAATGAGTTAATGATATATTGTATCAATGTTTCTGTACCTAATGGGGTGACTTTCAAGAAAAGAAATGGAAGCTAAGAAATGGGCGTTAAGTAAATTAAGCATATGAAACCAGATATTGCATTGCAGAAAATTGCCATGCACACAATTTGATCGATTTTTCAAAGGATCTCTCATATCAATCTTTGTGCTTGTAAGCTTTACAATAATTATTTTACGCGAGGTACACTGTTACATTGTAAATCAACGTGAGCTAAAAGGTAGTATTTTTTAATGATATTTTATTCCATTGCAGGATCGCCTGCTTTCCCATCTCGGGGAAAATTTTGTCACACTCCAGGAGCTGACATGCTTCTCAAGACATGACGCACCAGACGGAAAGGTAGGTGGGATTATATTTTCGCGTCTTTTGCCATTAGTTTTCAGAACGGGAATCACATCCGTTATTTTCTGATTAAATTGAATATGGATTAGATATTATACCACGACAGAAAAGTCAATGATGCAAATAAGTTGGATGAAATGTAACTATAAACTTCCACAGAAAATTCATATTACACGCACAGATTTTTGGTTCAATGATATAATATTTTGTCGAAGGTTTTCTTGAAAATAAAAAGATCGCAGAATCGCTTTTACTAATTGCTCATTCAGTTAAATGATCAAAATGCATTGATGCAAAGGTATGACAATGATCAACTCTTATTAGCAATTAAGTGGTTATCCGAGAACCGAAACAATTTTGTGCCTTAAGTGGCCACTTTGCTTAAGTTTATTGAGTCCGGTAACTGTGTTAAGATTCATTACCTCTTTATCACTGTTATTTTATGCATGTGCATGCCTCTCAACACCTTTGGAGCAGTCCGCGTAAGTATTCTAACCGTAAGTATAATGCTTTTCAGGCTTGGAGAAGGTGAAGAAGTGTTTGCAGCCCACCTGAAAACAGCGCAACCGGCTCGACCCGGAGGGCCTAAGGAGACGCCTCAAGCCAGCAGAACAACATGCAGACCACACAAACAACACTTAAATAATTTAGGGCAATTTAGACGTACACATGCATACGATAGGTAGTTGGTAAGCATAGCTATTTGTAGGCTAGTGAGATGCTAATTAGGTAGTGGGTAGGAAGTGATATATTAGAACGTTCCATAGTGTGTAGAAACAGTTTGAGCTAACGAGAGACACGTACCGGCCGGTACACGTAGGTAGGATGGCAGGGCGAGGCCACAGAGAAACCGAGTAAACAATTCATTATTGAATTTTAGGGACACGTATGACGATGATAGGAGGCTACACTTTCGTATGAATGTGAATTGGTGTGAATGTGTGTGAGTGCATTACTTGCTTGCAGTAGTTAGTTGGTAGATGTTATTATTGGAGTATTATTAGTCTGTAACATTATTTTTTGCACGTTTTGGAAATGGTTAATTGCATTTAGTAGTAAGTAGTAGTAGTGTAGTTGTAGTGCATGCCCCCCTCAAATCCCCCTCAACGTGGCGTGGGGGTGTAACAGGGGACAGTCATTTCCAAAGGAATTGAAATTAAATAATAATGAAACTACAAATTAAGAATTTAATGTCTTGGCTACGATTGATTGAAGTACATTAAACTTCAATAAAATAAAAATAATAGTACGTACAATAAAATTTTTCCTTTTTAATG